>JAREYC010000002.1:10030000-10630000 GCA_030015325.1 Cryptoblepharus egeriae
ACTTCCCCCATGCGCAACTCAACTTTCTTCCATGTGCATCATCCCCTCATGTGCAACTTCCCCATGCGCAATTTCCCCCATGCGCAACTTCCCCCATGCGCAATTTCCCATATGCGCAACTTCCCCCGTGCGCAACTTTCCCCCGTGCGCAACTTCCCCCGAGCGCAACTTCCTCCCATGCACAACTTTCCTCCATGCGCAACTTCATCCCATGTGCAATTTTCCTTCCATGTGCAACTTCCCCCCTGCGCAACTTTCCTACATGCGCAACTTCCCCATGCGCAACTCAACTTTCCTCCATGTGCATCATCCCCTCATGTGCAACTTCCCAATGCGCAACTTCCCCCATGCGCAACTTTCCATATGCGCAACTTCCAATATGCACAACTTTTCTCCTGTGCGCAACTTTCCCCCGTGCGCAACTTTCCCCCGTGCGCAACTTTCCTCCATGCGCAACTTCCTCCCATGTGCAATTTTCCTCCCATGTGCAACTTCCCCCTGCGCAACTTTCCTACGTGCGCAACTTCCCCTCATGCGCAATTTCCCCTCATGTGCAGCATCCTCGCCAGTGCAACCTCTTCCTCCGGACAACATCCCCCAGTGCACCAGGATCTGAGCGCCAAATTGGCTGGATGTTGTTCAGTCTCCCATGTTAAGTATAGGACAGAAACACGTTGCCCCCTTTTCAGCCCCTGAAGGGTTAAAGTTCTCCAGATGGTTCTTGGTAGGAGTTCAGGTGACAGAAGGAACTCCCAGAATTCCATGCTTCAGGCCCAGCAGTTGGGGTGGAATGTTGCTGAGTCAGCAATTCTCAATGCAAAGTATAGGGAGGAAAACGCGTTGCGCCCCTTTTCACCCCCTTCCGGTTGGAATTTCGGAAAACCGGTTCTTAGTGCACCCCTCCCTCATGGAAGGAACACCCACCCCAAATTTCACGCTTCTAGGCCCAGTGGTTTTGGCAGGGCGGTGATGAGTGAGTCAGTCAGTCAGTGAGTCAGTGAGTGAGTGCCTTTTCTCTTTTATATATATAAACAAGCCAGACAAGGTCAGCTTCTGCAGCTTCTGCAGCTTTTGAACCTTTTCCAGAGGCTGACCATCTGACCTCTCTTTAAGGAGAAATGCCTGGGAACATTTGGTTTCAAGAAACTGATTAACTAAGGCAATTACTTAGTTAAAGTGGTAACAAGGCAGACAACAGCTCACCTTCTGCAGAAGGTGCTAATTGCTCCAAAGTGCTAATTGTTCTTTCAGCTAATTGCCAATTCCTTCTTTGCAAAGACTGACTTTTTCTTCAAAAGTTGGGTTGAGTACCCAGCTCTTCCAAAACACACTCACTCACACACTCACAGGTAGGAGATTCAGCCTACCTGAATCACCCTCCCCTTCTCCATCACCCTGACATTTTTATTATTTTGTATTATGTTACAGTATTGTAATCATTTTTATATGAATACTAGCAAAACATATACCCACATTGCGGGAGTAAAATTCCCCTGTACGCCATCCCCCCACGCACAACATCCTCTATCCGCAACAGTCCCCCATGCGCAACCGCCCCATGCGCATCATCCTCTCATGCGCATCAGTCCCCCATGTGTATCTTCCCATGCGCAACCCCCCCCCCCCATGTGCAGCATCCTCCCCAGTGCAACCTCTTCCTCTGAACAACATCCCCCCAGTGCACCAGGCACTGAGCACCAAGTTATCTGGAGGTTGGTCTGTCTTCCATGTTAAGTATAAGACAAAATATAGTTTTGTATAAGTATAGTTGCAGCCCTTTTCAGCCCCTTTAGGATTAAATTTCTCCACATCGCTTCTTGATGGGTGTTCATGGCACAGAAGGAACACTCTCTCCAAATTTCATGCTTGTAGGTCCGGGGATTGGGGCAGAGCATCTCTCAGTCACCGATTCCTCAAAGGAAAGTATAGAGAGGAAAATGTGTTGCGCCCCTTTTCACGCCCTTCTGGTTGGAATTTCCGAAAACCGGTTCTCAGTGCACCCCTCGGTCACAGAAGGAACATACACCCCAAATCTCACGCTTCTAGGCCCAGCGGTTTTGGCTGGGCGTTGATGAGTCAGTGAGTGAGTCAGTGAGTGAGCTTTCTCTTATCTATATCTATATCTATATCAGCGAAAAGCGTACCCATGTTGTGGGAGTAAAATTCCCCCGTACACCATCCCCCCACTGTGCATCAATCCCCCATGCACAGCAACCCCCCATGCACATCCACCCCCATGTGCATCATGCTTCTAGTTCCGGGGGTTGGGGCAGAGTATCCCTGAGTCATCAATTCTTCAATGGAAATATAGGGAGGAAAATGTGTTGCCCCCTATTTCGCCCCTTTCCGGTGGGAATTTCTGAAAATCGGTTCTTAGTTACTGCAAGAACTCACACGAAATGCAGAGTTGCGGGAAGAGAAAACGATCTCTCTGCCTCTCTTGAGGCTGTCATTTTATTTAGGTTAACTCACAATCATAGTTAATTAGAGTAAATACAGAAACACAGAAACAGATGGTCCTGCTACAGATTGTGGATTCAGAAGTTACTTATCAGGGGCTGGACAATGGCCATTCTCAGGTGCTAGGATTCACTGATCAGACATCCTGGAAAACATCCTGAGCAAACACTCACAGCAAAACCTATTCAGGTCATAGACGGTTTATGTCGATTCCAATGATGTTCGGAGTAACTATGCTGAGGTCAAAGGCCAGCCTCATCTCTTTAGGCTTGGGACTTTGGGCATGCCACAAAGTGGGCCTGGAGGAAAGGCAGGCCAGTGAACCACAGTGTACCCCAGCACTTATTGACTCCCTCCGTCACAGAACGAACTCCAACCCCAAATTTCACGCTTCTAGGCCCAGTGGTTTTGGCACAGCATTGGTTAGTCAGTGAGTCAATGAGTGAGTCAGTCAGTGACTTTTCTCTTGTGGTTCAAGTTCAAGTTAAACCTTTATTGGCATATGGGTATATTACCGAACAATCAAACAAGGACTGAAAACATTTATAAATGGTAGACTAAATAACTAAACTAAATAGCTAAATAAGGGAAAAGGATAGGAAAGAAGGGGAAATCGGTGAGAAAGGAAATAGGAGGGGAATAAAATCAGAAAAGGGGGATGATTTAATAATTGGATTGAGAAAACCTGCTACAGCAGCAGTTATATCAGCCGAGTTGTCACTCAGCAGGGCGAAGGTAGGGTCAATATAGGGCAAGGGGAGTGCCATAGAGACCACACCATAATGGAGGGGAGATGAACTCCCAGCGCTAGGGCCAGAGTTGATAACCAAATAAGACTGGGGTCACCACTGATCCTTCTGAAGAAAACAGCCGCCACTTGGTCAAGGGCACTGTTTGCTGCCGCAATCCTTATAGGGATGACTCAGATAACAGCACACCCAGGATGGGTGGCCAAAAAGTCCACCCCAGTTTCCTTGGAAAGATGGAGTGTGTTATTTTTGGCAAGCAGCTGGAAGTTCCTCCTCTGTACTTGTCCCTTCAGGGGCCTATAAATGCTGGAGAAGCCACCAGTCTCTAGCTATCGGCTGACCTGGAACAAACCCCCTTTGCTCCATCGAGACTGGTGAGTCTTCCCTCTTTCTGAGCCAGCTGCAAGCTTTTGGGTCTCACCCAGTGATGGGCTCCAAAGAAATTAAGAACCGGTTCTCTGCCAATCTGGCAGCCACTTTTAAATGGCTGTTTTTAAACTTTATATGTCCTATCTCTCGTTAACAACCGGTTCTGTAGAGTAGGTGCGAACCTGCTGGAGCCCACCACTGGTCTCACCCTGCTTGACTCTCTGGCACTGATGCAGTCAACATTCTGGCTGGGCCAGCCCTGCCGTCATGCACTCTCCCTCTCTCCATACAGAATCGAGAGGATGGTTCTCCTTGCCTATCTCAGCATCATCGGTTGCCTACTGGGTGGTCCATTCATGGATGGTGAGTCCCTCCTTTGAACAAGTGCCTGTTGGCGTGCCTCTTGGTGTGCCTCTTGGAAACCCAGCCCAAGCCCAAGAAATGCTTTTGAACCTGGTGTTCATCCCCCATTCTGAACCCAGTGTTGAACCCCTCTTTCTGTGGAGCTGAGCACCCACCGCACTTTCTGTCCAAGCAGGAGTCCATGCTGTAGACTGCCCTGCCAACTGGCACACCTACAATGGACACTGCTATGACTTCAGACCCCAGCAACTGAACTGGGAACAGGCAGAGGTGAGCGGCCACGCACGGGGTTTTGGGGATGGGCAAAGTGGGGAGTGGGTGAGGATGGACACCACCTTGCTGGGCATCCTCAGCAACCTGGGCCTGAGGACAGAGCGGCATTGAGCTTCCTTACAGCTCTTCCAGGCTGCCTGGTGCTGTCTGGGGTGTGGACTCAATTCCCTCTATTCTCAACACGTGGGTCAGGACCCACAGGGGGTCACGTGGGTCAGGACTCGTGGGGGTCACGCTGCTCTCTTGGAATGTGGCAGTGGATGCCGCCAGGGGTCTTTTTGAAGGGATACGCACAGTGGTGGGCTCCAGCAGGTTCGCACCTACTCTATAGAACCGGTTGTTAACAAGAGATAGTACATATAAAGTTTAAAAATAGCCATTTAAAAGTGGCTGCCAGATGGACAGAGAACCGGTTCTTAATTTCTTTGATGCCCATCACTGGATATGCACC
Source organism: Cryptoblepharus egeriae (assembly GCA_030015325.1). NCBI lineage: Eukaryota > Metazoa > Chordata > Lepidosauria > Squamata > Scincidae > Cryptoblepharus > Cryptoblepharus egeriae. The sequence goes on from JAREYC010000002.1 coordinate 10,034,666, forward strand.
TGTACGGAGTTCCAGCACCTCTGTGCGAGTTCTGGCACTTCTATTGCCTCCAAGGAGACATGCCTATGATTAAAATAACATCTTTATGGTGAGAACCCCCACCCTTCGTGATGAGTATCCCCACCTTTATTTCTAGAAAAAGGGGGTTCTCTTCTCCCATATGTTGCTTTGGGAAAGTACAGTGTGAAAGTCTGTGCTTTGTTCCTGTTTCCCAACCCAGGGCCAGTGCAAAAGCAGTGGGGTCATCTTATTGCCATAAATGATGCACACGAACACAAGAACATCGGGACCTTCCTGAGAGATGCCCAGAACATGGTTGGTGACGTCTGGATCGGACTCTCCATCCACAAGACTGTGAGTTCTCCATAGGGTTGCCATAATTCTCTTCCACAAAACCAGCACAGGACCCCTTGTCAATCTTGGCAGGATGTGAACGCAATCACCCCCTAATCCGGATTGTCCTGAGTTTCCAGGACATATGGCAACCCTACTACTGACTTGAATCGGGGTGCCTCCAGCATACCCCACAAGCCACTGACCAGGTGAGGGGGAATCACATTAACATAAAAGGGCCAGAGCAGCAGCCTGGCTGTTTAGGTGCACCAGAGAATCAGGGTGTCTCTCTTGCCTCCACAGGACTGCAATTGGGACTGGTCTGATGATGATACCTCGGTGAAGTACACCGCATGGAATGAGAGCGAAGCTGAGGGTCTTTCAACCTTGAGAGACAAACACTGCGCCGTCATGGGGGCTTCATCGGGTGAGTGAGGACACCGGGAGACAAATGGGAAGAACAGGATCCCTCCAGGAGAGGGGCAGGTGCTGGCCAAGGCAAGGCAAAAGATGGGACCACAGAACTCTCCCTCCCTGATCCTGAGCCACATTTGCTTCCAGCCTGGTTTAGGTGCCTTTAGGTGCCACATGGCATGGTTTAGGTGCCAGCTGGCTTTAGGTGCCACATGGCAGGCCTAAATTCAGTCAGGTAAGTTTTCTTCCCCTAAAAGCACTGGAAACCAGTAAATGCCTGCTTGACTTGTTGCAAAAAAGCAACAAGAAGGGGTACTGAAAGGGAGGTCCTGGACAGATTCCATGTGTTTGGGTGCTGGAAACAGGTATTAAGGAGACTGGGGTCCTCACTCATGTCTGGAATTTTGGGTATCTTGTCCTCTTTTTCCGGGCCTCTGGTCAAGGGGCTCTTTCACCGCTTTCTGGTGTTATCTGGCTAGAACCAGGTATCTGATCAGCTTGCTCTAGGGCGCAGCTGGTGGGGATGTCATGGCTGTTAACTGGCCCAACCTTTGCTCCTTCTGCATTGAAGAAGAGTAGAAACTTGCTTGATTTGAATCAGGGAAGCTTAGAGCCTGCAAGTTCTCTGGAAAGGGGCCAGATCTCCCGCAGAGCCAGCATGTGGTCACAAGCAGTGGTGGGATTCACATAAATTAACAACAGGTTCTATGTTGTCAGAACCAGGTGCTCATTAGCAAAGGGTTCCATAGAACCTGTGAGAACCCCCTGAAGCCCACCACTGGACAAGTCTGACTTGCTTGTCTCCTTCCCAGGTTTCAAGGAGTGGCATCACAAGGCCTGCGACAACAAGCACTTCTTCATCTGCGAGGTGGTTCCATTGTGAGTCAAGAGTGGACTGAAACCTTCCTGGGGGGCAGAAGGTTCTCCCTGATTGCTGGCAGGGGGTCTCAAGACAGGCTCTGCTTTTTCATCACAGGTCCCTGAAGAAGAAAGCCGAAAAAGCAACTCACCCTCCTCTGCAAGGTGTAGCCGTGCACTTGAGTAGACAAGAAGCCACCAGGATCCCGGAGACAGCAGTGCCTGGAGGAGATACCGGCTCACGTCTCCCACCTTGTGATTCTCCCCACAAGCCACAAGCCTAATCTCCCCATATCTCACTCTCCCATTCTGATCCCTATCCAATGCAACCTCAAATAAAATTCCCTGAGCATCCAGAACTTGTTGACTTGGTCCATCTTCTCTGGTGCTGCCCATTGAGGCCAAGGGGGTCCGGCTGGCCAAGACCTCCATGGCTTAAACAGAATGATCCTTCCAGGGGCTATGGTTCAGATCAGTGGGAATTTCAGCCTGGGATCCCCTGAAAGCAGCCAAGGCTTTTGGGACTGAGAGCACAATCCTAACCATGTCTACTCAAAAGTAAGCCCTGTTGTGTTCAATGGGTCTTACTCCCAGGAAAGTATCTTTAGGATTGCAGCCATAATTTATTACTTATAAAAAGGTTATTTGTTGATGTCTCCCCAGGAAAAGAAGGAGAATGACAATTATTTTTCCAGACCACAAAATTGAAAACGAGGACATGTTCTGGAAAAAGAGGACTTATGGTCAGTCGGTTGGTCACTCGGTCAGACAGACAGACAGACAGACAGACATAGAGCCCATGATAGTAGGTTATACTCACTGCAAATGATAGAGTTCAGGCAGCACCTTTGGGGGGGGGGGGAGGAGGAGGAGATAGACACAAACACAACCTGTTCACACTTAACTGGGATAAGTACCATGGACTATAATAGGATTCACTTCTGATTAAACATGCATAGCCTTATGGGTGGGAAGAGATCTTGAGCATTTCCTCCTGGGACCCCGTTCTGAGAATATCAATCTGTCTGGGGACACCCCCCCCAAGTGGTGATGTCATCAATCTGGAAGTGATGTTATGACCAGAACGCAATCAAAGAGGAAGGAATAGAATCATAGAGTTGGAAGGGACCCAGTGGATCATCTAGTCCAACACCCTGCCTGCAAGCAGGAAATCTTCATATTGTGGAGACCTAGGTCTCGAACCCTGGCCTTCTGGTTAACAGGCACAGTGTCTTAACCACTTGCGCCACCAGAGGACATTTCTGTGATGCCAGAGATCACAGATCAGACTTACTCAGAAGTAAGTCCCATTGTGTTCATTGAGACTTACTTCTGAGTAAGTCTGATCTGTGATCTCTGGCATCACAGAGATCCTGACTTACTCCCTGACACATCCTGACTTACTCCCAGGAAAGGATGGATTGCAATTCCAAGATGTTCCCATTCCAAGATGTTCCCATTCCAAGATGTTCAAGATGCAGTTGCTTGTTCCTATGGACACTTTTAGTCCAAATTGTCCCCAAGGAAGATTTGGGGTTCCAACCACTGTGCTGGCCAGACCCCTTTGGCTGCTAGGAAGGGCTGAGGATCTCCTGGAGGTTTCCTGACTGAAAATTGGTGTGATCTCTGTGAAAAGCAATTTATGATGCACATAATCAATGGCCTTCCTATCATATCCTATGGGACTGTAATTGCTCAGTGGTTAAAAACAATGTGCTGAAGGTCAGTAAGTCAGTGGTTTGACACCCAAGTACTGCAGAGCTTCCACTGCTTGCTCCACAATTACCGGTTTGAAAGCATGTACTGTAAATGCAAGTAGATAAAGAGGTACCACCTCGGTGGGAAGGTAATAGTGTTCCATGCGTGTTTGCATTTAGTCATGCTGACCACATGTCCACAGGAGTGTCTTTGGACAACACTGGTTCTTTGGCCTTTTCAATGGAAATGTGGACTGCCCTTAGAGTCGGTCCTGACTAGCAGTGCAACCTGCAGGAGAAACTTTTACTTTATCATATTGTACCTCTTGGTGCTGCAAAGATGTTGCCTTGGTCTTCCCTTCTTGTCTTCCTTCTCCCTCTTTCGGAAAAAACTGAAGAAGAGACAGAGAAGATTGTGGCTGAGTTTTGACAAATCCGCCAGTTTCTGAAAGAACAGGTGAAACACCTCTTGGCCCAGATGAGGCAGTGGGGAAGGAAATTGCATGGAGAAGGGAGTACCACCAAGCAAGACTCTGCAAGGAACTCTCCTCTCTGGAAAATCTCATCCAAGAGATGGAGGAGAAGTGGCATCAGACAGCCAGTGAATTCTTACAGGTAAGATCTGTTCTGCTGAGCTCCGTTATTCACCCAGGCTACTCCATTCCACATTGATTGCAGTTTTCAGGCCGACTTTCACCCCTCATCCGGAATGACTGGCACAAAGGGATGTGATATCAGGTTTCATTTGCAATTAGCTGACGGAGTTACATCTTCTAACATCACAAGGGACAGAGATCCTAAGAGTCTGGAGAGAAAAAAGAAGTGAGTGGCCCCTAGGGAAGAAGAGCTCAGGGCGGAGAGCACCTCTAATGGGATGGAAGCAGAGGCATAAGTAGAATGTAGCAGGGGATGTTTTTTGCATGGGCTCTGCCCATGGAGAGGTGCCCAAGGCCAAAGGCACTTTGCCCCTGCCCACCCCTTCAAAGGAGGCCAGCCTCCCACCTATAGGCATCCCCTTTGGCTGCAGCTCAAAGGAGAGGGGCTGCTCTGCTGGGCAATCACACTTCCCTTCCCTTCCCTGCAGACTGCAATGAACAGCATCCCTGCAGAGAGCATGATTGTCCCTCCTAAAGGAGCCCAGATCCAGGTAAGACTAATGACCTTAAACACAACATCTCCAGCAGTTCTTTCCTTTTGTCACCCTAACGGGCTTGAAAGGAACAGCAACCCTTCCAGCCTCACTTTGCATTTGCTCTCTACACAATTCCAGCATCACACTACCCAGCTTTCCACAGCAATACTGACAAGTTGTCCCATTATAGTCAATAGGTTTAATCCAGGCAAAAGGATTGGAGCATCACATTGCCTAGCCTTCCACAGCTCTATTCACAAGTGATCCCATTATAGTAGGGTGACCCATTGTCATTACCCAAAAAGAAGAAAATCCCCCAAATGCCAGATGATTCCATCACACGATCTGCTCTATAAATCTGAAACCCCTGGAGATCAATTGCACTGTCTTGAACAGACTCATTGAGCCAAGTTTCCGTAAAACAAAGAGCTGAACGAGAAAAGTCAAAGTTAACCCAGTTAATAAGGTGCAATTCGTCCATTTTGTTGACCAGTGAGCGGAGGTTTGAAAGATGGATAGATGGTAATGCAGATTTTGTACCTCGACGCCGTAACTTGATCAGTGCACCAGCACGCCGCCCTCTCTGATGCTTCCTCCAAGGAGCCTCACCTCCTCTGACCAAAGAGGAGACTTTACAGCACACTTCATCTTCAAAAACAGGAGCATAGGAACATGAAGGAGCTCTTCCAATATTTAAAATCTCCTCTCTGGTAAATGTAATACGAGAAGAATTGCAGGGAGCCATTAAAAAAAAAGCCACCCTAACAGCCACCGAGTCTAACAGTCACCCAGCCTAAGGGCCACCAAGTCTAACAGAGACCAGCTTAAAAATAGTAACAGCCGATTAACAGCTTTAAAAACAAACTAGCAACAAACCAGCAACTTTCGAAGTCAAAAGTAAAACATATAAATTGTTTTTATTTATTTGAGATGGGGTGACAATCCTGTTCCACCAGGTGAATTCTCTCTAGAGCCTGCCTGAAATAACCTCAGGCGTCCCCCACCCTCAATAATGTTTATTTATTATTTAAATATTCTTAAATATTTCAATATAGAATATTTAAATATTTTTAGCTATTAAAAATATTTATTTATTTATCTTAATATTTTAACCTGCTTTTCTTCTGTTAGGGCAGATGCCCAGAACAGCTTACAATCCATAGATGAAAAATACAACATATAAAACATACATACATATATAAAAAATACAATGTATAAAATCAAAAAAAGAAAACCACTTGGAGGAGGGCAAAACTATTTACATTCAACGAACGGCCATAGAGGTATGGGAGGCAGACAACCCATCAACTAAAGGCCAATGAAAAAAAACAGTTTAGAGTCCTCACTGGAAATATCATGTCCTACATTTTTTTTAGCTGTCCTATATTTGGGGGTATTGTATTCTTTGCAGTTATTTTACTGTTTGTATTGCAGTATTTCTATCCCACCTTCCTTTTACAGACCCAAGGCAGCTCACAACATAAGATACATAAAATCAATATTAAAAACACCATGATAACTTCATATAAAATTCAGCAATTAAAACACCATATAAGGTTGTAATAAAGATAAAACAGTTATAGTTCAATGCAATTCACATAATAAAAACAATAAAAAGCAACAGTAGTGGCATCTAGACATACCCTAAGCCTCTACAAAACCAGGATTACAAAGAAATTATAAAAAGGCCAGGAGCTCACAAGGCTTGTTTGAAAAAGGTCATTTATTCATTCATTTATTCATTTATACATACAGTGGTGTCTTGTAAGACAAACATAATTCATTCCAGAAGTATGCTTGTCTTACAAAGCGTTCTTCTTCCAAAGCAGATTTTCCCATAGGAAATAATGGAAACTCATACGATTGGTTCCATAATAAAAAATATTCATATAAAAATATTAACTGCATGTAAAAATGATGACAAAACACTGTAATCAAATTCAAAACACAATAGTATAATACAGAACACAATTACTGTAATAAAATACTGTAATATACTGTACAGTAAAACAGAAAAGAGAAACCTTTATGGCCAAGGATGACTAATTTTCACTAAAAGAGTCACGTTTAGCAAGTTTCACAAGTTTTTGAGCAACTTTCACAAGGAATCTTCTAATGCTTTTCTCTCCTTTTGGGGATTTCACGGAAATGTGACATTGCAATATCATGAAACAGATTCATCGCTCGGACTGCTACAGTCTCGTTTGGGTGGTGCTTTTCTACAAAATTTTGCACCATTTCCCAATGTTTACAAATGTCCTTAATCTCATTTGATGTGAATGGATTCCTCCTCATTATTCTCCATCTCTTCTGTAGATGAGATCTCCTTCATAACCTCTTGCTGGGGATTTCTGGGGCAGGGGAAGTGGGTGCATGCAATGGTGGCTGGGTGGGTGGCTGGACTGGGTGGGATGGGATAGATAAGTAGGGGTAGCATAGCTAAGTGGGGGTGAGAAAGGCCCCAAACCTGAACAACTCAAGTCCTTGTTGTGAATTACATGCCTTTTTGTGCAAAGTATATACTGGAGGATTCGTCTACAAAGGGATAGGAACTGGGGAGTCTGGGATTTGGTCAGTTGGCAACCCTGCTTTCAAAATATTAAGTCCCCCCTTTCTCTCCAAAGCCAAACCCACTGCAAAGTTTCAGAGCAGCCTCACTTGAAAGACTGCCTCCTTCTTCTCCAGCAGCCTCAGCTCAGCTCCCTCATTTGCACAGCAAGCAGAGTTTCCTCCCCAAGGTCTTTTTCTCTGCAGGGACTGGAGCCACTGCCAGGAACAGACATTTGGGAAGGGCTGCGTAGAGGCACAATAGAGGCCCATACTGGCCTCTCTAGGAAGTGGCAAAAAACAGGCCCCAAACCCCAGGGAATGGCTGGAGAGGCCCCAAATTCCTAACTTTTTGTTCTAGGGCATCATTTTCTATCTGGGCATTTACGGTCATGTGAACACCCTGCCCACGACTTAACCAGGGGTCCTGGAACTTCCATCATTTTGGCTCAAAACCTCCCCTGCCTCATCCTTGAGATTGACCTATAGGTGAGTATTTATGGGAATCCTCCTAATCTGGAGAGAAAAAACCAGCAGAGCCTGAAAAGAAGATCCTGCTTTGGCCTCAGTGAGAGACTCTCAGGTGGGCTTCACCAACCACCCAAAAGAAGGGCAGGAGGGTCTCTCCTCTGAAGGAGGCTCCTGAGAAAGTGTGTATATGGACTCCTGAGTCAGCATCGGAAAAGGACACCTGCCCCTCAGCACAGTCCAGAGTCACTCGGATCCTCATCAGCTCCTGCCTCAGGGGACAGAAGAGTGCAACCAAAGGAATAAAGGACTCTGACATCTCGCGAGTTCCACACAGCCCAGAATCCTTCCTTAGGACTGAAACTAAACCCACCCTTTCTCCTGACAGACTTCCTGGCAACCCCCACAGCCCATATTTCCTCCCTTCCCACAGTGACCTCCCAGAAGTGTCTGCCGGCTGTGAACTCCTCTCTTCCCAGCACACAAGGCTGAATGTCAAATCTCTCAGGATTGTCGGGAAGATCTTGCCGTGTGTCTCCCCATCTCACACTTTTGCGATCCTCGGACAGGATGAGTTTGGGATGAGCCGTGTCTGGATCCAGAGTCACCTTTGCTGTTGGTGGAGGAGAGAGAAGGAGAATCAGGAGACTCAGCAAAGCCACACAGAGAAGCAAAGATGGAGTAAGATGAGTCTAGTCACAGGATCCCTGCAACTAGGCTCAAGTCAGGCGACTCTGCCTTTTTGCCACAAGTTCCCAAGTCGGGCATTTTTTAGTTTAAAGTACTCAAGTTGAGTTAAAGAGCCCACAATACACATTCAGAAAACACTCAGACACAAGAGAAATAAATGGAAGAATCAAGTTGGTTTTTCTGACTTGAGTGTTTTAAAGTTTCCAAACTCTTCATGACTCCAGAGACTTTGATTCACTTGAAAAACTGGATTTTTGTGACTTGATTCAAGTTCGCATCTCTGCAGACAGGAAAATCACAATTCAGCTCAAACCTTATATACCTGATTTATTTTAACTGATTTTATTACCTGATTTATATTTAAATCTCACTCATTCTGCCTTTTAAGGCAGTTTAAAAGAAGACAAAAAACCCACTAGACATTGACTCTGATCCTCTATTGACAAAAGAGTTTGCAGAGGCAGGACAATAAATTTATATTACACTTAGATTTCCTTCCTTACTTTTATACTACAGTGGTGCCTCACATAACAAGTTTAATTCATTCTGGAATCATGCTTGTTATGTGAAATGCTCTTTATGTGAAGCGGATTTTCCCATCGGAAATAATGGAAACTCAAACGACTGGTTCCAGAACCCAAAAAATATTCATATAAAAATATTAACTGGATGTAAAAATGATGACAAAATACTGGAATTGAATTCAAAACATGCATTCAGTGTGCATGATCCTCAAAAAGCTACTTATAGCACAATCCTAACCATGTATACTCAGAAGTAAGCCCCATTATGTTAAATGGGCCTTACTCCCAGGAAAGTGTCTTTAGGATTACAGCCTTAGGCTGCAATCCTATAGATACTTTCCTGGGAATAAGCCCCATTGAACAAAATGGGGCTTACTTCTGGGTAGACATGGTTAGGAGGCTGCAATCAAAGACACTTTCCAAGTGTCTCCCTACTTTCTCCTTCTCTCCATCCTGAGCCTCTCTCTCCCCTGCTCCCTTCTGGCCAGCCCTGAGCTGCTGCCCTCTTCCCCACTGCTCTTCTCTCCCTCTGCCCAGCGGACACCCGACCACAGGCCACAGCATGGAAGTGTTGCTTTTGCTATGGACAGGTGCACTAGGCAGCCCTGACACTTTTTTAAAGTGTCGCCTGCCGGCCAACACATCTACCCCAACTGCCAGCAAGCGTGCATGTTAAGTGAAGCATAAAAAAACACAATTAGCTAGGATGGGTTTGAAAATAAATTTTCAGTGCTATCTTATGCCTGTTTACTTAGAAGTAGGTTTAATAGACTTTCTTCCAAGTCAGTGTACATCAACAAAAGGTTGTCAAAAGGGATATGTCAAAAAGAAAACGAGGAATCAAGAAAATACTCTCGATGGGAATCATCAGGGAACGGCTGTTTTGGAGAATTGTAACCTCCAGGACTTGCGTTGCATTTTCACAAATTAACAAGCCTGGGAAATAACAAGATGAGCTTGAACTTCTAGCAAGTGAAGGGAAATTTGGCGTGATAGGAATAACTGAAACTTGGTGGGATGACTCCCGTAAATGGAACGCACACATGGAAGGCTATCAGGTGTTCAGGAGGAACAGAAGTGGCAAAAGAGGAGGCAGAGCAAGTGCAAGGTTCTTCACGTAGGCAATAAAAACCAAAAACACAGGTAGAAAATGGGAGGTACTTGGCTTGGCAGCACAACATGTGAACAGAATCTTGGAGTCACCGTGGATCACAAGCTGAATATGTGTCAGCCGTGTGATGTGTCTGCAAGGAAGGCAAATGCATTAAGAGGACTGTAGCTTCCAAGTCACAGAAGTTCTAGTTCCTCTTTATTCAGCAATGGTTAGACCTCATCTTGAGTACTGTGTTCAGTTCTGGGCATCCAGTTTAAGAAAGATGCCGCCAAAATGGAGCAAGTCCAGAGGAGAGTGACAAGAATGATCAGTGGGATTGTTATAAGAATTGCTCTCTTACACTATTATACCTTTTATTTTATCCTATAAATGTGTTGGCAAAGTCTCTCATTTCCCTTCCCCCTCTCTCATTTCTAAAAGCAACCTTTGGGGCTTACAAACAACTCCTCCTGTAATCCCTTTTTCTTTGTTAACATCCTACTCTGCATCCTGCCATTTACATGCTAATGTGAAGCATGGTCTTTTACTATCCTCCACTGCCAAGTCTATACCAGTCACATCGCCCCTTCCCCATTCTTTCCCTTTTCAAACCTAGCTGGATGTGTTCTTCTTTGTTTTGGTCCTGATTGGATGATGGTGGTGGTCTTCCAGACTTCCCCTTCCTGTAAGGTAAACAGCCCCCCCCCCCCGCTTGCCCTTTTCCTAGGTGACAACACCTAGATGTGCATGTCCTTCTTGGACCTAAGATATAAAAAAACCCTGTATCCTATTGTTCTCTCTCTTTTCACTTGGATCCTCTCTTCCTCCTGGATCCTGGCATGGCCTGAAGAAGGTAGATATTGCTCCCTCCATTTTCTTTCCTAGCTCCCTCTCTTCCCCTTCTTTTGCCTCCCCTTCTCCTTGGTACACACTACACAAGAAACAGGTACGCTTCACTCTCATGCTATTGAATGTATGTAATATTAGTTTATGCTTTTTGATAATAAAGTCTGTATCTTTGTGATAAGTTTTCCTTAGTGTTTCACTTCCTAATAAAGGTATCCCCTCTGCATGACGTTGTTCCGAGTCCTGCCTAGGTCCAATGTTGGAGATGCACTAGGAGGATTTCCTGCTACTAGATGACCTACTGTGTCCCTTCCAACTCTAGCTTTCTAAAAGGGGGTGAGGGAACATAAGATCAAGGCAAGGCAGCCTTTCAGAATATGATCACACATCACAATTAAACAAAATGCTTCCAAGGAAGAGGTGGAAAAAGAAGACAAATCAGCCAGACGACTATCATTGGAGACCTCGAGATGAGAAAAACCTACTAATCTTCACAACTGTGACTTTGATTTATTGAAACTGTTATCCTATGCTTGCTTTCTGGGAGTAAGTACCATTGATTTCGGTGGGACTTACTTCTGAGTAGGCATGCACAGGATTGGGCTGTGGGATATATATATTTCCTGCCCTACCTGGAACATGCTTTATCTGAGGTTGCCCTTGAAGACAGTTTGGAAGCTGAAGTTAGTGCAGAATGCAGTGGCTGGGATGGTGACCAGAGCAGCAGAGTTTGACACTCATCTGGCAGCTCCCTCCCAGTGCTCCACCCTGGCAGTCCTCCTGGCGCCCAACCTGGTACACCACCAACCACCCCCATACTGCTCCGCTCAGAGAATGAGCAACCTGCCCTTTCTCGGAGTAGAGCGGTTTGAGTTCAGTGAGTTCAATGTGACCTCACTGCGATGCCGGAACTCAGAAGTCCCACTGTGTTTAATGAGGCTACCAGGAAAGCCCAGTGCCATATTCCAGGATGGCAAATCCCACTCTCTCGCGACCACCCTGACCCAAAGTCGCAACACCTCAAGGGGGTCCTGACTCCCACTTTGATTACCACTTCTGTGCACATCATTCTTCATTACCTGGAAACTGCTCCATGATACCCTTCAGAAGATATTTGACATCATAGGATCCCTTGATTCTGCAGGTGAGCTCAGAAAGAGAAGCCACAGGATTCTCAAACACATCCTTCGTCTCGTATCTAATATGGAGGAGAAAAAAGTCTGATCCTCAAATCTAACCAATCTAGAATTTGTGACTGGAAGAACAGAGGAGAAGAACAGAGAGAAAGCTTGGAGATACCAGCAAGGGCAGAAGGGGGTGCTTTGGGGAAGAGGCTTCTCCAGCTGTGCCATCATAAATGGATATAAAATGCAGTAGAGAAGGTCAAGAATCACCTAGAGGCAATGTGTGGTTGAGGGAAGGGGACAGAGATCTGGCAGCCCTGCTGGGTGTGCAAGTGATATGTATTAAAGTGTGGCCCTGAGAGGAACTCTGGAGGGAGGCAAATCCCACATTCTTTCCCCAAGACAGCCACGTTCTTCACAGCCCTTCCCAGCGTCATGTAGCAAGAAGCGGAATGAGTTGGGTCCACATACCTCTGCAAGGTCTTCCCAATATCCTGACAAAAAGGAAGAAGGTCTCAGCACCTGCCTTTTCAGTTCCTGTTCTCTGGTCCTCCAATTATCTATCTTGCAGTATTCCAAGATACTTGCAGATTGAGCAAGTATTGCTAAAAGGGCAGTATTGGTGGCAGTTCAGTTTAAGTACTGTATGTTACCGCCTAAATGTTCCCTTTCCTAATGGAGACCTCAAGGACTGCCTCTGACTGCCCTGCGAGATGGCAGCATTAGCAGGGGGAGGTAAAAAAGAACCCTGTCAGATAGCCCTGGTGCTCGATACAGGAAGCAGCCACAGCTGTGGGGTGCAGCACTCGTCCCCGCTTCATAGCCAAGAGCCAGTGCTTTCTGAAGAAATCTCTATGGTCACGTGGACAGCATGACTGCACGGAATGCTGTTTGCCTTTCCACTGGAGTGGTACCTATTCATCTACTTGCATATGCAGGCTTTCAAACTGCTACGTTGGCAGGAACTCGGCTAAGGATGGGAGTTCACTCCATCTGGCAGTATTAGGGTCTTGAACTGCTGATTCCAGTCAAGCAGTGTTCTAACCATTGAGCCACTGCAGCCTCAGTAAAAGGACTATCCAAATCTCCAGCATCATAAAAGGAAGACCTTTTAGTAGGGGGAGGTGAAGGAGAGGATGATCCGTAAGATTATGTTTTGTTATAATGACAAAAAACACTCTTCCTTAACATGCATCTTTATTGCAACCCTAACTAAAGGTTACACGGAGCCTGTTCTGGAACTCAACAAAAAAGATCTAACCTGCAGGAATTCACTAACTGGCAGCTGACTCTTCTTCTCCATCTCCAGAATGAGGTTTTCCAGAGAGGAGAGTTTCCTGCAGAGTCTGGCCAGGTGCTCGTCCCTCCTTCTTGCAACCTCCTTCTCCAGCTCTTCTATCTGGGCCAGGAGGCTTTTCTCCTGCTCTTCCAGAAACTGGTGGATTTTTTGAAACTCCGCTTTGGTCTTTTGTCTCTTTCTTTTGTCTGTTTCTGCAAGAAGTAAATAGGAAGGAAAGGATGGAAGATCAAGGGACTGTCCGTATTTCCAGTCTCAAGGTAGGAAGGCCCTTTTTGATGCCCATCATAAAAGGCCATCACAAATTGCTTTTCACGGAGATCACATCAACAGAGATCACATGCATGAAAGACTTTCCTAAAGATGTCAAGGTGTTCAGATGGCCATGCATAGAAATTGGACCGTTCCAGCCATGGGGGATCAGATGAGCAGAACTGCATCCTGCTTAACCCCTTACATTCCCTATTCCGTGTTGCCAGAAATCGTTTATGCATTTAATCCTGACACCCACCAGCAGGTCTTGGCTCTCCTTTTCTGAGTCCACTTTATACATCAGGATTTTTTCTCTTTCTGCCCTCAGGACCTCCAGCCTGCTGCAGATCTGATCCTGGTGAGAAATGGAAGTTCATTTCCTTTGGTGAGAAGATTTATATTTACACAGATACATATCAAAACCAAGAGAGAGAAGGGATGACGCCAACTGGTGAAAGGGTTTCCTCTCTGCCCCATATTCAAGAAGTTTTCTGCAGGTCCCCTAATTCTCTATGGAGTCTTCATCACTATATATAAGAGCAATCTATATTTGCTATTGAGATGCTTTCAGTGGAAAGGCCAGTGACTTTTTAATTTGGGGTACAAAGATTGGCCTTACCAGCGGTTAGCATTCCAGCTAACAATTCTCATCTGCAAACTGGGCTTGCAAAGTTTGTTTTTAATGTATCAGAACATTTTTCAACCCACCAAAAATCAGCTCATGACTCAGTGGTTGGTTATGAGCCACAGCTGGGGAAACATTGCTGTGAATTAAATAACACAGGCTGTTTCTGACCATGAGTGAGTGAAGTTGGGATGGTGCTGAGAATGGTCTTTGGAAGGACTCCTGGGGCTCAGCCCCTTATGGTGCCTGTGTGGTGGCACCCCTGAATAGGGCAACCTCCTTGTTCCTTCATCCCTGCTGCCTTTCTTTCTGCTGGACCAGCTGATACATCCCATCACACACCCACTCCTAATTTCTACTTTATTCCTTTTCCATAACCTTTTCAGATCTCCAGCTCATCCAGGTCTTGTTCCTCCAGGGCAGAATCCTAACCAATTTTCCATATCTGGGGTAAGGAGCATGAAATTCAAGGTAAAGAAATAAAGATGCCCTTATTTTGAGGAGACCTCCGTGTCAGTCCCCCGTGTCAGTCCCCCAACAGCAGGTTTCAGCACATGCCCCATTGGCATAGCAGTGGTGCAAGTATCTCCCCAAGAGACACCCTGATCCCTTCACAAACCCCATCCATCCATATTTGGAAAGATTCTCCCTTTCTCTGTTTCTGCCTATGGGCAAGGCTAGATTCAGCATGTTTGGGGCCTTATAGCACATGTTTTAGAGGGGTGCTTGGGTTCACCCAGGGGTGGGCCCAGCCTGACCCAAGAACCAGCCCCCTGGAAGTGGGCGGGGCCAGGCCGGGTTCAGGGGCGGGGTGAGGGACGGGCCCCGATCCCACCACACTGCGCATGACCAGGCTTCTCACATGTGCAGTGCATCTGCTGAAGCCCCGCCTGCGCACTCGCCACCTGCCGCTACTGCCGGCTCGCCAGCGGTGGTGAATTGGGAAGATCCGGTTCGGGTGAGTAGGCCCGAACCAGCATCTGCCCACCTCTGGGTTCACCCTACCACAAGAACTGTTAATGTTTGGTACAAGGAAGAATTTCTTTGGGGAGGCACTAATTTCAGGTCTGTAATATGCAAGCCTCTTGCCACCCCATCAGGATTTATTTACTGGTATTTATATCCCACCTTTTTCAAAGGGACCCAAGGCAGCTCAGTTTTAAATTCTCATCTGTTTCCTACCTTGTACTCCTGGAAGGCCTCCTCCCGAGGAACCACCTTGTGGCCTTCATGCTCCTTGGATCTGTCGCATACCAGGCAGATGGGGGCTAGGGTGGTCTCTGCAGAAGAGCTTCAAAGGCTCCTGGTGCTTCTTGCAACTGCCTCTGATTCTTTCTCCCTCCTTTGCCCCTTAAGATTGAGTTTCTTGGTTATTTCAACAAAGTTGGCCAACTGTCGATTAGAAACGAAACTCCTGTTTGGAACGGTTTCCCTGCACTGAGGACAGGAGGCATCTCTGCCCTCTTCTTTTCCCCAGCACTGGGTCAGGCAGGCTTGGCAGAAGTTGTGCCCACATCCAACAATGATTACAGGGTCAGTGAAATAGTCTAGGCAGATGGGACAGGTGGCTTCTTCGCTAAGATCCTGGATGTTCCCTCTGGCTGCCATGGCTCCAGGCACATGCCCCATTGGCATAGCCGTGGTCATAGCAGTGGAAGTCAGAGTCACTTTTGTTTTCTCTCCTCTGAGTCAGTCAAGGGGTGTTTCCCTGCCAGGAAAGGGCTGGGCATCTCTGCTAAGGGGAGAAAAACAATCCAGCTCCAGGAGCTGAAAGAGCCTCCTGCTGTGGGCTCAGGGTGACCATATGACTAGAAAAACCCGGATTTGTCTGGATTTTTAGCCGCCTGTCTGGGTGTCCTACATTTTGGCTTCATTTTGAAACTTCATGATAGTGCACATTACCCCATCGTGCCATATGTTGTTGGATTCGTATTGAAGAGCGGAATCCAATGCAAAAATCAGTTTTGAGATATCTCCTTCCTATCAAAAGTTATGATCAAAAAACCAAAAAACAAAAACAAAAAAATACATTTTTGGCCATTTTTTAAAATGGGTAGGAATTTTGGCTTGGGTTTAGGAATTTTGTCCCTGGAGTTCAGGAATTTTGGCCCTGGGGTTCAGGAATAATCTGGTCATCCTGGGCAAGCTCTCAAGAGCACCTCCTTATGAGAAACACTGTCATCTAAAGCCATGGTGACCAATGTCACAGCCCCGTAAGAGGACAAGGTCCTCCAAAATGTAGAATACCCAAGAAAAATGTAGGACATGACAAAATAAACGCTAAAAACACCCAAATGCATTGCTTTCAGGTGGTTAATTAAAAGAATATGGGTACAATCCTAACCATGTCTACTCAAAAGGAAACCCCATTGTGTACAATGTGTATAATTTATTACATAAAATGTATTCATTCTATGAAAGCTACATGCTAAGGAAAAACTGGACAATAAAGTTTTTTTTCTAGGACTCAAGGCTAAAAAAGGGGAACATGTGCTGGAAAAAGAGGACATATGGTCACCCTGTCTGAAGCAAGATATTAATTCATCCTTTCCAGCCAGAAAGGATCCTGAAAGCTGGTGAGTGAACCAAAACACCTGTGCCTAAGGAAGCCCTTCCACGATCCACTTATGGACATGTGCAGACTTCTGCTTCCAGACCCAGAGCAGAGAAAGAGCCTTCATGCTGCAATCCCAAAGACTCTTTCCTGGGAGTAAGAAGCACTGAACACAGTGGGGCTTAATTTTGAGTAGACATGATTAGGATTGTGTTCCAAGTCTGAAATCTTGAAACTTATTCAGTCCATTCTGCAATCAACCCTTTTCTGTAAAGCAATGGTTGCCAAACCTTTCAGCACCGAACCCACATTTTAAGAGTACACACCTAAGGACCCACCTAGCATAACAAGACGAAGAACACAATCCTAACCATGTCTACGCACAAGTAAGTCTCATTGTGTTCAATGGGTCTTACACCCAGGAAAGTGTGTTTAGGATTGCACCCAAAAAAGGATAAAGTTCTGGTCATCAGTGCTCCTCTGCATTGGAAGCACCCACAATGCCAACCCCACGTTTGGCCCAGGCAGACTCCCCTGATCCCAACCTGGCCAAAACACTGATGATTTCCATTTAAAAGTACCACTATCGATGCGCAGTCCAAAAGTTAAGAAGTCCAAAAGGAACTAAAGTTCCTTTGGGGTCCGAATCTTGAGCAATTATTGATCCAGCATATAACCACAATTATCTATAGATAATCAAGATTTATTAAAAGAAAATAGAAGGTAGGGTTTAGGTAAGGCACCAGTGGTAGAAACAATGTTCCAACAACAAAACAATAGCCACTATCACCTGTACTAATACATTAGATCTAGCTACTGCAGAATCTTAATACTGCCAGATGGTCGATCAGTTTTCACAACTTACAACAAAGTCCATAACAGAATACTTAAGCTGCTCCAAGTCCTCAACACGGCACTTGAGGTAGATGCGATCTTCTTGCAGCATGATGGCTCAGCGTTGCATGTTAGCTAGCTCCAAGGCGTCCTAATTTTGGTCCTACTTTTATAGGATGGCTTGAACCTTGACATATCCATCAAACCTATAACCAATAGGAACTAATACTTTGTTTCAGGGCCCACATTACCCAGCTGAAAAATGATCTGCAATTTACAATCATACCACTTGGGCAAGGCCTCTACTACCTAGCCTAGAAGCATTCCGGAGATAAGGGCTTCAAAACTTAGTTCACAGTTTTAATAACCTCATCTATTTCGATGTTCACACTTCGAAGTACTCCCTGTATTCTCAGATACCTTGTAGACATGTTGGCTCCAAACCCCAACAATCCCCGTATACGTAGGGCCAGGCTGTCAAAAAGGTCAAACGTGGTCGTAGTGTGGCTCTCTTGCTTAGGTTCAGATTTGCCTGACCAGAACAGATACAATATAGAAAACAGTGAACAAAACCAGAAAAAATAAAATCATTAGGATTCTGTTGATCACACAATCAAAATTTTTAGATTGTGAGCCATTTTAGGACAGGGCCCCATTAGTTAATTAGTTATTAATTTTTTTCATTATCTTTGTAAACCAGTAGCTGCATGTTCTATTCTAATTGTGGCAGGAAGGCTGATATGTAGCCACTGTGTCTTAAAGCCTGCGAACTCCAAAGTCAGTAGAACTACAGACTGGAAATGCTCTTTTTGCTTCCACTCCTCCCTGCAGATCCATTACATAGAAGGGGGAATGGCACAAAGTACTGCACAAGCACCTAACTGGGGACCCCTTGTGGCATACGTCCCTCCCCCCCGTCCCATATGTTTACCTACGACTTATCCAAGGGTTCTGGTACATTACAAGATTATGGGCGCGCAAGTGGCTAAGACACTGTGCCTGTTAACCAGCAGGCCAGGGTTCAATTCCCGGGTCGGCCCCACAAGACAGGGTGAGCTCCTGTCCTTAGCCCAGCTCTGCAATGCCAGCTGGATCCAATCATATTGGCTCTGCCTTTCCATTGGACTAATTCAGTGGCGTGGAGAGGGGGGATTTGCTGCTTGGGTAACAGCCTACCCTCCATAACAATCTAACCCAGGCTTTCGTGCCTCACATGCAGCCAAGCACGATACCATAGTCTTCCAAGACTGATGGAGGCCTGGGCGCAATCCAGAGTAACTATGGGGAGTCCTTGCTCCAGTGTAAGAATAATTTGCTCTGGATTGCAATACAAATTTCCCATAGGTTTTCACTAGGTGGTGCAGTAACTACGGGTGCACATAAAGTCTCTTACGTGCTCCCGTAATTACTCTGGATTGTAGGGTTTGTCTCAAAAACTGCCCTCAACTATGTGCAAAATTGATTTATAGATGAGGATTTCTGGTAATTGTTTTACTCAGAAGAGAAAAACCAGCAAAAAATGTGAAGAAGATCCTGTGATTGTCTCCGGGAGAGTGAAGGAAGCTATAAAAAAGCTTGATATTGTTAATCAGTAATATAATTTGTGGATCTTAGGCCTAAGCCTATGGGCGCAATCCAGAGTAACTACGGGGAGTCCTTGCTCTGGTGTAAGAACAATTTGCTCTGGATTGCAATGTGAATTTCCCATAGGTTTTCAATAGGTGGTGCAGTAACTACGGGTGCACGTAAAGTCTCTTACGTGCTCCCATAGTTACTCTGGATTGTAGGGTATGGCTGAAAAACTCAAAGCAGCTTAATTCTGTCTCTGTCAGCAAAATGTTGCTATAGCCTGGACTATCCCAACAATCCAGAGTAACTGTGGGAGCACGTGAGAGACACTATGTGCACCTGTAGGTACTGCACCACCTGGTGAAAATCTATGGGAAATTCATATTGGAATCCAGAGTATGTTGTTCTTACACTGGAGCAAGGACTCCCTGTAGTTACTCTGGATTGCGCCCTGTGTCAGCTAAACAATCAGGTCTTCTTCATGACCATGAGGATAAGTGAACAATAGCTGTTTCAGTGGTTTGCCACAATGAACTTTGCTCCCTGACCTAAACACAGCTCAATGTTACTACGTATAATGATTAGAATTAAGATACTACCCAATCTGGTGTGGTGTAACCTAACGAGGTTAGATTACTGGAAAAGAGTTGGAAAAGTACCCAAACCTTACTGAACATGCTTACCTGTAAACCAGTTAGAATTGTTTGTTATGATCATGTTGGTTGAAGTAGCCAATTGAATAGAATTAATGTCTTTTTGCTTTCTGTAACCGGCTTTGATTAGGGCCATGAGCCATCTGGGCCAGCTCCTTACTTTAGGACTTGAGTCCAAGGAATTTGCCCAACACATGTTGAATAAAAGATCCTGTATCTGATACCTCAGGTTGTCTGCTTGTTTGAAAGAGCGTGCTACAAGAGAGTCTCAGGTGGGCTTTATGTTGCACCCAAAAGAAAGGGTAGAGGGTCTCTCTGCCAAAGGAGGCTCCTGCGTAAGTGTAGAGGTGGACTCCGGTATCCGCATCAGAAAAAGAAACCTGCCTCTCTGCACAGTTTAGAGTCACTCGGATCCTATTGAGCTCCTGCCTCAGGGGCAAGGAAGTGGAATTAGGGGCTGTAAAAACTCTGTAACCTTCCCACTTGCCCACAGCCCAGATTCCTTCTGCAGGACTAAAACCAAACCCACCCTTTCTCCTCATAGACTTTATGGCAACTCCCACAGCCCAGCTTTCCTCACTTCCCACAATGACCTCCCAGAAGTGTCTGCCGGCTGCGAGTCCTTCAAGGCCCAGCACACACGGTATACAGTCAAATCTCTCTGGATTGTTGGGCAGAGCTTGATGTCGGTCTCCCCATCTCATGCTTTTGCGATCCTCGGACAGGATGAGTTGGGGATGAGCTGTGCCTGGGTCCAGAGTCACATTTGCTGTTGGGGAGGAGGAGAGAGAATAGGATAACTGTTCAGGATAACTTTCTTTTCTTGTATTTTTTCTTCCCATTTGATCACACCTTGAAGCCAGGCTATTATCCATGTTGCCAAATCATAAGAATCGGAGCCCTGCTGGATCCTACAAGTCGGGAACCGTTGCACTCCAAGAGGGGCCTCCAAAGTTTTTGGCAGGCGGGCCACATTATGACACTGTGTCGGGGACCAAAAAACTAATTTACACTTCAAATTTGAATACATTTACATAAATTTATATATAAGAATGTATTGGAATGGATTACAAGGCTTGCCCAAGGGCCACATAGAGGGTCTTGCTGGAGGCCAGATTGAGGCTCGCTGAGAGCCGCATCTGGTTCCCCGACCAGGGTTTGGAGACCCCTGCTCTACAACTTGAAAGACTGCCTGGATTGTGCTTCTGTGGATTGGGCTGTAAGTCAAGGTAAGAGACAGGGAGCCTCCGAGTCACCTGCTTCCTGGACAATACACTGCCTTCCAAGGATCCTGCATGGCACCCATTTCCCAACAGTGCTTTTCCCCCCCACTCACTGAAGAGATTGAGCATATTTTCTAGGAATTCCCCCCATGGCTTAATTCCTTTTAACCCTCCAAACCCTGGCATGTCCTGTCCAAACCCACCATCAATTGCATTCTTGCACCTCCTTCTTCCTTACCTGGAAATTGCTCCATGACTCCCTTCAGAAGGGGTTTCACATCATAGAATCCTTTGATTCTGCAGGTGAGCTCAGGAGGGAAAGCCACAGGATTAGCTAACGGTTTCCTCTTCTTCTCATACCTAATGTGAAGGGGGGAAATGTGATTCTATAATCCAACCAATGTAGAATTCATCACTGAAACAAACAGAGGGCATGGAGGAGAAGAGCAGAGCCGAGAGCCTGGACATGGGCAAGGGCAGAACGGCGTACCTTGGGGAAAAGGCTTTTTTAGCTGTTGCAACATAAATTGATATTGGGATAAAAATATACAGCAGTAGGTACAGGTATAAAATATAAATTGATATAAAATATAGCAGGTACCGAAGTACCTTGAAGCAAGGTGTGGTTCAGGGAAGGGAACAGAGGATTGACAGCCTTGCTGGAGGTGCAAGGGAGTGGAGCAATGGCGGGTGGGGAATCCTGCATTCCTTTCCCAGGAGCCACAAGAGAGTCATGTTCTTCACAGACCGTTCCGAACATCAGGAAGCAAGAAAGGGAACGAGTGGGATCCACGTACCTCTCCAAGGTCTTCACAATATCCTGGGGGGGAAAAGAAAGAACTCAGTGCCTGCCTTTTCTGCCCCCAGATAGAAGTGCAAGCTCTACTCAGGGATTGAGGATGCAGATCCAACAAGTGGAACAAAGATCTTCCTGTGAGGATAAAGTCAGCAGGCAAAGTTCTGCCTTTTCAGCACAACAACTGACTTAGACACCTGAGTTTCTGTATGTACTACACAAATCCTAAGGTGGCCTGAGTGCACCTCCCAGAGTGCCTAAGGTGAGTTACAGCAGCTGCAAATTACAGCCAGTGGCTGCTTGAGCTCAGCTGACCAGACTTTACCTGCAGGAATTCATTTGTTGGCTGTTGCTTCTTCTCCTCCATCTCCTGGATGAGGTTTTCCAGAGAAGAGAGTTCCCTGCAGAGTCTGGCCAGGTGCTCGTCCCTCCTTCTTGCCACCTCCTTCTCCACCTCCTCTATCTGGGCAAGGACAATTTTCTCCTGTTTTTCCAGATACTGGTGTAGTCGTCGAAAGTCCGCTTTGGTTGTTTGTCTCTCATCTTCTGTTTGGTTCTGCGACAAGTCAAGAGAAAAAAAAAGAAGATCAAGGGACTGTTTTTGTAGCACCAAGATGGAAAGCCAGCTGATCACAAGTTGATCACAGTTGATCACATGTTGCTTTTCACAGACATCACATCAAGCAAGATCACAGTCATGAAAGAGTCTAAGATGTCAAAAGATGTCTAAAGATGTCAAAAGTCACATCTTCCAGAATTGCCATGGATAGAAATTGGGCCATTCCAGCCATGGGGGAATTAGAACACAATCCATGTCTATTCAAAAATAAGCCCCATTGTATTCAGTGGGTCTTCCCGCCAGGAAATTGTTTTTAGACTTGCAGCCTTAAAGGAGCAGAATTGTTGCCTGCTGTTGACCTCTTGCATTTTCTACTCAATGTCTCCAGAAACAGGTTCGTTCATTTATCTGCCCAACAATCGTGACACTCACCAGCAGCTTTTGGCTTTCTATTGCTGTCGCTGCTTTAAACTTCAGAATTTGTTTTCTTTCTGCCCTCAAGATCTCCAGCCTGCTGCAGATTTGATCCTGGTGAGAAATGAAAGTTCATTTCCTTTGGTAAGATGACTTATATTTACACAATACACACAGAGAGACAAAAGTCAAGAGACAGAGGGATGGGAAGTCATCAACTTGTCAAGGGGCTTCTTTCCTAACCCATATTCAAATAGTATTCCCTAAGTCTCTGCAGAGACTTCATCCCACAGTTCTTCTATCTCAGCAGTACAGTAGATCCAGTTGGAGCCTGTTTAAATCTTTCTGAGATGGGGAAGAGTGCATATCCCACCATCATCCATCTCCAAAGCTTCCTTCAGCTTAATGTCATCAGCTGGAATGGACAGAACTTTTCGGCAGGGCAGATTCGATGGACTCACGTTCATTTATCCTCAGTACATCATTACCGGTTTCGAGTCACCACGGGACTATCATAAAATGTATATTTAAAATGGTCACCACAAATCAGGGGTATACTGATGGCACTGCGTGCCCATGGCACGCATGACATGATGTCATCACATCATGATGTCACCATGCACGCAGGCTCTTCACAGCCAGCCAGAGAAATCATCTGGCCAGCTGCGAGGAGCGCATGCACAGCTTATCTGCAGCCACACACATGCCCTTCACAGCCAGCTGAAGGGTTTCTTTGGCTGCCTGTGGAAAGCGCATGTGCAGTTCAGTAGCTGTGTTATGTATGTGCCCATCTGAGCCACCTGAGGAACATTATCCAGCTGGCACAGAAGGGAGCATGTGTGGCTCAGCTGGAACCACACACATGCCCTTCTGAGCCAGCAAGGCAGTGTTCTCCAGTTGGCATAGAAGGGTGCTGGGGTGGGAAGTGCTAGTGATGGTGTGCCGTGAGATTTAAAAGGTTGAAAAACACTTAAACAGAGGCTTAATTGGTAACGTGATTTTTTTTTAATGAAAAAATTGTATTAATACTCATAACAATTAAATAATTTTGACACATGAGGGAGTCAAAAATTTGTGGGCCCCAGATGCCAAATGACCTATGTAAGCTACTGCTCCTGTGTCTCACCTACGCCTTGCAATCTGCTTGAGTCTTTCTTTCTGAGTCCCGAGAAGGGCTGCCTGCTTGTGCCTTTATCCCTGCAGCCTCTGTTTCTGCTGGACCAGCTAACACACCCCATCACATGTACACTCTTAATTTCGACTTTAATGTTACCTGGCTGTTTTCCATAACCTTTCCAGATCCCTAGCTTGCAAGCATTTAATTCAAAATTCAGAGCCTATCGCATCCGCAGTTTTTGCCACAAGTTTAATCTGGTCCTGCTTCCAGGGGTTCCTTGCCAAGGCATTGGAGGAACATGACTTGGACCATCATTTTGGGCTACCCAGATTTATCCCTTGTCCCCATGGTTTGCTGCGCCTTCAGTCTGGAAAGCAGCAAGACTTGTGTGCCCCAAATCCAGGTTTGGTTACTAGGGGAGTGGGGTGGGGAAACTGGAAAGTGCCATTTGAAGGAGGCCAATGTCCTTAGACTATACTGTGGCTACAGGTTGGTGGGGAACAGACAGGAGGTGGAAGAAGTGTAGAGCAGTGGTCTTTAAAGTGGAAGTCAGAACCCTCTTGGTGTCACAACTTCATACCATGAAAAGCTACACGGCTCCCTCTGCATCCCCCAAGGGGAAGAATTTCTTTGGAGATGCATTAATTTCAAGTCTGTGATTTCACCTGCAGCTCTGCAGCTTCTTCCCGCCAAGCCCCCATCCAGATCCTCATCCCTTTTCCTACCTTGTACTCCAGGCAAGCCTCCTCTTGAGGAACCACCTTGTGGTTTTCATGTTCTTTGGATCTGTCGCACACCACACAGATGGGGGCTTGGTGGTCCTTGCAGAAGAGCTTCAGAGGCTCCTGGTGCTTCTCACAATACCATCCCTCACTTCTGGCCTCCCTTTGCCCAGTACTGCGCTGGGTATTGCCCAGTAGTGAGCTGGTTTCCTTTTGCCCAGTAAATAGCTGCTTGGCTATTTCCACCATATTCTTCAGTGATCGATTTGGGATGAGGCTGTTTCTCTGAGTGCTTTCCCTGCACTGGGGACAGGAGACCACCAGGGCATGGCCATCCTCCTCCCCCCAGTACTGGACCAGGCACCCTTGGCAGAAGTTGTGCCCACACTCAGTGATGGTCACTGGATCTGTGAAATAGTCGAGGCAGATAGGACAAGTGGCTTCATCGCAGAGATCCTGGACTGGACCTGTGGCTGCCATTCCTTCCTGACACAGAGAAATCAGAGTCACTTTTGTTTTCTCCCTGATGAGTCAGTCCAGGGGTGTTTCCCTTCCTGAAAAGGGCTGGGCAAAGTTAAGCCGAAGGTATGATGACCCCTAGAAAAAACATTTTCATCTGAAACTAGATTTAAACCTTTCCAGTCTGAAATGATTCTAAATGCTGGTGAATGAACCCAAACCCCTGGGCTAAGGGAGCCCTTTATGTGATCCATATACCAGTACCTGTGTGCAGACTTCTGCTGCCAGTCCCAATGCAAAGAGAAGGAGATCCCCACCCAGGGTGACCATATAAAATAGAAGACAAAGTACCTGTCAGGTGATCCTATGACCGGAAATTTCCAGATTTGTCCTTTTTTAGCCTCCTGTCCAGGTGTCCTCCAAAAGGGCTTCATTGTCCTCTATTATGGCTTCATTTTGGCACTTTACAACGGTTTGCAGTACCCCGTCGTGCATCAATACCCCATCAATCTCAGTAGTCCTCTGCAGGAGATCTCAAATGATATGTCAGTGGGAGAATAATGAAGATTTTTTTTCCAGGACATGGTCACTGGGCAGAGATGATTTCTTTGATCAAGCAGGGATCTAAGGGGATCCTGACTGCTCCGCATGTTTTTGAATTGCTGCAGCAGCATTTACCACTTGCCAGATAAAAAACCTTCATCAAACGTTCAAAGGTCAATCACTCTCTTCTGTTATCAAAGTTCGCCGAACCATCTTTTCCATTTATGGTCTACCGCATGCAATAGACTTTGCAGTAACCAAAGACTAGTAGGAGCTCCTGGAAACTTTAGCAGGACTAAATGATATCAAATCATGGAGGGGAAAAAACCCTCAATGCTGCCTATATAATTTACTGAAAAAATAGCTTCTGTCAAGGTTGTGTTGAATATAGTAAAACCGTGGATCAAGGGTAACTTGGATTGAGAGTGTTTTGCGAGACAAGCGAATGTTTCTAATAAATCTTAATTTGATATTAATTAAATATCATATATTGATATTGATAAATTTTAACTTACTAAAGTTAAGACCTATTATAATCAGTGGGGCTCACTCCTATGTAAGGGGGCAGTGGAAAGGAACCATAGACACTTAGGGCAAAATCCAGAGTAACGATGGGGAGTCCTTGCTCCGGTGTAAGAACAACTTACTCTGGATTCCATTATGGGTTTCTCATAGGTTTTCACTAGGAAGTGCAGTAACTACGGGTGCACGTAATGTCTCTTACGTGCTCCCGTAGTTACTCTGGGTTTGGGGGTAAGCCTTGCATGTCTACTCTAAAGTAAACTTGGCATCAATCAGTCTTGAAAGACTATGGTATTGTGCTCGACGCTACATGCAAAGCATGAAGGCCTGGGTAGATTGATATGGAGGATAGGCTGTTACCAAAGCAGCAAATCCCCCCTCTCCACGCCACTGAATTAGTCCAATGGAAAGGCAGAGCCAATACGATTGGATCCAGCTGCGTCGCAGAGCTGGGCTAAGGACAGGAGCTCACCCTGTCTTGTGGGGCCCGAGTTTCGAACCCTGGCCTACTGGTTAACAGGCACAGTGTCTTAACCACTTATGCCACCCACAGCCCTCTAAAGAAAGCCCTCCTATAATTAGTGGGGCTCACTCCTGAGTAAAGGGACAGACTATGGCTGCAATCCAAAAGACACTTTTGTGGGAGTAAGACCCATTGAACACAAAGGGGCTTACTTTTGAGTAGACATGGTTAGGATTGTGCTCAGTGTGCAGGTTAATTTGTTTTATTTTCCTTTCTATTTTATATTTTTGATTATTTTAAATTATATTACCGTATTTTAATCATTTTATATGAATATTTTTGGGTTGTGGAATGAATCATCTGAGTTTCCATTATTTCTTATGGGAAAATTCACTTTGATAATACAAGTGTTTTGGATTACAAGCATGCTTGCGGAACCAATTAGGTCAGTAAACCAAGGTACCACTGAACATAATGGTTATTGTATAAACAAAACGACATCGGGCACACGTGTTCACGTGCATACATACACCCGCAGATCAGTTCATAACTTTGCATTCCATCGAGTGACAGCATTTCTGCTGGGTTTCATACTTCAGAGTTTTTGAAATTGTGTTGGCAGGCTAAACTTACACAGGTGAAAGTGCTTTTGCACTCCGCAGACTAAGGTTACAATCCTATCCACACTTTTCTGGGAGTAAGCCCCATTGACGATAATGGGACTTACTGCTGAGGAGACATTTATTGAGCTGTCAATGGAAGAAATGGTTTGATTGAACGCACCAGAAGCAGAAGGGAGTGATCCACCTTGGCCAACTCTGTTGTCCAGTTGGGACTGCTGGACTCCCCTCTTTGTGTTGCCGCTGCGGTGAAGTGAGAATTAGTGTGCAGTCTGATGTTGTGGATTTCGAAATTAGTTTTATTTTGTGCATTAAATCAGGCAGATGCCCAGCTTGTGAGAAGCGTTTTCATTTTAAATGGACACCCTCCTATCTCCATTCAATGGATGGAGATGAGAGATGTACCACCCAAGCCTTCAGCAAGCTGTCCTATAGTGCCATACACAGTAGCATATGCAAACAGAAGCAGAGTTGAGATGCAAGTCCAAAGCGTTGAGACAAAGTTCAAAGGATGGCGCAGATTCAACTCACATGTTTAACTTTATTTAAGGGTTTTATTCCCTGCTGATCCCATGCCAAAGCAAATTCCCAAGGTGGCTTAAAAAGCTTTAGTTCCTCCACTCTTGCTGTCATCACAACAATCCTGTGAGGTAGGCAAGGCTGAGAGGAAGGGACTGGTCCAAAGAGATGAAGGAAGGAGGGATTTGAACCTGGAGCTTCCAGGTCTCAGTCCAACTCCATAACCCTCCTGGCTCTCAGTATCCATTTGTTTGTATGTTTTCCTACTTCCTGAGATGGAGATGCCTGAAAGTAATGAGATGGAGATGCCCGTAAAGGCAGACAGCTATGTCACTATTGTCAATGTCCCCTGGAGGATGAAGATAGGGCAAAGTCTTCTAAAGGCCCAAACCTATTCAATTTTCCAGGGTGGGTACACTTGCGCCAGCAGAGTGGGTGCTGCACCCTGTTGTGGAGGGGGCGGTCACTGTGGCATTCTCAAGGTATGGGAACATATGTTCCCTTATCCCGGGCTGCATTGTGACTATATCAAAACTTGAAAGTTGGACAGGATTGGGTCCAAAGTCACACAGGACACAATCCTAACCAATTTAGGCCAGCACAACTCACCTATCTCCTGGCAGGGGGAGGTTATTGCATGTCTGGGCAGTGGCCCAACTCCCCCTAGAGTGACACATAAGTGCTTTCTAGTACTTTTGGGGCACTCCCAGGCTAGCATAGGATTTATGCTGGGATTTGTGCTGCCCCAACCAGGACTGCACTGTTATAGGTTGTAAACCTGCCACCCTTGCCACTTAGATTCTTCTCCAATTGAAAGACAAAGGATCTGAAAGAGAATTTACAGTATCAAAAAACAAAAGTTAGCACTTGTTAGACTGAAATACCAAATTTACTTTTTTCATTCACTGTTAATAGGACTGGAACCAGAATTGCTTACAAAAATGAAAGCAGTTTGCTTTTCACTGGCAACCCCATCGATCAAAAGAAACCCCTCACCAGTTAACACCGGATCCTATTAAAAATTCACTTGATTACGCAGGAGATTAACAATACAATCCCATATGAGTCTATTCAGAAGCAAATCTTACTCAGTTCAATGAGACATTCCCCCACCCCAACTGTGGGTACCACCAGAGGTACACGAGGTGGTGCCTGATGCAGGATCGCTGGATGTCAGTCACCTGGCAGTGATACCAGGAGTGTGATGCAACTTGAAGGAAATTCTTCCTAGTTTCTCACCATGGATATTATTTTGTTTACTGTATTTTTTCTACCACAGCCAAGGCATTTTGAACTGTGACCGAATCCTTTTCCGGTGTCGGAGTTTTTATATGGTGTCTCTCATGTTTGAGAAGGGATGCTTTGTGACTGAACCTTTTCCCACAGCCTGAGCATTCAAACGGCTTCTCTCCGGTGTGACTTCTCTGGTGATTAATAAGGTTGGATCTCTGACTGAAACTTTTCCCACAATCCAGGCACTCGTACGGCTTCTCCCCCGTATGAGTTCTCTGATGACCAATAAGGAATTCTCGGCGACTGAAGCTTTTCCCACACTCCGAGCACTCGTATGGTTTTATCCCCGTGTGAATTCTTTCATGAATCCTAAGAACCGAGTTACAACTGAAATTCTTCCCACAACTGTTGCATTTGTAGGGTTTCTCCGCCCTGTGGGTTCTCTCATGCGACGTAAGACTTGAACTGTTACTGAAAGATTTGCCACAGTCCGAGCAGCTATATGGTTTCTCTCCTGTGTGGATCCTCTGGTGATTGAGAAGATTTGAACTCTGACTAAAGTTTTTCCCACAGTCTAAACATTTATACGGTTTCTCTCCTGTGTGGAGTCTCTGATGGCGAACAAGGCTTGACCTAAAACTGAAGGTTTTCCCACAGACTGAACACGTATATGGTTTTTCTCCAGTCTGAAGCTCGGAAGTCTGTGGGGCTCCTTTCTCACCCTCCATGCCTTTGCATGCTTTGTTTCTTGAGGGTGCTTTTTCTTCTTTTCCAAGGTCTGAGCTGGAAATAAAGCTTTTCCCACAGTGGGAACAGATGTGAAGGCCGTCTCCAGTAATATCAGAGTTCTGGCTGAAATTGTGCCCACATTCAGAACACTTATGGGGTTTGTCTCCCAACTTCCAACTCACGCTCGTCCTGGCTATCAATTGGTGTGGCTTTTCCTCACCTACAATGTTCTGGTGCTTTTGGTGGTTGGGCATTTGGCTGAAGCTTTGACTGTTTGCAAAGTTTGCTCCATGTGAATTATCCTTGTGAATTCTCTCCTCGAAGGTGCTTTTTAAGTTTTCGTTGCTTAGATCTCCTTTCTTCTTCGTAAGTTTTTCTCCTCCTCTCTGCCCTGAATAGTTTGCCTCATACCTCTCCAGTTCTTGATGACTTCCAGATATATCTTCAGCAAACTGGGAGATGGCCCATCTGGCTTTCTTAGACTCACCAGCAAGTTCCCTCGGCTTAGATGCTTTCTGCTTAAGAGCCTGAGAAGATGAAGAAGCTGCTTGCTCATTGCCTGATAGAAAGAACAAAATCAGGACATGTGTTACACTCTGCAGCAGGGATACAACCTCCAAGTAGACATTTGGTGGTTATGAATGGCAATAGGTTCAGGATTCCACATGCCCTACGATCCAGCACGTAAGAGACATTTCCGTCAACATAGTTACGGCACCACCTAGTGAAAACCTATGGGAAATTCATATTGCAATCCAGAATAAATTGTTCTTATGTCGGAGCAAGGACTCCCCGTAGTTACTCTGGATTGAGCTCTTTTTTACCTACCAATCTGCCTCTTGTCAGCCATACCATCAGATGGTACATTTGCATAGGGGCCCATGTTGACAGGAAGAGGCAATTGGTAGGAGATTGGCAGGAGGTCCCATCAAGAGGCTGGTCCACCACGAAGTGAGAGAAGGTATCTCTTGGAGTTCCACCCTAAATGGCCTAATCATTTTGGACCAGCCCTGTACCCAATCATGCAATTGGACAAGTCTGCAAAACAGCCAGAATCATCTTGTTGAAGATCTCTCAAATCTGGAGGTCCTTCCACTGCTAATTCCCTATTTACCGGTAATTTTTTTGCTCTATTAGCTTCTCATTGAACTTAAAGGAGTCAGCAAAACAAGGTGTGGTTGGGGTGTTAGGCAAAGCAGAAATCACTTTAAAAATTCTACGTAATCGTAGTCAGTGAAACCTTACCAGACAAGCAGGGCTTCCTATTGCTCTTTTCCTTGGAATCTGCACACAGCTGCATTTTCTCAGGATCTGATGGAGACAGATCTGTTTTGGAGAAACCAGTCATCTTCTCCAAAGATCCGGACTTCTAAACACAACACAGAGCACAGTGACAAAGTTAGTCAACTGAAGAATCACGTTGGTGGTCTCTATACCTTGTCCAATAGGGTATCCCATTCAGTACATGCCATATGTCAATTACACAAGGTACAAAAGTAATTCCATCTCTCCATTTCACATCAGACACAGGATGCAGTCCTACACATGTCTACTCAGAAGATAATCCCATTCGGTTCAATTGGGGCTTATTCCCAGGAGAGCATGCAGAGGGTTGCAGCTATAATTTTATATATTTCTCTTTGATTACCTTGTCCCTTGCAGGAAAAAAATCAAATAAAAGATAAGAACTCTATTTGCTTTACTGTATAGTAGTTGTTCTCGGCTGCCTCCCTTTGGGATGGGAAAGCTAGGTTATGAGTTTCTTTGGGAAATAAATAAAATAAACACAAGGGAAGAAACAGTCACTGGGAATGGGTCTGCATCACTGCCATTCCTCACTGATGGAGATCTCCCCCCAAAGCACCTGAAAGGCCCAAAATGAAATCTTACCTGTTGCTCCTGTATTTCAGCCTCCTCCTTCCAGAGCAAGAAATTTTCTGCCAGCACCACTGCCTGAGCACAGGTCTCAGGGTCATCTTCCTTGACCCAGGTCTGCATTTCTGGTGGAAGGACAGTCAGGAACTGTTCCAAGATGAGCAGATCCAGGATCTGCTCCTTCGTGTGGCTCTCGGGTCTCAGCCATTGACAGCAAAGGTCCTGGAGGTGCCTGAAAACCTCTCGGGGTCCTTTGGCCTCCTGGTAACGGAACTGCCTGAATCGCTGGCGCAGAAGCTCAGAGTTGACAACGTCCTCATCCGGAATTGCTTTGCCATCTTCTGCAAAGGCATCATGGGCTTTTCCACAAATGCCTGTCTGTAACTGTGGCATCAACGTCCCTCCAGCCTCCTGGCTGGCATTAGCAACAGCCTTCAAGGATGTGAAAACACCTGTAGGATCATCGCAGGCAGCTGATACAGGCAGGGAAGACTTTCCCCCTTTTGAGGGTGGGGGTTGTACTGCTATTTGGCATGAGTCCCATTGGGCATCCTGGTGCTGGGGCAGCTCCTCCTCTGGTTCTCCTTTAATCTGCTGATGATCCACTCCAGACATGAGATTCTCAACAACTTCAACCTGGCCAACTTGCAAGCCTCTTCCTCCTTCTTCCATTTTCCCCCCTGAAATGTGCTCCGCTATCTTCTGTCCTTTTATTCCTGGTTGCACATCTTGATCTGGAGACAAAAGGCAGGTTTTAGGAGAGTCAAGAGAAGCACCACTGGGATGCAGGCTGGAAAGTATCTCAATTCCCAAAATGAATTGTGCCACTACATTAACTAGTAACCTAATGAATGGACACAATACCTGTCCAACGGGACAGTTCAAAATCGGAAACACTAACTTGAGCTTTCACAATCTGCAGGAAAGGCAGGACCTAATTTTTTATTATTATTATTATTATTATTATTATTTAATGTATCATTAAAATACATAAAGACTAAAGTACCGGTTTTACTCCAACATAATGTGCCATCGAATCTAATGCGCACCCCATACTTATAATCAAAATACTGTATTTACTCAATTCTAATTAATATCAAATCTAATGCGCACCCTGATTTTGGAAACTGAATTTGACTGGGAAAAGTTAGCATTATATTTGAGTAAATACAATAAAAAGAATTCATAAGGACTTAAAGTATTCTAATAGAAAACATTTCCAAATAAAAACTTTGAATTACTTGAATATAACATTTAAACCATATTATATTATTATCGTATTATTACATACAGCCTTGTATTATTATTATTACTATATAATTAATATATAAATAATATATAATATATAATAATGAATAATATATAAATAATATATAATGATATATAAAATAATAATAATATAGCCTTGTATTATTATTATTATTATTATTATTATTATTATTATTATTATTATTATTATTATTATTATTATTATTATTATTGGAGCATAATAGTAAATATTGCTGCAATCCTAAAAACACTTTCCTGGGAGTAAGACTCACTGAATAAGGCATACTTTTGAGTAGACATGGTTAGGATTGTGCTCTCAGCCTCTGGCCAAGATTCCTGCCCAAGCCAAGACACCAGGCTGCCTCCAAATTGCTCAGAACGGGTGGCAGTGCCAGATCTCCATCATGGCTGAATCTGTGACGACATGGGTGGCTAAGAGCACGTTTGCGTGTCCCCCCCTTTCCCCCAAAACAGCCAGGATAGCAAGTAAAAGTATGGGCAAATCCTTTTCCCCAATATGCTACTTTTCTACTTGCAAGGAGATTTCAAAATAGAGTTTAGTACCGAAAAATAGGACGCTTGCCAGTTGTTTGAAGCAGTGTGGACCCCCCCCCCATGCCACCCAACTTTGCTGCCAGTGTGGACCCAGCATCAGTTTCCAAGAACACATGGCACTAAGACTGACTAATTCTTGAAATAAAGAAGCAGGACGGAATTGGAGGACGACACTCTTGCCGCCACCGCAAAGTCCAGCCTAGAGGCAGATTCCGGCACAAAAGCTGCCTCCTCACCTGACGTGTACAAGTAACACAGATAAACAGCAGCAAGTTAAAAAGAACCAGCTTGGCAGGTTTTGGGGGTTTTCTTTCTGTTCATTTGGCAGCTTTACTTGCCCCTGCCTGTTCCACCACCATGTGGGAAAGAGGTGACTGGCTGAAAAGTCAGCCAAGCCAGCCTGATACACTGGGAAACTGGGAAGGGAAGGGGGTAGTGGTTATCCTAGGGGTCAAGTGGGGCTTGGAAATACCTATGAAGTTCTCTCTCCAACATCATCAATTAGTCCTCCAGGAACATATGTGTGCACATATTTAGGAGAAAGGAGACTGGCCCTACAATCCAGAGTAACTACGGGAGCACGTAAGAGACATTACGTGCACCCGTAGTTACTGCCCCATCTAATGAAAGCCTATGGGAAATTCATATTGGAATCCACAGCAAATTGTTCTTACACCGGAGCAAGGACTCCCCGTAGTTACTCTGGATTGTGCGCCAGCCTCCATTTTTCAATCTGAGAAAGTATCAGGTTGTTGTGAAGATACAAAGATGTGGAGAAGAACAGCTGAATTCTTTGTATGATGGGATCTTCTGATAAAAATGTTACGAATAGCAAGACAAGAAGACAAGATGAGGTTTTTGGAATAGTGAAAAGGTCACTTTGGGGCAAATCTGAGCCACAGTCTATAGTTTCAAAGAACTTTATCCACACCACAACCTTGCGAGGTGGGCTAGGCTGACAGATAATGGCTGGCCCAGAGTCAAACTAAAAGCCTGGTGGCCAAGTGGGAATTTCAACCCAGATCTTCCCATTCCAAACCCCCCAAAGCTCTGCTGCCTATACCACCTTGTCTCTGCAACCGTCATCATTTTGCTCATGATCACAAACACGTCTGTTTAGTTTTGTGTATTTTGCTTTCATTTATTGTCTTGTTGTCACTGTACATACTGTGGCATTTTGGTTTCTTTGTTTATGTTTCAAGTTTGCCGCCGTCTGTCACCTTGGACGCCTACTTGGGCATATGAAAGGCAGGATATAAATCTTTTAAATAAATAAATCATAAGAACGTAAGAAGAGTCCCCCTAGATAAAGCCCAGGGCCTATCTAATCCAGTTTCCTATATCTCAAAGTGGCCCTCCAACTCAGGGGTGTCCAAACATTTTGGCAGGAGTGCCACA
Organism: Cryptoblepharus egeriae; assembly: GCA_030015325.1. NCBI lineage: Eukaryota > Metazoa > Chordata > Lepidosauria > Squamata > Scincidae > Cryptoblepharus > Cryptoblepharus egeriae. The sequence continues at coordinate 10,069,192 of JAREYC010000002.1, forward strand.
TCATCTCTCCGACACTGTGTCCAGGGCTGAAAAATGATCTACATTTCAAATTTGAATATATTTACATAAATTTAATATAAGAGTGTATTAGAGACATATCTGGAGAATCACAAGGCTTGTCATGGAGCAGATTAGGGGATTTTGCCGCAGGCTGCGTTGAGGCTGGACTACATGGCTGGACTACATGAGGCTGGACTACATGACCATGGACTACATCTGTCCCCTGGGCTGAGGTTGGGGTTTGGACATCCTTGCTCCAGATGATACCAGACACAAGAGACACACAAGACAGGAGACTTGCATCCCGGTGGCCTGCCTTGAATTTGGCATTCTGGGGTAACCTACTTCTAAAATCAGGTTGCTGCCTTTTCCCATCAGGGTTTATAACCCATGATTGACTTTTTCTCCCAGAAATGTATCAAATCCCCCTTTTAAAGGCATTGAGGCTAAATGCGATCACCACATTCTGTGGCAAGGAGTTCCACTGACTAATTAGATGCTGGGTAAAGAAATATTTTCTTTGGTCTGTCCTAACTCTCTCATCGCTCATTTTTATTACTTCTAATTAAATTCAAAACTGTTACATACAATTTATTAATTACAAGAAGGCTACGTGCTGCCTGTTTAAAAGGAAAAGGAATACAATGAAGATTTTTTTTTCCAGGACACAAAGTCTAAGATTGAGGACATGTCCTGGAAAGGGGTCACTCCTATGGACACCTACCTGGGAGTAAATCCCATTGCCTCCCAGTCAACTGAATGAAGTGGCATGGGGCAGATCCAGCTTCCACAGAGGGCTGGGGCTGCAACAGACAGCATGAGATGTTCTTACCTGGTTCCCAGCTCACCTGAGCAGCAGGTAGATCCTTTCACTCCAGCTTGCAATAAGGGGTCTCCCATTCATGGGGAGGAAAAGGCAAGGCTGGGCAGGTTTGCAAGCCCTGCACCTCCTCCCCCTGATCTCCCTCCCCCTTCCCTCCCCTTGATCCCCCCTTCCTTGCTTGCACTCACCTGCCACTCACCTTCCTTGCTTGCACTCAAGCAGGCTCTCACCATCTTCCACTTGGGGGGTGGTGGGAGGTATGAAGGCCAGAGAGCTTCACTTCCTAGAGAGACCAAACCCTGGCATGGGGGGGGGGGAACCCAAAAGTCAGGAAACTCCTCCCCCTCCGCCTTGCTGCCCCTCTTCTCCCTCCCTCTCTTCCTCCCTGATTGCATGGCTGCAAAGGAGCATCTCAGGTTCAGGGAAATGAAAAGGTTGCAAGAGGAAAAGGCTGTCTGTGCAGTGTCTACTCAGGAGTAAGTCCCAGTGTGATCAGTGGGGCTTACTCCCAGGAAAGGCTGCCTGTGCAGTGTCTACTCAGGAGTAAGTCCCAATGTGATCAGCGGGGCTCACTCCCAGGAAAGGCTGCCTGTGTGCAATGTCTACTCAGGAGTAAATCCCAATGTGATCAGTCTGGCGTACTCCCAGGAAAGGCTGCTTGTGCAATGTCTACTCAGGAGTAAGTCCCAGTGTGGTAGGTGGGGCTTACTCCCAGGAAAGGCTGCCTGTGTGCAATGTTTATTCAGGAGTAAGTCCCAGTGTGATCAGTGGGGCTTACTCCCAGGAAAGGCTGCCTGTGCAGTGTCTACTCAGGAGTATGTCCCAATGTGATCAGTGGGGCTTACTCCCGGGAAAGGCTGCCTGTGTGCAATGTCTACTCAGGAGTAAATCCCAATGTGATCAGTTTGGTGTACTCCCAGGAAAGGCTGCTTGTGCAATGTCTACTCAGGAGTAAGTCCAAGTGTGGTAGGTGGGGTTTACTCCCAGGAAAGGCTGCCTGTGTGCAATGTCTACTCAGGAGTAAGTCCCAGTGTGATCAGTGGGGCTTACTCCCAGGAAAGGCTGCCCGTGCAATGTTTACTCAGGAGTAAGTCCAAGTGTGATCATTGGGGCTTACTCCCAGGAAAGGCTGCCCGTGCAATGTTTACTAAGGAGTAAGTCCAAGTATGATCAAAGGACTTAGTCCAAGGAAAGTGTATATGCATATATGTGTGTCTCCACGTGCACACACATATGTGTACAATATATATACATGTGTATATGCGTGTAGGTTTGCATGCATACAGACATGGAGCTGTTTTCCGCTCCTTGGAGAATGGACAAGACAAAAATGGAATAATCCTGATACAGTCTCAGTGGTTCCCAAACTTTTTCACAGCAAGACCCACTTTTTAAAATGGCATTCCTATGGGGACCCACCTATATTTATGACTTTTTAAAAAGGAGATCTAGAAAGAAATTTTATTTATTTGTTTATTAAGTAACAACAAAGAAGAGCTTAGAACATTTCTCTTCCTATATCAGTAGTAGGAAAGCAATGGAAGCAAAGTAATACTGCTTGTGAGGTTACAAGAGGTAGCTGGTGAGCCAGTATGGGAAACAGAGTACTACTGGGATGCATGACATACAGCAGGTTTTTAAATTATATCCTTGTGTATCCTTACCCACCCTCTCCTTTCACTGGCCATCTACCCTGAAAACATACCCTGAAGAAGAATCCTGAACAGTAGTTCAAAAGCTTGCTGCTTCTGTGTGATGAATCTGTGGAACTCCTTGCCACAGGATGGCATCTGGCTTAGACGAACTGGACAAATATCTGGAGGAAAAGCCCATCACAAGTTGCAAGCCAGGATGGGCAAGTGCAAGCTCCTGGTTTTATTGAGGGGCTACCTTGGATTGCCAGGTTCACGGGAGGGCATCAGGATGCAGGTCACTTGTGGTCTTGTGGGCATTTGCTAGACTAGATGCGCCCTGGCCCTAATTTGGGGTGGGGGCTCTTCTTATATTCTTATAATGCTTTTGGGTAGATTTTGATTTGAACTGCTCATTATCAGTTGAATTTTTTTTTAGAGATCCTCAAATGGTTAAGCAATCAGAGGAGGGATTCCTAGAGAAAGCAAACCATGCGACTGGGTAGATGTGGTGTGTGTGCATATGTGAATCAGAAGGCTTCTTCCTGTCCCACCTCCTCCTTCCCTATAGAGCATCTTTGGGGTCTTGTGTGCTGCAGATGCTTCCCTTTTCCTGTTGATGGTGCAATGCAGAAGCTGCAAAAAGTAAGTGCATAGGATGGTGGTGGAAAGGGTTGAAAATCCATGGCTGGCAAGAAGCAGTAGGTAGGGTTAGAAACATGGACATGAGAAGCACAATCCTAATCATGTCTACTCAAAAAACCCATTGTGTTCAATGGGTCTTACTCCCAGGAAAGTGTCTAAATCAGGGGTGTCCAACCTTTTAGCTTCCCTGGGCTGCATCGAATTCATTCCAGAATTCATTCCAGAGGCATGTTTGTTACGTGAAACGTTCTTTACGTGAAGTGGATTTTCCCATAGGAAATAATGGAAACTCAGATGATTGGTTCCACAATCCCAAAAAATATTCATATAAAAATATTAACTGGATGTAAAAATGATGACAAAACACTGGAATTGAATTCAAAACATGAATTCAATGTGCATGATCTTATGAAGTCTATTTAGGCTGCAATCCTAAAGATACTTTCCTGGGAGTAAGCCCCATTTAACACAATGGGGCTTTCTTCTGGGTAGACATGGTTAGGAGGCTGCAATCCAAGACACCTTCAAAGTGTCTCCCCACTTTCTCCTTCTCTCCATCCTAACCCTCTCTCTCCCCTACTCCCTTCTGGCTAGCCCTGAGCTGCTTCCCTCTTCTCCAAGCTCCCAGCAGGTTAACCAAGCTGATATTAGTCAGAACTTCTGGCTCTGGTGACTCAAGAAAGCTTCATCAGCTTGCATGTCCCTGCTTAGCTTTCTTCAGCAGCCCTGCCATTCCACCACCAGACCATGCCTGCTGGATATGAGGACAATTGGTCTCCGTACAAAAAGTGTGCCCATCAATGGGAACAAAAGCCGGATTATTCCCCATGTGGGGAGTGTCCCAGACATGGTTTCCTAACAGTGCTTAAGTGTTTGCGGTGCTGCAGGGATCCCTGGCCTTCCAAATTTCCTTGGGGTCTCTTGCAGCCTCTGTGGGGTCCTGGAAACTTCTAGCCATTGGCACAACCACCCCTTGGCTGCCACCAGCTCTGTTCTGATCTTGGCATGAGGCAGGTATGCAGCTGATGGGTCTTAAGTCCACCACTATAATGAATGTCAGGACAACTACAGATTGGAAATGTCCCCCTCGCTGTGCAGATCCATTACCTAGGTTTTACCCACAAATTATCCAGGGATCCTGGAACTTACATCATTTTGGCTCAAAACCTGCCCTGCCTCATCTCTGAGATGGACCTATAGGTGAGTATTTATGGGAATTCCTTCTAATCTGGAGAGAAAAACCAGTAGAGCCTGAGAAGATCCTGCTTTGGCCTCAGAGAAAGAGTCTCATGTGGGTTTCTCTACCCACCCGAAAGAAGGGCAGGAGGGTCTCTCCTCTGAAGGAGGCTCCTGAGAAAGTGTGTATCTGGACTCCTGAGTCAGCATCGGAAAAGGACACCTGCCTCTCAGCACAGTCCAGAGTCACTCGGATCCTCTTGGGCTCCTGCCTCAGGGACAAAGGAGTGTTTTCAGAGGGATCAAGAACTCTGTAACCTTCCCTGTTCCCCACAGCCCAGATTCCATTCTGAGGAGAAATATAAAAACTGCCCTTTCTCCTCACAGACATCCTTGCAACCCCACAGCCCACTCTCCCTCCCTTCCCACAGTGACCTCCCAGAAGTGTCTGCTGGCTGTGAATCTCTCTCTTCCCAGCACATAAGGCTGAATGTCAAATCGCTCAGGATTGTTAGGCAGATCTTGCTCTTCGTCTTCCCTTCTCACACTTTTGCAATCTTTGGACAGGATGAGTGCGGGATGAGCCGTATCTGGATCCAGAGTCACCTTTGCTGTTGGTGGTGGAAGAGAGAAGGAGAATCAGGAGACTCATCAAAGCCACACAGAGCCAAAGAAGGGAAAAGTCAATCTTTTTTCTTGGGATTTCCTGCTTTCTAGGACTGTTTGCAGCTCCAGGAGGGAGGGAAGGCGAGAAGGGGATTGTAGTTTTTCCCTCTCCTCCCCATGGTAAAGCACCCAGTGACCTGAAGTGCTCCAGCCACTGAATGGCTGTGGCCGGCATTGAGTCCCCACAGAGCAAGGTTGCCAACTGACCAGAGAAACCCCAGCCTCCCCTGCTCTTATGCCTTTGTAGATGGATCCACCAATATTTACTTTGCAAAAGAAAAACATGTATTTCACATCAAGTTTTCATGTGCTTTGGATCTGTCGCACACCACACAGATGGGGGTTTGGTGGTCCTTGCAGAAGAGCTTCAGGGGCTCCTGGTGCTTCTGCCAAACTCCATCCACTTCTCGGTATTTTGCTTGGTCCCCAAGACTGAGCTTCTTGACTATCTCATCCATATTCTTCAGGGCCCAATTTGGGACGAGGCTCTTTCTCTGAGTGGTTTCCCTGCACTGGGGACAGGAGACCACCAGGCCATTGCCCTCCTTCTCCCCCCAAGTCAGAGTCACTTTCGTTTCCCCTCCTCTGAGTTCCTTTTCCTGGAATGGGCTGAGCAAAGCCAAGTCAAGGGCCTCAGAAGCACGTCCTTTGCACAAACTTTTCCAATCTGAGCAAGATTTAACCCTTTCCAGCCTGAAATGACTCTGAACGTGGTGCATTAACCAGACCCCCAGGGGCCAAGGAAGCCCTTTCCATGATCCATGTACCTGGGTTCAGACTTCTGCTTGCAATCCCAATGCAAAGAGAGGACACCCCCAAACACCCTCTGCAGGAGACCCTAAAGGGTGGGTCACCTCCATTTAACTTGGATCCCCTTCTGGAGCTAATTTGGGGTCCTTTGCCAAGATGGCCATTCAGCCTGAAATTTCAAAACTTGTTCAGCCTATTCTGAATTTTGGGTCTTTTTTTACGAATTGGATGCATCCAAAGGAGTGGTTTTCGGCCTTTTTTGTCTTGTAACACACTGACAGCAGCAGCAGCACTAAAATGGTCAGGGGGCACCATCAGTTGAGAAGGGAACTCACTTCTTCCAAATGATCCTTCACAAACTCCTGCGACACACTGCAGGACCTTTGGTGGCACAGCCAGATGCCCTGGCTCAGTGGTTGACAATTACTGATCCAGAGTGTTACGCAAAGGAGGAGGCAGAGGGGCTCAGAGCCTGATCTCAGAAAAGCCTCCTCAGCTAATGCCCTCACATGCATACAGACACACACACGTGCATGTACACACAAACACATACACTCATTTCATAACAGAGCTCATTTCATAACTTTGCATTCCATCAAGTGCAGCATTTGATGTAGCTTTTATGCCTGGTTTTATACTTAGGTTTTGGAAATTGTGTTGTCGAAAAGTGTTGTGTTTTTGAAAAGTGTTTTGTCACTCTGCAGACTAAAGTTACAATCCTATCCACACTTTCCTGGGAGTAAAGCCCCTTGACAATAACAGGACTTACTTCTGAGTAGAAGCCCTAATTGGGCCTTCAGTCAATGAAATGGATGGATCGACTGAACTTGGCATCAGATCTAGAAGGAAGTGATTGACCTTGGTAAATAATGTGGCCCAGTTGGGACTGTCAGATTTCCCCTCCTTGTGTTGTGCTTCCCTCTGTCCCCTTTCCCCCCAATAACTTGGTCAGCTGTGAAGTGAGGATGAGTGTGCAGTCTGTTGTGGTGGGTATTAGTTTTAGTTTGTGCATTAAAATCACCTTGTAAGGAGCCCTGTCACTTTAGGACACCCTCCCCTCTCCACTTGATTAATTTTAATTTTAAGGAATTTATTCCCTGCCTTTCCCATGCAAAAGCAAATTCCCAAGATGGCCTACAAAGCTTGAGTTTCTCCCCTCCTGTTTTCCTCACAACAACCCTGTCAGGTAGGCAAGGCTGAGAGTGAGCAACTGGCCCACAGTTAGCAAGGAAGCTTCATAGCCAAGGAGGGATTTGAACATGAATTTTCCAGGTCTCAGTTAAATTCCCTAACCTGGATTGGTTTGTTTGTATTGACAAAATACTTTTTTATATACCGTACTTGGAATCCAGTAGTTTTCATGTGAAGTTCATTCCTCATTCTTAATAAGCTCATTTTTCTTGCTTGTCTCTCTAGAGTTTTTCTGCCTGATCTGCTACGTATTGGAGATGATCATGAGGATGTCACCCGTCTCCTTCAAGAAAAGGCCACTCATCCAAAGGAGTTCAGGCTGGATTGGGGGATGTTCATGAGGATGCACTTGATCCCAGCCCTCCCTGCTCTCCCCATTTTCAGTGGACTACACTGCAGGGTTGTAGGAAGGTTTTCTCTCTATGTCTCTCAGTGAGAAAGTTGTGGTGTCTGAATATTGTCTCCATTAATAAGCTCCCCAATCATAAGCTGTGTTTCACAACGGACTGATCTGTGAATGGGGTGTGTGTTGCGTGTGGTGCCCGATGCCAGACACCAGAAGAGTTGCTGGCTGAGGACATGTTGTTTTTAGACTTCTCTGACGATGAGTGCATTCTTATCAGTGCCGACTGATACACATCTCAGGAAGAAGACCCCCCCCCCCACCCCGATCAGAGACATAGAGGCAGCTGTGGAAGAAGCTACAGGAGAGGAAGAAGTGGAAACGGAGGTCCAGGCAGCTCCACCTAAGGCTGTGACACCCAGACACCCCTTATGGAGGTGGAAACTAGTGAGGGGATTGACCTGGAAGGGGAAAAGGAAGGAAGGAGGCAGGCGGGAAGAAGAGAGAGCAGGAGGAGGAAGAAGAGGTGGTAAGAGAGGTAGAAGAAGAAAAGAGAGAAAGTGGATGGGCCTGACCTCCTAAGATACCTGCCCTGTTAGGGCTTGTTATGTTAGGGGCTTGTGACTGTTTTACTCACCTCTTGTTGGACTGGGTTCAGCTACATACCTGTTATACTTACCGGTTTTGGAATGTTTAAGCTTGAGCCTCTGATATGAATGTCAGTAAAGATGCCATTATTGATATGGATTATTATCCATATTATTGATTATTGATTTCTCGAGGAAGCCGAGAGGGTCCAAAGCTGAAAATTACTAAAACAACCATAGAAGATGACCCTAAGGCATATTTGAGAATGTTCGAATGGGTGGCACAAGTGGCAGAATGGCAGCAGACTCAGTGGGCAGCCATCCTGACTCCTCATTCCACTGGAGTGGCCCAACAAGCAGTAGATACCCTGACTCCAGAGGAGTCCACCAATTATGAAAAGATCAAGCAAACCGTGCTCAATATGTCAGGAGAAACATATAGAGTGTGTTTGGGAGAAATCAGATGGAGTGTGGGAATGAGCCCCAGGACCTTGGCTAACGTGGATAAGGCCAACGGGCTGCGTTGGATGCAACCGCAAGACAGGACCAAGGAGGAGCTGGTGGAGTTGGTGTTGATAGAACAGTTCCTGCACGCCTTCCCAATGTGCGCCTTCAGCTGGGTGATGTGTCAAGACCCAGAGGACCTGGAGGAGGTGGTCTGCTTCTTGGAGGTGTACACCTCAGTGGAGAGAGCATCTGCCCCGCCCTAGGAGAAGGCGTGAAGGGGGGCTCTAGAGGGGCAAGGCATCACCCTAGGCAGCAGAGAGAGGAGAGACGCTGGTCGAGGAAGGATGGAGATACCGAGAACGAGGATGCCGGAGGCCTCAAAGGGCGCGGCAGCTGTGGGCTCTGGCGGAGCGCAATCCAAGACCGGAGGCGAGCCAGGCATGGAAGCGAGAAGAATGTATTGGACCTTCTGTTTTAGATGTCACATCCGCCGGGATTGCCCCCTCAGGAAGGCACCCAGTTCTGTGGCCTGTGGAGGGAACCAGGTAAAGGCCCGAAGGGCACCCATCCTTCGAGCAAAAGTAAACGGACAGGAGGGAGAAGCACTTATAGACTCGGGATGTGCACAGACCATAGTAAGGGCGTGGAGCGGTACTAAGTCAACCTCAGACCAGATGTGGATACGCTGCGTCCATGGGGATGTGCATGCCAGGCTCAGAGAGTCCTGAAGAATTAGATTTCTATATAATGCTTACTACAGTAACATTCCAGGGGACTAACAGCCTATATCTGTGAGTGGTAATGCAAGCTCCAGCTTGAAGGCCCATGATCAGCACTGAGTAGAAGCACATGGAATAGGGAAGGGCAGTTCTTTCCCCCCTATATACAGTGGTGAGCTCCAGCAGGTTGGCACCTACTCCATAGAACCGATTTTTAACGAGAGATAGGACATATAAAGTTTAAAAATAGCTATTTAAAAGTGGCTGCTAGATGGGCATAGAACCGGTTGTTAATTTATTTGAATCCCATCACTGCCTATATAGGTGTGTGAAGCTCCATGCTCTAATGCGGGTTGAAATAGGAGCAAAGATGGAAGTGCTGACGGATAGATATGGAACTGACTTAATACTGCAACAGACTTGATGCTGATTTATGGACTTGTATTTATGATCTTGGACTGTTACTTGACTTTGGCTTATGCGTATCTTTTACAATACACTTTGCTAGAACTCATATCTTGTTTTGTGTGTGATTCCTATACTGTTTGGGACCTAATTAGTACCCGCTTCCATTGCTACAGGCTGGGGCAATACCCCCCCATGCATGGCAATATCCCAGTTTGCTGTTAACTTGCACCTCTAGCTGTACTGAATATCTAATCAAATAAAAGTATTTTATTGGCGAACATAGAACATCCTACTCCATTCTCTGTTATTATTTTCTAAGAACAAATTTCCCTTTTTAACAGGTAGGCCTATATTTTGAGGGAGCAATGAATGCAGCTTGGACAGTGTCATGAAAGTGAAGGTAGAGATTCAGGATGGAGAAACTGCCAATGTAGAGTTACACCCTGAATGTGTCAGGCGAGGAGGTGGCCACTGCTTCCCCTAAGGTAAAACAGCCTCCATCAGGCACCGTGAAGATTCAGCTGTACATGGAAACCTTGCAGAAGGGTGATAGAAAGGCCAGCTTGCTAGGTAAGAGTCCAGGTGCACACATTATCTTATGTAAAACTCTTTGGAGATGACAAGACATTGTAATCATGTAATCTGTGGAACTTCATGCCATAGGAAGTGATGACGGAACCTATCATACAATAGATACCTTTAAAAGGGGTTGGACAATTTATGTGGAGGAAAATTCCATCACCGCTTATAAGCCTATCCTATCCCAGAATGCCAGATCTGCACCAGGATGCGAATATCTTGTTGTCTGCTTACTAAGAGGATCATTCCCACAACTTGGAAACTGCAAAATGCTATTGTGATCTATTTCCAGTTTTGTGATTGCAACCTGGAGGCTGGTCACAATCACATTTTGCACTCTTTCCAAGCTATGGGGAGCCCTGCAGAACTCGCTGTGGAGCTGCATGGACCTCAGCGCAAGGTAAAGCTTTCTAAGAAAAGTCTGTGTCCCCCCCATGTCTTTCTCTCCTGGTGGATCATGTTGCTGCCTTTCTCCTATCTGTCCTGTTAAGATAATAGAGTACAAGTCTAATCTATTCCAGCAGGGAATGGACAAGTCAGTGAGAATGAGAAGACACTTCCTGGGCAGGTGAGACTCAATAGGGCTTTGCTGGAGGAGAATCAACAATGGTATCCTGATCACCTCATGACTCAGTGGAGAAATTGTCCTGGGAAATGAGTAGGAGACGTCCTCTTTTGCACAGAGAGCACTGACTCTGCAAAGAGTTTCTGTGAGAGTTATGACCGCTTAACTTATCTGAAAGTGGACATGGGGGACAAGTCCTACAAATGCTCTTTTTGTGGGGAAAACTTCAAGCAGGGATCCTACCTCATCAGACACAAGACGACCCACATGGGAGAAGCCATACAAATGCTCAGTGTGTGGGAAGAGCTTCAGCCAGCGATCCCATATCATTATTCACGAGAGAACCCACACAGGAGAGAAACCTTACAGATATTCCGACTGTGGGAAAAGCTTCAACCGCAGAGCAAACCTTATGGCACATAAGAGAATGCACACGGCGGGAGAAGCCATATGAATGCTCGGACTGTGGCAAATGTTTCAGCCAGAGCTCTTGGCTGATGGCACATAATCCACACCGGAGAGAAACCGTACAAATGTTCAGACTGTGGGAAGTGCTTCAATCACAGATCGAGCCTCATCAAACATGAGAGATCCCATTCCGAAGAGAAGCCATACACTTGCTCAGACTGTGGGAAGTTCTTTAACGAGAGTTCGAAGCTTATGAAGCATCAGAGAATCCACACTGGAGAAAAACCATACAAATGTCTCCAATGCAGGAAAAACTTGTTTCCAGGTCCAACCTGAGTCAGCATGAGAGAACACACACCGGAGAGAAACCGTATCAATGCTGCAACTGTGGGAAAAGCTTCAGGCAGATATCACACCTGATCAGGCATGAGAGGATACACACGGGTGAAAAACCCTACAATTGTTCAGACTGCAGAAAAAGTTTCAGCCGGAGCTCAGCCCTCACATAACACAAAAGGATCCACATGGGGGAGAAGCCCTACAAATGCTCACATTGCGGGAAGAGTTTCAATCAGTGGTCATGTTAGAAATATTTTGGGGGATTACCTATCATTGGATCATTGCAGGTGGCAGGTTATTCTTCCAAGAAGAGAAACGCCGCTGTAGATTGAGTTGCATCATCTTTTCTTTATTGTCAGCACAGCTCAAGGCCCTTCGTACAATTTGGAATCCAATTCTCTCTTTTTTCACTATTCTTAAGCCATCCTATATATTCTGTGGTACCCTAAAAAAAACACATCTATTCCTGGTCCCTCATTGGCTCACAGCTCATGACCACCTGAGCTCATGCTCAGCTCATGATTAGTCCATGGCTCGTGCTCATGGCTTATTCTGGTGGTCATGACCATGCTCATGGGGATCGTTTGACCATCCAGGGTCCACATCCTGTTGATATCTGGTCATCTTAAGATGACCAGATTCTGTTCTTGGTCTTTTAACCCATATGAATACTTCCTTGTTTAACATAACGTGAAGAAAGCCATAATCCCTGGCTTTCCTCCCATCATCCCTTTGGATGCCAAAAAAGTCAACATGACATGTGGTGGTGTTTTTCTTGCTGAGCTTTGCCCTGCTGTAGCCTTTATTGCCACGCATGCAGTTTTGTTAACCGGGGTCTTAACTTCCGGTCTCAGTTTTGGAAATTCACATTTTTCTCCAACAATCATACAGCATAATCCAAGAGAGGAGCCATTTAGGGGGGAAACCGTATAAGTGCTTAGATTGTAGGAAGAACTTCAATCAGAGATCACATCCTGCAATACCTGAGAGAACCCATACAGATGAAAAGCCATGAAGCTGCTGATTGTGGTGGAAGCTGGTTAAGTGGCAGTGGTTTTGCAAGGGGGTGCGTTCTCATCAAGTGACATACCTGGGGTATGTTTGACACCACTACAGACCCAAAATGTTTAAAATCTTGGTATGAATTTTTAAATGGTTTGCATCATCGCACCAGGTAATGCAAACCCGAGTGATCACTTTTCAGTGGGTGTCCAGGGTGTCTTTCCAACAATTCAGCATTGCAAGGACATTGACCACTAGGCAATGCTACTACAGTGCTGATTGCAAGGGTTCATGGGTTTCCTTTTCTGATCCATGTTTAATTTTCTTTGTAGCTACTGATCATGGGAATTTAATAGTTTACTGTACAGTATCCTACTTCCTCTTCCCATTTTTCAGTAAAATTCATTCTGATCTATTCCTGACGTCTGTCTATGTTTCAACTATCCATGGATTGCAGCGGCAAAAGAAAAATAAGCTGTGGACTCCAGAGTGGGTAGTTGCAATGTGCACTAACATCTTATCCAGCAGAACCTTTATTCATATATATATATATATCCTAATTTAAATGTCTCATTAAAATTATTTTTACATTTAAAACTATTACATACAATATATATATTATTTCATGCTGCCTGCTCACAAGGAATAAAAAGACAATGAAGATTTTTGCCCATGACATAAGACTAAAAAAGAGGACATGTCTTCTTGTAAAAGGAGGACATGGTCATCCTGCCCCCAATATCCTCAGAGGAGGCTGTAGAGAGGATGCTCAGGGGTACTGAAAGGGTTGAGGGGGCGGTGCAGGGGTGGGGATGCTGCTGGGGAAAGGAAGGGGGCAGGAGGGCTGACTGAGGGTGCTGGGTGGGTCCCCCAGAGTGGAGGGTCCAGCCTGGGATGCCCAGCTCATCCCCATCCGACTCTGGGGTGAAGGCACAGTGCAGATAGGCTTGCAAGGAGTGTGCAGGTTGGGCTTGACTGGAGATGCAGGGGGTCCTTTGGAGGCTGGGCTTGCAGATCTGGGGGGAGGGAGTGAAGGATGATGATGATGATCATCATCCAACCACAAAGAGAGGAAGGGGAGTCCACGCATCATATCCTTCCCCCCCTGAATGTGTGTGCAGTTCCAAGAGCAGGAGTTTCACCCAGTGCACTTTCCCCAACCTGGTACCTCCTCTTTCCTTGTGCCCTTTTCTGGCAGGCAGAAATTCAACAGGGCTCCAGTTCTCTCTGCATGGCTGGACTGTGCTCTGAGACCCTCCCTTGCCACCTGCCAAGTTGTCATTCAGGCACCTTCCTGATCCTTAGTATTGGATCCTTAGTGCCCTTTCTGCTCAGAGAGGGGGCAGTTTCTACTCAGGGGTGGGGTGGTTTGGGGTGGGGTGGTTTGGGCTGGGGTGGGGGGCTCACAGAGTGTACCTCACAACCCCAACTTCCCAACGGCTGAGGGAGACCCCCTGACAGAGTGGCAGCCCTCTAAGCCTCAGGAGGGACCAAAAACCTCTGACAGTAGTGTTTAAGCACATGAAAGCAACACACATGATGCTTTTAGCTTTTATTTTAGTTGTGTCCATTTTTATTGCATGTTCGATATTTTAGGAGCCTTGTTCTCTTTGGCATTTACTTATTTACTAGCAAAAGTGTACCCACCTTGTGGGAGTAAAATTCCCCCGTACGAATCCTCCCATTGCGCATCATCCCCCCATGCACATCATCTCCCCAATGTGCACCAGCCCCCCATGTGCACCAGCCCCCCATGCGCATCATCCACCCATACGCAACAACCCCCACTCACTACATCCCCCAAATATGCATCACCCCCATGCGCATCAACCCTCCATGCGCAACATCCCCATCGTCCCCCCAAATACAACATCCCCATGCGTATCAGTCCCCCATGCACATCATCCCCCCAATGTGCATCACCCCCATGCGCATCAACTACTCATGGGCAACATCCCCCCATGCAACTCAGTCCTCCATTTGCATCAACTCATGCACATCATCCCACCAATGTGCATCACCCCCCATGCGCATCACTCCCCCATGGGCAACATCCCCCATGCACATCAGTCCTCCATGCGCATCAATCCCCCATGGGCAACATCCCCCATGGGCAACATCCCCCATGCACATCAGTCCTCCATGGGCAACATCCCCCATGGGCAACATCCCCCATGCACATCAGTCCTCCATGTGCATCATCCCCCATGCACATCAACCCCCATGCATATCATTCCCCCATGCGCATCATTTCCCCCATGCGCAACATCTCACCTGCCCAGCATCCCCCATGTGCATCAGTCCCCCATGTGCATCAACCCCCATGCACATCAGCCCCCAATGCACATTATCCCACCATGCGCATCACCTTCCCATGCACATCACCTCCCCATGCGCAACACCCCCATGTGCAGCATCCTCCCCAGTTCAATCCCTCCGTCTGAACAACATCCCCACAGTGCACCAGTCACCAAGCACCAAATTGGCTGGATGTTGGTCAGTATTCCATGTTAAGTACAGTGGAGCCTCACATAACAAGTTTAATTCGTTCCAGACGCATGCTTGTTACGTGAAACACTCTCTATGTGAAGCAGATTTTCCCATAGGAAATAATGGAAACGCAGATAATTGGTTCCACAACCCAAAAAATATTCATATAAAAATATTAACTGTTTATAAAAATGATTACAAAACACTGTAATATACAGTAACACACAACACTGCAATAAAGAAAATACTGCATAGTACTGAACGGTACTGTATCTTTGAAAACCTTCACGGCTGGTACGAGGGTTACAGAGAGGGAGATGACTTTGGCTGCAATCCTAAAGACACTTTCCTGGGAGTAAGAGAGACCCATTGGACACAATGGGGCTTACATCTGAGTAGACATGGTTAGGACTGTGCTTTCACTATCACTAATCGAGTCACTGCTATCCATTGGCTCAATGGCATCTTTGTCTTTTGTGCAACTTGAACATTCCCAAGCTGCTGATGGGGAGCAGTGCTAGAACATTGATAAGGCACACCTTCCATGCCGCCACACACAGATCCCACATACAAACCTGGCTCAGGCTGCTCCCGCCCGCCCCCCCCCCCCCCCGGACCCACCATGAGTTCCCTGGCCATGGAAGCCTATTCCAAACTTCCTCAGAAGTGCTCTTTACTCAAAATTTCTAAGAAAATTTTGCTCTTTACCCAAAATGCTCGTACCCAAGTTGCTCTTTACCCAAGGTACCACTGTATAGGACAAAAACACATTGCACCCCTTTTCAGCCCCTTAAGGGTTAAATTTCTGAACATCGGTTGTTCATGGGTGTTGATATCACAGAATGAACACCCTCCCTGAATTTCATGCTTCTAGGTCTGGGGGTTGGGGCAGAGCATCCCTCAGTCACCGATTCTTCAATGGAAAGTATAGGGAGGAAAATGCATTGCGCCCCTTTTCACCCTCTTCCGGTTGGAATTTCCGAAAACCAGTTTTTAGTGCACCCCTCCATCACGGAAGGAACACCCACCCCAAATTTCACACTTCTAGGCCTGGCGGTTTTGGCAGGGCATTGATGAGTGAGCGAGAGTGAGTGAGTGAGTCAGTCAGTTGGTGACTTTTCTCATATATATATATAGATTTAGCAATATTTCTATCCTACCTTCATCTGACAGACTCAAGGCTGCTCACAACATAATAAGATACATAAAATCAATATTAAAAACACAAAGGCTCCAATCTCATCTACACTTACCCAGGAGTAAATCCCATTAACTATAAAGGGACTGACATTTACCTAGACCTGGATAGTGTTGTACTCCATGACAATCCACTTCATATAAAATTCAGTCATTAAAACACCATAAGAGGTTATTAATGGGAAAACAATTCCCATAAAATTCACACAATTAAAAGCAATAAAAAGCAGGCAAAGCAGTGGTGTCTAGACATACCTTGAGCCTTTAAAAAACCAGGACTATACAAATATTATTAAAAGGCAGGAGCTCAGAAGGCTTGTTTGAAAAGGAACATCTTCAGGATGGTTATTTATTTATTTGTACATACTCTGCTTTCCCCCATGATAACACTAATGCCCAAAGCAGCTCACATAGTCTTCTATCTTTTTGACTCACAACAACCCTGTGAGGTGGGTAATTGTTCTATGGGCACCTTGTAGAACTTCTCTTCATCTGGGTCTCAAAGTCCACCTTTATAATGAACATCAGGACACCTGCAGATTGGAAATGATCCCCCTCTGTGCAGATCCATTACCTAAGTTTTACCCAGACTTATCCACGGGACCTGAAATGTTCCATTGTTTTTGGCTCAAAACCTGCCCTGCCTCACCTGTGAGACTGACTTATAGGTGAGTATTTATGGGAATCCTCTTAATCTGGAGAGAAAAATCAGCAGAGCCTGAGAAGATCCTGTGACCGCCTCAAAGGGAGAGTGTCAGGTGGACTTTATTATGCACCCAAAAGAAGGGCAGGAGGGTCTCTCCTCTGAAGGAGGCACCTGAGAAAGTGTGTATATGGACTCCTGAGTCAGCATCGGAAAAGGACACCTGCCTCTCAGCACAGTCCAGAGTCACTCGGATCCTCTTGGGCTCCTGCCTCAGGGACAGAGGAGTGTTTTCAGGGGGATTCAGAACTCTGTAACCTCCGCTGTTCCCCACAGCCCAGATTCCATTCTGAGGAGAAATATGGAAACTGCCCTTTCTGCTCACAGACTTTCTGGCGACCCCCACAGCCCACCTTCCCTTCCCTCCCACAGTGACCTCCCAGGAGTGTCTGCCGGCTGTGAACCCCTCACTTCCCAGCACAAAAGGATGAGTGTCAAATCTCTCAGGATTGTTGGGCAGATCTTGCCGTCTATCTCCCCATCTCACACTTTTGCAATCCTCGGTCAGGATGATGATGGGATGAGCCGTGTCTGGATCCAGAGTCACCTTTGCTGTTGCTGGTGGAGAAGAAGCAGAATCAAGAGACTCAGCAAAGCCGCACAGAGACACAATGATGGGAAAAGTTGTGTCTTTTTAGCAGCAGTTCCCAAGTCAGGCGTTTTTGAGTTGTAAGTACTTGAGTTGACTTAAAGAGCCGAAACACACAACTACACACAATATGCACACACAAAGCAAAGAGAAACAAAGAAGCAATGAAGGGAAAAGTTTAATCTTTTCCCTGGGATTTCCTGCTTTCTAGAGCTGTGTGTAGCTCCAGGAGGGAGAGAGAGAGAGAGAGAGAGAAGGGAATTGTAGTTCTCCCTCCTCTTCCTCACAGTAAAGCACCCTTCTAAGCCATCAGTGGAAGAACTACATCTCCCAGCATGGTTGTAGCCAGGTTTTGCAGCCTAATTCCCAGGTGCTGAAGTGCTCCAGCCACTGAATGGCTCTAGCCAGCATTGAGTCCCCACAGAGCAAGGTTGCCAACTGACCATAGAAACTCCAGCCTCCCCTGCTCCTATGCCTTTGTAGATGGATCCACCAATATATACTTTGCAAAAAAAGCATGTGTTTCACATCAAGGACTTGTGTTGTGGGGCCTTTCATCCAGCTGCTGTCAAAACAGGGGAGCAGGGGCTGGGAGTAAAGTTGGCAACCTTCTCAGGGTAGGGATGGTGGGGAGAACTCCTGGCTTTTTACTTTTAAGCTTCCAAGCCTGATTCTGCCTACTCAAGAGTATTCTAGTCAGTGGAGCTGAGTATTGGGTACAGGGCAAAGGAAAGGAGGCTGAAAGACCAAGCCTGAGAAAGGATCACTTCAACATGGCCCTTTGTGGTTTGGGAAACAGGACTTGCAAAGAGGGTGCTCACAATTACTAAGATAATGTTGAAATCAAGTACAGGGAAGCAATACAAGTGTTTTTAGCTTTTCTTTGAACATGTCCTACATTTCCTAAACATGTCCTACTTATGTCCCAAATGAACATGTCCCACATGTCCTAAATGCCGCCACCCCATCCTGTGGCAAGCAGTTCCAAAGACAAACTACACACTAGATAAAGAACTATTTCCTTTTGTCTGTTCTGACTCTCTTGCCACTCACAATTTTGGGGGATGCCCCTGGCTCTGGTGTTGCGTGAGAGGGGAAAGAACATCCCTCTATTCAGTCTATTCATCAGGCACCTTCTTTCTAGTGTGAAGAGCCATGGAGGCTCTAGCCCAGACATTTTCCACCTTTTTCATCTCACAGCACACTTAACAAGTCACTGAAATTGTCAAAGGCACACCATTAATTGTTGACAAGGCACACCAGACTGTTTAAAAACCTTAATTTTCCTATTAATGAATGTCAATCTCCAAATTCCCACGGCACACCTGAGGACTATCCATGGCACACCAGTGTGCCATGGTACACTGGTTGAAAATCACTGCTGTAGCCCTTTTCTCTTGAGAGGCCCTAGCCATATTTTGGCCACCCTCTTCTGCAGGTTTTCTACTTCCTCTATATCACTTTTCATATGTGGAAACTGGAATTGCACACTATCCATGGTCTCCACTTCCACTAAGCTGTCCACTGATCGATCGGCCAAGACAAGATGCTTCCGTTCATCCCTCTGAACCCTGAAAAAGACTGTCCAAGCTCACCCATCATACACATCCTCATTCACCATTTTTCATTACCTGGAAATTGCTTGACAACTCCTTCCAGAAGGAGTTTCACATCATATAATCCTTTGATTCTGCACATGAAATCAGGAGAAAAAGCCACAGGTTTCTCAAATGGTTCTTCCTTCTTCTCATACCTGATGTGGAGAGGAAATAAAATCTATCCCTAAATCCAACTAATCCAGAATTTGTGATGGGAACAGAGGACATGGAGGTGGGGAGCAGAGCAGAAATCCTGAAGACACTGGCAAGGGCAGAACGGGGAGCTTTGGGGAACATGGCTTCTCTAGCTATGGCAACATAATTGATATAAAATATAGAACAGCAGGTACAGAAGCACCACGAGACTGTTCGTGGAGAAGGGAAGGGACTGGCAGAGGTCTGGCAGCCCTGTTAGATGTCCCAATGGTATGTTTTAAGGAGAGGCTCTGAGTGGAACCCTGGAGTGTGGAAAGTCCTGCATTCCTCCCAAGAGCCACAAGAGAGCCATGTTCTTCACAGCCCTTCCCAGCATTAGGACGCCAGAAGGGGAATGAGGGGGTTCCACGTACCTCTGCAAGGTCTTCCTGATGTCCTGAAAAGAGAGAGAAAGGAAGAAGGACTCAGCACCTGCCTCAGGGAAGTCAGTCATGGCAGGCACTGGAAGGAAGTGCTCCCTTGTCCTGCAGTGATCCCTCCTGCATGCTCCACTCAGGACTGAGGGTGCAGCTCCATCAAGTGGAGCAAAGATCCTCCAGTGATCCTCCAGTCAGCAGGCAAATTCTGCCTTTTCTGCACAATGCAGAATGGTTTACTCCACGCCCAACACTTTAGGGACGTCACACACCAATTCCAAGCTTCCCTTAAATAGTCGAATTGGTGATCTGGCTGCATTATGTCACAGCCTAAATGTTCCTTTGTGCAGTGGATACCTCCAAGGACTGCCTCTGACTGCCCTGCTTGATGGCTACGTTAGTGGGGGGGGGAATGATCCATAAAAGGGTGTCATAAGAGGGTAATAACACTCTTCCTTAACATGTATCTTTAATGCATCCCCAATTAAGGGCTACATTGAGCCTGTACTGGAATTCAGCATAGCAGACCTTACCTGTAGGAATTCACTGGCTGGCTGCTGACTCTTCTCCTCCATCTCCTGGATAAGGTTTTCCAGAGAGGAGAGTTCCCTGCAGAGTCTGGCCAGGTGCTCCTCCCTCCTTCTTGCCACCTCCTTCTCCAGCTCTTCTATCTGGGCCAGGAGCCTTTTCTCCTGCTCTTCCAGAAACTGGTGCATTTGTTGAAACTCCGCTTTGGCCTTTTGTCTCTTTTCTTCTGTCTGGTTCTGCAAGGAGTAGATAGAAAGGAAAGAAAGGAAGATCAAGGGAGTGTCCTATTTCCATTCTCAAGATAGGAAGGCCCTTTTTGATGCCCATCATAAAAGGCCATCACAAATTGCTTTTCACAGAGATCACAGTCATGAAGAGTTTCCTAAATGTCAAGGGGTGCATCTTCTGATGGACATGCATAGAAATTGGACCATGCCAGCCTTGGGGGATCAGATGAGCAGAACTGCATCCTGCTTTTTCTAACCCTTGCATTTTCTCATCTTGTCTCCAGAAATAGGTTTATGTATTTTTTATCAGTCCAACAATCCTGACACCCACCAGCAGGTCTTGGCTCTCTTTTTCTAAGTCCACTTGATACATCAGGATTTTTTCTCTTTCTTTCCTCAGGATCTCCAGCCTGCTGCAGATCTGATCCTGGTGAGAAATGGAAGTTCATTTCCTTCGGTGAGAAGATTTATATTTACACAAGTACACAGAGAAAGATTGTCTCCCCTTCCAACTCTGTCTTCTCCCCCCTTTCCTATCTTCATCTCCTACCTTGTACTCCTGGAAAGCCTCCTCCTGAGGAACCACCTTGTGGTTTTCATGTTCTTTGGATCTGTCGCACACCACACAGATGGGGGCTTGGTGGTCTCTGCAGAAGAGCTTCAGGGGCTCCTGGTGCTTCTCACACACTCCCTCTGCTTCTTCCTCCCTCCTTTTCCGCTTGAGATTGACTTTCTTGGTTATTTCTACAAAGTTGGCCAACTGTTGATTCAAAATGAAACTCCTCTCTGGAATGGATTGCCTGCACTGAGGACAGGAGGCATCTCTGCCCTCTTCTTTTCTCCAGCACTGGAGGCAGGCTTGGCAGAAGTTGTGCCCACATCCTACAATGATCACAGGGTCTGTGAAGTACTCCAGGCAGATGGGACAGGTGGCTTCATGGCAGAGAGCCTGGATGTCCCCTGCAGCTGCCATGGCTCCTCCTGGCACTGGAAATAAGAGTCTCTTTCGTTTCCTCCCCTCTGAGTTAGTCCAGGAAGGGCGTTTCTTTCCCTGGAAAGGGCTGAGCAAAGCCAAGCACCTCCTTTGCACAAACATTTCCAATCTGAGCAAGATTTAACCCTTTCCAGCCTGAAATGATTCTGAAAGTGGTGCATGAACCAGACCCATTGGGGCCAAGGAAGCCCTTTCCATGATCCATGTACCTGGGTTCAGACTTCTGCTTGCAATCCCAATGCAAAGAAGGGACACCCCCAAACACTGTCTGCAAGAGACCCTAAATGGTGGGTCCCCTCCATTTAACCTGGATCCCCTCCTGGGGCCAGTTTGGGGTCCTTTGCAGAGAAGGAGCTTCAGCCTGAAATCTCAAAACTTGTTCAGCCTATTCTGAATTTTGGATCTTTTTTTAAGAATTGGGTGCATCCAATGCAGTGATTTTCAACCTTTTTTTGTCTTGTAACACACTGGCAGCAACAGCAGCAGCACTAAAATTGTTAAGGGGCACCATCAGTTGACCAGGGAACTCACTTCTTCCAAAAGATCCTTCACAAACTCCTATGGCACACCTGCAGGACCTTTGATGGCACACCAAGATGCCCTGGCTCAGTGATTGACAATTACTGATCCAAAGTGTTACACAATGGAGGAGGCAGAGGGGCTCAGAGCCTGATCTCAGAAAAGCCCGCTCAGATAATGCCCTCACATGCATACAGACACACACACATGCATGTGCGCACAAACACATCCACACAGAGCTCATTTCATAACTTTGCATTCCATCAGGTGAAAGCATTTGATGTGCCTGGTTTCATACTTAGGTTTTGGATGTTACATAAGTTGGCAGCTCCTGTAGGTGAAAGTGCTTTGTCGCTCTGCAGTCCAAAGTTACAATCTTATCCACACTTTCCTGGGAGTAAAGCCGCTTGACAATAATGGGACTTACTTCTGAGTAGACATGTTTTGGGCTCTCACTCAGTGGATGGGGTGGTTCCGCTGAACTTGGCAGCAGATCCAGAAGGAAGTGATAGACCTTGGCAAATGCTGTGGCCCAGTTGGGACTGTCAGATTTCCCCTCCTTGTGTTGTGTTTCACTCTGTCCCCGTTTCCCCAATAACTTGGTCAGCTGTGAAGTGAGGATGAGTGTGCAGTCTGTTGTGGTGGGTTTTGATATTAGTTTTAGTTTGTGCATGAAGTCCACCTTGTGAAGAGCCCTGTCATTTTAGAAGGACACTCTCCCCTCTACACTTGCGTGATTTTGTTTAAGGGATTTATTCCCTGCTTTTCTAATGCAAATGCAATTTCCAAAGATGGCCTATAAAGTTTTAATTTCTCCTTTCCTGTTTTCCTCACAACAACCCTGTCAGGTAGGCAAGGATCAGAGTGAGCAACTGGCCCACAGTCGACAAGGAAGCTTCATGGCCGATGGGGGATTTGAACATGAATTTTCCAGGTCTCAGTCCAGTTCCCTAACCTGGATCGGTTTGTTTGTAGACAAAACACTTTTTTTCTATACTTGGAATCCAGTAGTTTTCATGTGAAGTTCATTCCTCATTCTTAACTAGCTTATTTTTCTTGCTTGTCTCTCTAGAGTTTTTCTGCCTGATCTGCTACGTCTTGGAGATGATCTTGCAGATGCACCAGATCCAGACTGCAGACCAGAGTTTGGCAGCCCCTGTGCCAGGGAATCAAAATTGGACACTCATTCTCAGAACCAGTGAGCCTTTCTGTGGCCAGGCCTGGGACTCCCACTTCTTGGAGGCCTTTCTTCTGCTGCAGGATTTCTTCCTGTCCTGCCCTTCAGTATTATAGCTCCAAAATCAACCCGTGAGGCTTCAGCCAGCGAGAAGCAGGTCCGAACCTTCCTTTGGACTCTCCAGCCCTGATTGGAAATCCTGCAGTCACCCTGGAAGATTCCTTCCCGAATGGCCTATTTGCAGCTCCACCTGGAGGGTCTGAAGCCAAGGAGGGCCAAACACCTCACAAGACCCCCATGTTCCTTAGGACAAGAGCATCAGAGGCTGCATACAGCAGGTTATCCACTGTCACTCCAGCATGCAGTGATGGGAAGACATCAGAGGAGGTCCCAAACCACTTGATCCCAGACCTCCCTGCTCTCCCCATTTTCAGTGGACTACATTGCAGTGTTGTTGGAAGGTTTTCTATGTCTCTCAGCGGGGAAGTTGTGTTGTCTGAATATTGTCTCCACTCATAAGCTCCCCATTCATAAGCTGTGTTTCACAACAGACTGATCTGCGAATGGGGTGTGTGTTGCTTGTGGTACCCGATGCCAGACACCAGAAGAGGAGCTGGCTGAGGACATGCTGTTTTTAGACTTCTCTGTTGGTCAGTCGGCACTGACAAGGACGGCTGTCATCGTCAGAGAAGTCTAAAAACAGCATTCCTTAGGACAAGAGCATCAAAGTTCAGCATAATCCACGAGAGAAGCCATATAGGGGCAAAACCGTAAAAGTGCTTAGATTGTGGAAAGAGCTTCAATCAGAGATCACATCTTGCAATACATGAGAGAACCCATACAGATGAAAAGCCATGAAGCTGCTGATTGTGGTGGAAGCTGGTTAAGTGGCAGTGGTTTTGCAAGGGATGCAGCCTCACCAAGTGACATACCTGGGGTGTGTGCAACACCACTACTTGCCCAGAAAGTTCAAAATATTTTTAAATGGTTTGCCTCGCCGCACGAGGTGATGCAAACCTGAGTGATCCCCCGATTGATCAAACTTAACTTGATTGCTGGAAGAATGCAGAAAAGTGGCAATATGGATATAGAGGCCAAAGATTCAGAGCTGTTAGTAATGGGGAAAGCGCTGTGGCTCAGTGGCAGAGTGTGCTTTACCTGCAGAACTTCCACTTCCAAGCTTGACATCTTCAACTAAGGAAGCAAGTGCTGGGACAAGGTCCCACCTGAAATGGGACCATCTGCTGCTAGTCAGCAGAGATAGCATTGAGATGCCAATTGAGGTGGCCTATTGGTTTGATTCTAAAGGAATCTTCACTTATTTATACCGTTATGCCTGGAGAGACATCTCAGTCCTTCCTTCCTTCCTTCCTTCCTTCCTTCCTTCCTTCCTTCCTTCCTTCCTTCCTTCATCTCTCTGCATCCAGTGGTGGAGGGACAATCACTGGGGCCTTCTCAAGGAATGGCAACATAGGTACCCTTACACCAGAGTTGGAAGGTTGGAACTGACTGGACCTTAATTTTTTAAAAAAACTAAGATTAATTACCAAATGCATTGCCACATTATCGGCAATTACCGAATGACAGAAAGGAGTTTGGATTGTCTTTGGAAATTCCACTGTTTGAATAATAGAGAGAATGGGTATTCTGCACTTCGCCAAGAGAGGGGACCAGGCCTTCTCGCCAACAATTCAGCACTGCAAGGACATTGACCACTAGACAATGCTACTACAGTGCTGACTGCAAGGCTTCATGGGTTTCCCTTTTCTAATCTGTTTTTAATTTTCTTTGTAGCTATTGATCATGGGAATTTAATAGTTTACTGAACATTGGGAAGAGGAAGTAGGATACTGTACAGTAAAATTCATTCTGATCTATTCCTGATGTCTGTATTATGTTTCATCTATCCATGGATTTCAGTGCCAAAAGAAAAATAAGCTGTGGTCTCCAGAGTGGGTAGTTGCAATCTTCACTAACATCTTGTACAGCAGAACCTTTATTCATAAGTGGGTGGTCTACTATTTCTGAAGCAGGCAATGTCTCTATCCCAAAAGCCTCCTAAACATCAGAGTCCAAGCACTGACAGTTCTACAGACAAAGTTCTGAGGATGGCGCATATTCAGTTCAATTCATTCATCCATCCATCCATCCATCCATCCATCCATCCATCCATCCATCCATTCATTCATTCATTCATTCATTCAAGATATTTCAACCCCACCGGCACCTTTCCCATGCCAAAGCAAATTCCCAAGGCGGTCTACCCTACAATCCAGAGTAACTATGCAAAGATGTAACAGGCACTTACTTTGGATTGCTCTATGCATTTCCCATAGGAATCCCATAGGTGGCACCGTAACTACATTGCTGTAAAGGTCCCATAGTTACTCTGGATTGTAGCCCTAGGCTGAAATCCTAAACCTGCTTTCCTGGGAGTAAGCCCCACTCAACACAGTGGGAGTTACTTCCATGTAGACATGTTTCACAAAAACCCTATGTGGTAGATGAGAGTACTGGTCCATGCTCATCCCAGGAAGCTTCGTGGCCAAGATGGGACGTGAACCTGAAGCTTCCAGGTCTCAGTCCAACTCCATAGTCACTACACCATCTTGGCTTTCAATATGCGAGAGTGGAGCAAAGTAGAGGATAGTATGGTACTGGTACTCAATCATGTGGTGTTATTTCTGTACAAGGCCACCTTGGTCACGACAAATTGCCCTTACCAAAATTCTAAAATAGTAATTATATCTTAAGAAAGAATTGTCTTGTCAATGGGGGAAGAGGGCAGTGATGGGATTCAAAGAAATTAAGAACCGGTTCTATGCCCACCTGGCAGCCACTTTTAAATGGCTATTTTTAAACTTTATATGTCCTATTTCTTGTTAACAACCGGTTCTATAGAGTAGGTGCGAACCTGCTGGAGCCCACCACTGGAAGAGGGCCAGATAATTTCAGACTGTGACGAAGCTCCCTGCAAAACTTAGTTTTGCACCCCCTCTGGCTACTCCACTGATCCTGAATACTGCTGCTGAAAATAGCTCCCATCCTAAACCTTTTACAAGGCCGGATTGGGCCCTAAAATGGACACGATTGCATATAACAGGCAATTTGTTGGTTCTTCAAAGCAAACCGGATGGAGGCATCATTTGAGTTTGCAGGAATAGCTGTTTCTTGAAAGCTGTTTCCCAAAACACAAACCTATGGAATTTTAGGAAATCTCAGCGGCTGAAAGTCTGCAATAAAAGTTTTGCCAAGGGTGCTTAATTATATACGTGATAATCATTTAATAAATGTGTATAATAACTAATAAATCATATAATTTATTGCTGCTAATTTGGCAAGAGGCACTCTTTCAAGTGGGTGTTCTTTTATTTAGCAGGGGAAGAGTAACTTGCCTTCTTCACACCAGCGATGTCCTCATAAGGCTTCTGCTGATGTTCTGTTGCATCTTTTTAGACTGTGAGCCATTTTTGGACTGAGACCCAGTAGCCATTAGTTCTTTTATAACTCTGTAAACTGCTTTGTGAACTTTTTGTTGAAGAGTGTTATATAAATTTGATTGACTAACCAATAGCTGTAATGGAAGGCAGATTGTCCAAGTGAAATTAAGCCTGACCCTATTCGGTCATTATTATGGTTGGGAAAGGCCACACTGGCTCCACACTGACTGGAGATGAAGGGGGTCCTTTGGAGGCTGGGCTTGCAGATCTGGGGGGAGGGAGTGAATGATGATTATCATCATCATCCAACCCCAAAGAGAGGGGAGTCCATGCATCATATCCTTCCAACCCTGAATTTGTCTGCAGTTCTTTGCTTCCAAGAGCAAGAATTTCACCCAGTCTACTTTCGCCAACCTGGTACCTCTTCTTTCCTTGTGCCCTTTTCTGGCAGGCAGAAATTCAAGAGGGCTCCAGTTCTCTCTGCATG
Organism: Cryptoblepharus egeriae; assembly: GCA_030015325.1. Classification (NCBI taxonomy): domain Eukaryota; kingdom Metazoa; phylum Chordata; class Lepidosauria; order Squamata; family Scincidae; genus Cryptoblepharus; species Cryptoblepharus egeriae. The sequence continues at coordinate 10,095,992 of JAREYC010000002.1, forward strand.
GCTGGACAGTGCTCTGAGACCCACCCTTGCCACCTGCCAAGTTTTCATTCAGGCACCTTTACTTTGGAGATGGAGATGCAGGGGGTCCTTTGGAGGCTGGGCTTGCAGATCTGGGGGGTTGGAGTGATCATCATCATCATCCAACCCCAAAGAGAGGGAGGGGAGTCTATGCATCATATCCTTCCAGCCCTGAATTTGTCTGCAGTTGTCTGATTCCAAGAGCAGGAGTTTCACCCAGCCTGGGAATCCACTTTCCCCAACCTGGTACCTCCTCTCCTCTTGTGCCCTTTTCTGGCAGGCAGAAATTCTACAGGGCTCCAGTGCTCTCTGCATGGCTGGACAGTGCTCCGAGACCCTCCCTTGCCACCTGCCAAGTTGTCATTCAGGCACCTTTACTTTGCACACAAAACCTATCTGTTCCTTAGTATTGGATTGTGAGAGAAGTGCCCTTTCTACTCAGAGAGGGGACAGTTTCTACCCAGGGGTGGGGGGCTCACAACCCCTTACAACCCCAACTTGGGGTTGTAAGGGGACCTTACAACCCCAACTTCCCAACAGCTGAGGGAGATCCCTGCACATCAGTCCGCATCTTTCCCCTGCACGTCAACCCCCATTTGCAGCTTCCCCCCATGCGCATCAAACCCCCATGCACATGAACCCACATGCCCAACATCTCCGCATGTGCATCAACCCCCTATGCGCAAGATCCCTCCATGCGCAACAATCCTCAATGCACAACCTCCCTCCATACGCATCATCCCCCATGCGCATCACCTCCCCAATGTGCATCACCCCTCATGTGCATCCACCCCTCATGCGCATCGGTCCCCAATGGCTGATTCACATCAACCCACCATGCTCACAAACCCCCATGCGCAACATCCCTCATGCGCAACATCTATGCATGTGCAACAATCCCCCATGCGCAGCATCCCCTTATGTGTATCCACCCCCATGCGCATCATCCTCCCCAGTGCAACCCCGCCCTCCGAACACCCCCCCAGTGCACCGGACACTGAGCACCAAATCGAATGGATGTTGGATAGTCTTTCATATTACGTGTAGGACAAAAATACATTGCACCCCTTTTCAGCCCCTTAAGTGTTAAATTTCTCCACATTCATTCTTGGTGGATGTTCATGCGACAGAAGGAACTCCCTCTCCAAATTTCGGACTTCTAGGTCCAGGAGTTGGGGCAAAGCAGCCATCAGTCACTGAGTCTTCAATGCAAAATATAGGGAAGAAAACACGTTGCACCCTATTTCATCCCCTTCCAGTTGGAATTTCCGAAAACTGGTTCTTAGTGACTCCCTCCACCATGGAAGGAACACCCTCCCCAAATTTCATGCTTCTAGGCCTGGCGGTTTTGGCAGGGCATTGATGAGTCAGTAATGACAATGAAGATTTAGTTTTCTAAAACGCATTGCGCCCCTTTTCACCCCCTTCTGGTTGGAATTTCTGAAAACTGGTTCTTAGTGTATCCCTCCACCATGGAAGGAACACCCTCATAAAATTTCACGCTTATAGGCCCAGCGGTTTTGGCTGGGTGTTGATGAGTCAGTGATGATGAAGATGCCTTTTATATATATAGAAGATAGAATACTCTACTTTTCCCCATGCTAACACAAATGCCCAAAGCAGCTCACATAGTTTGACTCACAACAACCCTGTGAGATGGATAATTGTTCTAGGGGCATGTTGTAGATCTTCTCTTCCCGATGGATCCTTCATGGTGTGATCCGCAAATTCTTTCCAAGCTCCCAGCAGGAGTTTCAGGTCAACCAAGCTGATAAGAGTCATACCTTCTGGCTCTGGCGGCTCATGACAGTTTTATCAGCTTGCAGTCTCCCATCCAAGAGTTGTCCAGCTTTCCCTGCTTAGCTTTCTTCAGCAGCCCTGCCATACAAACACCAGACCACGCTTGCTGTATGTTATGACAATTGGTCTCCCTGCCCAAAGTGTGGGTTAAGACTCTCCAATGGGAACAAAAGTTGGATTATCCCCCATGTGGGGAGTGGCCCAGGAATGGGTCCCCAACAGTGCTTATGCGATTGTGGTGCTGCAGGGATCCTTGACCCTCCAAAGGTATCTAGAGGTCTCTGGCAGCCTCTGTGGGGTCCTGGAGACTGTTCCATCCCATGGCTGCCCCCAGCTCTGTTCTGGTCTCAGCAGGAAGGAAGTCATGCAGCAGCTGGGTCTCAAAGTCCACCACTATATTGTCAGCACAATTACAGATTGGAAATGTTACCCCCTCTGTGCAGATCTATTATGTAAGTTTTACCCATGACTTATCTATGGGACCTGAAATATTCCATCATTTTTGGCTCAAAACCTGCCCTGCCTCATCTGTGAGATTGACCTATAGGTGAGTATTTATGGGAATCCTCCTAATCTGGAGAGAAAAAGCAGCAGAGCCTGAGAAGAAGATCCTGCTTTGGCCTCAGGGGGAGAGTCTCAGGTGGACTTCATCACCCACCCAAAAGAAGGGCAGGAGGGTCTCTCCTCTGAAGGAGGCTCCTGAGAAAGTGTGTATATGGACTCCTGAGTCAGCATCAGAAAAGGACACCTGCCCCTCAGCACAGTCCAGAGTCACTCGGATCCTCTTCAGCTCCTGCCTCAGGGACAGACGAGTGAAATCAGTGGAATAAAGGACTCTGTTGTATCCCACGTTCAACACAGCCCAGATTCCTTCCTTAGGACTAAAACTAAGCATGCCCTTTCTCCTCACAGACTTCCTGGCAACCCCCACACCCCATCCTCCCTCCCTTCCCACAGTGACCTCCCAGAAGTGTCTGCCAGCTGTGAATTCCTCTCTTCCCAGCACACAAGGCTGAATATCAAATCTCTCAGGATTGTTGGGCAGATCTTGCTCTATGTATCCATCTCTCACACTTTTGCGATCCTCGGACAGGATGAGTCTGGGCTGAGCCGTGTCTGGATCCAGAGTCACCTTTGCTGTTGCTGGTGGAGAGAGAAGGAGAGAGAAGGAGAATCAGGAGACTCAGCAAAGCCACACAGAGAGTCAATGAAAGGAAAAGTCAATCTTTTTATTGGGATTTCCTGCTTTCTAGACTGTGTGCAGCTCCAGAAGGGAGGCAGAGATAGAAGGGGATTGTAGTTTTTCCCCCTCCTCCCCATGGTAAAGCAGCTTTCTAAGCCATCAGTGGAAGAACTACATATCCCAGCATGTTTTCCAGCATGCTTCCCAGGGCCCTGAAGTGCTCCAGCCACTGAATGGCTGAGACCTGCATTGAACTCCCAGTCCCTGCAGACTTGCCAGAGCAAGGTTGCCAACTGACCAGAGAGAACCCAGTCTCCCCTGCTCCTGTGCCTTTGTAGATGGAGCTAATAATATATACTTTGCAAAAGAAAAACATGTACTGTATTTCACAAGAAGGACTTCAGTTGCTCAAGTTGTGGGCCTTTCATCCAGCTATTGCCAATGCAGGGGAGCAAGGACTGGGTGTAAAGTTGGCAACCTTCTCAGGGTAGGGATGGTGGGGAAAACTCCTGGATTTTTGAGTTTTAAGCCTCCAAGCCTAACGGTGTCTACTCAGAAGTATTCTAATGGAGCTGAGTGATTCTAGTGGAGCTGAGTATTGGGTAAGGGGGCAAAGAAAAGGAAGCTGAAAGACCAAGCCTGAGAAAAGCTGGCTGCTCCGATCATTCAACATGTGCCTTTTAGGTTTGGGAAACAGAACTTGCAAAGAGGGTGCTCACAATGACTAAGATAGTGTTGAAATCAACTACAGTGGTACCTCGCTTAACAAGTGCCTCACTTAACAAGTGTTTCATATAAAAGCAAAAATTTCCAAGAAATCTTGCTTCACTTAACAAGCTCCGCTTCACTTAACAAGCAAGTGCACTATGGGCACGCGTGCTATGCAGCCCTGACGCTCCGCATGGAAACTCTTTAAAAAGGCTGCCAGCCAGCGCTGCTGCCTCCAACTGCCCCCAAGTGCCCCCACCGACCACCTTGAACCTCCAGCAGCAGCCCAGGTAAGCCTCCCAGGAAAGTGTCTTTGATTGCAGTTGCCTATGTCTACACAATATATCTACTGTGTTAAATGGGGCTCACTCCCAGGAAAGTGACTTTAGGATTGCAGCCTAAGTAGACTTCATAGTATCATGCACATTGAATTCAAACACATTCAATTCCAGTGTTTTGTCATCATTTTTACATCCAGTTAATACTATTATATGAAGTTATCCAGTTTAATATATCCAGTTAATACTTTTATATGAATATCTTGGGGATTGTGGAACCAATCATCTGAGTTTCCATTATTTCCAATGGAAAAATCTGCTTCACTTAAAGAGTGTTTCACTTAAAGAGCATTCCTTTGGAACGAATTAAGCTCTTTATGTGAGGCACCACTGTACAGGGAAGCACTACAAGTGTTCTTAGCTTTTATTTGAACATGACCTACATTTGTCCTACATTTTTAACAAGTCGGGAATTTTGCTTGTATGTTGGGAAGTTTGGGGGACTTTGCCCTCTTTTGGGGGTCTGGTCACCCTGCTCAACTGGGTTTTTCTGATTTGAGGGTTTCAGGTTTTCCAAACTCTTCATGACTCAAGAGTCTTTGATGGACTTGAAAAATTGAATTTTCATGACTTGACTCAAGTTTCCATCTCTGCAGATAGGAAAATCAGCCCAATTTTTATTTACCTGATTTATTATTAACCAATTTATATTTAAATCGCACCCATTCTGTCCTTTAAGGCAGCTTAACAGAAGACAAAAAAACTTACCAGACACTGACAAAAGAGTTTGCAGAGGCAGGAGAGTAAGTAATGGGTTGACAGTGCAATCTGGTGCATGTTTACTTAGAAGGTCTCACTGGGTTTAATAGACATTCTCCTAAGCAGATGTACATCAGATGTACTAACAGAACAAAAGGTTGTCAAAAGGGGATATCATCCCAAGGCAGGCAACCTTTCAACAATCACATACATACATACATACATACATACATACATACATACATACATACATACATACATACAAACATACATACAAATTGAATTTATTATGGGGGTGAGATAAAAATCTTTGTCAACTCTGGAGAGCAGATATGTACCTTAGGTATGCCACTAGCTGGGGGGGGGGCGGGGAGGTGAGATGCTGGGCAGAAGGAGGCCTCTTGCATTTGGAGATGGTTTGTCTGCCTCTGAAGACTCTGTAGAAGCTCCTAAGTTTTGCCCTCCTCCAAATGGTTTTTATATTTTGATTTTACTCTGTTTGTAAATATTGTATGTTTTACTTTTATTTTTATTTATTATTGTAAGCCACCTTGGACACCTTTTCCAAGAGAGGAAAGATGGGATAGAAATCTTTTAACTAAATACAAATTAAGAGACTAGCTCCATCTAAAACCTGCAAGCTGCATATTATAATCATGACTTGTCATGTGATGAACTTTTCCCAGAAATCTATCCAATACCCTTGGCTAGATGCCACCACCCCATCCTGTGGCAAGCAGTTCCAAAGACAAATTACATACTAGATAAAGAAATATTTCCTTTTGTCTGTTCTATCTCTCTCTCCACTCACAATTTCAGTGGATGCCCCTGGCTCTGGTGTTGTGTGAGAGGGAAAAGAACATCAGTCTATTCCATAAATGCTTGATCTTATGGGTTTCCTTCTCACACCCCTTCTTTCTAGCGTGAAGAGCTGCAGAGGATGTAGCCCTTTCCTTTTGAGAGGCGGTAGCCACATTTTGGTCACTCTCTTCTGCATATCATTTTTTATATCTGGAAACTGGAACTGGACACCATCTAGGGTCTCCACTTCCCCTGAGTTGTCCATTGATCTGTCACCGAAGACAAGGCACGTCCGTTTATCCCTCTGAACCCTGGCAAAGACTGTCCAAGCCCAGCCCATTATACACATCCTTGTTCATCATTCTTCATTACCTGGAAATTGCTCCACAATTCCTTCCAGAAGGGGTTTCACATCATAGAATCCCTTGATTCTGCAGATGAGCTCAGGAGGAAAAGCCACAGGATTCTCCAACACTTCTTCTTTCTTCTCATACCTGGTGTGGAGTGGAAATAAAATATATCCCCAAATCCAACTAATCCAGAATTTGTGATGGGAACAGAGGACATGGAGGTGGAGAGCAGAGCAGAAAGCCTGAAGACACTGGCAAGGGCAGAAATGGGAGCTTTGGGGAAGAGACTTCTCTAGCTATGGTGACATAATTGATATAAAATATAGAACAGCAGATACAGAAGCACCAAGAGGCTGTTTGTGGAGGAGGCAAGGGATTGGCAGAGGTCTGGCCACCCTGTTAGATGTGCCAATTATATATTTTAAAGAGTGGCTCTGGGTGAAATCCTGGAGTGTGGAAAATCCTGCATTCCCCACCAAGAGCCACAAGAGAGCCATCTACTTCACAGCCTTTCCCAGGACGCCAGAAGGGGGATGAGTGGGGTCCACATACCTCTGCAAGGTCTTCCTGATGTCCTGAAAAGAGAAAGAAAGGATGACTCAGCACCTGCCACAGGGAAGTCAGTCGTGGCAGGCCCTGGAAGGAATGCTCCCTTGTCCTGCAGTGATCCATCCTGCATGCCACACTCAGGACTGAGGGTGCAACTCCATCAAGTGGAGCAAAGATCCTCCAGTGATCCTCCAGTCTGACGGCAAGCAAATTCTGCCTTTTCTGCACAATGCGGAGTGGTTTACTCCACGCCCAACAGTTTAGGGATGTCAAGTTTCCCTTTAAACAGTTGAATTGGTGATCTGGCTGCATAAGGTGAGTGTCAGGAGTTCCAAATGCAACCTGATATTCCCATCCCCAGTTTCCAATAATTCGGGATGGGGCTGAAAATGATGTTGGTGGAAGGGTGGGGAGAAGGTAGGGCTGGAAGGGGCAGTATTGGTGGATGTTCAAAGGTTTAGGGATGTCACCACCTAAATATTCCCCTGCCCAGTGGAGACCTCCAAGAACTACTTCTTAGACTGCTTGATGGCTGCATTAGTGGGGAGGTGGTTAGGATGATCCATAAAAGGATATTTGGGCATAATGACAAAAACACTCTTCCTTGACATGCATCTTCAATGCAATCTTAAATGAAGGGCTACACTGAGCCTTTTCTAGAACTCAACAATTCAGATCTTACCTGTAGGAATTCATAGGCTGGCTGCTGACTCTTCTCCTCCATCTCCTGGATGAGGTTTTCCAGAGAGGAGAGTTCCCTGCAGAGTCTGGCCAGGTGTTTGTCCCTCCTTCTTGCCACCTCCTCCTCCAGCTCTTCTATCTGGGCCAGGAGGCTTTTCTCCTGCTCTTCCAGAAACTGGTGCATTTCTTGAAACTCCACTTTGGTCTTTTGTCTCTTTTCTTCTGTCTGGTTCTGCAAGAAGTAAATAGAAAGGAAAGAATGGAAGATCAAGGGACTGCCCTATTTCCAGCCTCAAGACAGGAAGGCCATTTTGGATTCCCATCATAAAGGGCCATCACAAATTGCTTTTCACAGAGATCACATTAACAGACATCACAGTCATAAATAGTTTCCTAAAGATGTCAAGGGGTGCATCTTCAGATGGACATGCATAGAAATTGGACTATTCCAATTTGTGGGATCAGATGAGCAGAACTGCATCCTGCCTTCTCTAACCCTTGCATTTTCTAATGTGTGTCTCCAGAAATAGGCTTATGCATTTTTATCTGTCCAACAATCCTGACACTCACCAGCAAGTCTTGACTCTCTTTTTCTGAGTCCGCTTTGTACATCAGGACTTTTTCTCTTTCTGCCCTCAAGATCTCCATCCTGCTGCAGATCTGATCCTGGTGAGAAATGGAAGTTCATTTCTTTCGGTGAGAAGATTTATATTTACACAAATACACAGAGAAAGATTGTCTCCCCTTCCAACTCTATGTCTTCTCCCCCCTTTCCTATCGTCATCCCTTTTCTGGCTACCTTGTACTCCTGGAAAGCCTCTTCCTGAGGAACCACCTTGTGGTTTTCATGTGCTTTGGATCTGTCGCACACCACACAGATGAGGTCTTGGTGGTCCTTACAGAAGAGCTTCAGGGGCTCCTGGTGCTTCTGGCAAACTCCATCCACTTCTCGGTCTTTTGCTTGGTCCCCAAGACTGAGCTTCTTGACTATCTCAACCATATTCTTCAGGGCCCAAACTGGGACAAGATTCTTCCTCTGAGTGGTTCTCCTGCATTGGGGACAGGAGACCACCAGGCCATCGCCCTCCTTCTCCCCCCAGCTCTGGGTCAGGCATCCTCTGCAGAAGTTGTGCCCACACTCAGTGATGCTCACGGGGTCCCTGAAGTACTCCAGGCAGATGGGACAGGTGGCTTCATTGCAGAGAGCCTGGATGTCCCCTGCAGCTGCCATGGCTCCAGGAACAAGCAAGTCAGAGTCACTTTCGTTTTCCCTCCTCAAGTTCCTTTTCCTGGAAAGGGCTGAGCAAAGCCAAGTCAAGGGCCTTAGAAGCACCTCCTTTGCACAAACATTTCCAGTATGAGCAAGATTTAACCCTTTCCAGCCTGAAATGTCTCTGAAAGTGGTGCGTGGACCAGACCAGTGGTTCTCAACCCTCCTAATGCCGTGACCCTTTAATGCAGTTCCTCATGTTGTGGGGACCCCCAACCATAAAATTATTTTTGTTGCTACTTCATAACTGTAATTTTGCTACTGTTATGAATCGTAATGAGAATATCTGATATGCAGGATACAGCATCAGCAGGATCTGACCCTCAAGACAGATAGCCGTATGAAGCTCAGTCAGGATGATCACAGATCATAACGGAAAAAGAGGACAAGCTCCACACAAAATGTAGGACACCCAGAAAAATGTAGGACGTAACAAAATAAAAGCAATAAACACTACATACACATATACACAAAGAGGAAGACCCATTGACTACAGTGGAATTTACTTCTCAGAAGAGATGCAGAAAACTGGCCTCTGACAGTCGAATCCTATCCTTTTTTCTCAGGGCATGTCCCCTTTTTAAGCCTTAAATCTTGGAAAAAAATTCCATTGTCCTCCTTTTCCTTGTGAGCGGGAGGCATGTAGCATTCTTGTCATTAAGAAATTGTTTGTCATAAATTATACGCAGGGTGGCCATATGTCCTCTTTTTCTAGGATGTGTCCTCTTTTTAAGCCTGTGCCCTAGAATAAATCTTCATTGTCCTCCTTCATTCTTTTCCAAGACACAAGGCTTAAAAAGAGGACATGTCCTGGAAGAGGACATATGGTGACCCTCTTTCCCCAATGGAATCTCTGGCAAACAGTGCAGGCTGCCATATAGGGGACCTCAAGGGCAAGATCCTATGCCTTTCTACTCAGAAGCAAGCCCCATTAGATCCAACGGGGCTACTCTCAGGAAAGTGTCTTTAGGACTGCAGCCAAAATGTAATACAACCTATATGGTCAATGGGCTTTTCCTTCAAGCTAGCCTGAAGTTACACATCCACACACATTCACCTTTATCTGGGAGTAGAGCTATTGACTATAATGGGGCTTCTTGTGAGTAGAGCTGTGGAAGGCTGGGCAGCGTGATGTCCTGTTCACTTTTACCTGGGAGTAGGGCAGGGTGTCTAACTCATTTCACATTTAGGGCCAAAGTGAGCATTAATGGTTCTCCCAAGGGCCTAATCCTTTCTGCCTCTCTACTCAGAAGCAAGCCCCATTAGATCCAACGGGGCTACTCTCAGGAAAGTGTCTTTAGGACTGCAGCCAAGATGTAATACAACCTATATTACATCCCTGGCTACAGGATGCCTGTTCACAGGGAAATGGAGGGAAACCATACTTTCACTTGATGGAATGGAAAGTTATGAAATGAGCTCTGTGTGTATGTGTTTGTGCGCACATGCGTGTGTGTGTGTGTGTGTGTGTGTGTGTGTGTGTGTGTGTGTGTGTGTGTGTGCGTGTCAGGGCATTATCTGAGGGGACTTTTCAGAGGTCAGGCTCTGAGCCCCTCTGCCTCCTCCTTTGTGTAACACTTTGGATCGGTAATTGTCAACCACTGAGCCAGGGCATCTGGCTGTGCCACCAAAGCTCCTGCAGATGTGCCACACTTTGTGAAGGATCACTTGGAGGAAGAGAGTTCCCTTGTCAACTGATGATGCCCCTTGACCATTTTAGTGCTGCTGCTGTCAAGTTACAAGACAAAAAAGGTTGAAAATCACTGCTTTGGGTGCACTCAATTCCTAAAAAAAGACCCAAAATTCAGAAAAGGCTGAACAAGTTTTGAGATTTCAGGCTGAAGCTCCTTCTCCGCAAAGGATCCCAAACTGGCCCCAAGAGGGGATCCAGGTTAAATGGAGGGAACCCACCTTTAGGGTCTCCTGCAGAGGGTGTTTTTGGGGTTTCCCTTCTTTGAATTGGGACGGCAAGCAGAAGTCTGAATCCAGGTACATGGACCATGGAAAGGGCTTCCTTGGCCCCAGAGGGTCTGGTCCAGTGGTTCTCAAACTGGGGTTGTGACCAGAACCAGTTGTTAATTTATTTGAATCCCATCACTGGTCCTGATCCAATGAAGGCAGCCCCACAGTCACCCCAGAGGAAGTTCCCTCCTCCAAACTTGCACTGATCCAATTGAAACAAACTGCACAGCCGCCGTTACTCACGAGTAAGCAAACATTTAGGTTGGTGTACAGGGGTGCAAGTCTTCCAGAATGGCCCTGATCCCAGGCATCTGGACCTTAAAAGTGCTCCTGAAGGAAGCCCCAGCACTGAAAGTGGCTCAGCAGAAATTCAAAAATAAATGTATTTCTAAAGCTGGTGATAGTCCTAACTTCTCTTCCCTCCCACTCAAGCCCCATTTCCTGTCTCATCCCCTCTGGGGTTAAGCCTGTTTTTTATTCTTTTTCCTTTTTGCAGGACATGTCCTCCTTTTTAAGGCTTCTGTCCTGAAAAGAAATCTCCATTTCATACTTAAGTTTTTGAAATTGTGTTGCCAGCTCCTGTAAGAGCTTTCTCGCTCTGCAGACTGAAGTTACAATCCTATCCTTACTATCCTGGAAGTAAAGCCTCTTGATAATAATAGGACTTACTTCTGAGTAGATATGTTTTGGGCCCTCAGTCAGTGAAAGGGATGGTTTGGCTGAACTTGGCATCAGATCCCGATGGAAGTGATTGACCTTGGCAAATGCTGCTGCCCAGTTGGGATTTCCCTTCCTTGTGTTGTGCTTCCCTCTGTCCCCTTTTCCCCAATGTCTTGGTCAGCTCTGAAGTGAGGATGAGTGTGCAGTCTGCTGTTGTGGTTATTAGTTTTAGTTTGTGCATTAATATCACTTTGTAAGGATATTAGAAGGAGCCCTGTCCTCTCTCCACTTGATTGATTTGGTTTAAGGGATTTATTCCCTGCTTTTCCCATGCAAAAGCAAATTCCCAAGATGGCCTACAAAGCTTTAATTTCTCCCCTCCTGTTTTCCTCACAACAACCCTGTCAGGTAGGCAAAGAGGGCCGAGGGAGGGATTTGAACATATATTTTCCATATGGCTTATGCAGCGCCGAGCACAATACCAAAGTCTTTCAAGACTAATGGATGCCTGCTAGTCCAATTCCCTAACCTGGATCAGTTTGTTTGTACAAACAAAACACATTTATATATACTTTGACTACTGTAGTTTTTATGTGAAATTAATTCCTCATTCTTAATAAGATTTTTCTTGCTTGTCTCTCTAGAGTTTTTCTGCCTGATCTGCTACATATTGGAGATGATCTTGCAGATGCACCAGATCCAGATTGTGGACCAGAGTTTGGCAGCCCCTGTGCCAGAGAATCAAAACTGGACACACATTCTCAGAACCAGTGAGCCTTTCTGTGGCCAGGCCTGGGACTCCCACTTCTTGGAGACCTTTCTTCTGCTGCAGGATTTCATCCTGTCCTGTCCTTCAGTATGGTAGGTACAAAATCAACAGGAGAGGCTTCAACCAGCAAGAACCAAGCCTGAGCCTTCTTTTTGGCCCTCCAGCCATGATTGGAAATCCTGCAGTCATCCTGGAAGATTCCTTCCCAAATGGCCTGTATGGAGCTCCACCTGGAGGGTCTGAAGCCAAGACAGGCCAAGCACCTCACAAGACCCCCATGTTTCTTAGGACAAGAGCATCAGTGTCTGCACACAGCAGGTTATCCACGGTCACTCCAGCCTGCAGTGATGGGAGGACATCACAGAAGGTCCCAGACCACTTGATCCCAGCCCTCCCTGCTCTCCCCATTTTCAGTGGACTACACTGCAGGGTTGTTGGAAGGTTTTCTCTCTATGCCTCTCAGCGAGGAAGTTGTGGTGTCTGAATTTTGTCTCCATTCATAAGCTTCCCATTCATAAGCTGTGTTTCACAATGAACTGATCTCGAATGGGGTGTGTGTTGCGTGTGGTACCCGAAGCCAGACACCAGAAGAGGAGCTGGCTGAGGACATGCTGTTTTTAGACTTCTCTGACGATGACAGCCGTCCTTGTCAGTTGACCGATACACATCTTGGGAAGAAGACCCCCCCCCCCCCCACCCATCAGAGACATAGAGGCAGCTGAGGAAGAAGCTACAGGAGAGGAAGAAGTGGAAATGGAGGTCTAGGCAGCTCCACCTAAGGCTGTGACACCCAGACGCCCCTTATGGAGGAGGAAACTAGCAAGGGGGATGACCTGGAAGCCAAGCCCCGAGGACTGTAGGGGAAGGCTACCTGGGTTCCTCTAGAGCCAGATACGAGACCTGCATGGTGAAAGCAAGTGCCACCCCCACCAAGACCCGAGTGGTGGAACCCTCCACTGGGGCTGGGAATCTGGAGAGAGTAGATAAAAGGGGAGAAGGTGGGAAGGAGGCAGGTGGGAAGAATAGAGAGCAGGAGGAGGAAGGAGAGGTGGTAAGAGAGGTAGAAGAAAAAAAGAGAGAAAGTGGATGGGCCTGACCTCCTAAGATACCTGCCCCGTGTTGAGTTATGGAAGGTGCTTGTGACTGTTCTACCCACCTCTTGTTGGACTGGGTTTAGATACATACCTGTTATACTTACCAGTTTTGGAATGTTTAAGCTTAAGCATACAATATGGATGTCAGTAAAGATGCCATTATTGATATTCAACCGCTGTCTCCATGGTCTTACTTACCTGAGGGTTTATCCCTGGGAACCTTCCCCCCTCCAGTGGATCTGACACCATCCACAGACCCAAGTGGGAGGGCGGAGCATCACAGTGGTGGCCTGTACGGGGACTGGGGTAGCGAGGTGACTGAGACCAGCAAGTCCCCGGGATGGATGAAGTGGTGGGTTGAAGAGCAAGGGAAGAGATCTCAGCCCTGATGGGACAGCAGATAGCTTTGCTAGAGAAGCTCAGGGGGAACCGAGGGAGCTGAGAGGATCCACGGCTGCAAATTACTAAAATGACCACAGAAGATGACCCTGAGGCGTATTTGAGAATGTTCAAATGGGAGGCACAAGTGGCAGGAAGGCTGCGGGCTCAATGGGCAGCCATCCTGACTCCTCATCTCACTGGAGTGGCCCAACAAGCAGTAGATACCCTGACTCCAGAGGAGGCCACTGATTATGAAAAGATCTAGCAAACCATGCTGATCATGTGTCGGGAGAGACATATAGAGTGCATTTGAGAGAAATCAGATGGAGTGTGGGAATCTGGAGTGTTAGGACCTTGGCTAACATAGTTAAGGCTCACACCTATTCTATACAACTGGTAGTTAACGAGAGATAGGACATATAAAGTTTAAAAATAGCCATTTAAAAGTGGCTGCCAGGTGGGCATAGAACCGGTTGTTAATTTCTTTGACTGGAGTAACCCCACTGAACACAATAGGACTTACTTCTGAGTAGAGATGCCTAGGATTGTGTCCCAAGTGGTATAGCCAGAGGGGGGCAATGGCTCTGAAGGGAAGAGGTTGTTTGCATGCTATGATGAAGCTCCCTGCAAAACTTAGTTTTGCACCCCCTCTGGCTACTCCACTGATCCTGAATACTGCTGCTGAAAATAGCTCCCATCCTACACCTTTTACAAGGCCAGATTGGGCTTAAAATTGCAGGAATAGCTGTTTCTTGAAAGCTGTTTCCCAAAACACAAACCCATGGAATTTTAGGAAATCTCAGCGGCTGAAAGTCTGCAATAAAAGTTTTGCCAAGGGTGCTTAATTATATGCGTGATAATCATTTAATAAATGTATATAATAAGTAATAAATCATATAGTTTATTGCTGCTAACTTGGCAAGAGGCACTATTTCAAGTGGGTGTTCTTAGCAGGGGAAGAGTAACTGGTCCTCTTCACCCCAGCAGTGTCTTTATAATGACTTCTACTGGTGTTCTTTAGGATTTTTTTAGAGTATGAGCCATTTTTGAACAGGGACCCATTAGCCATTAGTTTTTTTTATAACTCTGTAAACTGCTTTGTGAACTTTTTGTTGAAAAGTGGTATATAAATTTGAATGATTGATGAACAAATAGCTGTAATGGAAGGCAGATTGTCCAAGTGAAATTAAGCCTGATCCTGTACTGTCATTATTATGGTTGGGAAAGGCCACACTGGCTCCACAAATGATGATGCCTTGCAGATTTCATTTTCCGTGGAACCCTATTCAGTGATTATGAGTAAGCGGGTGCTCATGCTAGTCAAATTTATTGTATCAACCATAGGTCATCACAATGTAACTGAGGCTACAATCCAGAGTAACTATAGAGTAACCAGAGTAACAATCCAGAGTAACTTTTGCTTGAAGTATAGGTGCCCTTCGGGCCTTTACCTGGTTCCCTCCACAGGCCACAGAATTGGGCGTCTTCCTGAGGCATTCCTGAAATTCCCAAGATGGCCTACAAACTTGAGTTTCTCCCCTCCTGTTTTCCTCACAACAACCCTGTCAGGTAGGCAAGGTTGAGAGCGAGCAACTGGCCCACTTAGTAGTAGTATGGGCACTACTTTTACACCAAAGTAGTTCCCGTGCCACCTATGGGAAATGCATAGAGCAATCCAGAGTACATCTCTGTGTAAGCAATCCTCTGACATCTTCCCTTAGTTACTCTGAATTGTAGGGTACATAGACAAATCATCCTGCCCCCAGTATCCTTAGAGGAGTCTGGAAGCTGAGAGAGGATGCTCAGGGATACCGAAAGGGTTAAGGGAAGAGGGTGGTGCAGGGTGGGGATGCTGCTGGGGAAGGGAAGGGGGCAGGAGGGACTGAGGGTGCTGGGTGGGTCCCCCAGAGTGGAGGGTCCAGCCTGGGATGCCCAGCTCATCCCCATCCGACTCTGGGGTGAAGGCACAGTGCAGATAGGCTTGCAAAGAGTGTGCAGGTTGGGCTTGACTGGAGATGCAGGTGGTCCTTTGGAGGCTGGACTTGCAGATCTGGGGGGAGGGAGTGAAGGATGACGATGATGATGATGACCATCATCATCCAACCACAAAGAGAGGAAGGGGAGTCCACGCATCATATCCTTCCCCCCCTGAATGTGTGTGCAGTTCATAGAGCAGGAGTTTCACCCAGTGCACTTTCCCCAACCTGGTACCTCCTCTTTCCTTGTGCCCTTTTCTGGCAGGCAGAAATTCAACAGGCTCCAGTTCTCTCTGCATGGCTGGACTGTGCTCTGAGACCCTCCCTTGCCACCTGCCAAGTTGTCATTCAGGCACCTTTCCTTGGGTGCCCTTTCTGCTCAGAGAGGGGGCAGTTTCTACCCATTGGTGGGGGTGGGGGGCTCACAGAGTGGACCTCACAACCCCAACTTCCCAACGGCTGAGGGAGACCCCCTGACATGTTGGCAGTCCTCTAAGCCTCAAGAGGGACCAAAACCCCAACAGTAGTGTTTAAAAGCAGCATACATGATGCATGAAAGCAGCATACATGATGCTTTTAGCTTTTATTTTAGTTGTGTCCATTTTTATTGCATGCTCTGTATTTTAGGAGCCTTGTTCTCTTTGGCATTTATTGATTCACTAGCAAAAGCATACCCACCTTGTGGGAGTAAAATTCCCCGTATGCCATCCCCCACTGTACATCAACTGCCCATGCACATCGTCCCCCCCATGCTCATCATCCCTCATGCACGTCAACCTCCATGCACATCAACCCTCCCATGTGCATCAAACCCCCATGCGCATCAGTCCCCCATGCATATCAACCCCCATGCACATCATACCCCTATGTGCATCTTCCCCCATCCACATCATCCCCCATGCGCACCAACCCTATGTGCATCAAACCCATGTGCAACATTCCCCGATGTGCATCAGTCCCCAATGCGCATCGCATCAACCAGTCCCAGTCCCCATCCATGCGCATCAACCCCCATGTGCATCATTCCCCCATGCACATCAACCCCCATGCACATCACTCCCCCATGCGCAACATCCCCATGCACATCAGTTCCCCATGAACAACTTCTCCCCTATGCACATCAAACCCCCATGCGCAACATCCCTCCATGCACATCAGTTTCCATGCACATCATCCACCCATGCGCAACAACCCCCATGCACAACATTCCCCATGCACATCATTCCCCCATGTGCATCATCCCCCCAAATGTGCATCACTTCATGTGCATCATCCACCCATTCGCAACATCCCACCATGCGCATCAACCCATCTGCATCATCCCACCAATAAGCATCACCCCATGAGCATCATCCACCCATGTGCATCAACCCACCATGCACAACATCTCACCTACCCAACATCCCCATGCATAACATCCCTCATGTGCATCAATCCCCCAAGAGCACCAACCCTCCATGAGCATCAGCCCCTATGCACATCATCCCCAATGAGCATTATCCCCCCATGTGCATCATCTCCCCATGCACAACACCACCCATGCGCAGCATCCTCCCCAATGCAACCCCTCCCTCTGAACAACATCCAGGCACAGAGCACCAAATTGGACAAAAACACGTTGTAGGACAAAAACACGCTGCACCCCTTTTCAGCCCCTTAAGGGTTAAATTTCTCCACATTGGTTCTTGGTGGGTGTTCAGGTGACAGAAGGAACTCCCCCCACCCCAATTCATGCTTCTAGGTACAGGGGTTGGAGCAGAGCATCCATCAGTCACAGATTCTTCAATGCAAAGTATAGGGAGGAGGAAAACGCGTTGCACCCCTTTTCACCCCCTTCCAGTTGGAATTTTCGAAAACCGGTTCTTAGTGCACCCCTCCGTCACGAAGGAACACCCACCCCAAATTTCACGCTTCTAGGCCCACCAGTTTTGGCAGGGCGGTGATGAGTCAGTCAGTGAGTCAGTCAGTGACTTTTCTCTTTTATATATACTGTATAGATGTATAGATTTAGCAATATTTCTATCCCACCTTCATCTGACAGACTCAAGGCTGCTGACAACATAAGATACATAAAATCAATATTTAAAAAACAAAAGATTCAATCCCATCCACACTTACCTGGGAGTAAACCCCATTAACTATAAAGGGACTTACATTTGAGTAGACATGGATAGGCTTGTATTCCATGACAATCAACTTCATATCAAATTCAGCCATTAAAACACCATAAAAGTTTATAACGAAGATAAACCAATTCCCATAAAATTCGCACAATAAAAACAATTAAAAGCAATAAAAAGCAGCCAAAGCAGTGGTGCTTTTAAAAAACCAGGACTGTAAAAATATTATTAAAAGGCAGGACCTCAGAAGTCTTGTTTGAAAAGGAACATCTTCAGGGTTCATCTTATTTGTACATACAGTGGCGCCTCACGTAACAAATTTAATTCATTCCAGAGGCATGTTTGTTATGTGAAACGTTCTTTACGTGAAGCGGATTTTCCTGTAGGAAGTAATGGAAACTCAGATGATTGGTTCCACAATCCCAAAAATATTCATATAAAAATATTAACTGGATGTAAAAATGATGACAGAACACTGGAATTGAATTCAAAACATGTATTCAATGTGCATGAGCCTATGAAGTCTATTTAGGCTGCAATCCTAAAGACACATTATGGAAGTAAGACCCATTTAAAACAGTTGGGCTTACTTCTGGGTAGACATGTTAGGAGGATGCAATCCAATCCACTTTCCAAGTGTTTCCAAGTTTCTCCTTCTCTTTATCCTGAGTGTCTCTCTCTCTCTCTCTCTCCCCTGCTCCCTTCTGGCTGGCCCTGAGCTGCTTCCCTCTTCTCCACTGCTCTTCTCTCCCTCTGCCCAGCGGACGCCCGGCCACAGGAGGAACAGCGCGCAAGTGTTGCTTTCGCTATGGGCAGGCGTGCTAGGCAGCCCTGATGCTTTTTAAAAAGACGGCCAGCGCGTCTGTGTCAACTGCCAACGAGTTTGTTTGTTATGGGAAGCACATTTTGTTATGTGAAGCAGAATCCTAGAGAATTTTTTTGTTACGTGAAACATACTTTATGTGAGGTGTTTGTTACGTGAGGCACCACTGTACTCTGCTTCCCCCATGCTAAATGCCCAAAACAGCTCACATACTTTTCTTTTTGACTCACAACAACCCTGTGAGGTGGGTAATTGTTCTAGGGGCACCTTGTAGATCTTCTCTTCATCTGATCCTCACATCTGCAAATCCTTTCCAAGCTCCCAGCAGGTTAACCAAGCTGATATTAGTCAGAACTTCTGGCTCTGGTGACTCAAGAAAGTTTCATCAGCTTGCATGTCCCTGCTTAGCTTTTTTCAGCAGCCCTGCCATTCCACCACCAGACCATGCCTGCTGGATGTGAGGACAATTGGTCTCCGTACCCAAAGTGTGCCCATCAATGGGAACAAAACTGGATTATTCCCCATGCGGGGAGTGTCCCAGGCATGATTTCCTAACAGTGCTTAAGTGTTCGCGGTGCTGCAGGGATCCCTGGCCTTCTAAAGTTTCCTTGGGGCCTCTTGCAGCCTCTGTGGGGTCCTGGAAACTTCTAGCCACTGGCACAACCACCCCATGGCTGCCCCCAGCTCTGTTCTGATCTTGGCATGAGGCAGGTATGCAGCTGATGGGTCTTAAGTCCACCACTATAATGAATGTCAGGACAACTACAGATTGGAAATGCCCCCCTTGCTGTGCAGATCCATTACCTAGGTTTTACCCACAAATTATCCAGGGGTCCTGGAACTTCCATCATTTTGGCTCAAAACCTGCCCTGCCTCATCTCTGAGATGGACCTATAGGTGAGTATTTATGGGAATCCCCCAATCTGGAGAGAAAAACCAGCAGAGCCTGAGAAGAAGATCCTGAGACTGCCTCAGGGAGAGAGTCTCATGTGGGTTTCACTACCCACCCGAAAGAAGGGTAGGAGGGTCTCTCCTCTGAAGGAGACTCTTGAAAAAGTGTGTATATGGACTCCTGAGTCAGCATCGGAAAAGGAAACCTGCCTCTCAGCACAGTCCAGAGTCACTCGGATCCTCTTGAGCTCTTGCCTTAGGGACAGAGGAGTCATATCAGGGGGATTAAGAACTCTGTACTTTCCTTCCCATTTCGCCACAGCCCAGATTCCATTCTGAGGAGAAATATAAAAACTGCCCTTTCTCCTCACAGACTTCCTTGCAACCCCCACAGCCCACCCTCCCTCCCTTCCCACAGTGACCTCCCAGAAGTGTCTGCCGGCTGTGAATCTCTCTCTTCCCAGCACATAAGGCTGAATGTCAAATCGCTCAGGATTGTCAGGCAGATCTTGCTCTTCGTCTTCCCTTCTCACACTTTTGCAATCTTTGGACAGGATGAGTCCGGGATGAGCCGTATCTGGATCCAGAGTCACCTTTGCTGTTGGTGGTGGAAGAGAGAAGGAGACAGAAGGAGAATCAGGAGACTCAGCAAAGCCACACAGAGCCAAAGAAGGGAAAAGTCAATCTTTTTTCTTGGGATTTCCTGCTTTCTAGGACTGTTTGCAGCTCCAGGAGGGAGGGAAGGCGAGAAGGGGATTGTAGTTTTTCCCTCTCCTCCCCATGGTAAAGCACCCAGTGACCTGAAGTGCTCCAGCCACTGAATGGCTGTGGCCGGCATTGAGTCCCCACAGAGCAAGGTTGCCAACTGACCAGAGAAACCCCAGCCTCCCCTGCTCTTATGCCTTTGTAGATGGATCCACCAATATTTACTTTGCAAAAGAAAAACATGTATTTCACATCAAGGACTTGTGTTGTGGAGCCAGCTATTGTGTTGTTCATCCAGCTATTATCAAAGCAGGGGAACACAGGCTGGGTGTAAAGTTGGCAACCTTCTCAGGGTAGGGATGATGGAGAGAACTCCTGGCTTTTTGAGTTTTAAGCCTCCAAGCCCAACTGTGTCAACTCAAGAGTATTCTAGTCAGTGGAGCTGAGTATCAGGTAAGGGGATAAAGAAAAGGAGGCTGAAAGACCAAGACTGAGAAAGGATCACTTCAACATGTGCCTTTTTGGTTTGGGAACCAGGACTTGCAAAGAGGGTGCTCACAATTACTAAGATAGAGTTGAAATCAAGTACAAGAAAGCAATAGGAGCGTTCTTAGCTTTTCTTTGTCCTACATTTGTCCTACATTCTTTAACATTGCATGGATTTTGGTTGGATGTTGGGAATTTTGGGGGACCTTGTCCTCTTTTGGGGGTTTGGTCACCCCCCCTCAAATGGTTTTTTCTGATTTGAGGGTTTCAGGTTTTTCAAACACTTCATGACTCCAGAGTCTTTGACTGACTTGAAAAATTGAATTTTCATGACTTGACTCAAGTTCCCATCTCTGCAGATAGGAAAAGCACAACTCAGTCCAACTTTTATTTACTTGATTTATTATTAACTGATTTATATTTAAATCTCACACATTCTGTCCTTTCAGGCAGCTTAACACAAGACAAAAAAACTGACCAGACACAGACTGTGATCCTCTGTTGACAAAAGAGTTTGCAGAGGCAGGAGAGCAAATAATGCATGTTTACTTAGAACAGTGGTCAGAGAACAGGGGTAAATTACCCCAAATGGGGTAAAAATGAAATTCCTAGGGGTAATGGACAGTCGCGCTGCCGAGACACAGCCAGGCATGTATATGAATCCATATGCATATATGGGAACCATTATCCCCAAGGATTTCATTTCATTGCATACAGAATTTATATATAGATTTTATATGCATGCCCAACTGTGCCTGTTACAACACCATAGCATACAAGGACCTGGCACTATATTAATAACATGATTTCCTTCCTTTCAAATCAAGGGGGTAATGCTGGTATATCTAAATATATTTTGGGGTAAAAGGTAAAAAAGTTCCCTGACCCCTGACATAGAAGCTCTCACTAGGTTTAATAGACATTCTCCTAAGCAGATGTACATCAGCTGTAGTAACAGAACAAAAGGAGGGGCGACATCAGACCAACTTTCAAAAGGGGGGGTCAAAAGGGGGGACAACAGACCAAGGCAGGCAACATTTCAGCATCGCATACTTACATACATACATATATACATACATACATACAAATTGAATTTATTGTGGGGGTTTGTTAAAAATCTTCGTCAACTCTAGAGAGCAGATATGTGCACAAGGTATGCCACTAGCTGGGGGGTGAGCTGCTGGGTGGGAGGAGGCAGTTTTCTTTTTTAAAAGGAAATCTGAATCTGAATCCCCGTATTCAGACTATTCAATAAATGCTTGTTCTTTTTTTCTGTGGAGAGCTGAGAGGGAACACAGAGACCCAGGTGAGTGGAGGAGGAGGGGCTGCTTAGCTGTGTGATTACCTGGTTACCTAGTGGGAGGAGGTTTCAAGGGCAGCATCAGAGTCTGAGATGGGAGCCTTTGGATCAGAGCCTGTGAACAAAGAGGACTTCTCAAGTTGACAGGAGATGGAAGGGAAGGGCGCAATTGTTGTGACATGCACCAAGTGTGTCATGTTTGTCTTCTTGCCCAAGGACCCCGGGGATTATCAATGCAGCAAGTGCAAACTGGTTACACTGTTGGAGGAGAAGGTGGCAGCATTGGAGGTGGCACATAGGAACAAACGAAATTCCTGATGGGCCTGGAAGATAACTTCATGGTCCAGAAGGTGGAGGAAATGACAAGGGGAGGAGCCATTCTTGACCTGATCTTAACTAATCATGTAGAACTGATTGACCGGGTCAACGTGGCAGGAACTTTAGGGAAAGCGATCATGAGCTGCTGGAATTTAGAATATTGTGGGAAATAAAAGGAGTGCAGAGTGAAACCTATACACTGGATTTCAGGAAAGCTGATTTCAACAGGCTTAGAGGAGTCAACCATGGGTTGATGATCTAATGGGGAACGGGGCCCAAGATGGGTGGGAGCTCCTTAAGAGGCAGCTTCTACAAGCACAGTCAGAAACAATTCCCATGAAAAAGAAAGGGGGGGAAAAACCTGAAAAAACCAGGTTGGCTCCACAAGCAACTTGGGGATCAGCTGAAGTTAAAGAAAGAGAAGTATAGGGAGTGGAAGACTGGAAAGATCACCAGGGAGGAGTACAGGCAGATAGCCCGGTCTTGTAGGGAGGGGGTCAGGAGTGCTAAAGCTCAGTATGAGCTGAGGATGGCCAGGGGAGTCAAGGATAACTAAAAGAGCTTCTTTAGATATGCCCAAAGGAACAGGAGGAGAGATGAGGGGGTGGGTGGGGCTGCTCCTGGACAAAGATGGACAAGTGTCTGGAAACCAGAAGAAAGCAGAGCTGCTCAACTCCTACTTTGCGTCCGTCTATTCTCGGAAGGAGGGATTTGCAAATGGGGGTTCGGGATCATTGGCTGATGCGGGGATGTGCTTGCATCCCCAAAGAGGTAATGAAAACATGGATGGTGCAGAAGAGCAGATTAAGATTGACAGAGAACTGGTTCGAAACCACTTAACTGGCCTAAATGAATTCAAGCCATTTGGACCGGATGAGCTGCATCCTCGAGTTCTGAAGGAACTGGCAGATGTCCTTGCAGAGCCTCTGTCGATCATCTTTGAGAAATCCCTGAGGAGTGGAGAAGAGCCTGGACTGGAAGAGGGCAAATGTAGTCCCAATTTTTAAGAAGGGGAAAAAAGAAGACCTGGGAAATTACAGACCCGTCAGTTTGACTTCAATCCCGGGCAAGATATTAGAGCAAATCATAAAAGACACAATTTGTGCACATCTAGACAAGTACTTTGTGATCAAAAGAACCCAGCATGGATTTACCAAGAATAAATCTTGCCAGACAAATCTGACCTCCTTTTTTGATCGGCTTATGAGCTTACTGGACATGGCAATGCTGTGGATGTCATTTATCTTGACTTCAGCAAAGCGTTTGACAAGGTCCCACATGACATTTTAATTAGGAAGTTGGAAAAATATGGGCTAGACAGGGCAATTGTTAGGTGGATCTGCAACTGGCTAGACAACCACACTCAAAGGGTTTTAGTAAATGGTTCTGTGTCAACTTGGAGGTCGGTTTCAAGTGGGGTCCCCCAAGGCTCTGTCTTGGGACCGGTTCTCTTTAACATTTTCATTAATGACTTGGAGGAAGGGATACGGGGGAGCCTGATCAAATTTGCAGATGACACCAAGCTGGGAGGAGTAGCAAACACATCAGAAGACAGGAGAAACCTCCAGGAGGATCTGGATAAACTAGAATACTGGGCTGTAACAAACAGAATGAACTTCAACAGGGAGAAGTGCAAAGTTCTGCACTTAGGCAATAAAAACCAAAAACACAGGTATAAAATGGGGAATACTTGGCTTGGCAGCACAACATGTGAGCGGGATCTTAGAGTAGCCGTGGATCACAAGCTGAACATGAGGCAAATGCCATTTTAGGCTGCATTAGGAGGACTGGAGCTTCCAAGTCGCGAGAAGATCTAGTTCCTCTTTATTCAGCATTGGTGAGACCTCACCTTGAGTACTGTGTTCAGTTCTGGGCACCTCACTTGAAGAAAGATGCAGCCAAACTGGAGCAAGTCCAGAGGAGAGCGACAAGAATGATCAGTGGGATGGAAGGGAAGCCCTACGAGGAAAGGTTGGGGGAACTTGGGATGTTCAGCCTGGAGAAGAGGAGGCTGAGGGGAGACATGATTGCCCTCTTCAGATACCTGAAGGGCTGTCATAGGGAGGAAGGGGCCAATTTGTTCATAGCTGCTTCTGAAAGCAGAACTAGAACCAATGGGTACAAACTGCAAGAGAGGAGATTCCGGTTGGATATCCGGAAAAAATTCCTGATGGTTCAGGCGGTTCAGCAGTGGGACAGATTGCCAAGGGAGGTGGTGGACTCTCCCTCACTGGGGATCTTCAAGCAGAGGCTCAAAAAGCACCTGTTGGGGATGCTCTAGGAGGAATTCCTGCTGCAGGCAGGGGGTTGGACTAGATGACCTACAGATCCCTTCCAACTCTATTATTCTATGATTATGGTTTTCCTTCTCAGGCACCTTCTTTCTAGCATGAAGAGCTGCAGAGGCTCTAGCCCTTTCCTTTTGAGAGGCAGTAGCCACATTTTGGCCACTCTCTTCGGTGTATCATTTTTCATATGTGGAAACTGGAATTGGACACAATCCACTTCCACTGAGGAGTTGACCAGTGATCGGTCACCCAAGACAAGGCACTTCCGTTCATCCCTCTGAACCCTGGCATAGACTGTCCAAACCCACCCATCAGGCACATCCTTGTTCATCATTCTCCATTACCTGGAAATTTCTCCATGACTCCTTCCAGAAGGGGCTTCACATCATAGAATCCCTTGATTGTGCAGGTGAGCTCAGGAGGAAAAGCCACAGGATTCTCCAACACTTCTTCCTTCTTCTCATACCTGGTGTGGAGTGGAAATAAAATCTATCCCCAAATCCAACTAATCCAGAATTTGTGATGGGAACAGAGGACATGGAGGTGGAGAACAGAGCAGAAAGACTGAAGACACTGGCAAGGGCAGAACGGGGAGCTTTGGGGAAGAGGCTTCTCTACCTATGGCAATGTACCTGTAATTGATATAAAATATAGTACAGCAGGTACAGAAGCACCTCGAGACGAGGAATTGGCCAAGGTCTGGCAGCCCTGTTAGATGTGCCAGTGGTATGTTTTAAAGAGTAGCTCTGAGCACAACCCTGGAGTGTGGAAAGTCCTGCATTCCCCGCCAAGAGCCACAAGAGAGACACGTTCTTCACAGCCCTTCCCAGCATTAGGACGCCAGAAGGGGAATGAGTGGGGTCCACGTACCTCTGCAAGGTCTTCCTGATGTCCTGAAAAGAGAAAGAAAGGAAGACTCAGCACCTGCCTAAAGGAAGTCAGTCATGGCAGGCCTGGGAAGGAAGTGCTCCCTTATCCTGCAGTGATCCATCCTTCTTGCTCCACTCAGGAATGAGGGTGAAGCTCCATCAAGTGGAGCAAAGATCATCCCGTGATGCTCCAGTCAGCAGGCAAATTCTGCCTTTTCTGCACAATGCAGAGTGGTTTACTCCATGTACAATACTTTGGGGATGTCACACACCAATTCCAAGTTTCCCTTAAACAGTTGAATTGGTGATCTGGCTGCATAACGTTAGTTAAAGAAGTTCCAAATGCAACCTGATATCCCATTCCCATTTTCCAGTAATTCAGGATGGGTCTGAAACGGAGGTTGGTGGAAGGGTGGGGAGAAGGCAGGGCTGGCAAGGGCCATTATTGAAGGGTGCTCAAAGGTTTAGGTATGTCACCGCCTAAATATTCCCCTGCCCAGTGGAGACCTCCAAGGACTGCTTCTTGGACTGCTTGATGGCTGCATTAGTGGGGGAGGGGGAGAGGATAGGATGATCCATAAGAGGGTGTTTGGTCATAATGACAAAAAACACTCTTGCTTGACATGCATCTTTAATGCAACCCCAATTAAGGGCTACATTGAGCCTGTACTGGAACTCAGCATAACAGACCTTACCTGTAGGAATTCACTGGCTGGCTGCTGACTCTTCTCCTCCATCTCCTGGATGAGGTTTTCCAGAAAGGAGAGTTTCCTGCAGAGTCTGGCCAGGTACTCGTCCCTCCTTCTTGCCACCTCCTTCTCCACCTCTTCTATCTGCTCCTCCAGAATCTGATGGATTTGTTGCAACTCCTCTTTGGTCTTTTGTCTTTTTTCTTCTGTCTGTTTCTGCAAGGAGTAAATAGAAAGGAAAGAATGGAAGATCAAGTGACTGTCCATATTTCCAGTCTCAAGAAAGGAAGGTCCTTTTTGATGCCCGTCATAAAAGGCCATCACAAATTGCTTTTCACAGAGAAAAGAGATCACCTGTTTGAAAAAGTTTCCTAAAGACGTCAAGGGGTGCGTCTTCAGATGGACATGCATAGAAATTGGACCATTCCAGCCATGGGGGATTAGATGAGCAGAACTGCATCCTGCCTTTTCTAACACTTGCATTTTTTCATCCGTGTCTCCAGAAATAGGTTTATGCATTTTTATCTATCCAACAGTCCTGACACTCACCAGCAGGTCTTGGCTCTCTTTTTCTGAGTCCACTTTGTACATCAGGATTTTTTCTCTTTCTGCCCTCAGGATCTCCAGCCTGCTGCAGATCTGATCCTGGTGAGAAATGGAAGTTCATTCCCTTTGGTGAGAAGATTTATATTTACACAGATACAGAAAGAAGGATTGTCTTCCCATCCAACTCTACGTCCTCTCTCCCCTTCCCTATCTAATCCCTTTCCTACCTTTTACTCCTGGAAAGCCTCCTCCTGAGGAATCACCTTATGGTTTTCATGTGCTTTGGATCTGTCGCACACCACACAGATGGGGTTTTGGTGGTCCTTGCAGAAGAGCTTCAGGGGCTCCTGGTGCTTCTGGCAAACTCCATCCACTTCTCGGTATTTTGCTTGGTCCCCAAGACTGAGCTTCTTGAGTATCTCAACCATATTCTTCAGGGCCCAAACTGGGACAAGATTCTTCCTCTGAGTGGTTCTCCTGCACTGGGGACAGGAGACCACCAGGCCATCGCCCTCCTTCTCCCCCCAGCTCTGGGTCAGGCATCCTCTGCAGAAGTTGTGCCCACACTCAGTGATGCTCACGGGGTCCCTGAAGTACTCCAGGCAGATGGGACAGGTGGCTTCATGGCAGAGAGCCTGGATGTCCCCTGCAGCTGCCATGGCTCCAGGAACAAGCAAGTCAGAGTCACTTTCGTTTCCCCTCCTCTGAGTTCCTTTTCCTGGAATGGGCTGAGCAAAGCCAAGTCAAGGGCCTCAGAAGCACCTTCTTTGCACAAACTTTTCCAATCTGAGCAAGATTTAACCCTTTCCAGCCTGAAATGACTCTGAACGTGGTGCATTAACCAGACCCCCAGGGGCCAAGGAAGCCCTTTCCATGATCCATGTGCCTGGGTTCAGACTTCTGCTTGCAATCCCAATGCAAAGAGAGGACACCCCCAAACACCCTCTGCAGGAGACCCTAAAGGGTGGGTCACCTCCATTTAACTTGGATCCCCTTCTGGAGCTAATTTGGGGTCCTTTGCCAAGATGGCCATTCAGCCTGAAATTTCAAAACTTGTTCAGCCTATTCTGAATTTTGGGTCTTTTTTTACGAATTGGATGCATCCAAAGGAGTGGTTTTCGGCCTTTTTTGTCTTGTAACACACTGATAGCAGCAGCAGCACTAAAATGGTCAGGGGGCACCATCAGTTGAGAAGGGAACTCACTTCTTCCAAATGATCCTTCACAAACTCCTGCGACACACTGCAGGACCTTTGGTGGCACAGCCAGATGCCCTGGCTCACTGGTTGACAATTACTGATCCAGAGTGTTACGCAAAGGAGGAGGCAGAGGGGCTCAGAGCCTGATCTCAGAAAAGCCTCCTCAGCTAATGCCCTCACATGCATACAGACACACACACGTGCATGTACACACAAACACATACACACACAGAGCTCATTGCATAACTTTGCATTCCATCAAGTGCAGCATTTGATGTAGCTTTTATGCCTGGTTTTATACTTAGGTTTTGGAAATTGTGTTGTCGAAAAGTGTTGTGTTTTTGAAAAGTGTTTTGTCACTCTGCAGACTAAAGTTACAATCCTATCCACACTTTCCTGGGAGTAAAGCCCCTTGACAATAACAGGACTTACTTCTGAGTAGAAGCCCTAATTGGGCCTTCAGTCAATGAAATGGATGGATCGACTGAACTTGGCATCAGATCTAGAAGGAAGTGATTGACCTTGGTAAATAATGTGGCCCAGTTGGGACTGTCAGATTTCCCCTCCTTGTGTTGTGCTTCCCTCTGTCCCCTTTCCCCCAACAACTTGGTCAGCTGTGAAGTGAGGATGAGTGTGCAGTCTGTTGTGGTGGGTATTAGTTTTAGTTTGTGCATTAAAATCACCTTGTAAGGAGCCCTGTCATTTTAGGACACCCTCCCCTCTCCACTTGATTAATTTTAATTTTAAGGAATTTATTCCCTGCCTTTCCCATGCAAAAGCAAATTCCCAAGATGGCCTACAAAGCTTGAGTTTCTCCCTCCTGTTTTCCTCACAACAACCCTGTCAGGTAGGCAAGGCTGAGAGTGAGCAACTGGCCCATAGTTAGCAAGGAAGCTTCATAGCCAAGGAGGGATTTGAACATGAATTTTCCAGGTCTCAGTTAAATTCCCTAACCTGGATTGGTTTGTTTGTATTGACAAAATACTTTTTTATATACCGTACTTGGAATCCAGTAGTTTTCATGTGAAGTTCATTCCTCATTCTTAATAAGCTCATTTTTCTTGCTTGTCTCTCTAGAGTTTTTCTGCCTGATCTGCTACGTATTGGAGATGATCATGAGGATGTCACCCGTCTCCTTCAAGAAAAGGCCTCATGCCAGCCACTCATCCAAAGGAGTTCAGGCTGGATTGGGGGATGTTCATGAGGATGCACTTGATCCCAGCCCTCCCTGCTCTCCCCATTTTCAGTGGACTACACTGCAGGGTTGTAGAAAGGTTTTCTCTCTATGTCTCTCAGTGAGAAAGTTGTGGTGTCTGAATATTGTCTCCATTAATAAGCTCCCCAATCATAAGCTGTGTTTCACAACGGACTGATCTGTGAATGGGGTGTGTGTTGCGTGTGGTGCCCGATGCCAGACACCAGAAGAGTTGCTGGCTGAGGACATGTTGTTTTCAGACTTCTCTGACGATGAGTGCATTCTTATCAGTGCCGACTGATACACATCTCAGGAAGAAGACCACCCCCCCCCCCCCGGATCAGAGACATAGAGGCAGCTGTGGAAGAAGCTACAGGAGAGGAAGAAGTGGAAACGGAGGTCCAGGCAGCTCCACCTAAGGCTGTGACACCCAGACACCCCTTATGGAGGTGGAAACTAGTGAGGGGATTGACCTGGGAGGGGAAAAGGCAGGAAGGAGGCAGGCGGGAAGAAGAGAGAGCAGGAGGAGGAAGGAGAGGTGGTAAGAGAGGTAGAAGAAGAAAAGAGAGAAAGTGGATGGGCCTGACCTCCTAAGATACCTGCCCTGTTAGGGCTTGTTATGTTAGGGGCTTGTGACTGTTTTACTCACCTCTTGTTGGACTGGGTTCAGCTACATACCTGTTATACTTACCGGTTTTGGAATGTTTAAGCTTGAGCCTCTGATATGAATGTCAGTAAAGAGGCCATTATTGATATGGATTATTATCCATATTATTGATTATTGATTTCTCGAGGAAGCCGAGAGGGTCCAAAGCTGAAAATTACTAAAACGACCATAGAAGATGACCCTAAGGCATATTTGAGAATGTTCGAATGGGTGGCACAAGTGGCAGAATGGCAGCAGACTCAGTGGGCAGCCATCCTGACTCCTCATTCCACTGGAGTGGCCCAACAAGCAGTAGATACCCTGACTCCAGAGGAGGCCACCAATTATGAAAAGATCAAGCAAACCGTGCTCAATATGTCAGGAGAAACATATAGAGTGTGTTTGGGAGAAATCAGATGGAGTGTGGGAATGAGCCCCAGGACCTTGGCTAACTTGGATAAGGCCAACGGGCTGCGTTGGATGCAACCGCAAGACAGGACCAAGGAGGAGCTGGTGGAGTTGGTGTTGATAAAACAGTTCCTGCACGCCTTCCCGATGTGCGCCTTCAGCTGGGTGATGTGTCAAGACCCAGAGGACCTGGAGGAGGTGGTCTGCATCTTGGAGGTGTACACCTCAGTGGAGAGAGCATCTGCCCCGCCCTAGGAGAAGGCATGAAGGGGGGCTCTAGAGGGGCAAGGCATCACCCTAGGCAGCAGAGAGAGGAGAGATGCTGGTCGAGGAAGGATGGAGATACCGAGAACGAGGATGCCGGAGGCCTCAAAGGGCGCGGCAGCTGTGGGCTCTGGCGGAGCGCAATCCAAGACCGGAGGCGAGCCAGGCATGGAAGCAAGAAGAATGTATTGGACCTTCTGTTTTAGATGTCACATCCGCCGGGATTGCCCCCTCAGGAAGGCACCCAGTTCTGTGGCCTGTGGAGGGAACCAGGTAAAGGCCCGAAGGGCACCCATCCTTCGAGCAAAAGTAAACGGACAGGAGGGAGAAGCACTTATAGACTCGGGATGTGCACAGACCATAGTAAGGGCGTGGAGCGGGACTAAGTCAACCTCAGACCAGATGTGGATACGCTGCGTCCATGGGGATGTGCATGCCAGGCTCAGAGAGTCCTGAAGAATTAGATTTCTATATAATGCTTGCTACAGTAACATTCCAGGGGACTAACAGCCTATATCTGTGAGCGGTAATGCAAGCTCCAGCTTGAAGGCCCATGATCAGCACTGAGTAGAAGCACATGGAATAGGGAAGGGCAGTTCTTTCCCCCCTATATACAGGGCTCCAGCAGGTTGGCACCTACTCCATAGAACCGGTTTTTAACGAGAGATAGGACATATAAAGTTTAAAAATAGCTATTTAAAAGTGGCTGCTAGATGGGCATAGAACCGGTTGTTAATTTATTTGAATCCCATCACTGCCTATATAGGTGTGTGAAGCTCCATGCTCTAATGCGGGTTGAAATAGGAGCAAAGATGGAAGTGCTGACGGATAGATATGGAACTGACTTAATACTGCAACAGACTTGATGCTGATTTATGGACTTGTATTTATGATCTTGGACTGTTACTTGACTTTGGCTTATGCGTATCTTTTACAATACACTTTGCTAGAACTCATATCTTGTTTTGTGTGTGATTCCTATACTGTTTGGGACCTAATTAGTACCCGCTTCCATTGCTACAGGCTGGGGCAATACCCCCCCATGCATGGCAATATCCCAGTTTGCTGTTAACTTGCACCTCTAGCTGTACTGAATATCTAATCAAATAAAAGTATTTTATTGGCGAACATAGAACATCCTACTCCATTCTCTGTTATTATTTTCTAAGAACAAATTTCCCTTTTTAACAGGTAGGCCTATATTTTGAGGGAGCAATGAATGCAGCTTGGACAGTGTCATGAAAGTGAAGGTAGAGATTCAGGATGGAGAAACTGCCAATGTAGAGTTACACCCTGAATGTGTCAGGCGAGGAGGTGGCCACTGCTTCCCCTAAGGTAAAACAGCCTCCATCAGGCACCGTGAAGATTCAGCTGTACATGGAAACCTTGCAGAAGGGTGATAGAAAGGCCAGCTTGCTAGGTAAGAGTCCATGTGCACACATTATCTTATGTAAAACTCTTTGGAGATGACAAGCCATTGTAATCATGTAATCTGTGGAACTTCATGCCATAGGAAGTGATGACGGAACCTATCATACAATAGATACCTTTAAAAGGGGTTGGACAATTTATGTGGAGGAAAATTCCATCACCGCTTATAAGCCTATCCTATCCCAGAATGCCAGATCTGCACCAGGATGCGAATATCTTGTTGTCTGCTTACTAAGAGAATCATTCCCACAACTTGGAAACTGCAAAATGCTATTGTGATCTATTTCCAGTTTTGTGATTGCAACCTGGAGGCTGGTCACAATCACATTTTGCACTCTTTCCAAGCTATGGGGAGCCCTGCAGAACTCGCTGTGGAGCTGCATGGACCTCAGCGCAAGGTAAAGCTTTCTAAGAAAAGTCTGTGTCCCCCCCCCATGTCTTTCTCTCCTGGTGGATCATGTTGCTGCCTTTCTCCTACCTGTCCTGTTAAGATAATAGAGTACAAGTCTAATCTATTCCAGCAGGGAATGGACAAGTCAGTGAGAATGAGAAGACACTTCCTGGGCAGGTGAGACTCAATAGGGCTTTGCTGGAGGAGAATCAACAATGGTATCCTGATCACCTCATGACTCAGTGGAGAAATTGTCCTGGGAAATGAGTAGGAGACGTCCTCTTTTGCACAGAGAGCACTGACTCTGCAAAGAGTTTCTGTGAGAGTTATGACCGCTTAACTTATCTGAAAGTGGACATGGGGGACAAGTCCTACAAATGCTCTTTTTGTGGGGAAAACTTCAAGCAGGGATCCTACCTCATCAGACACGAGACGACCCACATGGGAGAAGCCATACAAATGCTCAGTGTGTGGGAAGAGCTTCAGCCAGCGATCCCATATCATTACTCACGAGAGAACCCACACAGGAGAGAAACCTTACAGATGTTCCGACTGTGGGAAAAGCTTCAACCGCACAGCAAACCTTATGGCACATAAGAGAATGCACACGGAAGGAGAAGCCATATGAATGCTCGGACTGTGGCAAATGTTTCAGCCAGAGCTCTTGGCTGATGGCACATAAGATAATCCACACCGGAGAGAAACCGTACAAATGTTCAGACTGTGGGAAGTGCTTCAATCACAGATCGAGCCTCATCAAACATGAGAGATCCCATTCCGAAGAGAAGCCATACACTTGCTCAGACTGTGGGAAGTTCTTTAACGAGAGTTCGAAGCTTATGAAGCATCAGAGAATCCACACTGGAGAAAAACCATACAAATGTCTCCAATGCAGGAAAAACTTGTTTCCAGGTCCAACCTGAGTCAGCATGAGAGAACGCACACCGGAGAGAAACCGTATCAATGCTGCAACTGTGGGAAAAGCTTCAGGCAGATATCACACCTGATCAGGCATGAGAGGATACACACGGGTGAAAAACCCTACAATTGTTCAGACTGCAGAAAAAGTTTCAGCCGGAGCTCAGCCCTCACATAACACAAAAGGATCCACATGGGGGAGAAGCCCTACAAATGCTCACATTGCGGGAAGAGTTTCAATCAGTGGTCATGTTAGAAATATTTTGGGGGATTACCTATCATTGGATCATTGCAGGTGGCAGGTTATTCTTCCAAGAAGAGAAACGCCGCTGTAGATTGAGTTGCATCATCTTTTCTTTATTGTCAGCACAGCGCAAGGCCCTTCGTACAATTTGGAATCCAATTCTCTCTTTTTTCACTATTCTTAAGCCATCCTATATAGTCTGTGGTACCCTAAAAAAAACACATCTATTCCTGGTCCCTCATTGGCTCACAGCTCATGACCACCTGAGCTCATGCTCAGCTCATGATTAGTCCATGGCTCGTGCTCATGGCTTATTCTGGTGGTCATGACCATGCTCATGGGGATCGTTTGACCACCCAGGGTCCACATCCTGTTGATATCTGGTCATCTTAAAATGACCAGATTCTGTTCTTGGTCTTTTAACCCATATGAATACTTCCTTGTTTAACATAACGTGAAGAAAGCCATAATCCCTGGCTTTCCTCCCATCATCCCTTTGGATGCCAAAAAAGTCAACATGACATGTGGTGGTGTTTTTCTTGCTGAGCTTTGCCCTGCTGTAGCCTTTATTGCCACGCATGCAGTTTTGTTAACCGGGGTCTTAACTTCCGGTCTCAGTTTTGGAAATTCACATTTTTCTCCAACAATCATACAGCATAATCCAAGAGAGGAGCCATTTAGGGGGGAAACCGTATAAGTGCTTAGATTGTAGGAAGAGCTTCAATCAGAGATCACATCCTGCAATACCTGAGAGAACCCATACAGATGAAAAGCCATGAAGCTGCTGATTGTGGTGGAAGCTGGTTAAGTGGCAGTGGTTTTGCAAGGGGGTGCGTTCTCATCAAGTGACATACCTGGGTTGTGTTTGACACCACTACAGACCCAAAATGTTTAAAATCTTGGTATGAATTTTTAAATGGTTTGCATCATCGCACCAGGTAATGCAAACCCGAGTGATCACTTTTCAGTGGGTGTCCAGGGTGTCTTTCCAACAATTCAGCATTGCAAGGACATTGACCACTAGGCAATGCTACTACAGTGCTGATTGCAAGGCTTCATGGGTTTCCTTTTCTGATCCATGTTTAATTTTCTTTGTAGCTACTGATCATGGGAATTTAATAGTTTACTGTACAGTATCCTACTTCCTCTTCCCATTTTTCAGTAAAATTCATTCTGATCTATTCCTGATGTCTGTCTATGTTTCAACTATCCATGGATTGCAGCGGCAAAAGAAAAATAAGCTGTGGACTCCAGAGTGGGTAGTTGCAATGTGCACTAACATCTTGTCCAGCAGAACCTTTATTCATATATATGAATTATATATATATATATATATATATATATATATATATATATATATATATATATATATATATATATATATATATATATATCCTAATTTAAATGTCTCATTAAAATTATTTTTACATTTAAAACTATTACATACAATATATATATTATTTCATGCTGCCTGCTCACAAGGAATTAAAAGACAATGAAGATTTTTGCCCAGGACATAAGACTAAAAAAGAGGACATGTCTTCTTGTAAAAGGAGGACATGATCATCCTGCCCCCAATATCCTCAGAGGAGGCTGTAGAGAGGATATACCCCTGAGGATGCTCAGGGGTACTGAAAGTGTTAAGGGAGGGGGCGGTGCAGGGGTGGGGATGCTGCTGGGGAAAGGAAGGGGGCAGGAGGGCTGACTGAGGGTGCTGGGTGGGTCCCCCAGAGTGGAGGGTCCAGCCTGGGATGCCCAGCTCATCCCCATCCGACTCTGGGGTGAAGGCACAGTGCAGATAGGCTTGCAAAGAGTGTGCAGGTTGGGCTTGACTGGAGATGCAGGGGGTCCTTTGCAGGCTGGACTTGCAGATCTGGGGGGAGGGAGTGAAGGATGATGATGATGATGACCATCATCATCCAACCACAAAGAGAGGAAGGGGAGTCCACTCATCATATCCTTCCCCCCCTGAATGTGTGTGCAGTTCCAAGAGCAGGAGTTTCACCCAGTGCACTTTCCCCAACCTGGTACTTCCTCTTTCCTTGTGCCCTTTTCTGGCAGGCAGAAATTCAACAGGGCTCCAGTTCTCTCTGCATGGCTGGACAGTGCTCTGAGACCCTCCCTTGCCACCTGCCAAGTTGTCATTCAGGCACCTTTACTTTCCACACAAAACCTTCCTGATCCTTAGTATTGGATTGTGAGAGAAGTGCCCTTTCTGCTCAGAGAGGGGGCAGTTTCTGCTCAGAGAGGGGGCAGTTTCTGCTCAGGGGTGGGGTGGTTTGGGCTGGGGTGGGGGGCTCACAGAGTGTACCTCACAACCCCAACTTCCCAACGGCTGAGGGAGACCCCCTGACAGGTTGGCAGCCCTCTAAGCCTCAGGAGGGACCAAAAACCTCTGACAGTAGTGTTTAAGCACATGAAAGCAACATACATGATGCTTTTAGCTTTTATTTTAGTTGTGTCTATTTTTATTGCATGTTCGATATTTTAGGAGCCTTGTTCTCTTTGGCATTTACTTATTTACTAGCAAAAGTGTACCCACCTTGTGGGAGTAAAATTCCCCTGTACGAATCCTCCCATTGCGCATCATCCCCCCATGCACATCATCTCCCCAATGTGCATCAGCCCCCATGTGCACCAGCCCCCCATGCGCATCATCCACCCATACGCAACAACCCCCATTCACTACATCCCCCAAATATGCATCACCCCCATGCGCATCAACCCTCCATGCGCAACATCCCCATCGTCCCCCCAAACACAACATCCCCCATGCGTATCAGTCCCCCATGCACATCATCCCCCCAATGTGCATCACCCCCATGCGCATCAACTACTCATGGGCAACATCCCCCCATGCAACTCAGTCCTCCATTTGCATCAACTCATGCACATCATCCCACCAATGTGCATCACCCCCCATGCGCATCACTCCCCCATGGGCAACATCCCCCATGCACATCAGTCCTCCATGCGCATCAATCCCCCATGGGCAACATCCCCCATGGGCAACATCCCCCATGCACATCAGTCCTCCATGTGCATCATCCCCCATGCACATCAACCCCCATGCATATCATTCCCCCATGCGCATCATTTCCCCCATGCGCAACATCTCACCTGCCCAGCATCCCCCATGTGCATCAGTCCCCCATGTGCATCAACCCCCATGCACATCAGCCCCCAATGCACATTATCCCACCATGCGCATCACCTTCCCATGCACATCACCTCCCCATGCGCAGCACCCCCATGTGCAGCATCCTCCCCAGTGCAATCCCTCCGTCTGAACAACATCCCCACAGTGCACCAGGCACCAAGCACCAAATTGGCTGGATGTTGGTCAGTATTCCATGTTAAGTACAGTGGAGCCTCACATAACAAGTTTAATTCGTTCCAGACGCATGCTTGTTACGTGAAACACTCTCTATGTGAAGCAGATTTTCCCATAGGAAATAATGGAAACGCAGATAATTGGTTCCACAACCCAAAAAATATTCATATAAAAATATTAACTGTTTATAAAAATGATTACAAAACACTGTAATATACAGTAACACACAACACTGCAATAAAGAAAATACTGCATAGTACTGAACGGTACTGTATCTTTGAAAACCTTCACGGCTGGTACGAGGGTTACAGAGAGGGAGATGACTTTGGCTGCAATCCTAAAGACACTTTCCTGGGAGTAAGAGAGACCCATTGGACACAATGGGGCTTACATCTGAGTAGACATGGTTAGGACTGTGCTTTCACTATCACTAATCGAGTCACTGCTATCCATTGGCTCAATGGCATCTTTGTCTTTTGTGCAACTTGAACATTCCCAAGCTGCTGATGGGGAGCAGTGCTAGAACATTGATAAGGCACACCTTCCATGCCGCCACACACAGATCCCACATACAAACCTGGCTCAGGCTGCTCCCGCCCGCCCCCCCCCCCCGGACCCACCATGAGTTCCCTGGCCATGGAAGCCTATTCCAAACTTCCTCAGAAGTGCTCTTTACTCAAAATTTCTAAGAAAATTTTGCTCTTTACCCAAAATGCTCGTACCCAAGTTGCTCTTTACCCAAGGTACCACTGTATAGGACAAAAACACATTGCACCCCTTTTCAGCCCCTTAAGGGTTAAATTTCTGAACATCGGTTGTTCATGGGTGTTGATATCACAGAATGAACACCCTCCCTGAATTTCATGCTTCTAGGTCTGGGGGTTGGGGCAGAGCATCCCTCAGTCACCGATTCTTCAATGGAAAGTATAGGGAGGAAAATGCATTGCGCCCCTTTTCACCCTCTTCCGGTTGGAATTTCCGAAAACCAGTTTTTAGTGCACCCCTCCATCACGGAAGGAACACCCACCCCAAATTTCACACTTCTAGGCCTGGCGGTTTTGGCAGGGCATTGATGAGTGAGCGAGAGTGAGTGAGTGAGTCAGTCAGTTGGTGACTTTTCTCATATATATATATAGATTTAGCAATATTTCTATCCTACCTTCATCTGACAGACTCAAGGCTGCTCACAACATAATAAGATACATAAAATCAATATTAAAAACACAAAGGCTCCAATCTCATCTACACTTACCCAGGAGTAAATCCCATTAACTATAAAGGGACTGACATTTACCTAGACCTGGATAGTGTTGTACTCCATGACAATCCACTTCATGTAAAATTCAGTCATTAAAACACCATAAGAGGTTATTAATGGGAAAACAATTCCCATAAAATTCACACAATTAAAAGCAATAAAAAGCAGGCAAAGCAGTGGTGTCTAGACATACCTTGAGCCTTTAAAAAACCAGGACTATACAAATATTATTAAAAGGCAGGAGCTCAGAAGGCTTGTTTGAAAAGGAACATCTTCAGGATGGTTATTTATTTATTTGTACATACTCTGCTTTCCCCCATGATAACACTAATGCCCAAAGCAGCTCACATAGTCTTCTATCTTTTTGACTCACAACAACCCTGTGAGGTGGGTAATTGTTCTATGGGCACCTTGTAGAACTTCTCTTCATCTGGGTCTCAAAGTCCACCTTTATAATGAACATCAGGTCACCTGCAGATTGGAAATGATCCCCCTCTGTGCAGATCCATTACCTAAGTTTTACCCAGACTTATCCACGGGACCTGAAATGTTCCATTGTTTTTGGCTCAAAACCTGCCCTGCCTCACCTGTGAGACTGACTTATAGGTGAGTATTTATGGGAATCCTCTTAATCTGGAGAGAAAAATCAGCAGAGCCTGAGAAGATCCTGTGACTGCCTCAAAGAGAGAGTGTCAGGTGGACTTTATTATGCACCCAAAAGAAGGGCAGGAGGGTCTCTCCTCTGAAGGAGGCACCTGAGAAAGTGTGTATATGGACTCCTGAGTCAGCATCGGAAAAGGACACCTGCCTCTCAGCACAGTCCAGAGTCACTCGGATCCTCTTGGGCTCCTGCCTCAGGGACAGAGGAGTGTTTTCAGGGGGATTCAGAACTCTGTAACCTCCGCTGTTCCCCACAGCCCAGATTCCATTCTGAGGAGAAATATGAAAACTGCCCTTTCTGCTCACAGACTTTCTGGCGACCCCCACAGCCCACCTTCCCTTCCCTCCCACAGTGACCTCCCAGGAGTGTCTGCCGGCTGTGAACCCCTCACTTCCCAGCACAAAAGGATGAGTGTCAAATCTCTCAGGATTGTTGGGCAGATCTTGCCGTCTATCTCCCCATCTCACACTTTTGCAATCCTCGGTCAGGATGATGATGGGATGAGCCGTGTCTGGATCCAGAGTCACCTTTGCTGTTGCTGGTGGAGAAGAAGCAGAATCAAGAGACTCAGCAAAGCCACACAGAGACACAATGATGGGAAAAGTTGAGTCTTTTTAGCAGCAGTTCCCAAGTCAGGCGTTTTTGAGTTGTAAGTACTTGAGTTGACTTAAAGAGCCGAAACACACAACTACACACAATATGCACACACAAAGCAAAGAGAAACAAAGAAGCAATGAAGGGAAAAGTTTAATCTTTTCCCTGGGATTTCCTGCTTTCTAGGGCTGTGTGCAGCTCCAGGAGGGAGAGAGAGAGAGAGAAGGGAATTGTAGTTCTCCCTCCTCTTCCTCATAGTAAAGCACCCTTCTAAGCCATCAGTGGAAGAACTACATCTCCCAGCATGGTTGTAGCCAGGTTTTGCAGCCTAATTCCCAGGTGCTGAAGTGCTCCAGCCACTGAATGGCTCTAGCCAGCATTGAGTCCCCACAGAGCAAGGTTGCCAACTGACCATAGAAACCCCAGCCTCCCCTGCTCCTATGCCTTTGTAGATGGATCCACCAATATATACTTTGCAAAAAAAGCATCTGTTTCACATCAAGGACTTGTGTTGTGGGGCCTTTCATCCAGCTGCTGTCAAAACAGGGGAGCAGGGGCTGGGAGTAAAGTTGGCAACCTTCTCAGGGTAGGGATGGTAGGGAGAACTCCTGGCTTTTTACTTTTAAGCTTCCAAGCCTGATTCTGCCTACTCAAGAGTATTCTAGTCAGTGGAGCTGAGTATTGGGTACAGGGCAAAGGAAAGGAGGCTGGAAGACCAAGCCTGAGAAAGGATCACTTCAACATGGCCCTTTGTGGTTTGGGAAACAGGACTTGCAAAGAGGGTGCTCACAATTACTAAGATAATGTCGAAATCAAGTACAGGGAAGCAATACAAGTGTTTTTAGCTTTTCTTTGAACATGTCCTACATTTCCTAAACATGTCCTACTTATGTCCCAAATGAACGTCCCACATGTCCTAAATGCCGCCACCCCATCCTGTGGCAAGCAGTTCCAAAGACAAACTACACACTAGATAAAGAACTATTTCCTTTTGTCTGTTCTGACTCTCTTGCCACTCACAATTTTGGGGGATGCCCCTGGCTCTGGTGTTGCGTGAGAGGGGAAAGAACATCCCTCTATTCAGTCTATTCATCAGGCACCTTCTTTCTAGTGTGAAGAGCCATGGAGGCTCTAGCCCAGTCATTTTCCACCTTTTTCATCTCACAGCACACTTAACAAGTCACTGAAATTGTCAAAGGCACACCATTAATTGTTGACAAGGCACACCAGACTGTTTAAAAACCTCAATTTTCCTATTAATGAATGTCAATCTCCAAATTCCCACGGCACACCTGAGGACTATCCATGGCACAC
This sequence comes from Cryptoblepharus egeriae, assembly GCA_030015325.1. Lineage (NCBI taxonomy): Eukaryota > Metazoa > Chordata > Lepidosauria > Squamata > Scincidae > Cryptoblepharus > Cryptoblepharus egeriae. The sequence goes on from JAREYC010000002.1 coordinate 10,136,122, forward strand.
CAGTGTGCCATGGTACACTGGTTGAAAATCACTGCTGTAGTCCTTTTCTCTTGAGAGGCCCTAGCCACATTTTGGCCACCCTCTTCTGCAGGTTTTCTACTTCCTCTATATCACTTTTCATATGTGGAAACTGGAATTGCACACTATTCATGGTCTCCACTTCCACTAAGCTGTCCACTGATCGATCGGCCAAGACAAGATGCTTCCGTTCATCCCTCTGAACCCTGAAAAAGACTGTCCAAGCTCACCCATCATACACATCCTCATTCACCATTTTTCATTACCTGGAAATTGCTTGACAACTCCTTCCAGAAGGAGTTTCACATCATATAATCCTTTGATTCTGCACATGAAATCAGGAGAAAAAGCCACAGGTTTCTCAAATGGTTCTTCCTTCTTCTCATACCTGATGTGGAGAGGAAATAAAATCTATCCCTAAATCCAACTAATCCAGAATTTGTGATGGGAACAGAGGACATGGAGGTGGGGAGCAGAGCAGAAACCCTGGAGACACTGGCAAGGGCAGAACGGGGAGCTTTGGGGAACATGGCTTCTCTAGCTATGGCAACATAATTGATATAAAATATAGAACAGCAGGTACAGAAGCACCACAAGACTGTTCGTGGAGAAGGGAAGGGACTGGCAGAGGTCTGGCAGCCCTGTTAGATGTCCCAATGGTATGTTTTAAGGAGAGGCTCTGAGTGGAACCCTGGAGTGTGGAAAGTCCTGCATTCCTCCCAAGAGCCACAAGAGAGCCATGTTCTTCACAGCCCTTCCCAGCATTAGGATGCCAGAAGGGGAATGAGGGGGTTCCACGTACCTCTGCAAGGTCTTCCCGATGTCCTGAAAAGAGAGAGAAAGGAAGAAGGACTCAGCACCTGCCTCAGGGAAGTCAGTCATGGCAGGCACTGGAAGGAAGTGCTCCCTTGTCCTGCAGTGTTCCCTCCTGCATGCTCCACTCAGGACTGAGGGTGCAGCTCCATCAAGTGGAGCAAAGATCCTCCAGTGATCCTCCAGTCAGCAGGCAAATTCTGCCTTTTCTGCACAATGCAGAGTGGTTTACTCCATGTACAATACTTTAGGGACGTCACACACCAATTCCAAGCTTCCCTTAAATAGTCGAATTGGTGATCTGGCTGCATTATGTCACAGCCTAAATGTTCCTTTGTGCAGTGGATACCTCCAAGGACTGCCTCTGACTGCCCTGCTTGATGGCTACATTAGTGGGGGGGGGGGGAATGATCCATAAAAGGGTGTCATAAGAGGGTAATAAGAAAAAAAAAAACTCTTCCTTAACATGTATCTTTAATGCATCCCCAATTAAGGGCTACATTGAGCCTGTACTGGAATTCAGCATAGCAGACCTTACCTGTAGGAATTCACTGGCTGGCTGCTGACTCTTCTCCTCCATCTCCTGGATAAGGTTTTCCAGAGAGGAGAGCTCCTCACAGAGTTTGGCCAGGTGCTCGTCCCTCCTTCTTGCCACCTCCTTCTCCAGCTCTTCTGTCTGGGCCAGGAGGCTTCTCTCCTGTTCTTCCAGAAACTGGTGCATTTGTTGAAACTCCGCTTTGGCCTTTTGTCTCTTTTCTTCTGTCTGGTTCTGCAAGAAGTAAATAGAAAGGAAAGAATGGAAGATCAAGGGACTGCCCTATTTCCAGCCTCAAGACAGGAAGGCCATTTTGGATTCCCATCATAAAAGGCCATCACAAATTGCTTTTCACAGAGATCACAGTCATGAAGAGTTTCCTAAATGTCAAGGGGTGCATCTTCTGATGGACATGCATAGAAATTGGATCATGCCAGCCTTGGGGGATCAGATAAGCAGAACTGCATCCTGCTTTTTCTAACCCTTGCATTTTCTCATCTTGTCTCCAGAAATAGGTTTATGTATTTTTTATCAGTCCAACAATCCTGACACCCACCAGCAGGTCTTGGCTCTCTTTTTCTAAGTCCACTTGATACATCAGGATTTTTTCTCTTTCTTTCCTCAGGATCTCCAGCCTGCTGCAGATCTGATCCTGGTGAGAAATGGAAGTTCATTTCCTTCGGTGAGAAGATTTATATTTACACAAATACACAGAGAAAGATTGTCTCCCCTTCCAACTCTGTCTTCTCCCCCCTTTCCTATCTTCATCCCTTTCCTACCTTGTACTCCTGGAAAGCCTCCTCCTGAGGAACCACCTTGTGGTTTTCATGTTCTTTGGATCTGTCGCACACCACACAGATGGGGGCTTGGTGGTCTCTGCAGAAGAGCTTCAGGGGCTCCTGGTGCTTCTCACACACTCCCTCTGCTTCTTCCTCCCTCCTTTTCCGCTTGAGATTGACTTTCTTGGTTATTTCTACAAAGTTGGCCAACTGTGGATTCAAAATGAAACTCCTCTCTGGAATGGATTGCCTGCACTGAGGACAGGAGGCATCTCTGCCCTCTTCTTTTCTCCAGCACTGGAGGCAGGCTTGGCAGAAGTTGTGCCCACATCCTACAATGATCACAGGGTCTGTGAAGTACTCCAGGCAGATGGGACAGGTGGCTTCATGGCAGAGAGCCTGGATGTCCCCTGCAGCTGCCATGGCTCCTCCTGGCACTGGAAATAAGAGTCTCTTTCGTTTCCTCCCCTCTGAGTTAGTCCAGGAAGGGCGTTTCTTTCCCTGGAAAGGGCTGAGCAAAGCCAAGCACCTCCTTTGCACAAACATTTCCAATCTGGGCAAGATTTAACCCTTTCCAGCCTGAAATGATTCTGAAAGTGGTGCATGAACCAGACCCATTGGGGCCAAGGAAGCCCTTTCCATGATCCATGTACCTGGGTTCAGACTTCTGCTTGCAATCCCAGTGCAAAGAAGGGACACCCCCAAACACTGTCTGCAAGAGACCCTAAATGGTGGGTCCCCTCCATTTAACCTGGATCCCCTCCTGGGGCCAGTTTGGGGTCCTTTGCAGAGAAGGAGCTTCAGCCTGAAATCTCAAAACTTGTTCAGCCTATTCTGAATTTTGGATCTTTTTTTAAGAATTGGGTGCATCCAATGCAGTGATTTTCAACCTTTTTTTGTCTTGTAACACACTGGCAGCAACAGCAGCAGCACTAAAATTGTTAAGGGGCACCATCAGTTGACCAGGGAACTCACTTCTTCCAAAAGATCCTTCACAAACTCCTATGGCACACCTGCAGGACCTTTGATGGCACACCAAGATGCCCTGGCTCAGTGATTGACAATTACTGATCCAAAGTGTTACACAATGGAGGAGGCAGAGGGGCTCAGAGCCTGATCTCAGAAAAGCCCGCTCAGATAATGCCCTCACATGCATACAGACACACACACATGCATGTGCGCACAAACACATCCACACAGAGCTCATTTCATAACTTTGCATTCCATCAGGTGAAAGCATTTGATGTGCCTGGTTTCATACTTAGGTTTTGGATGTTACATAAGTTGGCAGCTCCTGTAGGTGAAAGTGCTTTGTCGCTCTGCAGTCCAAAGTTACAATCTTATCCACACTTTCCTGGGAGTAAAGCCGCTTGACAATAATGGGACTTACTTCTGAGTAGACATGTTTTGGGCTCTCACTCAGTGGATGGGGTGGTTCCGCTGAACTTGGCAGCAGATCCAGAAGGAAGTGATAGACCTTGGCAAATGCTGTGGCCCAGTTGGGACTGTCAGATTTCCCCTCCTTGTGTTGTGTTTCACTCTGTCCCCGTTTCCCCAATAACTTGGTCAGCTGTGAAGTGAGGATGAGTGTGCAGTCTGTTGTGGTGGGTTTTGATATTAGTTTTAGTTTGTGCATGAAGTCCACCTTGTGAAGAGCCCTGTCATTTTAGAAGGACACTCTCCCCTCTACACTTGCGTGATTTTGTTTAAGGGATTTATTCCCTGCTTTTCTAATGCAAATGCAATTTCCAAAGATGGCCTATAAAGTTTTAATTTCTCCTTTCCTGTTTTCCTCACAACAACCCTGTCAGGTAGGCAAGGATCAGAGTGAGCAACTGGCCCACAGTCGACAAGGAAGCTTCATGGCCGATGGGGGATTTGAACATGAATTTTCCAGGTCTCAGTCCAGTTCCCTAACCTGGATCGGTTTGTTTGTAGACAAAACACTTTTTTTCTATACTTGGAATCCAGTAGTTTTCATGTGAAGTTCATTCCTCATTCTTAACTAGCTTATTTTTCTTGCTTGTCTCTCTAGAGTTTTTCTGCCTGATCTGCTACGTCTTGGAGATGATCTTGCAGATGCACCAGATCCAGACTGCAGACCAGAGTTTGGCAGCCCCTGTGCCAGAGAATCAAAATTGGACACACATTCTCAGAACCAGTGAACCTTTCTGTGGCCAGGCCTGGGACTCCCACTTCTTGGAGGCCTTTCTTCTGCTGCAGGATTTCTTCCTGTCCTGCCCTTCAGTATTATAGCTCCAAAATCAACCCGTGAGGCTTCAGCCAGCGAGAAGCAGGTCCGAACCTTCCTTTGGACTCTCCAGCCCTGATTGGAAATCCTGCAGTCACCCTGGAAGATTCCTTCCCGAATGGCCTATTTGCAGCTCCACCTGGAGGGTCTGAAGCCAAGGAGGGCCAAACACCTCACAAGACCCCCATGTTCCTTAGGACAAGAGCATCAGAGGCTGCATACAGCAGGTTATCCACTGTCACTCCAGCATGCAGTGATGGGAAGACATCAGAGGAGGTCCCAAACCACTTGATCCCAGACCTCCCTGCTCTCCCCATTTTCAGTGGACTACATTGCAGTGTTGTTGGAAGGTTTTCTATGTCTCTCAGCGGGGAAGTTGTGTTGTCTGAATATTGTCTCCACTCATAAGCTCCCCATTCATAAGCTGTGTTTCACAACAGACTGATCTGCGAATGGGGTGTGTGTTGCTTGTGGTACCCGATGCCAGACACCAGAAGAGGAGCTGGCTGAGGACATGCTGTTTTTAGACTTCTCTGTTGGTCAGTCGGCACTGACAAGGACGGCTGTCATCATCAGAAAAGTCTAAAAACAGCATTCCTTAGGACAAGAGCATCAGAGTACAGCATAATCCACGAGAGAAGCCATATAGGGGCAAAACCGTAAAAGTGCTTAGATTGTGGAAAGAGCTTCAATCAGAGATCACATCTTGCAATACATGAGAGAACCCATACAGATGAAAAGCCATGAAGCTGCTGATTGTGGTGGAAGCTGGTTAAGTGGCAGTGGTTTTGCAAGGGATGCAGCCTCACCAAGTGACATACCTGGGGTGTGTGCAACACCACTACTTGCCCAGAAAGTTCAAAATATTTTTAAATGGTTTGCCTCGCCGCACGAGGTGATGCAAACCTGAGTGATCCCCCGATTGATCAAACTTAACTTGATTGCTGGAAGAATGCAGAAAAGTGGCAATATGGATATAGAGGCCAAAGATTCAGAGCTGTTAGTAATGGGGAAAGGGCTGTGGCTCAATGGCAGAGTGTGCTTTACCTGCAGAACTTCCACTTCCAAGCTTGACATCTTCAACTAAGGAAGCAAGTGCTGGGACAAGGTCCCACCTGAAATGGGACCATCTGCTGCTAGTCAGCAGAGATAGCATTGAGATGCCAATTGAGGTGGCCTATTGGTTTGATTCTAAAGGAATCTTCACTTATTTATACCGTTATGCCTGGAGAGACATCTCAGTCCTTCCTTCCTTCCTTCCTTCCTTCCTTCCTTCCTTCCTTCGCATCCAGTGGTGGAGGGACAATCACTGGGGCCTTCTCAAGGAATGGCAACATAGGTACCCTTACACCAGAGTTGGAAGGTTGGAACTGATTGGACCTTAATTTTTTAAAAAAACTAAGATTAATTACCAAATGCATTGCCACATTATCGGCAATTACCGAATGACAGAAAGGAGTTTGGATTGTCTTTGGAAATTCCACTGTTTGAATAATAGAGAGAATGGGTATTCTGCACTTCGCCAAGAGAGGGGACCAGGCCTTCTCACCAACAATTCAGCACTGCAAGGACATTGACCACTAGACAATGCTACTACAGTGCTGACTGCAAGGCTTCATGGGTTTCCCTTTTCTAATCTGTTTTTAATTTTCTTTGTAGCTATTGATCATGGGAATTTAATAGTTTACTGAACATTGGGAAGAGGAAGTAGGATACTGTACAGTAAAATTCATTCTGATCTATTCCTGATGTCTGTATTATGTTTCATCTATCCATGGATTTCAGTGCCAAAAGAAAAATAAGCTGTGGTCTCCAGAGTGGGTAGTTGCAATCTTCACTAACATCTTGTACAGCAGAACCTTTATTCATAAGTGGGTGGTCTACTATTTCTGAAGCAGGCAATGTCTCTATCCCAAAAGCCTCCTAAACATCAGAGTCCAAGCACTGACAGTTCTACAGACAAAGTTCTGAGGATGGCGCATATTCAGTTCAATTCATTCATCCATCCATCCATCCATCCATCCATCCATCCATCCATCCATTCATTCATTCATTCATTCAAGATATTTCAACCCCACCGGCACCTTTCCCATGCCAAAGCAAATTCCCAAGGCGGTCTACCCTACAATCCAGAGTAACTATGCAAAGATGTAACAGGCACTTACTTTGGATTGCTCTATGCATTTCCCATAGGAATCCCATAGGTGGCACCGTAACTACATTGCTGTAAAGGTCCCATAGTTACTCTGGATTGTAGCCCTAGGCTGAAATCCTAAACCTGCTTTCCTGGGAGTAAGCCCCACTCAACACAGTGGGAGTTACTTCCATGTAGACATGTTTCACAAAAACCCTATGTGGTAGATGAGAGTACTGGTCCATGCTCATCCCAGGAAGCTTCGTGGCCAAGATGGGACGTGAACCTGAAGCTTCCAGGTCTCAGTCCAACTCCATAGTCACTACACCATCTTGGCTTTCAATATGCGAGAGTGGAGCAAAGTAGAGGATAGTATGGTACTGGTACTCAATCATGTGGTGTTATTTCTGTACAAGGCCACCTTGGTCACGACAAATTGCCCTTACCAAAATTCTAAAATAGTAATTATATCTTAAGAAAGAATTGTCTTGTCAATGGGGGAAGAGGGCAGTGATGGGATTCAAAGAAATTAAGAACCGGTTCTCTGTCCATCTGGCAGCCACTTTTAAATGGCTATTTTTAAACTTTATATGTCCTATTTCTTGTTAACAACCGGTTCTATAGAGTAGGTGCGAACCTGCTGGAGCCCACCACTGGAAGAGGGCCAGATAATTTCAGACTGTGACGAAGCTCCCTGCAAAACTTAGTTTTGCACCCCCTCTGGCTACTCCACTGATCCTGAATACTGCTGCTGAAAATAGCTCCCATCCTAAACCTTTTACAAGGCCGGATTGGGCCCTAAAATGGACACGATTGCATATAACAGGCAATTTGTTGGTTCTTCAAAGCAAACCGGATGGAGGCATCATTTGAGTTTGCAGGAATAGCTGTTTCTTGAAAGCTGTTTCCCAAAACACAAACCTATGGAATTTTAGGAAATCTCAGCGGCTGAAAGTCTGCAATAAAAGTTTTGCCAAGGGTGCTTAATTATATGCGTGATAATCATTTAATAAATGTGTATAATAACTAATAAATCATATAATTTATTGCTGCTAATTTGGCAAGAGGCACTCTTTCAAGTGGGTGTTCTTTTATTTAGCAGGGGAAGAGTAACTTGCCTTCTTCACACCAGCGATGTCCTCATAAGGCTTCTGCTGATGTTCTGTTTCATCTTTTTAGACTGTGAGCCATTTTTGGACTGAGACCCATTAGCCATTAGTTCTTTTATAACTCTGTAAACTGCTTTGTGAACTTTTTGTTGAAGAGTGTTATATAAATTTGATTGACTAACCAATAGCTGTAATGGAAGGCAGATTGTCCAAGTGAAATTAAGCCTGACCCTATTTGGTCATTATTATGGTTGGGAAAGGCCACACTGGCTCCACACTGACTGGAGATGAAGGGGGTCCTTTGGAGGCTGGGCTTGCAGATCTGGGGGGAGGGAGTGAATGATGATTATCATCATCATCCAACCCCAAAGAGAGGGGAGTCCATGCATCATATCCTTCCAACCCTGAATTTGTCTGCAGTTCTTTGCTTCCAAGAGCAAGAATTTCACCCAGTCTACTTTCGCCAACCTGGTACCTCTTCTTTCCTTGTGCCCTTTTCTGGCAGGCAGAAATTCAAGAGGGCTCCAGTTCTCTCTGCATGGCTGGACAGTGCTCTGAGACCCACCCTTGCCACCTGCCAAGTTTTCATTCAGGCACCTTTACTTTGGAGATGGAGATGCAGGGGGTCCTTTGGAGGCTGGGCTTGCAGATCTGGGGGGTTGGAGTGATCATCATCATCATCCAACCCCAAAGAGAGGGAGGGGAGTCTATGCATCATATCCTTCCAGCCCTGAATTTGTCTGCAGTTGTCTGATTCCAAGAGCAGGAGTTTCACCCAGCCTGGGAATCCACTTTCCCCAACCTGGTACCTCCTCTCCTCTTGTGCCCTTTTCTGGCAGGCAGAAATTCTACAGGGCTCCAGTGCTCTCTGCATGGCTGGACAGTGCTCCGAGACCCTCCCTTGCCACCTGCCAAGTTGTCATTCAGGCACCTTTACTTTGCACACAAAACCTATCTGTTCCTTAGTATTGGATTGTGAGAGAAGTGCCCTTTCTACTCAGAGAGGGGACAGTTTCTACCCAGGGGTGGGGGGCTCACAACCCCTTACAACCCCAACTTCCCAACAGCTGAGGGAGATCCCTGCACATCAGTCCGCATCTTTCCCCTGCACGTCAACCCCCATTTGCAGCTTCCCCCCATGCGCATCAAACCCCCATGCACATGAACCCACATGCCCAACATCTCCGCATGTGCATCAACCCCCTATGCGCAAGATCCCTCCATGCGCAACAATCCTCAATGCACAACCTCCCTCCATACGCATCATCCCCCATGCGCATCACCTCCCCAATGTGCATCACCCCTCATGTGCATCCACCCCTCATGCGCATCGGTCCCCAATGGCTGATTCACATCAACCCACCATGCTCACAAACCCCCATGCGCAACATCCCTCATGCGCAACATCTATGCATGTGCAACAATCCCCCATGCGCAGCATCCCCTTATGTGTATCCACCCCCATGCGCATCATCCTCCCCAGTGCAACCCCGCCCTCCGAACACCCCCCCAGTGCACCGGACACTGAGCACCAAATCGAATGGATGTTGGATAGTCTTTCATATTACGTGTAGGACAAAAATACATTGCACCCCTTTTCAGCCCCTTAAGTGTTAAATTTCTCCACATTCATTCTTGGTGGATGTTCATGCGACAGAAGGAACTCCCTCTCCAAATTTCGGACTTCTAGGTCCAGGAGTTGGGGCAAAGCAGCCATCAGTCACTGAGTCTTCAATGCAAAATATAGGGAAGAAAACACGTTGCACCCTATTTCATCCCCTTCCAGTTGGAATTTCCGAAAACTGGTTCTTAGTGACTCCCTCCACCATGGAAGGAACACCCTCCCCAAATTTCATGCTTCTAGGCCTGGCGGTTTTGGCAGGGCATTGATGAGTCAGTAATGACAATGAAGATTTAGTTTTCTAAAACGCATTGCGCCCCTTTTCACCCCCTTCTGGTTGGAATTTCTGAAAACTGGTTCTTAGTGTATCCCTCCACCATGGAAGGAACACCCTCATAAAATTTCACGCTTATAGGCCCAGCGGTTTTGGCTGGGTGTTGATGAGTCAGTGATGATGAAGATGCCTTTTATATATATAGAAGATAGAATACTCTACTTTTCCCCATGCTAACACAAATGCCCAAAGCAGCTCACATAGTTTGACTCACAACAACCCTGTGAGATGGATAATTGTTCTAGGGGCATGTTGTAGATCTTCTCTTCCTGATGGATCCTTCATGGTGTGATCCGCAAATTCTTTCCAAGCTCCCAGCAGGAGTTTCAGGTCAACCAAGCTGATAAGAGTCATACCTTCTGGCTCTGGCGGCTCATGACAGTTTTATCAGCTTGCAGTCTCCCATCCAAGAGTTGTCCAGCTTTCCCTGCTTAGCTTTCTTCAGCAGCCCTGCCATACAAACACCAGACCACGCTTGCTGTATGTTATGACAATTGGTCTCCCTGCCCAAAGTGTGGGTTAAGACTCTCCAATGGGAACAAAAGTTGGATTATCCCCCATGTGGGGAGTGGCCCAGGAATGGGTCCCCAACAGTGCTTATGCGATTGTGGTGCTGCAGGGATCCTTGACCCTCCAAAGGTATCTAGAGGTCTCTGGCAGCCTCTGTGGGGTCCTGGAGACTGTTCCATCCCATGGCTGTCCCCAGCTCTGTTCTGGTCTCAGCAGGAAGGAAGTCATGCAGCAGCTGGGTCTCAAAGTCCACCACTATATTGTCAGCACAATTACAGATTGGAAATGTTACCCCCTCTGTGCAGATCTATTATGTAAGTTTTACCCATGACTTATCTATGGGACCTGAAATATTCCATCATTTTTGGCTCAAAACCTGCCCTGCCTCATCTGTGAGATTGACCTATAGGTGAGTATTTATGGGAATCCTCCTAATCTGGAGAGAAAAAGCAGCAGAGCCTGAGAAGAAGATCCTGCTTTGGCCTCAGGGGGAGAGTCTCAGGTGGACTTCATCACCCACCCAAAAGAAGGGCAGGAGGGTCTCTCCTCTGAAGGAGGCTCCTGAGAAAGTGTGTATATGGACTCCTGAGTCAGCATCAGAAAAGGACACCTGCCCCTCAGCACAGTCCAGAGTCACTCGGATCCTCTTCAGCTCCTGGCTCAGGAACAGACGAGTGAAATCAGTGGAATAAAGGACTCTGTTGTATCCCACGTTCAACACAGCCCAGATTCCTTCCTTAGGACTAAAACTAAGCATGCCCTTTCTCCTCACAGACTTCCTGGCAACCCCCACACCCCATCCTCCCTCCCTTCCCACAGTGACCTCCCAGAAGTGTCTGCCAGCTGTGAATTCCTCTCTTCCCAGCACACAAGGCTGAATATCAAATCTCTCAGGATTGTTGGGCAGATCTTGCTCTATGTATCCATCTCTCACACTTTTGCGATCCTCGGACAGGATGAGTCTGGGCTGAGCCGTGTCTGGATCCAGAGTCACCTTTGCTGTTGCTGGTGGAGAGAGAAGGAGAGAGAAGGAGAATCAGGAGACTCAGCAAAGCCACACAGAGAGTCAATGAAAGGAAAAGTCAATCTTTTTATTGGGATTTCCTGCTTTCTAGACTGTGTGCAGCTCCAGAAGGGAGGCAGAGATAGAAGGGGATTGTAGTTTTTCCCCCTCCTCCCCATGGTAAAGCAGCTTTCTAAGCCATCAGTGGAAGAACTACATATCCCAGCATGTTTTCCAGCATGCTTCCCAGGGCCCTGAAGTGCTCCAGCCACTGAATGGCTGAGACCTGCATTGAACTCCCAGTCCCTGCAGACTTGCCAGAGCAAGGTTGCCAACTGACCAGAGAGAACCCAGTCTCCCCTGCTCCTGTGCCTTTGTAGATGGAGCTAATAATATATACTTTGCAAAAGAAAAACATGTACTGTATTTCACAAGAAGGACTTCAGTTGCTCAAGTTGTGGGCCTTTCATCCAGCTATTGCCAATGCAGGGGAGCAAGGACTGGGTGTAAAGTTGGCAACCTTCTCAGGGTAGGGATGGTGGGGAAAACTCCTGGATTTTTGAGTTTTAAGCCTCCAAGCCTAACGGTGTCTACTCAGAAGTATTCTAATGGAGCTGAGTGATTCTAGTGGAGCTGAGTATTGGGTAAGGGGGCAAAGAAAAGGAAGCTGAAAGACCAAGCCTGAGAAAAGCTGGCTGCTCCGATCATTCAACATGTGCCTTTTAGGTTTGGGAAACAGAACTTGCAAAGAGGGTGCTCACAATGACTAAGATAGTGTTGAAATCAACTACAGTGGTACCTCGCTTAACAAGTGCCTCACTTAACAAGTGTTTCATATAAAAGCAAAAATTTCCAAGAAATCTTGCTTCACTTAACAAGCTCCGCTTCACTTAACAAGCAAGTGCACTATGGGCACGCGTGCTATGCAGCCCTGACGCTCCGCATGGAAACTCTTTAAAAAGGCTGCCAGCCAGCGCTGCTGCCTCCAACTGCCCCCAAGTGCCCCCACCGACCACCTTGAACCTCCAGCAGCAGCCCAGGTAAGCCTCCCAGGAAAGTGTCTTTGATTGCAGTTGCCTATGTCTACACAATATATCTACTGTGTTAAATGGGGCTCACTCCCAGGAAAGTGACTTTAGGATTGCAGCCTAAGTAGACTTCATAGTATCATGCACATTGAATTCAAACACATTCAATTCCAGTGTTTTGTCATCATTTTTACATCCAGTTAATACTATTATATGAAGTTATCCAGTTTAATATATCCAGTTAATACTTTTATATGAATATCTTGGGGATTGTGGAACCAATCATCTGAGTTTCCATTATTTCCAATGGAAAAATCTGCTTCACTTAAAGAGTGTTTCACTTAAAGAGCATTCCTTTGGAACGAATTAAGCTCTTTATGTGAGGCACCACTGTACAGGGAAGCACTACAAGTGTTCTTAGCTTTTATTTGAACATGACCTACATTTGTCCTACATTTTTAACAAGTCGGGAATTTTGCTTGTATGTTGGGAAGTTTGGGGGACTTTGCCCTCTTTTGGGGGTCTGGTCACCCTGCTCAACTGGGTTTTTCTGATTTGAGGGTTTCAGGTTTTCCAAACTCTTCATGACTCAAGAGTCTTTGATGGACTTGAAAAATTGAATTTTCATGACTTGACTCAAGTTTCCATCTCTGCAGATAGGAAAATCAGCCCAATTTTTATTTACCTGATTTATTATTAACCAATTTATATTTAAATCGCACCCATTCTGTCCTTTAAGGCAGCTTAACAGAAGACAAAAAAACTTACCAGACACTGACAAAAGAGTTTGCAGAGGCAGGAGAGTAAGTAATGGGTTGACAGTGCAATCTGGTGCATGTTTACTTAGAAGGTCTCACTGGGTTTAATAGACATTCTCCTAAGCAGATGTACATCAGATGTACTAACAGAACAAAAGGTTGTCAAAAGGGGATATCATCCCAAGGCAGGCAACCTTTCAACAATCACATACATACATACATACATACATACATACATACATACATACATACATACATACATACAAACATACATACAAATTGAATTTATTATGGGGGTGAGATAAAAATCTTTGTCAACTCTGGAGAGCAGATATGTACCTTAGGTATGCCACTAGCTGGGGGGGGGGGCGGGGAGGTGAGATGCTGGGCAGAAGGAGGCCTCTTGCATTTGGAGATGGTTTGTCTGCCTCTGAAGACTCTGTAGAAGCTCCTAAGTTTTGCCCTCCTCCAAATGGTTTTTATATTTTGATTTTACTCTGTTTGTAAATATTGTATGTTTTACTTTTATTTTTATTTATTATTGTAAGCCACCTTGGACACCTTTTCCAAGAGAGGAAAGATGGGATAGAAATCTTTTAACTAAATACAAATTAAGAGACTAGCTCCATCTAAAACCTGCAAGCTGCATATTATAATCATGACTTGTCATGTGATGAACTTTTCCCAGAAATCTATCCAATACCCTTGGCTAGATGCCACCACCCCATCCTGTGGCAAGCAGTTCCAAAGACAAATTACATACTAGATAAAGAAATATTTCCTTTTGTCTGTTCTATCTCTCTCTCCACTCACAATTTCAGTGGATGCCCCTGGCTCTGGTGTTGTGTGAGAGGGAAAAGAACATCAGTCTATTCCATAAATGCTTGATCTTATGGGTTTCCTTCTCACACCCCTTCTTTCTAGCGTGAAGAGCTGCAGAGGATGTAGCCCTTTCCTTTTGAGAGGCGGTAGCCACATTTTGGTCACTCTCTTCTGCATATCATTTTTTATATCTGGAAACTGGAACTGGACACCATCTAGGGTCTCCACTTCCCCTGAGTTGTCCATTGATCTGTCACCGAAGACAAGGCACGTCCGTTTATCCCTCTGAACCCTGGCAAAGACTGTCCAAGCCCAGCCCATTATACACATCCTTGTTCATCATTCTTCATTACCTGGAAATTGCTCCACAATTCCTTCCAGAAGGGGTTTCACATCATAGAATCCCTTGATTCTGCAGATGAGCTCAGGAGGAAAAGCCACAGGATTCTCCAACACTTCTTCTTTCTTCTCATACCTGGTGTGGAGTGGAAATAAAATATATCCCCAAATCCAACTAATCCAGAATTTGTGATGGGAACAGAGGACATGGAGGTGGAGAGCAGAGCAGAAAGCCTGAAGACACTGGCAAGGGCAGAAATGGGAGCTTTGGGGAAGAGACTTCTCTAGCTATGGTGACATAATTGATATAAAATATAGAACAGCAGATACAGAAGCACCAAGAGGCTGTTTGTGGAGGAGGCAAGGGATTGGCAGAGGTCTGGCCACCCTGTTAGATGTGCCAATTATATATTTTAAAGAGTGGCTCTGGGTGAAATCCTGGAGTGTGGAAAATCCTGCATTCCCCACAAAGAGCCACAAGAGAGCCATCTACTTCACAGCCTTTCCCAGGACGCCAGAAGGGGGATGAGTGGGGTCCACATACCTCTGCAAGGTCTTCCTGATGTCCTGAAAAGAGAAAGAAAGGATGACTCAGCACCTGCCACAGGGAAGTCAGTCGTGGCAGGCCCTGGAAGGAATGCTCCCTTGTCCTGCAGTGATCCATCCTGCATGCCACACTCAGGACTGAGGGTGCAACTCCATCAAGTGGAGCAAAGATCCTCCAGTGATCCTCCAGTCTGACGGCAAGCAAATTCTGCCTTTTCTGCACAATGCGGAGTGGTTTACTCCACGCCCAACAGTTTAGGGATGTCAAGTTTCCCTTTAAACAGTTGAATTGGTGATCTGGCTGCATAAGGTGAGTGTCAGGAGTTCCAAATGCAACCTGATATTCCCATCCCCAGTTTCCAATAATTCGGGATGGGGCTGAAAATGATGTTGGTGGAAGGGTGGGGAGAAGGTAGGGCTGGAAGGGGCAGTATTGGTGGATGTTCAAAGGTTTAGGGATGTCACCACCTAAATATTCCCCTGCCCAGTGGAGACCTCCAAGAACTACTTCTTAGACTGCTTGATGGCTGCATTAGTGGGGAGGGGGTTAGGATGATCCATAAAAGGATATTTGGGCATAATGACAAAAACACTCTTCCTTGACATGCATCTTCAATGCAATCTTAAATGAAGGGCTACACTGAGCCTTTTCTAGAACTCAACAATTCAGATCTTACCTGTAGGAATTCATAGGCTGGCTGCTGACTCTTCTCCTCCATCTCCTGGATGAGGTTTTCCAGAAAGGAGAGTTCCCTGCAGAGTCTGGCCAGGTGTTCGTCCCTCCTTCTTGCCACCTCCTTCTCCAGCTCTTCCATCTGGGCCAGGAGGCTTTTCTCCTGCTCTTCCAGAAACTGGTGCATTTGTTGAAACTCCGCTTTGGTCTTTTGTCTCTTTTCTTCTGTCTGGTTCTGCAAGAAGTAAATAGAAAGGAAAGAATGGAAGATCAAGGGACTGCCCTATTTCCAGCCTCAAGACAGGAAGGCCATTTTGGATTCCCATCATAAAGGGCCATCACAAATTGCTTTTCACAGAGATCACATTAACAGACATCACAGTCATAAATAGTTTCCTAAAGATGTCAAGGGGTGCATCTTCAGATGGACATGCATAGAAATTGGACTATTCCAATTTGTGGGATCAGATGAGCAGAACTGCATCCTGCCTTCTCTAACCCTTGCATTTTCTAATGTGTGTCTCCAGAAATAGGCTTATGCATTTTTATCTGTCCAACAATCCTGACACTCACCAGCAAGTCTTGACTCTCTTTTTCTGAGTCCGCTTTGTACATCAGGACTTTTTCTCTTTCTGCCCTCAAGATCTCCATCCTGCTGCAGATCTGATCCTGGTGAGAAATGGAAGTTCATTTCTTTCGGTGAGAAGATTTATATTTACACAAATACACAGAGAAAGATTGTCTCCCCTTCCAACTCTATGTCTTCTCCCCCCTTTCCTATCGTCATCCCTTTTCTGGCTACCTTGTACTCCTGGAAAGCCTCTTCCTGAGGAACCACCTTGTGGTTTTCATGTGCTTTGGATCTGTCGCACACCACACAGATGAGGTCTTGGTGGTCCTTACAGAAGAGCTTCAGGGGCTCCTGGTGCTTCTGGCAAACTCCATCCACTTCTCGGTCTTTTGCTTGGTCCCCAAGACTGAGCTTCTTGACTATCTCAACCATATTCTTCAGGGCCCAAACTGGGACAAGATTCTTCCTCTGAGTGGTTCTCCTGCATTGGGGACAGGAGACCACCAGGCCATCGCCCTCCTTCTCCCCCCAGCTCTGGGTCAGGCATCCTCTGCAGAAGTTGTGCCCACACTCAGTGATGCTCACGGGGTCCCTGAAGTACTCCAGGCAGATGGGACAGGTGGCTTCATTGCAGAGAGCCTGGATGTCCCCTGCAGCTGCCATGGCTCCAGGAACAAGCAAGTCAGAGTCACTTTCGTTTTCCCTCCTCAAGTTCCTTTTCCTGGAAAGGGCTGAGCAAAGCCAAGTCAAGGGCCTCAGAAGCACCTCCTTTGCACAAACATTTCCAGTATGAGCAAGATTTAACCCTTTCCAGCCTGAAATGTCTCTGAAAGTGGTGCGTGGACCAGACCAGTGGTTCTCAACCCTCCTAATGCCGTGACCCTTTAATGCAGTTCCTCATGTTGTGGGGACCCCCAACCATAAAATTATTTTTGTTGCTACTTCATAACTGTAATTTTGCTACTGTTATGAATCGTAATGAGAATATCTGATATGCAGGATACAGCATCAGCAGGATCTGACCCTCAAGACAGATAGCCGTATGAAGCTCAGTCAGGATGATCACAGATCATAACGGAAAAAGAGGACAAGCTCCACACAAAATGTAGGACACCCAGAAAAATGTAGGACGTAACAAAATAAAAGCAATAAACACTACATACACATATACACAAAGAGGAAGACCCATTGACTACAGTGGAATTTACTTCTCAGAAGAGATGCAGAAAACTGGCCTCTGACAGTCGAATCCTATCCTTTTTTCTCAGGGCATGTCCCCTTTTTAAGCCTTAAATCTTGGAAAAAAATTCCATTGTCCTCCTTTTCCTTGTGAGCGGGAGGCATGTAGCATTCTTGTCATTAAGAAATTGTTTGTCATAAATTATACGCAGGGTGGCCATATGTCCTCTTTTTCTAGGATGTGTCCTCTTTTTAAGCCTGTGCCCTAGAATAAATCTTCATTGTCCTCCTTCATTCTTTTCCAAGACACAAGGCTTAAAAAGAGGACATGTCCTGGAAGAGGACATATGGTGACCCTCTTTCCCCAATGGAATCTCTGGCAAACAGTGCAGGCTGCCATATAGGGGACCTCAAGGGCAAGATCCTATGCCTTTCTACTCAGAAGCAAGCCCCATTAGATCCAACGGGGCTACTCTCAGGAAAGTGTCTTTAGGACTGCAGCCAAAATGTAATACAACCTATATGGTCAATGGGCTTTTCCTTCAAGCTAGCCTGAAGTTACACATCCACACACATTCACCTTTATCTGGGAGTAGAGCTATTGACTATAATGGGGCTTCTTGTGAGTAGAGCTGTGGAAGGCTGGGCAGCGTGATGTCCTGTTCACTTTTACCTGGGAGTAGGGCAGGGTGTCTAACTCATTTCACATTTAGAGCCAAAGTGAGCATTAATGGTTCTCCCAAGGGCCTAATCCTTTCTGCCTCTCTACTCAGAAGCAAGCCCCATTAGATCCAACGGGGCTACTCTCAGGAAAGTGTCTTTAGGACTGCAGCCAAGATGTAATACAACCTATATTACATCCCTGGCTACAGGATGCCTGTTCACAGGGAAATGGAGGGAAACCATACTTTCACTTGATGGAATGGAAAGTTATGAAATGAGCTCTGTGTGTATGTGTTTGTGCGCACATGCGTGTGTGTGTGTGTGTGTGTGTGTGTGTGTGTGTGTGTGTGTGTGCGTGCGCGTGTCAGGGCATTATCTGAGGGGACTTTTCAGAGGTCAGGCTCTGAGCCCCTCTGCCTCCTCCTTTGTGTAACACTTTGGATCGGTAATTGTCAACCACTGAGCCAGGGCATCTGGCTGTGCCACCAAAGCTCCTGCAGATGTGCCACACTTTGTGAAGGATCACTTGGAGGAAGAGAGTTCCCTTGTCAACTGATGATGCCCCTTGACCATTTTAGTGCTGCTGCTGTCAAGTTACAAGACAAAAAAGGTTGAAAATCACTGCTTTGGGTGCACTCAATTCCTAAAAAAAGACCCAAAATTCAGAAAAGGCTGAACAAGTTTTGAGATTTCAGGCTGAAGCTCCTTCTCCGCAAAGGATCCCAAACTGGCCCCAAGAGGGGATCCAGGTTAAATGGAGGGAACCCACCTTTAGGGTCTCCTGCAGAGGGTGTTTTTGGGGTTTCCCTTCTTTGAATTGGGACGGCAAGCAGAAGTCTGAATCCAGGTACATGGACCATGGAAAGGGCTTCCTTGGCCCCAGAGGGTCTGGTCCAGTGGTTCTCAAACTGGGGTTGTGACCAGAACCAGTTGTTAATTTATTTGAATCCCATCACTGGTCCTGATCCAATGAAGGCAGCCCCACAGTCACCCCAGAGGAAGTTCCCTCCTCCAAACTTGCACTGATCCAATTGAAACAAACTGCACAGCCGCCGTTACTCACGAGTAAGCAAACATTTAGGTTGGTGTACAGGGGTGCAAGTCTTCCAGAATGGCCCTGATCCCAGGCATCTGGACCTTAAAAGTGCTCCTGAAGGAAGCCCCAGCACTGAAAGTGGCTCAGCAGAAATTCAAAAATAAATGTATTTCTAAAGTTGGTGATAGTCCTAACTTCTCTTCCCTCCCACTCAAGCCCCATTTCCTGTCTCATCCCCTCTGGGGTTAAGCCTGTTTTTTATTCTTTTTCCTTTTTGCAGGACATGTCCTCCTTTTTAAGGCTTCTGTCCTGAAAAGAAATCTCCATTTCATACTTAAGTTTTTGAAATTGTGTTGCCAGCTCCTGTAAGAGCTTTCTCGCTCTGCAGACTGAAGTTACAATCCTATCCTTACTATCCTGGAAGTAAAGCCTCTTGATAATAATAGGACTTACTTCTGAGTAGATATGTTTTGGGCCCTCAGTCAGTGAAAGGGATGGTTTGGCTGAACTTGGCATCAGATCCCGATGGAAGTGATTGACCTTGGCAAATGCTGCTGCCCAGTTGGGATTTCCCTTCCTTGTGTTGTGCTTCCCTCTGTCCCCTTTTCCCCAATGTCTTGGTCAGCTCTGAAGTGAGGATGAGTGTGCAGTCTGCTGTTGTGGTTATTAGTTTTAGTTTGTGCATTAATATCACTTTGTAAGGATATTAGAAGGAGCCCTGTCCTCTCTCCACTTGATTGATTTGGTTTAAGGGATTTATTCCCTGCTTTTCCCATGCAAAAGCAAATTCCCAAGATGGCCTACAAAGCTTTAATTTCTCCCCTCCTGTTTTCCTCACAACAACCCTGTCAGGTAGGCAAAGAGGGCCGAGGGAGGGATTTGAACATATATTTTCCATATGGCTTATGCAGCGCCGAGCACAATACCAAAGTCTTTCAAGACTAATGGATGCCTGCTAGTCCAATTCCCTAACCTGGATCAGTTTGTTTGTACAAACAAAACACATTTATATATACTTTGACTACTGTAGTTTTTATGTGAAATTAATTCCTCATTCTTAATAAGATTTTTCTTGCTTGTCTCTCTAGAGTTTTTCTGCCTGATCTGCTACATATTGGAGATGATCTTGCAGATGCACCAGATCCAGATTGTGGACCAGAGTTTGGCAGCCCCTGTGCCAGAGAATCAAAACTGGACACACATTCTCAGAACCAGTGAGCCTTTCTGTGGCCAGGCCTGGGACTCCCACTTCTTGGAGACCTTTCTTCTGCTGCAGGATTTCATCCTGTCCTGTCCTTCAGTATGGTAGGTACAAAATCAACAGGAGAGGCTTCAACCAGCAAGAACCAAGCCTGAGCCTTCTTTTTGGCCCTCCAGCCATGATTGGAAATCCTGCAGTCATCCTGGAAGATTCCTTCCCAAATGGCCTGTATGGAGCTCCACCTGGAGGGTCTGAAGCCAAGACAGGCCAAGCACCTCACAAGACCCCCATGTTTCTTAGGACAAGAGCATCAGTGTCTGCACACAGCAGGTTATCCACGGTCACTCCAGCCTGCAGTGATGGGAGGACATCACAGAAGGTCCCAGACCACTTGATCCCAGCCCTCCCTGCTCTCCCCATTTTCAGTGGACTACACTGCAGGGTTGTTGGAAGGTTTTCTCTCTATGCCTCTCAGCGAGGAAGTTGTGGTGTCTGAATTTTGTCTCCATTCATAAGCTTCCCATTCATAAGCTGTGTTTCACAATGAACTGATCTCGAATGGGGTGTGTGTTGCGTGTGGTACCCGAAGCCAGACACCAGAAGAGGAGCTGGCTGAGGACATGCTGTTTTTAGACTTCTCTGACGATGACAGCCGTCCTTGTCAGTTGACCGATACACATCTTGGGAAGAAGACCCCCCCCCCCACCCATCAGAGACATAGAGGCAGCTGAGGAAGAAGCTACAGGAGAGGAAGAAGTGGAAATGGAGGTCTAGGCAGCTCCACCTAAGGCTGTGACACCCAGACGCCCCTTATGGAGGAGGAAACTAGCAAGGGGGATGACCTGGAAGCCAAGCCCCGAGGACTGTAGGGGAAGGCTACCTGGGTTCCTCTAGAGCCAGATACGAGACCTGCATGGTGAAAGCAAGTGCCACCCCCACCAAGACCCGAGTGGTGGAACCCTCCACTGGGGCTGGGAATCTGGAGAGAGTAGATAAAAGGGGAGAAGGTGGGAAGGAGGCAGGTGGGAAGAATAGAGAGCAGGAGGAGGAAGGAGAGGTGGTAAGAGAGGTAGAAGAAAAAAAGAGAGAAAGTGGATGGGCCTGACCTCCTAAGATACCTGCCCCGTGTTGAGTTATGGAAGGTGCTTGTGACTGTTCTACCCACCTCTTGTTGGACTGGGTTTAGATACATACCTGTTATACTTACCAGTTTTGGAATGTTTAAGCTTAAGCATACAATATGGATGTCAGTAAAGATGCCATTATTGATATTCAACCGCTGTCTCCATGGTCTTACTTACCTGAGGGTTTATCCCTGGGAACCTTCCCCCCTCCAGTGGATCTGACACCATCCACAGACCCAAGTGGGAGGGCGGAGCATCACAGTGGTGGCCTGTACGGGGACTGGGGTAGCGAGGTGACTGAGACCAGCAAGTCCCCGGGATGGATGAAGTGGTGGGTTGAAGAGCAAGGGAAGAGATCTCAGCCCTGATGGGACAGCAGATAGCTTTGCTAGAGAAGCTCAGGGGGAACCGAGGGAGCTGAGAGGATCCACGGCTGCAAATTACTAAAATGACCACAGAAGATGACCCTGAGGCGTATTTGAGAATGTTCAAATGGGAGGCACAAGTGGCAGGAAGGCTGCGGGCTCAATGGGCAGCCATCCTGACTCCTCATCTCACTGGAGTGGCCCAACAAGCAGTAGATACCCTGACTCCAGAGGAGGCCACTGATTATGAAAAGATCTAGCAAACCATGCTGATCATGTGTCGGGAGAGACATATAGAGTGCATTTGAGAGAAATCAGATGGAGTGTGGGAATCTGGAGTGTTAGGACCTTGGCTAACATAGTTAAGGCTCACACCTATTCTATACAACTGGTAGTTAACGAGAGATAGGACATATAAAGTTTAAAAATAGCCATTTAAAAGTGGCTGCCAGGTGGGCATAGAACCGGTTGTTAATTTCTTTGACTGGAGTAACCCCACTGAACACAATAGGACTTACTTCTGAGTAGAGATGCCTAGGATTGTGTCCCAAGTGGTATAGCCAGAGGGGGGCAATGGCTCTGAAGGGAAGAGGTTGTTTGCATGCTATGATGAAGCTCCCTGCAAAACTTAGTTTTGCACCCCCTCTGGCTACTCCACTGATCCTGAATACTGCTGCTGAAAATAGCTCCCATCCTACACCTTTTACAAGACCAGATTGGGCTTAAAATTGCAGGAATAGCTGTTTCTTGAAAGCTGTTTCCCAAAACACAAACCCATGGAATTTTAGGAAATCTCAGCGGCTGAAAGTCTGCAATAAAAGTTTTGCCAAGGGTGCTTAATTATATGCGTGATAATCATTTAATAAATGTATATAATAAGTAATAAATCATATAGTTTATTGCTGCTAACTTGGCAAGAGGCACTATTTCAAGTGGGTGTTCTTAGCAGGGGAAGAGTAACTGGTCCTCTTCACCCCAGCAGTGTCTTTATAATGACTTCTACTGGTGTTTAGGATTTTTTTAGAGTATGAGCCATTTTTGAACAGGGACCCATTAGCCATTAGTTTTTTTTATAACTCTGTAAACTGCTTTGTGAACTTTTTGTTGAAAAGTGGTATATAAATTTGAATGATTGATGAACAAATAGCTGTAATGGAAGGCAGATTGTCCAAGTGAAATTAAGCCTGATCCTGTACTGTCATTATTATGGTTGGGAAAGGCCACACTGGCTCCACAAATGATGATGCCTTGCAGATTTCATTTTCCGTGGAACCCTATTCAGTGATTATGAGTAAGCGGGTGCTCATGCTAGTCAAATTTATTGTATCAACCATAGGTCATCACAATGTAACTGAGGCTACAATCCAGAGTAACTATAGAGTAACCAGAGTAACAATCCAGAGTAACTTTTGCTCGAAGTATAGGTGCCCTTCGGGCCTTTACCTGGTTCCCTCCACAGGCCACAGAATTGGGCGCCTTCCTGAGGCATTCCTGAAATTCCCAAGATGGCCTACAAACTTGAGTTTCTCCCCTCCTGTTTTCCTCACAACAACCCTGTCAGGTAGGCAAGGTTGAGAGCGAGCAACTGGCCCACTTAGTAGTAGTATGGGCACTACTTTTACACCAAAGTAGTTCCCATGCCACCTATGGGAAATGCATAGAGCAATCCAGAGTACATCTCTGTGTAAGCAATCCTCTGACATCTTTCCTTAGTTACTCTGAATTGTAGGGTACATAGACAAATCATCCTGCCCCCAGTATCCTTAGAGGAGTCTGGAAGCTGAGAGAGGATGCTCAGGGATACCGAAAGGGTTAAGGGAAGAGGGTGGTGCAGGGTGGGGATGCTGCTGGGGAAGGGAAGGGGGCAGGAGGGACTGAGGGTGCTGGGTGGGTCCCCCAGAGTGGAGGGTCCAGCCTGGGATGCCCAGCTCTTCCCCATCCGACTCTGGGGTGAAGGCACAGTGCAGATAGGCTTGCAAAGAGTGTGCAGGTTGGGCTTGACTGGAGATGCAGGGGGTCCTTTGGAAGCTGGACTTGCAGATCTGGGGGGAGGGAGTGAAGGATGACGATGATGATGATGATGATGATGATGACCATCATCATCCAACCACAAAGAGAGGAAGGGGAGTCCACGCATCATATCCTTCCCCCCCTGAATGTGTGTGCAGTTCATAGAGCAGGAGTTTCACCCAGTGCACTTTCCCCAACCTGGTACCTCCTCTTTCCTTGTGCCCTTTTCTGGCAGGCAGAAATTCAACAGGCTCCAGTTCTCTCTGCATGGCTGGACTGTGCTCTGAGACCCTCCCTTGCCACCTGCCAAGTTGTCATTCAGGCACCTTTCCTTGGGTGCCCTTTCTGCTCAGAGAGGGGGCAGTTTCTACCCATTGGTGGGGGTGGGGGGCTCACAGAGTGGACCTCACAACCCCAACTTCCCAACGGCTGAGGGAGACCCCCTGACATGTTGGCAGTCCTCTAAGCCTCAAGAGGGACCAAAACCCCAACAGTAGTGTTTAAAAGCAGCATACATGATGCATGAAAGCAGCATACATGATGCTTTTAGCTTTTATTTTAGTTGTGTCCATTTTTATTGCATGCTCTGTATTTTAGGAGCCTTGTTCTCTTTGGCATTTATTGATTCACTAGCAAAAGCATACCCACCTTGTGGGAGTAAAATTCCCCGTATGCCATCCCCCACTGTACATCAACTGCCCATGCACATCGTCCCCCCCATGCTCATCATCCCTCATGCACGTCAACCTCCATGCACATCAACCCTCCCATGTGCATCAAACCCCCATGCGCATCAGTCCCCCATGCATATCAACCCCCATGCACATCATACCCCTATGTGCATCTTCCCCCATCCACATCATCCCCCATGCGCATCAACCCTATGTGCATCAAACCCATGTGCAACATTCCCCAATGTGCATCAGTCCCCAATGCGCATCGCATCAACCAGTCCCAGTCCCCATCCATGCGCATCAACCCCCATGTGCATCATTCCCCCATGCACATCAACCCCCATGCACATCACTCCCCCATGCGCAACATCCCCATGCACATCAGTTCCCCATGCACAACTTCTCCCCTATGCACATCAAACCCCCATGCGCAACATCCCTCCATGCACATCAGTTTCCATGCACATCATCCACCCATGCGCAACAACCCCCATGCACAACATTCCCCATGCACATCATTCCCCCATGTGCATCATCCCCCCAAATGTGCATCACTTCATGTGCATCATCCACCCATTCGCAACATCCCACCATGCGCATCAACCCATCTGCATCATCCCACCAATAAGCATCACCCCATGAGCATCATCCACCCATGTGCATCAACCCACCATGCACAACATCTCACCTACCCAACATCCCCATGCGTAACATCCCTCATGTGCATCAATCCCCCAAGAGCACCAACCCTCCATGAGCATCAGCCCCTATGCACATCATCCCCAAGGAGCATTATCCCCCCATGTGCATCATCTCCCCATGCACAACACCACCCATGCGCAGCATCCTCCCCAATGCAACCCCTCCCTCTGAACAACATCCAGGCACAGAGCACCAAATTGGACAAAAACACGTTGTAGGACAAAAACACGCTGCACCCCTTTTCAGCCCCTTAAGGGTTAAATTTCTCCACATTGGTTCTTGGTGGGTGTTCAGGTGACAGAAGGAACTCCCCCCACCCCAATTCATGCTTCTAGGTACAGGGGTTGGAGCAGAGCATCCATCAGTCACAGATTCTTCAATGCAAAGTATAGGGAGGAGGAAAACGCGTTGCACCCCTTTTCACCCCCTTCCAGTTGGAATTTTCGAAAACCGGTTCTTAGTGCACCCCTCCGTCATGAAGGAACACCCACCCCAAATTTCACGCTTCTAGGCCCACCAGTTTTGGCAGGGCGGTGATGAGTGAGTGAGTCAGTCAGTGACTTTTCTCTTTTATATATACTGTATAGATGTATAGATTTAGCAATATTTCTATCCCACCTTCATCTGACAGACTCAAGGCTGCTGACAACATAAGATACATAAAATCAATATTTAAAAAACAAAAGATTCAATCCCATCCACACTTACCTGGGAGTAAACCCCATTAACTATAAAGGGACTTACATTTGAGTAGACATGGATAGGCTTGTATTCCATGACAATCAACTTCATATCAAATTCAGCCATTAAAACACCATAAAAGTTTATAACGAAGATAAACCAATTCCCATAAAATTCGCATAATAAAAACAATTAAAAGCAATAAAAAGCAGCCAAAGCAGTGGTGCCTTTAAAAAACCAGGACTATAAAAATATTATTAAAAGGCAGGACCTCAGAAGTCTTGTTTGAAAAGGAACATCTTCAGGGTTCATCTTATTTTACATACAGTGGCGCCTCACGTAACAAATTTAATTCATTCCAGAGGCATGTTTGTTATGTGAAACGTTCTTTACGTGAAGCGGATTTTCCTGTAGGAAGTAATGGAAACTCAGATGATTGGTTCCACAATCCCAAAAATATTCATATAAAAATATTAACTGGATGTAAAAATGATGACAGAACACTGGAATTGAATTCAAAACATGTATTCAATGTGCATGAGCCTATGAAGTCTATTTAGGCTGCAATCCTAAAGACACATTATGGAAGTAAGACCCATTTAAAACAGTTGGGCTTACTTCTGGGTAGACATGTTAGGAGGATGCAATCCAATCCACTTCCCAAATGTTTCCAAGTTTCTCCTTCTCTTTATCCTGAGTCTCTCTCTCTCTCTCTCTCTCTCTCTCTCTCTCTCTCTCTCTCCCCTGCTCCCTTCTGGCTGGCCCTGAGCTGCTTCCCTCTTCTCCACTGCTCTTCTCTCCCTCTGCCCAGCGGACGCCCGGCCACAGGAGGAACAGCGCGCAAGTGTTGCTTTCGCTATGGGCAGGCGTGCTAGGCAGCCCTGATGCTTTTTAAAAAGACGGCCAGCGCGTCTGTGTCAACTGCCAACGAGTTTGTTTGTTATGGGAAGCACATTTTGTTATGTGAAGCAGAATCCTAGAGAATTTTTTTGTTACGTGAAACATACTTTATGTGAGGTGTTTGTTACGTGAGGCACCACTGTACTCTGCTTCCCCCATGCTAAATGCCCAAAACAGCTCACATACTTTTCTTTTTGACTCACAACAACCCTGTGAGGTGGGTAATTGTTCTAGGGGCACCTTGTAGATCTTCTCTTCATCTGATCCTCACATCTGCAAATCCTTTCCAAGCTCCCAGCAGGTTAACCAAGCTGATATTAGTCAGAACTTCTGGCTCTGGTGACTCAAGAAAGTTTCATCAGCTTGCATGTCCCTGCTTAGCTTTTTTCAGCAGCCCTGCCATTCCACCACCAGACCATGCCTGCTGGATGTGAGGACAATTGGTCTCCGTACCCAAAGTGTGCCCATCAATGGGAACAAAAGCTGGATTATTCCCCATGTGGGGAGTGGCCCAGGCATGATTTCCTAACAGTGCTTAAGTGTTTGCGGTGCTGCAGGGATCCCTGGCCTTCTAAAGTTTCCTTGGGGCCTCTTGCAGCCTCTGTGGGGTCCTGGAAACTTCTAGCCACTGGCACAACCACCCCATGGCTGCCCCCAGCTCTGTTCTGATCTTGGCATGAGGCAGGTATGCAGCTGATGGGTCTTAAGTCCACCACTATAATGAATGTCAGGACAACTACAGATTGGAAATGCCCCCCTCGCTGTGCAGATCCATTACCTAGGTTTTACCCACAAATTATCCAGGGATCCTGGAACTTCCATCATTTTGGCTCAAAACCTGCCCTGCCTCATCTCTGAGAAGGACCTATAGGTGAGTATTTATGGGAATCCCCCAATCTGGAGAGAAAAACCAGCAGAGCCTGAGAAGAAGATCCTGAGACTGCCTCAGGGAGAGAGTCTCATGTGGGTTTCACTACCCACCCGAAAGAAGGGTAGGAGGGTCTCTCCTCTGAAGGAGACTCTTGAAAAAGTGTGTATATGGACTCCTGAGTCAGCATTGGAAAAGGAAACCTGCCTCTCAGCACAGTCCAGAGTCACTCGGATCCTCTTGAGCTCTTGCCTTAGGGACAGAGGAGTCATATCAGGGGGATTAAGAACTCTGTACTTTCCTTCCCATTTCGCCACAGCCCAGATTCCATTCTGAGGAGAAATATAAAAACTGCCCTTTCTCCTCACAGACTTCCTTGCAACCCCCACAGCCCACTCTCCCTCCCTTCCCACAGTGACCTCCCAGAAGTGTCTGCTGGCTGTGAATCCCTCACTTCCAAGCACATAAGGCTGAATGTCAAATCGCTTAGGATTGTCAGGCAGATCTTGCTCTTCTTCTTCCCATCTCACACTTTTGCGATCCTCGGACAGGATGAGGTTGGGATGAGCCGTATCTGGATCCAGAGTCACCTTTGCTGTTGGTGGTGGAGAGAGAAGGAGACAGAAGGAGAATCAGGAGACTCAGCAAAGCCACACAGAGAGCCATAAGGGAAAACAATCTCTTTCTTGGGGTTTCCTGCTTTCTAGGGCTGTGTGCAACTCCAGGAGGGAGAGAAGGTGAGAAGGGAATTGTAGTTTTTCCCTTTCCTCCACATGGTAAAGCACTTTTCCAAGCCATCAGTGGAAGAACCACATCTCCCAGCATGGTTGTAGCCAGGTTTACAGTAACATCTGCTGTACTAACAGAACAAAAGGGGGGACATCAGATCAACTTTCAAAAGGGGGGGACATCAGACCAAGGCAGGCAACATTTCAGCAATCACATACATGCATACATACATACATACATACATACATACATACATACATACATACATACTGAATTTATGGTGGGGGTGGGTTAAAAATCTTCGTCAAATCTAGGGAGCAGATATGTGCACTAGGTACGCCACTAGCTGGGGGGAGCTGCTAGGTGGGAGGAGGCAGTTTTCTTTTTTAAAAATTAGGAAGACATCACCTCCTGTTATGACATCACTTCCAGGGCAGCATTTGAAGCTTTGCGCCGGGTATATGATCATTAGCTACACTACTGACTGATTCTGTCAGTCTGATGCTTTGGCTACTACACTGGTTGACCATGCATTTCTGGATGAGCCCTACATGGTTTGGGGCCAGGTTTCTCCCCAGTTAGGTGGATGGCAACATGGGACAAGCCTTATTGGTAGTGGTGCCAGTTCCGGAACTCCCTGCCAGGGAACTGAGATCTACCCCTCCCTTATGGCGTTCTCAAAACCTTGACGGTGACGGTGACGTGACGGCTCAAAACCTTTCTGTTTTGTATTGTGTTTGGAGATTTTTTTTTCTGCCACTGATGCCTCTGTAGAAACCCCTAAGTTTTGCCCTCCTGCATATGGTTTTTATCTTTCAATTTTATTCTGTTTGTAAATATTGTATGTTTTACTTGTATTTTTATTTATGATTGTAAACCACCTTGAGCACCTTTTCCAAGAGAGGAAAGATGGGATAAAAATCTTTTAAGTACCGTATTTCCCGGCTTATTACACGCACCGGACCATAAGACGCACCAAAGTTTAGAGGAGCAAAACAAGAAAAAAAAATATTTTGAACCAAATGGTGTACTAATATATTTAATAAAATATAGCAAAATAATATTTCACCCATGTAAAATCAACAGTGGTATTAAGAACCATTATCATAACAGTGGTATTAAAAACCTCATTAACAAATGAGGAAAGACTTTAAGCTTCAAGCACTCTTCTAATTTTCTGGAAACCCCAAAAACTCATCATCTCTAGTGTCAGGGATTTGTGACTTTTGCACAAATCTCATTGCAAATGGTTCAGGAAGATAGGCAAGTTGGGGGGGAGGTCTTTTGGGGTGGGGCGATCCAGGTAGGTAGGGAAAGGTGAGGGGATCAAGACAGATAGGGAAGAGTGAGAGATGCACAGGCATGGAGCAGCAGGGACCAAAATTTGTACCCGCTTTAAAAATTGCCAAAAATGTATTTTTTTGTTTTTATATTTTTGTTTTTTGGGTTTTTGGCCATAACTTTTCATAGGAAGGAGTTATCTCAAAACTGATTTTTCCATTGGATTCTGCTCTTCAATACGAATCCAACGACATAGGACATGATGGGGGGGGGGGGTAAAGTGCTCCAGGATTGGCCCTATCACTCTATAAGACACACTGACATTTTCCCCCACTTTGGGGAGGGAAAAAAGTGTGTCTTATAAGCCGGGAAATACGGTAAATGCAAATTAAGAGATAACTCCATCTAAAACCTGCATGCTGCATATTGTAATCATGACTTGTAACATGTGATGGACTTTTTCCAGAAAACTATCCAATACCCTTGGCTATATGCCACCACCCCATCCTGTGGCAAGCAGTTCCAAAGAGAAATTACATACTAAATAAAGAAATATTTCCCTTTGTCTATTCTAACTCTCTCGCCACTCATGATTTTAGTCAATGCCCCTGCCTCTGGTGTTGTGTGAGAGGGAAAGAACATCCCTGTCTTCAGCCTATTCAATAAATGCTTGATCTTATGGGTTTCCTTCTCAGGCACCTTCTTTCTAGTGTGAAGAGCTGCAGAGACTCTAGCCCTTTCCTTTTGAGAGGCAGCAGCCACATTTTGGCCACTCTCTTTGGTGTATCATTTTTCATGTGTGGAAACTGGAAGTGGACACAATCCACTTCCACTGAGGAGCTGTCCACTGATCTGTCACCCAAGACAAGGCACTTCCGTTCATCCCTCTGAACCCTGGCAAAGACTGTCCAAGCCCACCTTGGACACATCCTTGTTCATCATTCTTCATTACCTGGAAATTGCTCGACGACTCCTTCCAGAAGGGGTTTCACATCATAGAATCCCTTGATTTTGCAGATGAGCTCAGGAAGAAAAGCCACATGATTCTCCAACACTTCTTCCTTCTTCTCATACCTGGTGTGGAGTGGAAATAAAATCTATCCCCAAATCCAACTAATCCAGAATTTGTGATGGGAACAGAGGACATGGAGGTGGAGAGCAGAGCAGAAAGCCTGAAGACACTGGCAAGGGCAGAATGGGGAGCTTTGGGGAAGAGGCTTCTCTAGCTATGGCAATGTACCTGTAATTGATATAAAATATAGTACAGCAGGTACAGAAGCATCTCAAGACTGTGGGTGGAGGAGGGAAGGAATTAGCCAAGGTCTGGCAGCCCTGTTAGATGTGCCAATGGTATGTTTTAACGAGCGGCTCTGAGTACAACCCTGGAGTGTGGAAAGTCCTGCATTCCCCGCCAAGAGCCACAAGAGAGCCACGTTCTTCACAGCCTTCCCAGCAACAGGACACCAGAAAGGAAATTAGTGGGGTCCACATACCTCTGCATGGTCTTCCCGATGTCCTGAAAAGAGAGAGAAAGAAAGGAGGACTCAGCACCTGATCCATCCCTGCATGCTCCACTCAGGTCTAAGGGTGAAGCTCCATCAAGTGGAGCAAAGATCCTCCAGTGATCCTCCAGTCAGAGGAAAATTCTGCCTTTTCTGCACAATGCAAAGTGGTTTACTCCACATCCAATACTTTAGGGATGTCACACACCAATTCCAAGTTTCCCTTAAACCAGGGGTCCTCAAACTTTTTAAACAGGGGGCCGGTTCACTGTCCTTCAGACACTGTCGGGGGCCGGAGAGTGAGAGGACTTATGTAGGACAAAATGTAGGATGTCCTACATTTTAAAAATGTAGGACATGTTAAAATGAAGCAAAAATGCTTGTATTGCTTTCCTGTACTTTATTTCAACACTTTTGAAATAGAAAAACTTTTTAACATGCCTGATTCTCACCCAGACATGCAAGACGCCCTCAAAGCAGTTTCCAGCAACATGTTACTTCAACATATTTAACTTAACATATTTTTCATGTCAGACTTAAGACATATAATTGTAAGACACCCTCAAAGAATTTTGCAGCAACACAAGGAATGTCAGTGACATGCACTGACACACACCATGCGCTCTCTCTCTCTCTCACACACACACACTCACCCATGTATTCTTACACACACACACAAGCTCACCTCAATTTTGAGCTTGCTTTTCAGGAATTTTGCCCAAGCCTATGCACGTCTACTCAGGTGTAAGGCCAATTAGAGTCCATGAGGCTTACTCCCAGGAAAGTGTCGATGGGAAGGTGGCCTTAATAGACCAGCTCTCTGCTTGTCTACTCAGAAATAAGCCCCTGGCAGCTGGGGGGCTGTGCGAGAGTGGCGGGAGGCACGCATGCCAGCCTCAAGCCCCTGGTAACTGGGGCGGCCACGCAAGGGCAGTGAGAGGCACGCGCGCGCCAGCCTGAAGCCCTGGGACGATCTCGAGAGAGCAACAGGAGGCGTGCGCGCCAGCCTCAACGTGGGCCCCTGGCAGGTGGGGCGGCCGTGCGCTCCAGCCTGAAGCCCCTGCTCCAGCTGTGCACGCAACATTTTAAAAAAAAATTTAAGGGCCAGCTTGAAGCTGCCCAAACTCCGGAGCCTGGAGGGGCTCTCTCCCTTTGCACAGGGCTGCCATGTCTGGTGGATCTTTGCCGCGGCAGCCTTGAACTGCCTCCAAGTGCCCACAAAGTGCCTCCCAAACCCCCCAAAAGACCGGCGGGCCGGATTGAGGCCTCTGGCGGGCCTGATCCGGCCCGCAGGCCTTAGTTTGAGGATCCCTGCCTTAAACAGTTGAATTGGTGATCTGGCTCCTGTCCTGCAACTGATATCCCATCCCCATTTTCCAGTAATTCAGGATGGGTCTGAAAGGGAGGTTGGTGGAAGGGTGGTGAGAAGGCAGGGCAAGCAAGGGGCATTATTGAGGGTTGCTCAAAGGTTTAGGTATGTCACTGCCTAAATATGCCCCTGCCCAGTGGAGACCTCCAAGGACTGCTTCTTGGATTGCTTGATGGCTGCATTAGTGAGGGGGGAAGGGGATAGGATGATCCATAAGAGGGTGTTTGGTCATAATGACAAAAAACACTCTTCCTTGACATGCATCTTTACTGCAACCCTAATTCAGGGCTACATTGAGCCTGTACTAGGACTCAGCATAACAGACCTTACCTGCAAGAATTCACTAGCTGGCTGCTGACTCTTTTCCTCCATCTCCTGGATGAGGCTTTCCAGAGAGGAGAGTTCCCTGCAGAGTCTGGCCAGATGTTCGTCCCTCCTTCTTGCAACCTCCTTCTCCAGCTCTTCTATCTGGGCCAGGAGCCTTTTCTCCTGCTCTTCTAGAAACTGGTGCATTTGTTGAAACTCTGCTTTGGTCTTTTGTCTCTTTTCTTCTGTCTGGTTCTGCAAGAAGTAAATAGAAAGGAAAGAATGGAAGTTCAAGTGACTGTCCATATTTCCAGTCTCAAGAAAGGAAGGTCCTTTTTGATGCCCATCATAAAAGGCCATCACAAATTGCTTTTCACAGAGAAAAGAGATCACCTGTTAGAAAGAGTTTCCTAAAGATGTCATGGGGTGCATCTTGAGATGGACATGCATAGAAATTGGACCATTCCAGCCATGGGAGTCTAAATGGGCAGAAAAGCATCCTGCCTTTTCTGACCCTTGCATTTTCTCATCTGTGTCTCCAGAAATAGGTTTATGCATTTTTTCTCCGTCCAACAACCCTGACACTCACCAGCAGGTCTTGGCTCTCTTTTTCCGAGTCCACTTTGTATATCAGGATTTTTTCTCTTTCTGCCCTCAAGATCTCCAGCCTGCTACAGAACTGATCCTGGTGAGAAATGGAAGTTCATTTCCTTTGGTGAGAAGATTTATACTTACACAGATACACAAAGAAAGATTGTCTCCCCTTCCAACTCTATGGGCACAATCCAGAGCAAGTTCAGCCTGCTCTGCCCTAACTGCTCTCTCCTAACTATTCTGTATCCAGAGCAGAAATTTATGCTGCATCCAGAGAGTTAGGAAGCCTGGGCTACCCTAACTGCTCCTGAGCATGCTAAGTAATTGACACATGGGAAGGACTTGCTCCTGAGGAGACACCCCTCAGATCACACTGAACAAGGAACAGCTGTGGTGCCTACAGTGGCGACACGAGTCTGCGCATCACCTGGTGCGGAAGTCTGTGCATCACCCCTGGGATCCGTGCACCCCCTACCTGGACTCCACAGTCGCCAAAGTTGGTGCCTGCGTAGTTGTTTCTGAAGCCACTGGCTTCAGAAAGAGTACTGTGCAGGCACCATCTCTGACACTTGCGCAGTACTCTTTCTGAAGCCATTCGGCTGCTGCTCCGCCTCCTGAACGAGGCCGAATGGCCGTGCAGAGGCGTGGACTTCCTCCGCTCTAAGGAAGTCTCCTCTGAAGCTGTTCGGCATGCTCAGTGTGTTTCTGTGCACTGCACCTCAGCTGGCCGTTCGGGCCAGCTCCGAGTGGCAGCTTCTGGCTGCTGCTCCACCTTGGAGCAGACCTGAATGGGCGCACTGATGCCCGGGGCCTGCCAAAGGACTGTCAAACTCCTCCGGCGCATCACCCCATACAGAGTGTGTCACCCAATGCAGTCCACACCAGCTGCACCAGTTTGGTGACGCCACTGGGTGCCTGCCTTATAAGGAGTCCCTGATGAGATGCCAGTACATTCTACAGTGAATACAAGGGGCTTCTTGGAGTGGCCTGCTGTATCCTGAGGTTTGTGGGCAGCCGTAGTTTGTTCCATATCCTGAGGTTGAGAGGCAGGGGTTGCAGCCAGGCTGGCCAAGAACTCAGATTTTTGGGCAGCACTGCCATTCTTACTCAGGCCTTATCATGGACTCCTATGGGTCTACTCATTACTATACCTGCTCCTGAGGTGGTATAACTCTGAGGGCTGGAAGAGGGCATTTCTGCCTTGGAAAAAGGCTGTGGATCCAGAATAACTGCTCTGTCCTCGGCAATGCTAAACATGCCCTCAACATGCCTCTCCTGAACTGCGTAGGGCAGAGCAGTTAGGGCAGAGCAGGTCCACCTCTCTTAGGGCACCCTATATTGTCTTGCTCTGCCCTAAGCCTTTTCCAGAGTAACTGGGGTGGAGCATCTTGCAGTTGCTCCAACCTAGTGATAGATAGGGCAACCCAAGGGCTCTTATGTGGACAGATTAGTTGCTCTGGATTGTGCTGCCAGTCTTCCCCCCCCCCTTTCCTATCTTCATCCCTTTCCTACCTTGTACTCCTGGAAAGCCTCCTCCTGAGGAATCACCTTGTGGTTTTCATGTTCTTTGGATCTGTCACACACCAGACAGATGGGGACTTGGTGGTCCTTGCAGAAGAGCTTCAGGGGTTCCTGGTGCTTCTGGCAAACTCCATCCACTTCTCTGTCTTTTGCTTGGCTCCGAAGACTGAGCTTCTTGAGTATCTCAACTATATTTCCCTGCACTGGGGACAGGAGACCACCAGGCCATCACCCTCCTTCTCCCCCCAGCTCTGGGTCAGGCATCCTCTGCAGAAGTTGTGCCCACACTCAGTGATGCTCACGGGGTCCCTGAAATACTCCAGGCAGATGGGACAGGTGACTTCATCGCAGAGAGCCTGGATGTCCCCTGCACCTGCCATGGCTCCAAGCACAGGGAAATCAGAGTCACTTTCGTTTTCCCTCCTCTGAGTTCCTTTTCCTGGAAAGGGCTGAGCAAAGCCAAGTCAAGGGCCTCAGAAGCACCTCCTTTGCACAAACATTTCCAATCTGAGCAAAATTTAACCCTTTCCAGCCTGAAATGACTCTGAAAGTGGTGCCTACCAGACCCTTTGGTGCCAAGGAGGCCCTTTCCATGATCCATGTCCCTGGGTTCAGACTTCTGCTTGCAATCCCAGTGCAAAGACAGGACACTCCCAAACACCCTCTGCAGGAGACCCTGTAGGTTGGGTCCCCTCCATTAAACCTGGATCCCCTTCAGGAGCTAGTTTGGGGCCCTTTGCCAAGCTGGAGCTTCAGCCTGAAATTTCAAAACTTGTTCAGCCTTTTCTGAATTTTGGGTCTTTTTTAGGAATTGGGTGCATCCAAAGCAGGGGTATTCAACCTTTTTTGTCTTGTAACACACTGACAGAAGCAGCACAAAAATTGTCAAGGGACACCATCACAGGTGGGCACTAGGGGGGACGTACCTACTCTCAAGAATAGGTTCTTGTCTTTTGGCAGCCAATGGGGAGCCGGTAGGACCAAGGAGGAGCAGAACACTAGGGACCGGTATGCAGCACAGCTGCTGCTTCCCTTCCTCCTCACTCCTCCCTTCCTCCCAACTGGCCAGGTGCGGCACTGCGGTCTCCCTTCCTCTGCTGCTGGTGGGGAGGCTCAGAAGGGGGCGCAGCACCACTATCGTGCTCTCCCTGCCTCTCCCTATGCAGGTCTCTCCTCTCTATACAGGTCTACTATGAAGTAAGTCCCAGTGTAGTCAATGGGACTTACTCCCAGGCAGGTGTGGAGAGGACTGCAGTCTCAGAGCCCCAGCCTAAGCAGTCTACTATGAAGTAAGTCCCAGTGTAGTCAGTGGGACTTACTCCCAGGAAAGTGTGGAGAAGACTGCAGCTTCAGAGACCAATCCTATGCAGGTCTACCCTGAAGTAAGTAATTTTAAAATTTTTTTAATTTTTAAGTTAAAAACCTCCCTGGCCCCGCCCCCTGGCTCTGGCCCCGCCCCTTGCCCCGCCCGCTTCCGGAGAACCAGATCTTGGGCCAGGCTGGGCCCACCACTGGACACCATCCATTAACAAGGGAACTCACTTTTTCCAAAAGGTCCTTCACAAACTCCTACGACACACTGCAGGACCTTTGATGGCACAGCCAGATGCCCTGGCTCACTGGTTGACAATTACTGATCCAAAGTGTTACACAGTGGAGGAGGCAGAGGGGCTCAGAGCCTGATCTCAGAAAAGCCCGCTCAGATAATGCCCGCGTATGCATACAGACACACACATGCATGTGCGCATGAGCTCATTTCATAACTGCATTCCATCAAGTGCAGCATTTGATGTAGCTTTTGTGCCTGGTTTTATACTTTAGGTTTTTGAAATTGTGTTGCCAGCTCTTATAGGTGAAAGTGCTTTGTTGCTCTGCAGACTAAAGTTACAATCCTATCCACACTTTCCTTGGAGTAAAGCCCCTTGACAATAACAGGACTTACTTCTGAGTAGACATGTTTTGAGCCCTCAGTCCGTGAAATGGATGGATTGACTGAACTTGGCATCAGATCTAGAAGGAAGTGGTTGACCTTGGCAAATGCTGTTGCCCAGTTGAGACTGTCAGATTTCCCCTCCTTGTGTTGTGCTTCCCTCTGTCCCCTTTCCCCCAATAACTTGGTCAGCTGTGAAGTGAGGATGAGTGTGCAGTCTATTGTTGTGTGTATTAGTTTTAGTTTGTGTGTTAAAATCACCTTGTAAGGAGCCCTGTCATTTTAGAAGGACACCCTCCCCTCTCCACTTGATTAATTTTGTTTAAGGGATTTATTCCCTACCTTTCCAATGCAAAAGCAAATTCCCAAGATGGCCTATAAAGTTTTAATTTCTCCCCTCCTGTTTTCCTCACAACAACCCTGTCAGGTAGGCAAGGTTGAGAGCGAGCAACTGGGCCACAGTCAGCAAGGAAGCTTCACGTGTGCAGCCATCCTGACTCCTCATCCCACTCATTCCCACACTCCATCTGATTTCTCTCAAATGCACTCTATATGTCTCTCCTGGTACATGATCAGCATGGTTTGCTTGATCTTTTCATAATCAGTGGCCTCCTCTGGAGTCGGGGTATCTACTGCTTGTTGGGCCACTCCAGAAGACACACTGCATGCGCACCGGGAGTTGGCACAGATCAGGCAGAAAAACTCTGCAGAGACAAGCAAGAAAAATAAGCTTATAAGAATGAGGAATGAACTTCACATGAAAACTACTGTATTCCAAGTATATAAAAAGTATTTTGTCAATACTAACAAACCAAACCAGGTTAGGGAATTGGACTGAGACCTGGAAAATTCATGTTCAAATCCCTCCTCGGCCTTGAAGCTTCCTTGCTGACTGTGGGCCAGTTGCTCGCTCTCAACCTTGCCTACCTGACAGGGTTGTTGTGAGGAAAACAGGAGGGGAGAAACTCAAGTGTGTAGGCCATCTTGGGAATTTCAGGAATGCCTCAGGAAGGCACCCAATTCTGTGGCCTGTGGAGGGAACCAGGTAAAGGCCCGAAGGGCACCCATCCTTCGAGCAAAAGTAGACGGACAGGAGGGAGAAGCACTTATAGACTCAGGATGTGCACAGATCATAGTAAGAGCATGGAGCGGGACTAAGTCAACCTCAGACCAGATGTGGATACGCTGCATCCATGGGGATGTGCATGCCAGGCTCAGAGAGTGCTGAAGAATTAGATTTCTATATAATGCTTACTACAGTAACATTCCAGAGGACTAACAGCCTACACCTGTGAGTGGGCTGACCAAGTTAATGCGAGCTCCAGCTAGTAGGCCCTTGATCAGCACTGTGTAGAAGCACCCGGAATAGGGAAGGGCAGTTCTTTCCCCCCTATATATGTGTGTGAAGCGCCATGCTCTAGTGTGGGTTGAAGCTGGAGCAAAGATATAAGTGCTGACAGATAGATACGGAACTGACTTAATAATGCAATGGACTTGATGCTGATTTATGGACTTGTATGTATAAGGATTTCATAGTACATAAAGGCCTGAAAGTAGTTCCCTATCATGATTCAGAGGTTAGCATGGAAAAGTCCTGCTTTCTTTACCATGAGGAATGAGGGGTTGCTCTTTCAGCTGCCAACTCAGCATCAATTGGTAAGGTAAAAGTAAAAAGGACACAGAAGAGTTTGTACTTTAACTGAACTATAAATGAACTATACATTTAGCATAACAGAGAACTGCACATACAGCAAAAGTTACTAGTTGTACTTTACATGAACCGATCAGTACACATTGATAAAGCAAAGGAATGTTTTCATACCCGAACAAGAATATGAACATACACTCCCTACTTAATAAAGATGTATGTGTAAGCACTCCTCTCCTAAGATCAAAAGTCCAACCTTCTCCTTGGATTGAGTAACTTGTCAGAAGTAGCCTGTACTCTTTGTTTCTGTTAGTTATGCCTCATTAATTTTGGAACTGTCTTGTAACTGAGAATCTCAATAAATATGAGAGGGTTCTCCGGAATCAGAGAGCTCGTCCTCCATCAGCTGACTGACTGTGTCTCTGATTGCTTGCTGGGCTCAGCTCCCCTCCGGCCTTGGGCACCCCGGCTTCTGCACCCCGCAATAGCCCCCAGTGCAGACACCCTGCATCATGTATGATCTCGGACTGTTACATGACTTTGGCTTATGTGTATCTCTTACAATACAGTTTGCTAGAACTCATATCTTGTTTTGTGTGTGATTCCTACATGGCACTGTTTGGGACCTAATTAGTACCCGATTCCATTGCTACAGGCTGGGGCAACACCCCACCCCCAATGCATGGCAATATCCCAGATTGCTGTTGACTTGCTTGACTTACACCTCTAGCTATACTGAATATCTAATCAAATAAAAGTATTTTATTGGCATACATAGAGCATCCTACTCCATTCTCTGTTATTATTTTCTAAGAACAAATTTCCCTTTTTAACAGGTAGGCCTATATTTTGGGGGAGCAATGAATGCACTTTCATTGTTGAGTTTGAATGGCTCTTTTACAGACATCTCAACACTGAATTTTCTTTTTAATGCAGAAAGTGCAGCCTCCAATAAAGACGGAGGAGCTGGACATTGCTGTTGTTGCTTCAGGAGAGGGGTTGGAAGCTGGTGAGAAATTCCCTCACATTGTCCTAGTCAGGAGCATCAGTGAGTTTCTGACTGGGGTGGCCCCACAACAAGAACCTGAGAAGGGTGTTAAGTCAGTGTTGGGAGCCTCCTTGGCAGGAGTTCCCGATGTCGGTGCCTCGTTTCTTCCCATGTGACAGCAGTGAAAGGTCACCCATCTCCTTCAAGAAAAGGCCTCATGCCAGCTGCTCGTCCAAAGGAGGACAGGCTGCCCAACCTGTGCCTGGCAAGCTCAGCAACCAAGGACAGTGATGGTAGAGACTCAGGATGGAGAAACTGCCATTGTAGAGTTACACCCTGAATGTGTCAGGCGAGGAGGTGGCCACTGCTTTCCCTAAGGTGATACAGCCTCCATCAGGTACTGTGAAGATTCAGCTGTACATGGAAACCTTGCAGATAGAAAGGCCAGCTTGCTAGGTAAGTGTCCATAATCATTTAATAAATGTGTATAATAACTAATAAATCATATAATTTATTGCTGCTAACTTGGCAAGGGGCACTCTTTCAAGTGGGTGTTCTTTTATTTAGCAGGGAAAGAGTAACGTCGTACAAGTATTGGATTGTGAGAGAAGTGCCCTTTCTGCTCAGAGAAGGGGCAGTTTCTACCCAGTGGTGGGGGTGGGGGGCTCACAGAGTGGACCTCACAACCCCAACTTCCCAACAGCTGAGGGAGACCCCCTGACAAGTTGGCAGCCCTCTCAGCCTCAAGAGGGACCGAAACCCCCTGACAGTAGTGTTAAAATTAAGCACATGAAAGCAACATAAATGATGCTTTTAGCTTTTATTTTAGTTGTGTCCATTTTTATTGCATGTTCAATATTTTAGGAGCCTTGTTCTCTTTGGCATTTATTTATTTACTAGCAAAAGCATATCCAGATTGCGGGAGTAAAATTCTCCATACTTCTTCCTCCCACTGCACATGAACTGCACATGAACATCGTCCCCCCTATGCTCATCAACCCCCCCCATGCACATCAACCCCCCCATGCGCATCAACCCCCCCATACGCAGCACCCCCTATGCACATCAACCCCCATGCGCATCACTCCCCATGCACATCAACCCCCATGCGCAATGTCCCCTCATGTGCAACAGCCTCCCATGCGCATCAGTCCCCCATGTGCAACATCTCCCCATGCGCATCAGTCCCCCATGTGCAACATCTCCCCATGCGCATCAACCTCATGAGCATCAACCCCCCATGCGCATTAACCCCCATATGCAACATCCTCCCATGTGTATCAACCCCCATGCGCAACATCCCCCCATGCACATCAGTCCCCATGCACATCAACCTCCCATTCGCATCAGTTCCCCATGCGCATCAACCTCCCATGTGCATCAGTCTCCCATGCGCAACATCTCCCCATACGTGCCAACCCCAAATCGCAACATCTCCCCATGCACATCATCTCCCCATGGGCAGCAACCTCTTCCTCTGAACAACATCCGCCCAGTGTACCAGGAACTGAGCATCAAATTGGCTGGATGTTGGTCAGTCTCCCATGTTAAGTATAGGACAAAAACACGTTGCACCCCTTTTCAGCTCCTTCCCATTGGAATTTCCAAAAACCAGTTCTTATTGCACCCCTCAGTCACGGAAGGAACATCCACCTCAAATTTCATGCTTCTAGGCCCAGCGGTGGCAGGGCATTGATCAGTCAGTCTGTGACTTTTCTTTTTTTTATACAGTGGCGCCACACTTAAAGAGCTTAATTTGTTGTGGAGGCATGCTCTTTAAGTGAAGCACTCTTTAAGTAAAGCAGATTTTCCATTATAGGAAATAATGGAAACTCAGATGATTGGTTCCACAACCCAAAAAAATTCATATAAAAATAATAACTGTTTATAAAAATGATTACCAAACACCGCAATATAACACTGTACAAAGCACTGTAATATACAGTAACATACAACACTGCAATAAAGAAAATACTGTACAGTACTGAACTGTCCTGTACCTTTGAAAACCTTCATGGCTGGTGTGAGGGTTACAGAGAGGGATGACTTTCACAATCACTAATGGAGTCACTCCTATCCATTGGCTCAATGGAATCTATTGTCTTTTTGTGCAACTTGAACATTCCCAAGCTGCTGACGGGGAGCAGCACTAGAACATTGATAAGGCACACCTTCCACACTGCCACACACAGATCCCACATACAGACCTGACTCAGGCCGCTCCCCCCGGATGTCCCATGAGTTCCCTGGCAATGGAAGCCTATTCCAAACTTTGCCCAGGGCCCCACTGGAGCTCATGCTAGTCTCCTCGTCCCGACTGTGAGTTCCCTTGCCACGGAAGCCTGTTCCAAACTTCCTCAGAAGT
Organism: Cryptoblepharus egeriae; assembly: GCA_030015325.1. Classification (NCBI taxonomy): domain Eukaryota; kingdom Metazoa; phylum Chordata; class Lepidosauria; order Squamata; family Scincidae; genus Cryptoblepharus; species Cryptoblepharus egeriae. Next base: position 10,177,602 of record JAREYC010000002.1, read on the forward strand.
GCTCTTTATTCAAGACAGTGCTCTTTCAGCAAGTCAAAATTTCTGAGACAATTTTGCTCTTTATACAAAACGCTCTTTATTCAAGGTACCACTGTATATAGATTTGTACATACTCTCACTTTCCCCCATGCTAACACAAATGCCCAACTGTCCAAAGCAGGTCACAGTTTTCTATCTTTTTGACTCACAACAACCCTGTGAAGTGGGTAATTGTTCTAGGGGCACCTTGTAGATCTTCATCTGATCCAATCTGCAAATTGTTTTTGAGCTCCCAGCAGGAGTTTCAGGTGAACTGAGTTGATAAAAGTCATACCTTCTGGATCTGGTGACTCAAGAAAGCTTTATCAGCTTGCAGTCTCCCATCCAACAGTTGTCCATGTCTTTCCCTGCTTAGCTTTCTTCAGCAGCCCTCCCACTCAACCACCAGACCACACCTACTAGATGTTATGACAATTTGTCTCCCTGTCTAAAGTGTGCCCACCAATGGGAACAAAAGTCAGATTATTCCCCATGTGGAGAGTGGCCCAGGAATGGGTCCCTAACAGTACTTAAGCGATCATGGTGTTGTAGGGATCCCTGGCCTCCCAAAGGTTCATTGGTGTCTCTTGCAGCCTCTGTGGGGTCCCGGAGACTTCACCACCCCATGGCTGCCCCCAGCTCTGTTCTGGTCTTGGCAGGAGGGAGAGATGCAGCTGCTGGGTCTTAAGTCCACCACTAGAATGAATGTCAGGACAACTACAGATTGGAAATGCCCCCCCTGCTGTGCAGATCCATTATGTAAGTTTTACCCACAACTTATCCATGGAACTTCCATCATTTTGGATCAAAGTCTGCCCTGCCTCATCTGTGAGACCGACTTATAGGTGAGTATTTATGGGAATCCTCCTAATCTGGAGAGAAAAACCAGCAGAGCCTGAGAAGAAGATCCTGCTTTGGCCTCAGGGGGAGAGTCTCAGGTGGGCTTTATTAGACACCCGAAAGAAGGGCAGGAGGGTCTCTCCTCTGAAGGAGGCTCCTGAGAAAGTGTGTATCTGGACTCCTGAGTCAGCATCGGAAAAGGACACCTGCCTCTCAGCACAGTCCAGAGTCACTCGGATCCTCTTCAGCTCCTGCCTCAGGGACGGACGAGTGGAATCAGTGGAATAAAGGACTCTGATATCTCCCAAGTTAAACACAGCCCAGATTCCTTCCTCAGCACTCAAACTCAACCCACCCTTTCTGCTCACAGACTTCCTGGCAACCCCCACTCCCCACTCTCCCTCCCTTCCCACAGTGACCTCCCAGGAGTGTCTTCCAGCTGTGAATCCCTCACTTCCCAGCACACAAGGCTGAATGTCAAATCTCTCAGGATTGTCGGGAAGATCTTGCCGTGTGTCTTCCCTTCTCACACTTTTGCGATCCTCGGACAGGATGAGTTTGGGATGAGCCGTGTCTGGATCCAGAGTCACCTTTGCTGTTGATGGAGGAGAGAGAAGGAGAGAGAAGCAGAATCAGGAGACTCAGCAAAGCCACACAGAGAGCCAAAGAAGGGAAAAGTCAGTCTTTTATTGGGATTTCCTGCCTTCTAGGCCTCTGTGCAGCTCCAGGAGGGAGGGAGGCAGAGATAGAGGGGATTGTACTTCTCCCTCCTTCCCATCAGGGTTCCCAGACCCGGAAGTGCCCTCCATTTGGGGCCCAAGGCTTACAGCCAGCCCAGCCGCCGGCCCTTGCAACCTCCCACTAGCTGCGGAGGCTTCCTGCGGAGGAGGGAGGCCAGGCGGGGGTCCTCTCCCTGCCTGGCCACGCCACCCCAGGCTTTCCCCGGGAAGCTTGACAGCACTGAGGTGTAATAGGAATGAAGTAGGTATCAGCAGGAAAGACCCAGGAGATGATGATGCAAGCAAGAGATTTCTTTATTCAGAGCTCTGGACTCAGCCAGACAGAGTTTTCTATCTTACAAAAAGACTGAGTGCTTTGTACAAATTGACTAGACCTTTTATAGCACAACTGTTTCTCTACATGATAAGATGATTCTGTTCATAACAAGAGGATTTATACAATCAAAGATTTTATCTTCAGTGGCTTCCTGAGCCGAGATGGAAAAATGTGTGGCAAGACATGACATTACACATCAGTACAATGAAGAACACTTGTGGCAATCGAAGCACCTGTATTCTGACATTGGTTGATCCATCTGAGTTTCCTTTCCCACAGGAAGAAGAATTAAAATTTTATTTTAATTTTATAATTTTTGGGCTTCTTTATTATTGCCACAGGGTCAGGTGAAGACAAAGAGAGTTTCCTGTCTTAGCTTTGGCTGGCTTTACAAGCCTTAAGTGGCTAATCACTGATAACCATCAAACTCCTGGGAAAGGAGAAGGGGCATTGTGATGTTATCATCTCCTCTCCGGGGAGCCTGTGAATGTTGATTGGAAGCATCTGTCAGGGAATGTGTGTCTGCAGCCGTTGTTTAATCTCTGTAAGGTGCTTGGCTGCGTGTCTTTCACTATAGGCAGCCCACAGAATGATTTCAAAGGTATCAAATAATTTCAATAATTCTAATAATAATTCTAATAAATTCTGACAGCTGGTTTTGTCTACCATAGAGGAAGCGTGGCTAGGCTGGGAGCAGAAGCTCCATCCCTGCCCAGCTTCTCCCTCAGGAGGAAGCTGGATCAGCTGGCCAGGGCTGCAGCTGCCCTGAGTGCCCCCATCCCCTCTCCCTGCCAGCCCCAGCCTCCCCAGCACCACAGCCTGCATGTAGGAGTGACACCCCCCAACCACCCCGTACCTTCTTCTTCCCCCCCACAGAAACCCCAAATACCCTGCCTGGGTCCCCTCTCTTCCCTCTCACCCTGGGGAGCTGCACAGTTTCTCTGAGGGGAGGGGAAAATCTCTCCTCCCCCCAGCCACCCACCACCAGCCTGCCCTGCTGCCTGCCCTGCACCTACTATCCCCAGTCACCCACCCACCACCAGTCACCCTTCATGCACCCACAACCCTCCCCAAGAGAATATATGTATCTGTATTATCTATATAAATATGTGTGTGTGCCTATTATATATATGTGTGTGTCTGTGTGTGTGCATGTGTGTATTTATATACACACATACATATAATATATATATAATATATTTATATTTATATTTATAATTATGTTTCCTGGGGGTTGGACTAGTGCAAATGTCTGCATCTGGTTGATTGCAAAGGATGGTGCAAAAGTCTGTGGTCCTTTGCACAGATGTTTCCTGGGGTTGGACTAGTGGCTGGAGCACTTCAGGTTCCTGGGAAGCAGGCTGCAAAATCCGGTGCCAAGCATGCTAGGAGATGCTAAGCCACTGATGGCTTAGAAAGGTACTTTACCATGGGGAGCAGGGTGACCAGAAGCCAAATGCAAAATCCCTGAACAGCAAGGCCAAAATTCCTGATTGAATTCCTATCCTCTACCCGAAGAATGTAGGACAAAATGTAGGATATATTAAAATAAGCCTGAAACACTAAAAATAAGCTAAAATCACTGGTGTTGCTTAATATATCACACTATATTACTTCTTTTTAATGCCAATGGCTGGCATTGAACTCCCACTCCCTGCAGACTTGCCAAAGCAAGCTTGCAAACTGACCATAGAAACCCCAGCCTCCCCTGCTCCTATGCCTTTGTTGATGGATCCACCAATATATACTTTGCAAAAGAAAAGCATGTACTGCATTTCACTACAAGGACTTAAGTTGTGGAGCCTTTCATCCAGCTGTTGTCAAAGCAGGGGAGCGGGGGCTGGGAGTAAAGTTGGCATCCTTCTCAGGATAGGGATGGTGAAGAGAACTCCTGGCTTTTTGAGTTTTAAGCCTCCCAGCCCAGTTGTGTCTACTCAAAAGTATTCTAGTCAGTGGAGCTGAGTATTGGGTAAGGGGGCAAAGGAAAGGAGGCTGAAAGCCCAAGCCTGAGAAAGGATCACTTCAACATGGGCCTTTTTGGTTTGGGAAACAAGACTTGCAAAGAGGATGCCCACAATTACCAAGATAGTGTTGAAATCAAGTACAGGAAAGCAATATGAGTGTTTTTAGCTTTTATTTTAACTTGTCCTACATTTGTCCTTGGATGTCAGGAATTTGGGGAGATCTTACCCTCTTTTGGGGGTTTGATCACCCTGCTCAAGAGGGTTTTTCTGATTTGAGGGTTTCCAGTTTTCCAAACTCTTCATGAGTTTCCAAACTCTTCCAGAGTCTTTGATTGACTTGAAAAATTGGATTTTCGTGACTTAACTCAAATTCCCATCTGTGCAGATAGGAAAATCACACCTCAGCTCAAATTTTATTTACCTGATTTATTAACTGATTTTATTATTTACTGATTTATATTTAAATCTCACCATTTTGTTCTTTAAGGCAGCTTAAAAGAAGACAGAAAACTGACCAGACACTGACTGTGAACCTCTATTGACAAAAGAGTTTGCAGGAGAGTAAATAATGAGTTGACAGTGCAGTATGATGCTCTCACTGAGTTTCATAGACATTGTCCTAAGCAGATGTATGTCAACTGTACTAACAGAAGGTTGTCAAAAGGAGGGGGGACATCAGACCAAGGCAGGCAGCCTTTCAGCAATCAATCGCATAAGAACATACATACATACATACATACATACATACATACATACATACATACATACATACATAATTTAATTTATTGTGGAGGTGGGTTACAAAATCTTTGTCAACTCCAGAGAGCAGATATGTGCCTTAGATATGCCAGTAGCTGGGGTGCGGGTGAGATGCTGGGCAGGAAGAGGCAGGTTTCCCCCCAATTTTCTTTTTTAAAAACTGGGAAGACATCACTTCTGGTTGTGACATCACTTCCAGGGCAGCGTTTGAAGCTTTGCGCTGGGCTCTGTGATCATTAGCTACACCACTGACTGATTCTGTCACTCTGCTGCTTTGGCTCCTGCACTGGTTGCTCATTCATTTCTGGGCCAAATTCCAGGTGCTGGTATTGACAGTGAAAGCCCATCATGGTTTGGGGCAGGTTATTAGAGGCGCTGCCGTCTTCCATGTATGCTGCCCTCCCCAACCCCAGTCACCTGAGGGGGCTTTCCTGCAAGTTCCACCTTTCTCCCTAGTTAGGTGGATGGCAACATGGAGCAAGCCTTATTGGTAGCAGTGCCAGTTCTGGATCTACCCCGTCCCTTATGGCATTCTGGTGACAGCTAAAAACCTTTCTCTTTTGTCTTGTGTTTGGAGATGGTTTGTCTACCTCCAGTGCCTCCATAGAAGTTCCTAAGTTTTTCACTCCTCCATATGGTTTTTATCTTTTGATTTACTCTGTAAATATTGTATGTTTTACTTGTATTTTTTTATTTATGATTGTAAGCCACCTTGGGCACCTTTATCAGGAGAGGAAAGATGGGATAGAAATCTTTTAAGTAAATGCAAATTAAGAGACTAGCTCCTAAAAACCTGCATTCCTCTCCAGAGCACGATGGCCTGGGTAGATTATTACTGAAATAGTCCAATGCAATGGCAGAGCCGATACGATTGGTTCCAGCTGCGTCGCAGAGCTGGGCTAAGGAGAGGAGCTCACCCTGTTGTGGGGACGCGGGTTCAGTGGTGGGCAGATGCCTACTCGCGGCTACTCGCCTGAACCGGATCTTCTTAATTGGCCGCCGCCAGCGAGCCGGTAGGGCGGCGGGTGTCGAGAACCGCCAGGACCGGTTCGCACAAGGCGGCGGCCATCTCCTAAAGCCGAGCTGGCCAGCGGAGGGGAGGCTCCGAGGCCTGAGTGAGGCCGCTCCGTGCGGCTTCTGCCTTCCCCGCTGGCGGGGAGGGGCTCCGAGGCCCCAGTGAGGCTGCTCCGTGCGGCTCCTGCCTTCCCTGCCGGCGGGGAGGGTCTCCGAGCCCCCAGCGAGGCCGCTCCGTGCGGCTCCTGCCTTCCCCTTCCTCGGAGCCCCATCCTAAGATTGCAGCCTCAGAGCCTCATCCTAAGCAGGTCTACTCAGAAGTAAGTCCCAGTATAGTCAATGGGACTTACTTCCAGGAAACTGTGGAGAGGATTGCAGCCTCAGAGCACCATCCTATGCAGGTCTACTGAGAAGTAAGTAATTTTTAATTTTTTTTAGTTTTTAAATTAAAAACCGCCCCTGGCCCCACCCCTTGACCCTGCCCCTGCCCCCGCCCACTTCCGGAGAACCGGTTCTTGGGCCCTGCTGTGCCCTGTCATGCGGGTGTATGGGGGGATGAGGTGTGTAGATGTGGTTGCCCCCCGTCCAGGCCCATATGCTCCTGCCATGGCATCTTCACTAAAATAATCCCACGGAGACACAGGAGGAATCTCCAAAATAATACTTTTACTTCCTTCCATTACTCAACGCTTGGTGGTTACAGGTAGGTATTCAGCATACGGTTACAGGTAAGTACACAACTTGTAGTTACAGGCAACGTGCCCAAAACACCTCAGTAACAGGAACTCTCAAACACTAACATATGAGATCCTCTTTAACTGGGTTCCCCTCCCTTTTGTCCAGGTAAGTCCCTTCTCGACTGGCTCTCCTCATAAAACGCCCTTCCATGCTCTCCTCCTGTCAGAGTCTGCCTCCCCTTTTCCCGCTCTTTTTTCCTTCTATTCGATCCAAGGTCCCCGACCCCTTGGAAGCTTCCATCCCTCCTTGCGGGAGGGGGTGGGACTTTGCTCCACCCGGCCTCTCGCTCCCGTCTCTCTCTCTCCCATGGAGGGGTGCGAGGGTTGGTGGTCTGGGTGGCGGCTCCACAGTGGCATTCGGGATCCCCTTCTTCCCAAGAAAAGTCCAGCCACATCATATCTGCAGCAAGCTCTTCCTCGGGAGTTTGCCGCCTCGCACCACATGCCCAGCCCTGCACGGGTTGCAAACCTTGACCTTCTGTTTTACACGCACAGTGTCTTAACCATTTGCGCTACCCACAGCTGCATATTATAATCATGACTTGTAACATGTGATGGACTTTTCCCAGAAATCTGTCCAATAACCTTGGCTAGATGCCTCCCCCATCCTGTGGCACGCAGTTCCAAAGACAAATTGCACACTAGGTAAAGAAATACTTCTTTTTGTCTGTTCTGACTCTCTCGCCACTCACAATTTTTATGGAAGCCCCTGGTTCTGATGCTGTGTGAGAGGGAAAAGACACTATCCAGTCTATTCAATAAATAGGGTTCCATTCTCAGGCACCTTCTTTCTAGTGTGAAGAGCCACAGAAGCTCTAGCCCTTTCCTCTTGAGAAGCCATAGGAAAGAGGCCCATTTTGGCCACTCTTCTGCATATCATTTTTCATATGTGGAAACTGGAAGTGGACACAATCCACTTCCACTGAGGAGTTGACCAGTGATCGGTCACCCAAGACAAGGCACTTCCGTTCATCCCTCTGAACCCTGGCATAGACTGTCCAAACCCACCCACCAGGCACATCCTTGTTCATCATTCTCCATTACCTGGAAATTTCTCCATGACTCCTTCCAGAAGGGGCTTCACATCATAGAATCCCTTGATTCTGCAGGTGAGCTCAGCAGGAAAAGCCACAGGATTCTCCAACACTTCTTCCTTCTTCTCATACCTGGTGTGGAGTGGAAATAAAATCTATGCCCAAATCCAACTAATCCAGAATTTGTGATGGGAACAAAGGAGGTGGAGAGCAGAGCAGAAAGCCTGAAGACACTGGCAAGGGCAGAATGGGGAGCTTTGGGGAAGAGGCTTCTCTAGCTATGGCAACATAATTGATATAAAATATAGTACAGCAGATACAGAAGCACCTCAAGGCTGTCCGTGGAGGAGGGAAGGGATTGGCAGAGGTCTGGCAGCCCTGTTAGATGTGCCAATGGTATGTTTTAAAGAGATGCTCTGAGGACAACCCTGGAGTGTGGAAAGTCCTGCATTCCCTGCCAAGAGCCATGAGAGAGCCACGTTCTTCACAGCCCTTCTCAGCATTAGGACGCCAGAAGGGGAATGAGGGGGTTCCACGTACCTCTGCAAGGTCTTCCTGATGTCCTGAAAAGAGAGAGAAAGGAAGAAGGACTCAGCACCTGCCTCAGGGAAGTCAGTCATGGCAGGACCTGGAAGGAAGTGCTCCCTTATCCTGCAGTGATCCATCCTGCATGCCACTCTCAGGACTGAGGGTGAAGCTCCATCAGGTGGAGCAAAGATCCTCTAGTGATCCTCCAGACAGCAGGCAAATTCTGCCTTTTCTGCACAGTGCAGAGTGGTTTACTCCACGCCCAAAAGTTTAGGGACGTCACACACCAATTCCACGTTTCTCTTGTGCAGTTGAATTGGTGATCTGGCTGCAGAAGGTGAGTTAAAGGAGTTCCAAATGCAACCTGATATCACATCCCCAGTTTCCAGTAATTCAGGATGGGGCTGAAAGGGAGGTGGGTGGAAGGGTGGGGAAAAGGCAGGGCTGGAAGGGGCAGTATTGGTGGGTGTTCAAAGGGTTAGGTATGTCATAGACTACAGTAAATGTTCCTCTGCCCAGTGAAGATCTCCAAAGACTGCCTCTGACTGCCCTGCTTGATAGCTGCATTAGGTGGGGGGGATGGAGGGTAGGATGATCCATAAGAGGGTGTTTGGTCATAATGACAAAAAATCTCTTCCATAACATGCATCTTTACTGCAATCCTAATTAAAGGCAACACTGAGCCTGTACTAGAACTTGGCCTAACAGACCTTACCTGCAGGAATTCATTGGCTGGCTGCTGACTCTTCTCCTCCATCTCCTGGATGAGGTTTTCCAGAGAGGAAAGTTCCCTGCAGAGTCTGGCCAGGTGCTCGTCCCTCCTTCTTGCAACCTCCTTCTCCAGCTCTTCTATCTGGGCCAGGAGGCTTTTCTCCTGCTCTTCCAGAAACTGGTGCATTTCTTGAAACTCCGCTTTGGTCTTTTGTCTCTTTTCTTCTGTCTGGTTCTGCAAGGAGTAAATAGAAAGGAAAGAATGGAAGATCAAGTGACTGTCCATATTTCCAGTCTCAAGATAGGAAGGCCCTTTTTCATGCCCATCATAAAAGGCCATCACAAATCGCTTTTCACAGAGAAAAGAGATCACCTGTTTGAAAGAGTTTCCTAAAGATGTAATGGGGTGCATCTTCAGATGGACATGCATAGAAATCGGACCATTCCAGCCATGGGGGATTAGATGAGCAGAACTGCATCCTGCCTTTTCTAACCCTTGCATTTTCTCATCCGTGTTTCCAGAAATAGGCTTATGCATTTTTTATCAGTCCAGCAATCCTGACACTCACCAGCAGGTCTTGGCTCTCTTTTTCCGAGTCCACTTTATACATCCGGATTTTTTCTCTTTCTGCCCTCAAGATCTCCAGCCTGCTGCAAATCTGATCCTGGCGAGAAATGGAAGTTCATTTCCTTTGGTGAGAAGATTTATATTTACACAGATACACAGAGATTGTCTCCCCTTCCAGCTCTATGTCTTCTCCCCCCTTTCCTATCTTCATCCCTTTCCTACCTTGTACTCCTGGAAAGCCTCCTCCTGAGGAACCACCTTGTGGTTTTCATGTTCTTTGGATCTGTCACACACCAGACAGATGGGGACTTGGTGGTCCTTGCAGAATAGCTTCAGGGGCTCCTGGTGCTTCTGGCAAACTCCGTCCACTTCTAAGTCTTTTGGTTGGCCCCCAACTCTGAGCTTCTTGGCTATCTCAACCACGTTCTTCAGGGCACGATTTGAGACAAGGCTCTTTCTCCGAGTGGTTTCCCTGCACTGGGGACAGGAGACCACCAGGCCATCGCCCTCCTTCTCCCCCCAGCTCTGGGTCAGGCATCCTCTGCAGAAGTTGTGCCCACACTCAGCGATGCTCACGGGGTCCCTGAAGTACTCCAGGCAGATGGGACAGGTGGCTTCATCACAGAGATCCTGGATGACCCCTGCAGCTGCCATGGTTCTTTCTGGCACTGGAAATAAGAATCACTTTCGTTTTCTCTCCTCTGAGTCGGTCCAGGAAGGGCGTTTCTTTTCCTGGAATGGGCTGAGCAAAGCAAAGACAAGGCCCTAAAAAGTGTCTCCTTTGCACAAACATTTCCAATCTGAGCAAAATTTAACCCTTTCCAATTTCCATCCTGAAATGTCTCTGAAAATGGTGCATGAACCAGACCCCCTTGGAGCCAAGGAAGCCCTTTCAAAATCTATGTACCTGGGTTCAGACTTCTGCTTGCAATCCCAATGCAAAGAGGGGCCACCCCCAAACACCCTCTGCAGGAGACCCTAAATGGTGGCTTCCCTCCATTTAACCTGGATGCCCTCCTGGAGCCAGTTTGGGGTCCTTTGCAGAGAAGGAACTTCAGCCTGAAATCTCAAAACTTGTTCAGTCTATTCTGAATTTTGGGGTCTTTTTTAGGAATTGGGTGCATCCAAAGCAGTGATTTTCAATCCTTTTTGTCTTGTAACACTCTGACAGCAGCAGCAGCACTATAATTGTCAAGGGGCACCATCAGTTGACCAGGGATCTCTCTTCCTCCAAATGATCCTTCACAAACTCCTGTGGCACCCCTGCAAGAGCTTTGGTGGCACACCAAGATGCCCTCACTCAGTGGTTGACAATTACTGATCCAAAGTGTTACACAATGGAGGAGGCAGAGGGGCTCAGAGCCTGACCTCAGAAAAGCCCCCTCAGATAACGCCCTCACATGCATACAGACACACACACATATATCATGTGCGCACAAACAAACACACAGTGCTCATTTCATAACTTTGCATTTCATCAAGTGAAACAATTTGACGTACCAGTACCTTTTGTGCCTGGTTTCATACTTAAGTTTTTGAAATTGTGTTGCCAGCTCCTATAGGAGAAATTACTTTGGCGCTCTGCAGACTAAAGTTACAATCCTATCCGCACTTTCCAGTGAGTAAAGCCCCTTGACAATAAAAGGACTTGACAAATAAAGGGACAATAAAGGGACTTACTTCTGAGTAGACTTTTTTGGGCTCTCAGTCAGTGAAAGGGATGGTTTGCCTGAACTTGGCAGCAGATCCAGAAGGATGTGATTGACCTTGGCAAATGCTGTTGCCCAGTTGGGGCTGTCAGATTTCCCCTCCTTGTGTTGTGCTTCCCTCTGTCCCCTTTTCCCCCAATAACATGGTCAGCTGTGAAGTGAGGATGAGTGTGCAGTCTGTTGTGGTGGGTTTTGATATTAGCTTTAGTTTGTGCATTAAGTCCACCTTGTAAGGAGCCCTGTTATTTTAGAAGGACACCCTCCCCTCTCCACTTGATTGATTTGGTTTAAGTATTTATGCCTGCTTTTCCCATGCAAAAGCAAATTCCCAAGATGGCCTACAAAGTTTTAATTTCTCCCCTGCTGTTTTCCTCACAACAACCCTGTCAGGTAGGCAAAGCTGAGAGTGAGCAACTGGCCCACAGTTAGCAATGAAGCTTCATGACCGAAGGGGGATTTGAACATGAATTTTCCAAGTCTCAGTCCAATTCCCTAACCTGGACTGGTTTGTTTGTATTGACATAATACTTTGTATATACTTGGAATACAGTAGTTTTCATGTGAAGTTCATTCCTGATTCTTAATAAGCTTATTTTTCTTGCTTGTCTCTCTAGAGTTTTTCTGCCTGATCTGCTACGTATTGGAGATGATCTTGCAGATGCACCAGATCCAAACTGCAGACCAGAGTTTGGCAGCCCCTGTGCCAGGGAATCAAAATTGGACACTCATTCTCAGAACCAGTGAGCCTTTCTGTGGCCAGGCCTGGGACTCCCACTTCTTGGAGATGGAGTGAGTGGAGTGCCTTTCTTCTTCCCGAATGGCCTGTATGGAGCTCCAGCTGGAGGGCCTGAAGTCAAAAAGGGCTAAGAACCCCACAAGACCCCCCCTATTCCTTAGGACAAGAGCATCAGAATCTGCACACAGCAAGTTATCCACGGTCACTCCAGCCTGCAGTGATGGGAGGACATCACAGGAGATCCCAAACCACTTGATCCCAGACCTCCTTGCTCTCTCCAATTTCAGTGGACTACACTGCAGGGTTGTAGGAAGGTTTTCTCTCTATGTCTCTCAGCGGGAAAGTTGTGGTGTCTGAATATTGTCTCCATTCATAAGCTCCCCATTCATAAGCTGTGTTTCACAATGGACTGATCTGCAAATGGGGTGTGTGTTGTGTATGGGGGTTTGATGCACATGGGGGCGTTGATGCGCATGGGGGGTTTTGATGCACATGGAGGGTGATACACAATGGGAGAATAGAATAAGGGGTTTTTTACTTAAGAATTTTACTCCCACAACGGGTACATTTCGTTAGTATGATATACTGTAAGTGTAAAAGAGGATAAGGTTCCCCCAAACGTAGTACACCTAAGATATATGTAGGACAAAAACTAAAAGCTAAAGACACTCCTAGATACTGCTTTCATGTGGTTCATTGAAACACTATATTATTATTAAATTTTTAATAAATAAATATAATAATAAATTAATTTTAATTAATAAATATAAAACTATTCCATATAATTTATTCCATATAATTTATTAATTAGAAGAAGGCTGGGAGAAGAGGACATATGATCACCCAAGGCTGAGCATCCTCCAGGCAGAGAGTCAGAGGCTGTGGGGAAGATGCTCAGGGATGCTGCTAGGGGCATGAAAGGGTTAGTAATAGGACTGAGGGGCGGGGATGCTGCTGGAAACTCCCTGCCAGGGGTGGGGAAGGGGAGGGAAGGAGAGAAGGAAGGGGAGGCTAATCAGTGAGTCCAGTTCAGTGGGAGATGCTCTTGCCTTTGCTGGGTTGGATCCTGCAGGGGAATCAGGAGAAGAGGGAGGGTGGGGGAGTCCTTAGAATTAGAGGGCTGCAAATAAATGCGGGGGAAGGGAATGCATGTCTGAGATGGGTGTGTGTGTTATGATCAGGAGGAGGAGGAGGAGGAGGAGGAGGATCCCACCACCCCAGAGGGGGGGCAGTCCATGCATCATATGCTGCAAGCCCTGAAGGTGCCTGCAGTTCCCTGGTTGTGCTCAAAGTACCCAAGAGCAGCTGTTTAAACTAGCTGGGAATCAGTTTTCCCAAACCTGGGACCACCTTCTTTGCTTGTGCCCTTTCCCAGCAGGCAGAAATTCAGCAGGGCTACAATCCCTAAGCAGAGTGAAATCCTGATCTGAAACATTCATTACCTCCTCCTGCATGTCCTCAATATAGGCACATTTCTGCCCTTAGTGTGCCATCCTCAGGGCAATCCTAACCTATCCAGACAAGTCCCTGCACAAGTTACAGGCTGGCCTGTGCCAACATGGGGGGGGGGGTTATTCCTGCGCACAGACATGTGCAGACCTCCCCACAGCACACAGGAATGGGGGAGTGGGTGAATTATGTGGCCTGAATTGGTTAGGATTGCACCCTGTGTGTGTCTCCAGGAGGAAAGCCCAGGAAAACCTCCAGGGAAAGGCCTGGGATTGCTGCAGCCTCTGACTTTGCTTCTCTTTTCTCACCAGGTAAAGCCCATCAAGCCTGAGCCACCTTTTTTTGGAAGAGCAATAAGAGCAGCCAAGAGGCAGAAATGGGACCTTTGACTCTTCAGTCCTTCTAGGAAGATCAAGAGGTTTGAGAGCAAAGCTGATTGCCTGAGTTGACCTCTCGTGACCGCCTTGTCACAAAAGACCATCCCAAGGTCTCCAATTTGCAGGATTGGAGCTAGGAGAAAACCATGAATGAAGAAACACGTGGAGGTATAGAAAAAGGACCAAGACAGGCAGGAAAAGCCCCCACCAGAGACCAGCCTGAAACTGTGATGGAGCCACCAGAGGAGCCGGGCAGATGGAGGGAGCAGCATTGGGAGGCCCAATGGCAGGAGTTCCTCCAGAGCCTGCAGGCCCCTCACTGTGCCCAGGGAAGCCCCCCAGAGTCAGAGGCCACCCCGTGGGATGACGCCAAGGCCTTCCTGACCTCCTTTGAGCAAGTGGCTGTGGCCTGTGGGTGGCCCCGAGGAGAGTGGGTGGCTCGGCTCCTGCCTGCCCTGAGTGGAGGCGCCCAGCAGGCCTTCAGCCTCCTGGCAGCCCCAGAGCGGGAGGACTACGGGCAAGTGAAGGCGGCCATCTTGAGAGGCGAAGCCCTGAGGAGGGAGAAGCGGCGCCAGCACTTCCGGCAGTTCTGCTGCCCACAGCTGGGAGACCCGCGAAGGATGTACAGCCAAGTGCAGGAGCTTTGCTGCCAGTGGCTGAAGCCCGAGAGGCACAGCAAGGAGCAGATCCTGGAGCTTCTCATCCTGGAGCAGTTCCTGGCCGGCCTGCCTGGGGATGCCCAGGGCTGGGTGCGGGCAGGAGGACCAGATAGCTGTGCCCAGGCTCTGGCCCTGTTGGAGGACTTCTTCAGGAGCCACAGAGAGGCCCCAGCAGCCATGAGACAGGTGCAGTCTTAATATGTACCATAATTCCAAAATTGAGAATTAGAGACAGAATGTGGCATTTGATGATTTGAGCAATTTTCAGGGAACGCTCAGGAGATGTAATTATAGATAGGAAAGGCTGCAATTAAACTAACAAAATTAAATTAAACTAACAAATAAGGTGTTCAAGGGATGCAACCATTCAGGTTTGTACCACTATAATTATTTCATTTTGGTTGAACTCATTTACAAGTTCAGTAAAAACTTGGATTGAGAGCGTTTTTCAAGACAAGCAAACATTTCTGATAAATTTTAATTTGATATACAAGCAATGTCTTGATAAAAAAGTTAAAAAAACAGTCCTGGCCAGTAATTATGCTCGTAAATCAAGGTAGCACTGTATTATATTCTTTGTATTAGATGTGAAACATGAATCTTTGCCAGAGTCTTTCAGTGCAAAGGCAGAAAAGCCACAGGCACAATTTTCCGCCAGGTGTAGTTAGAGAGCATCAAACCTGCCATGTCAGACTTCATACCTTATTAATTTTGATTATCCCTGCAATCCAGAGTAACTATGTGAAGATGTAAGAGGCACTTACGCTGGATTGCTCTATGCATTTCCCATAGGTTTCCCGTAGGTGGCACTGTACCTATGTCAGTGTAAAAGGTCATGTAGTTACTCTGGATTGTAGCCTATGTGCTCCTGTCAGCTACATAGTTTGCTCAGCTCCAGAAGATGTTGAAATCTTTATGGATCTTTATTTCTGAGAAACCACATCATGATCTAGTCCAGAAACGGGATAGCATGTAAGGGAGCAGAATGTATCTGAGTGTATGTTCTGAGTCACAATCTTTTCTCTGCTTCAGGAGCCATTACAGGAACGGGCTGTGGATCACTTGGCTGCAAAGAAGGAATGCTTGGATATGGTGCAGGAGGAGATCTTCAGAGAACATGCAGAGATATACAGAGATCCCAAGCAAAAAGTCAAAGAGGAGGCCTCTTTGCCAGGTAAGCATTCAGTGTGTGTATCTTGAGTGCTGGTTCAGTTTGGGAAATGAAATGTAATTGGGGGGAAGGGTCTGGTCTCTCCACCAGTCATGCAAAAGAGGGAGTTGGAGAGGTTTCTGCTCAAGTGTAGCTCTTCTGTCCACCGTCCACCAATAGACTTAATGGGTCTATTGACCTCTAACAGTGATCATGATCAAGGCGGAGGGAATTTTAGCAGGGGCGTCTTTCCTTGCCGATGAGATGAGAGTCCTTGAAATCATCTCCTTATATATGGGAGAAGAATCTGTGTTTGTTTTCCTCTGATTGCCTTTGTACAAGTGAACCAATCCTCCTTCTCCATAACATTTCAGTTCCACCACTCACAGGCCTTGAAATGGCACGTTCAGTTTCGATGCTTCCCCAGGAAGATCAGGAAATGGGTGAAGATGAGCTGAGCTGGGCTCTTGGTGTCCAAGTAAAGCAGGTTGGTTTATGCAGGGTCTGGGCAGGCACCTGGTGGTAGCCAATGTTCTAATCTAAGGTGCTAAGCCACATCTGCATGTTTGGATTGTGGAATAATCTGAGTGGGTTAACATAGTGTACATACACTTTCCTGGGAGAAAGCCCCATTCAACCTAATAGGACTTTCTTCTGAGTAGACATGCTTAGGATCGCACCCTTACACCAACAACAAAGGCAAGCTCACCTGTCCTTGCACACCTTGGTGAGTTCATTAGAATAGGCTCATAACTATTTCAAAATCAGAGTCTACCTTAATTCTTCTGGATTTTGGAGTTGAAAGGGTGTGATCTGATATCTGTGAATTAACACTGTTCTTTGTAGAACACAATTTCATGTGGGGGCTGGAATGTTTTCCTGTGTCCGCAGGAGATGAACCCGAAGGAGATTGATGTGCCTTTCCATGTGGTTGCGCAGACACCAGCGCAGTCCACCCAACAGACCACATTCTGGAAGGTTCAGCAGCAGGATGAAAGTGAGGATTCCCTGGGTGAGGATTTGCTCTTCTCTTTTCCAGTAAATCCTGTAAAATAGTGCTCATCTCATTTGTATAATTTGAGATATATACATAGGTCCAGCTCCAAAATGTGGCCTTAACACACTAAGAATGATGGAAATACAGGTCCAACCTTGTTACTGTATATATAGAGATTTATTATACATGGACTTAACTCAACATGAGGTGGCTGTGGTGGTGCAAGCGGTTAAGGCGCTGTGCCTGTGAACCGGCAGGCCAGGGTTCGAGACCCAGGTCGGCCCCACAAGACAGGGTGAGCTCCTGTCCTTAGCCCAGCTCTGCGACACCAGCTGGATCCAATCATATTGGCTCTGCCTTTCCATTGGACTAATTCAGTGGCGTGGAGAGGGGGATTTGCTGCTTGGGTAACAGCCTATCCTCCATAACAATCCAACCCAGGCTTTCGTGCTTCGCATGCAGCGTATGCAGTGCAGAGCACGATACCATAGTCTTTCAAGACTGATGGAGGCCTGCAACTCAACATGAATGGCCACAATGAGTCATGGTTTTAAAAACTGCTTTTCTACTGTTGTTGAAAGACAGTCATACAAACAATAATTTCATTCTTCAGCTAAGCCAGGCAAAGTCAGGGGGTCCTTTGCATTTGTAATTGCTGATTGCTTCTCTACAACAGTAAGAAAAGCTGTTTTAAAATAATTATACACAGGGCACATGCTAACCAATTTAGTGCAACACACTTGTCTCTGTTCCTGTGGTGGTGTGGAGAGGCTGGCACTGGCCTAATCCCCTTCCACTCCAGAAGTGATCCAGAAGTACCTTATGGCACTTTCATGAAACTCCCAGGCCAGCAAGCAATTTCTGCTGGGATATGTGCCAGCCTATAGAGGGGTTAGGATTGCAGCCAAACTTTTTAATCTTTTTAACTGCTTTTATTTGACACATTTTTTGTATCAGTGGGGAGTTCCTGAATCAAACCCCTGCAGCTACTGAGAAATAACTTTATTCCATTAGAGCAATGGAGGAGCAAGAAACCTATGGAAGTGGGTCTATAAATCAATTTTCCACTGTTTTTTTAATCCATGGGAGGTTCTGGAACAGAACTCTAGTGGATGGCAAGGGACACCTGTATGTTTTTAATCATACATGTTGTGGCTCACATGTTGAGAAGTAATTGGGTAGTGACTGGAAATGTGGATGGAGGGGCAGCAGTTGACGGGTTTGTAGGCTCCAGAGTTTCTTTTTCTGCGGAGCTTTGCTACACCCTCCTTTCTGCTGGTTCTTCCGCCTTTTGTTCTGTGCCCTTCATCCTCACACATATCCATGTCCCCTACAAAATTAATCATTGCTCTTTCCTATACAGCATTGATTCCCAAACTTACACTGGTCACAATGCCCTTCTTTCATGGCTGCCTGTCATGGTAGCATTGTGCCCCAAGATGATGTCCACCAGCACTTTTCTGCCATCTCAGGCCAGCCAAGATGGTCGTGCCTGAGAGAGCCAGGAAGAAGAGGCCACTGGGGCCATTCCATGGTGCTCCTGTGGGTTTGCTGCACACTGCAGCACACACAGTTTGGGAACCACTGCTGTGATGCTTTTAAGATACGTGGACTGTTCATTGTGCTGAATGGTGATGACTCCATGAAGCAGTTGTCTGGCAAAACAGAAATAAAAAAATGAAATTGTATATGGTTCTTTGAGGGAAGAAGTACTGGTGAGAAATATGGGTGCAATCCTAACCAGTTTAGGCTAGCACAACTCACCCAATCTCCCTGTGCTCACCTTGGCGTCGGGGAGGCTGGCACATGTTTGTACACTGGCCTAACCAACCCCCCCAGAAGAAGAACCTTTTTGCACTTTTGCAACTCCCCTAGGCTAGCATGGGACTTGTGCTGGCCTAACCAGTGGTTAGGATTTCATTGTCTCAGTTTCCTAAGGAAGATTTTTTTAAATCGAGGACACTAACTCTGGGACCAATGCTATCCAACTTTCTCAAGCCCAGCCTCTGTGAGGTATGGGAAGAAAGATTCAATAGTCCTAAGAACGGCCTTTGTGATTTCGCTCTCTTTCTGAGTGCCCTTCATGACTGCCCACCGTTGCTATGGCTGCGTCAGTGCTGGAAAGTTAGAAAGGATTGGTACCATCAGTTCATATTTACAATCTGCATTAGACTCAGTATGATGTCAATCTGTTCAATGTATCATTTGTTTCATTTTGGTCAAACTGGTTTACTGTGAAGTAGAGAAAAGTGAAAAAAGGTAAATATTAGCATTAATTAGTGCTGTTTGTATTGAAATGTAAGATAAATAAATTTTTGCCTGTTTCTCTCTCTATAAGAAGGATCTTTTGGCCCCCAACTTGATCTGGCCCCCTGTCCAGTGATAAATGAAGAGACGCCCCTCCCAGATCCAATGGAATGCCAGAAAATCCCATGCCAAGACTCAGGTAAGGAGTTCAAAGCACCAAAAAAGAATTCTTCTTCCACACATCAGATACCAGGTTCTTTATGGATGACCCTCCTGGCCTTCTTTCTTGACTCTCAGAAGTGTACAGATTTCCATATAAAGATGTTTCTCATAATTTCAAGAATATTTGTGGGCTCTAGCCAAAGCTGGGCACCAGAGGGCCCTCTGGCTAAAATGGGAACCACTGGGCACTGAGCATTGGACTGGGTGACAGGCACTGGTGGGCACTGGACACTGATAGGCTCCGGAAACCAGAGGCTGCCAGTGGGCAGTGGTGGGCAGCACCAAACACCAGCAGGCACCAGGCATCCTTACTGTGCACCATCAGACAGTAGGTGCACAAGCAGTGGTGGTTACCACCAGGCATCCCTACTGGGCACCATCAGGCAACAGCCACCAGTGGGCAGCGGGCACCACTAGGCACCAACAGGCAGAGAGTACTACAAGGCAGTGGACACCAGCAGGCAGTGGGCACTGAGCATCTGTACCAGGCACAGGCACCATCAGGCACCAGGCATCCCTATCAGGCACAGGGCACCAGACATCAGGCACCGAGCACCACCAGGCAATATGCATCCTTATTGGGCACCAGGCACCACTGGATACAGGGTGGCAGAGAGCACCACCAGACATCACTGGCATCCCATCACAGCAGGAAGGGGCACCACCAGGCACCAGGTGGTTTCTTAGAAGGTCCTTGCATCACAGAAGGAATATACTCCCCAAATTTCATGCTTTTACATCAAGGATTGTGGCTGGGTGTTGATCAGTCAATCTTCAATGTTAAGTATAGGGATGAAAACACATTGTACCCTTTTCACACCCATACAGGTGGGTGCTCATGTCAAAGAAGGAATACACTCCCCAAATTTTATGCTTCTAGGTCTAGGGGTTTGGGCTGGGCGTTGATAAGTCAGCAATTCTTTAATGTTAAGTACAGGTTAACTTTCTGCCACTGTGCTTTTCATTGATTCACACCTGGAAGTGTGTGTATTTTGTCAGCAGTTCCATTCTCTCCTCGTGTCAGAAAATGAAACCAAAAGAATTGATCGTCATGTTTGACTGAACACAAAATGGCGGTTAATTCACTGAGCGCCGTTCATAAGAAAGCAGATTCATTGCTTTACTGTTGAGAGAGAGCATACTGTACAGTTTTCATTCTGTTAAGTAGAAAGAGACTAAATTTGTGCTTATTAATGGCAGATCAGTGTTCTGGCAAAGAGAAAAGAAGCCATAAAGTGCTTAACTTGCAAGAAAAATTATACCTAATTAAACTGAGTGAAAAAGGAATGTCCATAAGTGAAATTGGTCGCAAGCTAGGTGTACCTCGCACAACGGTTGGCACAATTGTTAAGAACAAATCTAAAGTGATCGACGAAATTAAAAATGCGACACCACTGCACACAAAAGTCATCCGAAAGAGGAACAGCCTAATTGCTGACATGGAAAAACCTTTAAATGTTTGGATTGAAGACCAGATCAAACAGAACATTCCTCTGAGTTCACGCATTATTCAGGCGAAGGCCATAAGTTTATTTAATTCGATGAAGGCTGAAAGAGGAGAGACGTCTGCAACCGAAAAATTTGATGCTAGCAAAGGCTGGTTTAACCGATTTAAGGCAAGATCCAATTTGCATAATATAAAAGTGCAGGGAGAAGCGGCCAGTGCGGCCAGCGCAGATCTTCCCGCAGCAGAACTATCCCCTGCAGAGCTTGAACTGATCATAAAAGAGGGTGGTTATACCAAGGAACAGATTTTCAATGTAGCGGAAACAGGCCTATACTGGAAAAAAATGCCAGCCAGAACTTTTATTGCAAAGGAAGAGAACTGTATGCCTGGATTCAAAGCTGGAAAAGACCGACTTGCATTGTTGTTAGGGGCTAATGCAGCTGGAGATTGCAAACTAAAGCCTCTGCTTATATATCATGCAGAGAATCCAAGATCCCTTAAAAACTATTTAAAGTCCAGCCTTCCAGTATATTACAAGAGTAATGCACAAGCCTGGATGACCGCTGATTTATTGACAACTTGGTTCTCAGACTATTTCAAGCCTACTATTGAGTCTTACTGCAGGGAAAAGAAAATTCCCTTTAAAATTCTACTGCTTCTTGATAATTCTCCGAGCCACCCCAAAGCTCTGACCGAATCCTTTAAGGAAATTCAAGTTATCTTCCTACCCGCAAACACAACTTCATTCCTGCAGCCAATGGATCAAGGAGTGATTTCAACATTCAAGTCGTATTATTTAAGGAGGACGTTTGCAAAAGCGGTCGCGACCTTAGATGATGATTTTACGGAGGGATCAAAGCAAAATAAACTGAAAGCTTTCTGGAAAAGCTTCACGATTTTGGATGGCATTAAAATAATTCGAGACGCGTGGGAAGAAGTTACAGAAAGAACTTTAAAAGGTGTTTGGAAGAACCTTATTCCCACATTCATGGATGATTTTGGAGGTTCTGAAGTCCCAGTGGAAGACATCACTCTGGATGTTGTTGACATGGCAAGGGAATTAGAATTGGAAGTCCAGCCTGAAGATATTGTTGAATTGCTTGCATCCCATAATGAGGCCTTAACTGATGAGGATCTCTTGTTACTTGAAGCACAGAGAAGGCTTTTCAGAGAACAGGAAGCCCTTCCTGATGAGACAGCTCAACCGAGGATGCTGACCACTAAAGAACTGGAAAAAGGAATTGCTAAAACACAGGCCACAATGGCATTTTGGGAAAAGGTCGATCCCAATTTTGAAAGAAGTTCAAAAGTAAATAGGGGCATCCAAAACCAAATAGCCTGTTACAAAGAACTTCTTAGGGAAAAACGAAGGGCATCAAGGCGGCAAACTTCATTGCTTTCACATTTCAATACAGCACCTTCACAGCCGTCACTAGTCACCCCAAACCTTTCAGATTCAGAGCCATCAACAGCAACGTCAGCTTCTGTAACATAATAAAAATCCCCTTTTGCAAAAAGGATGAGATTGTTTGAAGATTCCAATGATGAGGCTCTATAATTTTCTTTTGAGTTAAGCACCATCATTCAAATACAGCAAATATTGATTGTCCACATATGCCTTTCGTCATTTGACTATAATTTTGTATATGTATTATGATTATGCGTTAATAAATGTGTTATTTAGGCTTTTGCAAATGATATTTATGTTTTTGGGTAGCAATTTTGTATTTGCCTGCTGAAAAGGACTACGTTACACTTTTATTGGTTTTCACTTTTGGACTATAACCCATCCAATAAATGGGGGATTCCTGTATAGGGACCAAAACACATTGCACCCCTTTTCACCCTCTTCCAGTCTGAATTTCTAAAAATCAGTTCTTAGTGGGTGTCTGCATCACAGAAGAAATACCCTCCCCAAATTCCATGCCTTTAGATCTGGCGGTTAAGCCATCTGTACATTAGTACTGGGGACAAACCTCACAAATGCCACAACTGTGGAAAAGGCTTTGCTCAGAGATCAAATTTTTTAGTATAGTAGCAGAATGAACCCACTGTTGTGGAAGTAAAATTTCAAGAATATTTGTGGGAACTGGTGGGCACTGGGCGGTGGACACCAGTGGGCACTGGTTATCAACTGGTATCAGGCGCTGGAGGATACCAGGGGACTGCTGAAATAACACATTGAAAAAGAGTTTATGTTCAGCCTGCCTATGGAAGCCACATTGAGTGTATGAGATGAGAAGTATATAAAAACGGTGATGACATAAATTAGTGGTTAGACTATTGGGGTTAGAATACTACTTGACTGGAATTCTTATCAGCAGGTCAGCGGATCAAGACCCAAATACTGCAATATATGGTGAGCTCCCATCCTTAGCCCAGCTGCTGCCAACCTAGCAGTTTGAAACGATGGAAATGCAAGCAGATAAATAGGTACCACTTCAGAGGGAAAGGCAATGTCTTAGCAACAGGCTGACCAAGTTTCTTCATGTTGTGTCCATCATAGAATCATAGAGTTGGAAGGGACCCAATGGGTCAGCTAGTCCAACCCTCTGCCTGTAGCAAAAAATCCTCCTAAAACATCTCCGACAGGTGCTCGTCGAGCCTCTGCTTGAAGATCCCCAGTGAGGGAGAGTCCACCACCTCCCTTGGCAGGGAGGTCATGGATTGGATGACTCCATTCCACAACAAGCAGACCCCGTTCCCACATAGGACAAATTTGCCTTTTCTTGTAACAAGCTAAGATCAAGAAAATATAATGGCACTGAATGTGAAATGTTGGTTAGTACTGGTCAACCAATGTAGATTCAGCCCTCCCTTGTGTCAGTCAGTAAGATCAGAAATGCTGAAGATCAAGCCACTTGGTCTAATCCGATCCAAAATTCCAGCACTGATGCACCCCCTATATAGTCCTGAGGTCAAGGAACAAACGTTTCCTTACATTGAGGGGGCTTCTATGACTACTCCCCTTCCATAGAATACAGTGAGGGACCCATTGATTCTGTTCTGTCAGTGCTGGAAAGTTGGATAGGACTGAGTATTGAGTTTGGCAGAATTTCAGTGATGGCTTAATGGGCAGGATGACCATATGACTGGAAATTCCCGCATTTGTCCTCTTTCTTAGCTTTCAGATGTCCTCCAGAAGGGCATCATTGTCTTCCATTTTGGAACTCTGATGATGCACAGTACCCATCGTGTCATATGTCATTGGATTTGTATTGAAGAACAGAATTCATCGCAAAAGTCTGTTTTGAAATATCTCCTTCTTTATAGAAGTTAGGGCAAAAAAAATTTAAAAATCAAAAATATGCATTGAGCTCTATGGGAAAGTGAAAGTGCTTCATATCGTGGCTTTACTTGCGAGTAAGTGAACATGCCAGTCTGGAAAGCACTTCACAATGGCACCTCACAATAGCACTCTGCTAGGCACCCCACAAGGCAGCTCCTCCATGCTTCACTGCATGAAAACCTTTTGAAAGTGAAACTGCACAGCCATTTTTACTTGTGAGTAAGCAAGCATGCCTTGGTTGCGTGGAAGGTCATTCCAGGGGAGTGCATTGCTTCCAGAATGGTCCTGATCCTGTGCATCTGGAGCTCAGCATATGCTCCACAAAGAACCCTCTCCCCAATGGGGATAAGGTGAATATAAATATATTTCTGATATCTGTAAATCCAGATGACAGTCCAAACTGCTCTTCCCCACCCCTAGCTTAATTTCCTTTCCTCTTTCCTATGGGGTTTTAATAATGGGGGTTAATGGTTTTTTAATTTAAAAAATTAGTCTAAAATAGTCTTTTAAAAATCAGTTTTAAAACATGCTATATTTAAAACTGATTTAATACCAAATCACAATGAACTGGTTTGAATATAAGAATTCCCACTGAACTGGGCATTGGGTAGGACTAAAAATTTTACTGATTGGGGGTGTGTGTGATTTGCTGGCTTCCCGCATAAGGTGACGTGAGCCTTCGTGACACCACTGATTGTATCACTTGAGCACATGGCTTTTCGCAAAGTCAGATCTTGCACAGGATGACCATACGTACTCTTTTTCCAGGACATATGTACTCTTTTCCCTGGTTTTTATCCTTGTGACCTGGAAAAAAATCTTTTGTCCTCCTTTTCCTTGTAAGCAGGCAGTATATAGCCTTCTTGTCATAAATAAACTCTATGTAATAGTTTTCAATGTAATAAGTAATATTGTGTTTACTTCCACAGAAGAAGGCAATATATATGAGTGTTTTCAGTATTTATTTTGTCATGTCCTACATTATGCTTGGATGTTCTACATTTTTGGGATCCTTGTCCTCTTTTTGGTTATAGTGTATGGTCACCCTGCTTAATGGTCAAGGTCCAATATTATTCTATGTACCTTCCATTAGAAACACAGAATATAAATGGCTGTCCATAAGGTGACCCTAAAACCCTTGTGCTAGAGCAGCGTTTCTCAAAGTGGGGGTCGGGACCCCTTTGGGGGTCGCCTGGAGCGTTCCTGGGGGTCACCTAAAGACCCCTAGTGCAGGGGGCCAGGTCAGGCTTGCCAGACCTCCGGCTGTAGCTGAGTGCACACTGCAGCTGACTGACAGTCTCAGGGCCCAATCCTATGCATGCCTACTCTGAAATAAATCCCATTGTGTTCAGTGTGTGCATAAAACACACATTTCATTTGTAACAATGAAAATACATCCTGCATATCGGATATTTACATTACGATTCATAACAGTAGCAAAATTACAGTTATAAAGTAGCAACGAAAATAATTTTATGGTTGGGGGTCCCCACAACATGAGGAACTTATAAAGGGGTCACGGCGTTAGGAAGATTGAGTACCACTGCTAGAGGCACAGCATCTCCCTCCTTAAGCCCACTGAGATGGCCCTGGCTGACCCTTCAGAGCAGGACTGAGACCACTGATCTTGCACAGGACATGTCTTGGAAAATAGTACATATAATCACCCTGTGCAAGATCAGTGATCCCCTTTTGGGGGGGGTCGCCTGGAGCTTTCCTATATTAATAATAATATATTAAAATTTTTAATAATAAGCAATATAAAATTTAAAAATAAGCAATAGAGAGTTGAATTAAAAATAATAATAATTAAAATATTAAAATAAGTAATAGAGATAAGAGCAATTAAAAATAAGTAATAGAGAGTTTAAGGCTTTAAATCCTAAAGAGTTAAAATCCTAAAGACATTTTCTTGGGAGTAAGACCCATTGAACACAATGGGGCTTGCTTTTGAGAAGACATGGTTAGGATTAAACATGGAAGCCAAACATGGAAGCTCCAGTAGATTCCTGAGGGGCCTGGAAGATAACTTCATGGTCCAAAAGGTGGAGGAAGCAACAAGGGGAGGGGCCATCCTTGACCCGATCTTAACTAATTGTGATGAACTGATAGACCAGGTCAACGTGGCAGGAACTTAAGGGGAAAGCGATCATGAGCTGCTGGAATTTAGAATAATGTGGGAAATAAAAGGAGTGCAGAGTGAAACTTATATGTTGGATTTCAGGAAAGCTGATTTCAACAGGCTTAGAGGAGTCATAGGTGGGATCCCATGGGTTGATGATCTAATGGGGAAAGGGGCCCAAGATGGGTGGGAGCTCCTTAAGCGGCAGCTTCTACAAGCACAGTCAGAAACAATTCCCATGAAAAAGAAAGGGGAAAAAACCTGAAAAAACCAGGTTGGCTCCACAAGCAACTTGGGGATCAGCTGAAGTTAAAGAAAGAGAAGTATAGGGAGTGGAAGACTGGAAAGATCACCAGGGAGGAGTACAGGCAGATAGCCCGGTCTTGTAGGGAGGGGGTCAGGAATGCTAAAGCTCAGTATGAGCTGAGGCTGGCCAGGGGAGTCAAGGATAACATAAAGAGCTTCTTTAGATATGCCCAGAGGAACAGGAGGAGAGACGAGGGGCTGGGGCTGCTCCTGGACAAAGATGGACAACAAGTGTCTGGAAACCGGGGAAGGCAGAGCTGCTCAACTTCTACTTTGCGTCCGTCTATTCTCGGAAGGAGGGATTTGCAAATGGGGTGCGGGATCATTGGCTGATGCGGGGATGTGCTTGCATCCCCAAAGAGGTAATGAAAACATGGATGGTGCAGAAGAGCAGATTAAGATTGACAGAGAACTGGTTCGAAACCACTTAACTGGCCTAAATGAATTCAAGTCATTTGGACCAGATGAGCTGCATCCTAGAGTTCTGAAGGAACTGGCAGATGTCCTTGCAGAGCCTCTGTCGATCATCTTTGAGAAATCCTTGAGGAGTGGAGAAGAGCCTGGACTGGAAGAGGGCAAATGTAGTCCCAATTTTTAAGAAGGGGAAAAAAGAAGACCCGGGAAATTATAGACCAGTCAGTTTGACTTTAATCCCGGGCAAGATATTAGAGCAAATCATAAAACACACAATTTGTGCACATCTAGACAAGTACTCGGTGATCAAAACAACCCAGCATGGATTTACCAAGAATAAATCTTGCCAGACAGATCTGACCTCCTTTTTTGATCGGGTTACGAGCTTACTGGACATGGCAATGCTGTGGATGTCATTTATCTTGACTTCAGCAAAGCATTTGACAAAGTCCCACATGACATTTTAATTAGGAAGTTGGAAAAATATGGGCTAGACAGGGCAATTGTAAGGTGGATCTGCAACTGGCTCGATGGCCGCACTCAAAGGGTTTTAGTAAATGGTTCTGTGTCAACCTGGAGGTCAGTTTCTAGTGGGGTCCCCCAAGGCTCTGTCTTGGGACCGGTTCTCTTTAACATTTTCATCAATGACTTGGAGGAAGGGATACGGGGGAGCCTGATCAAATTTGCAGATGACACCAAACTGGGAGGAGTAACAAACACAACAGAAGACAGGAGAAACCTCCAGGAGGATCTGGATAAACTGGAATCCTGGGCTGTAACAAACAGAATGAATTTCAACAGGGAGAAGTGCAAAGTTCTGCACTTAGGCAATAAAAACCAAAAACATAGGTATAAAATGGGGGATACTTGGCTTGGCAGCACAACATGCGAGCGGGATCTTGGAGTCGCCGTGGATCACAAGCTGAACAGGAGTCAGCAGTGTGATGTGTCTGCAAAGAAGGCAAATGCCATTTTAGGTTACATTAAGAGGACTGTAGCTTCCAAGTCACGAGAAGTTCTAGTTCCTCTTTATTCTGCATTGGTGAGACCTCACCTTGAGTACTGTGTTCAGTTCTGGGCACCTCACTTTAAGAAAGATGCAGCCAAACTGGAGCAAGTCCAGAGGAGAGCGACAAGAATGATCAGTGGGATGGAAGGGAAGCCCTACGAGGAAAGGTTGGGGGAACTTGGGATGTTCGGCCTGGAGAAGAGGAGGCTGAGAGGAGACATGATTGCCCTCTTCAGATACCTGAAGGGCTGTCATAGGGAGGAAGGGGCTCATTTGTTCATAGCTGCTTCCGAAAGCAGAACCAGAACCAATGGGTACAAACGGCAAGAGAGGAGATTCCGGTTGGATAGCTGGAAAAAATTCCTGACGGTGAGGGTGGTTCGGCAGTGGAACAGATTGCCAAGGGAGGTGGTGGACTCTCCCTCACTGGGCGTCTTCAAGCAGAGGCTTGACAAGCACCTGCTGGGGATGCTCTAGGGGGATTTCCTGCTGCAGGCAGGGGGTTGGACTAGATGACCTACTAGGTCCCTTCCAACTCTATGATTCTATGATTCTATGATTACGTTCCTAATTAATCACATAAAAGCAATATATATGAGTGCTTTTATTTTGTCATGTCCTACTTTTTTCTTGGGGGTCCTACACTTTTTTTATTATGACATATGGTCAACCTGACCTTGCAATAAATCTCCCAGGAAGTCAATCTCTGCTCCTTTTATGCAAATAAGGCAGGGTTGGGACCCTCGGTTTAGCCTAGTATTATTTCTGCTTTGATGCTGCCCTTCTGTGCCAGGCTTGGGGGGTCATCCTGGCCACATCCACCTCATCCCCTTGATCCACCCCAAGCAGCAGAGCCAGAAGAAGGAGGCCAGCAGGGAGGATGAGGGGGCAGGAGTGGAGGAGGATCAGTGGAGGAGGAACCCTGGCTGGCTCAGCATCCTCCAATCCAGGCAGGAGAGGAGGCTCCATCTACACTCCCAGGCAGGTTGGAGCATGCTGGAGGCTCAGGGCCAGGAGAAGGGAGGTAGTAATTGGGGTCCAGGCTTGACATGGGGGTGTGGTGGTGAATCAGGGTGACCAGATGCCAAACCCAAAATTCCTGAACCCCAAGGCCAAAATTCCTAATCCCAGGCCAAAATTCCTACCCGCTGGAAAAAATTGCCAAAAAATGTATTTTTCTTGGGTTTTTTCTGTTTTTTGACCATAATGTTTGATAGGAAGGAGATATCTCAAAACTGATTTTTGCATTGGATTCTGCTCTTCAATACGAATCCAATGACATATGGCATGATGGGGTACTGTGCACTATCAGGAAGTTTCAAAATGAAGCCAAATGTAGGACAGTGAAGCCAAAATGTAGGACACCCGGACAGGCGGCTAAAAAATCCGGACAAATCCGGTCATCTGGTCACCCTGGTGGTGGTGATAATGATTATTATCATCATGATCCCATTAGAGAGGAGGGGAGCATCAAATGCAGCAACCTGAAGTTTCCTGGTGTCCTGAAAGCATCCAAGTGCAGGAGTTTAAATCTAGTTGGGATTCAACTTTCCTCAACCTGGACACTCCTTTTCTTGTGCCCTTTCCTGGCAGACAAAAATTCAACAGATCTACAGTTCCTCAACTGGGTGAAACACTGATATTCACACATCTTTTCTACCCTTTGTGTTCCAGTATTTGTTCCTAGGAAGAAACTGCCCATTTATTCTAGTAAATCCTCTGGGGAAAGGACTTGGATTGCCGCAGCCTCTGACATTTGCATCTCTTTTCTCACCAGGTGAATCTCCCCTGTCCTGATCAATTCCTTTGGGAAAAGCAATAAGAACAGCCAAAGGCAAATACTCGTATGTCACCATCCCCTCCTCTGTGCTTCTAGGAATATCAAGAGTTTGAGCTGCTTTCCTGAGTTGACCTTGGAATTGACAGCAGCCATCCAAAAGTTTCCATTGTATAGTAGTCAAGACAGGAGCAAAACCATGGATGAGCAAACAAGTCCAGAAGAAGGGGCAGGAGGAGCCCCCAGCAGAGCAGAGTCTGTGATGGAGCCACCAGAGGAGCCGGACAGGTGGAGGGAGCCACTCTGGGCAGCCCAGTGGCAGGAGTTCCTCCAGATGCTGCAGGCCCCTCACTGTGCCCAGGGGAGCCCCCCAAAGTCGGAGGCCGCCCCTGGGGTGATGCCAAGGCCTTCCTGGTCTCCTTTGAGCAAGTGACCTATTTTGAGCAAGTGGCTGCAGCCTGTAGGTGGCCAGTGGACGCCCAGAGTTGGGTCCGAGCAGGAGGACCAGATAGCTCTCAGACCCCCTCTGCCTTCTCCATCTTCAGTGGGCTACACTACAAGGTTGTTGTAAGGTTTTCTAGGTCAACCTCTCTCAGGGTGCAATGCTAACTAATTTAGGCCAGCAAGACTCATCCACTGCCCATTCCCATGGCAGTGTGGGGAGGCAGGTGCATGCAGGTGCACTGGCCTAAACCCCCCCTTACAGCATTTTTGCAACACCCCTAGGCCAGCAAAGGACTTGTGCCAGGACTTATACTGGCCTACCTGAGGCTTAGGATTGCAGCCTTAATGGGGAAATAGTGCTCTTGATAATCCTGAATATTGTCACCTCTCCATTCACCAACTTGTGTGTCCCAAGAACTTACGGAGGGACTCACCGAAGTTGGTCACCTCTTTGCTAATGGGTTGGATTCTCTCCTGAGTTGTCTCCTTCTTGGGAATCACTTATTTAGCTTTCATTTCATTGAGTTAATGCTCACTTTTGCCCATACACAAATCCTGTCTTTGCTGGTGGGGAAAAATGATCCCTAACTGTGATGCAGGGTTGCTTTTCAGACAACTGAGGTGAGGGGCCCTGGATGGTCCTCCAGAGCTGGTGTGAGGCCGGCTGAGCTTGAATTAAATCTCCTTGAATTAAATTCTCATGACTCTCCCTGCAAAGAAGGCAGGATCTATAAGGCAGCTGCCCTGTTTCCCCCAAAACAAGACCTGCCCTGAAAATAAGACTATGGGCACAATCCAGAGGTATTACAGGACCATGTAAGACACAGTAATTACTGCACCACCTAGTGAAAACCCATGGGAAATTTATATTGCAATCCAGAGTAACTTGTTCTTACTCCGGAGCAAGGATTCCCCGTAGTTACTCTGGATTGCACCCTTAGTTCTGATCACATGACGGTTATGTAGCAGTGGTGTAGCTGGTGGGGGGCAATGGGATGGGGACCCCTTCCACCCAGCTGGCTGCTGAAGCTCAGGAGCAATTTGCACCTCATCAGCAGCAACCTCCCCCCACCAGCTTCTGCTCTCCCTGCAAAAAGCTGTAAAGCCCGGGAGCAAAGCCTCCTTGCAGATTTAATTACATGGTCACCCCATCCTACACCTGGGAAAGGATCACAAAGGAGAAACAGCCATGTTCCTTGGCAGCAGCCTGTCTAAAGGTATTTGGGTGTTGGGGGTGGGTTTGGAGGGTGGTATCCTCATCTTGCTGGGATAAGGCCTATTGGCTGTAATGCGGCTTGCTCATGTGTAGGCATCCATTGGATGAGCTCTCTGAGGCTGGAATCTTATCCTCGCTTTCTTGGGAGAAAGACAGGAAATTAAGTGTAATGGTGCTTGCATCTGAGTAGGCATGCACAAACAAAAATAAGACACCCCCCAAAAATAAGACCTAGTGTGTTTTTTGGGGGAGGGGAATATAAGACAGTGTCTAATTTTGGAGGAAATTGTATGTGCTCCCTGAGATATCTGGTGGGCCACTGGATATAGGATCCAGATATAGGAAGCTGGTTTAGATGGGCTATGGGTCTGATCCAGTGGAGGCTCTCTGATGTTCTTAACCCCTTGATTCATCCCAAGCAGCAGAGCCAGAAGGAGCCCAACGGGGGGGGGGGGGCAAAGGAGGAGGATCAGTGGAGGGGAGGATGCTCAGGGATGCTGCTGGGGAGTGAAAGAGTTAATGATGAGACTCAGGGGCGGGGATGGGAAGGAGGAGCAGGAAGGGCTGACTGGAGCTCAGCTCCTCCTCCAGCTCTGGGCTGGCATGGAGTGATGGTGCAGGTGGGACCCAGGAGGAGGCTCAGAGCCAGAGGGGGGGCGGGTGCAGGGAGTCCTTTGGGGTCTAGGCTTGCAGATCTGGGGGGAGGATAATGATAATCCAATCCCAGGGAGAGGGAGGGGAGTCCATGCATCAGAGGTTGGTGTCTGCAGTTCACAGGTTCTCCTGAAAGTATTCAAGAGCAGGAGAGCAGTATTTAAGATTCCTGGCTGGGAATCCACTTTCCCCAGACTGGGTGCCCCTTTATATTCTTGTGCCCTTTCTTGGCAGGCAGAAATTCAACAGGGCTACAGGTCATCAGCAGAGAAAAACCTGGACCTGAAGCACTCTTTGCCTT
The DNA here is from genome assembly GCA_030015325.1 of Cryptoblepharus egeriae. NCBI lineage: Eukaryota > Metazoa > Chordata > Lepidosauria > Squamata > Scincidae > Cryptoblepharus > Cryptoblepharus egeriae. Next base: position 10,209,356 of record JAREYC010000002.1, read on the forward strand.
TCCTGTCCTTTGTGTTCCATTGTGTGTGTCTTCAGCAAGAAACTCCCCTTTCAGGTCAGGACAACCTGCAGGGAAGTTCTGCATCTCTACTGTCATCTTTTCTGTCAACTTGCCTGAATTGACCTCTCTGTCACTCAAAGGTCTCCATTTTTCAGGGGTGACACCAGGACAGAAGCCGTGAATGAGGAAATAATTGAAGAGCCAGAAGAAGGAACAGGAGGAGCCCCTGGCAGAGACCAGCCTGAACCTGTGATGGAGCCACCTGAGGAGCTGAGCAGGTGGAGGGAGCAACACTGGGAGGCCCAATGGCAGGAGTTCCTCCAGAGCCTGCAGACCCCTCACTGCACCCAAACAAGCCCCCCAGAGTTGGAGGCCGCCCCCTGGGATGACGCCAAGACCTTCCTGGCCTCCTTTGAGCAAGTGGCTGCGGCCTGTGGGTGGCCCCCAGGAGAGTGGGTGGCTCGGCTCCTGCCTGCCCTGAGTGGAGGCGCCCAGCAGGCCTTCAGCCTCCTGGCAGCCCCAGAGCGGGAGGACTACGGGCAAGTGAAGGCGGCCATCTTGAGAGGCGAAGCCCTGAGGAGGGAGAAGCGGCGCCAGCACTTCCGGCAGTTCTGCTGCCCGCAGCTGGGAGACCCGCGAAGGATGTACAGCCAAGTGCAGGAGCTTTGCTGCCAGTGGCTGAAGCCCGAGAGGCACAGCAAGGAGCAGATCCTGGAGCTTCTCATCCTGGAGCAGTTCCTGGCCGGCCTGCCTGGGGACGCCCAGAGCTGGGTGCGGGCCAGAGGACCAGATAGCTGTGCCCAGGCGCTGGCCCTGCTGGAGGACTTCCTCGGGAGCCACAGAGAGGCCGCAGCAGCCACGAGACAGGTGAGGTCTTAATGTGTAATTCCAAGTTTGCTGAGCAGACAAAGAATGTGGAGTATGTTCTTTGGAGCACCTGCAAATCTCCAGCTAAAACAGAGTTGTAATTGCATTTAGGAGACGCTTGAACTGAATTCACCTTCTTCAGTACATTGAAAATCCTTTCAAGTTAAGGCTGATAAATGATCTTGACATCTTGAAGGAAACTCTGCATGGGATGCACCCATTCAGAAGAGCCATCTTATGCCATTATTCCATATTGCTTAAATACAGTGGTGCCTCACATAAAGAGCTTAATTCATTCCGGAGGCATGCTCTTTAAGTGAAACACTCTTTAGGTGAAGCAGATTTCCCGTAGGAAATAATGAAACTCAGACGATTGGTTCCACAAGCCCCAAAATATTCACATAAAAATATTAACTGGATGTAAAAATGATGACAAAACACTGGAACTGAATTCAGAACATGCATTCAATGTGCATGATCCTATGAAGTCCACTTAGGCTGCAATCCTAAAGACACTTTAACACAATGGGGCTTACTTCTGAGTAGACAAAGTTAGGAGATTGCAATCAAAGACACTTTCCTGGGAGGCTTACCTGGGCGGCTGCTGGAGGTTCAAGGTGGCGGGGCGGGGTACTTGGGGGCAGTTAGGGACAACTGCCCCCAAGTTGGATGGCAGTTAGAGGCAGCAGTGCTGGCTGCCAGCCCTTTTAAAGAGAATCTGCGTGGAGCATCAGGGCTGCATAGCATGTATGCCCATAGCAGCTTGCTTGTTAAGTGAAGCCGGACTTGTTATTTGAAGCAAGATTTCTTGGAAATTTATACTTGTTATGTGAAACACTTGTTATGTGAGGCATTTGTTATGAGAGTTACCACAGTACATTTAAAAGCATAGAAATGTTTGTAGCTGATACATAACATGCCTGATACATAACATGTGTCTTTCAGCACAACAGGAAGAAAATGTACAGGCAAAGCTTTTGCCCAGATGTAATAATCTGAACCTGCCATGTCAGTCTTCATAATTTCCATCAGGAATTATTTGCCCATCATATGTGATCCTGCAGTTAGCTCAGCCACAGGTCTAGAAAGCTGTATAGAAGAGTATTTCTCAGAAACCACATGTGGAATTAGGCAGCAAAGGGGAACAGGATGTGAGGGATGCATCTTTATTTCCTACTCTCTGAGTTCTGAGCAAGCGTCTCTTTGCTGCTTCAGGAGCTGTTGCAAGAGAGGGCTGTGAGTCCCCTTGATGTGAAGGAGGAACACTCGGAAGTGGTTGAGGGAAAGAACTCCAGAGATCCTGCAGAGATATTCAGAGAGCCCAAGCAAAGCATCAAAGAGGAGTGCCCTTTGCCAGGTCAGCATTCAGTGGGTGACACATGAGTTCTGCTCCAATTCAGGTAATGAAAAAGAACGGGACAGAAATGGCCTGGCCTCTTTAGCAACCATGCAGAAGAGGGAGATAAGAGTCTCTGAACCCAAGCCCTGCTTGGACACAGCTGTTTGAAGGATCAGAATCTGGCCCTTCCTAGCCCTGGTTGCTTCTAAGGAAGAACAAGTGGATCAGTCTTCCTTTTCCATAAAACGTCCCTTCTTTCACTCACAGGCATTGAAGTGGAACCTTCATCCTCGGTGTTTCCCCAAGAAGGTCAGGACATGATTTTAGATGAGCTGACTGGGACTTTTCGTGTCCAAACAGAGCAGGTTGGTAAAATACGGTGTCCAGACATACATATGATGGCAGCCAATATTCTGCAGGAGATAATCCTGACCCAAATGTTTTTCTTATCTTGCAGGATACCGGTTTCCGTATGGATGTGGAGAGACAAGTGCAGTCTGGCCAACAGATCTTGACCTGGAATGTTCTGCCGCAGGATGAAAATGTGGATTCCCTGGGTGAGGACCTGCTCTGCTTAGTAAATCCTGTTTAAAAATTGCATATCTCTTTATAATACAATATACGGTACATAACTGGATGCTGTTGCAAACAGTAAATAAATGTGCTTAATACATGAAGGTGACTGAATGTTTTAAATCATATATTTTGTGACGAAAACATTGAGTAGTGATTAAGAAGTAAATGAAAATGTGGATAGAGCGGCTGTGCCCTTTTTCTGCCAGTCCTTCCTCCTTTTGTTCTGTGCCCTTCACACTTCACACACAGCCATGTCCCTTTCTTTCTTTTCCTCATTTAAGCATTGCCCATTCCTACTGGAACGGATCCCAAACCTAGTCATAGCGCATTTCTTTGATGGCTCCGTCACTGTATGCTCCCAGTCAGCATATAGCGAATACATGGTGTCAATCTGTACACTTTATAATTTTCATCTAATCGATTTACTATGAAGTGGAAAAAAGAACATGAAACACATGTTGAGGTTCAGGGAATGCTTTTTGTGTTGAAATGTCAGAGAAATAAATTCTTGGGTGTTTCTCTGTCCACCAGTGGGATCTTTCAGCAGCCAACTTGGTCTGGCTCCCTATCCAGTGAAAGAGAAAGAGACGTTCCCAGATCCTGTGGAAATTCAGATACTCCCAGGCCAAGACTTGGGTAAGGAGTTGTAAGACACAAGAAAACTCTTCTCCCACATGTCAGATACGTTGATTCTTTATGGAGGAACCTCTCTGCCATGTGTCTTCATTCCCAAAAGTGCACATATGTCTTTATTATAGTCTTTCTTAAACTGTGGATCGGGTCTCACTAAATTTATCATGAGCAAATTTTAGGAGTGTCCCAACATTTAAATCTGTATTTTATTTTAAATACTAGACTTGATACTATCATGGTTTGTGATTGCATTTGGGGAAATGTTATAGATCTCTTATCACCAGGCTACAGTGCCTATGCTTTTGACATTGGCAGTCTGTGGGGCTTAGTTCTGGGTAAGTATGGATATGATTGCAGCCTTTGGAATGTCTGGGGAATTTTTTTTAAACAGATCACCAACTACAGTAGAACCTCAATTCACTACCCAAGGGACTGGAGGAAATTGGTCAACTTATGGAGGTTGTCAACATATGGAAAAATATGCAGTACTGTACTTATAATATTTTTACAGCTGTTATTTCAGAAAAGGTGGTCATTATAGAGAGGTGGTCAACTTTATAGATTCTGCTGTATTTGGAGGAGGAAAGTTTTTCATTTTAAATTTTAAAAAAATGTACTACAAGCTTTTTAGTGGTTAAGACACTGCACCTATTAACCAGCAGGCCAGGATTCGAGACCTGGATCCCCACAAGACAAGGTGAGCTCCTGTCCTTAGCCCAGCTCTGCGACATAGCTGGAACCAATCGTATCAGCTCTGCCGTTCCATTGGACTATTTCAGTGGCATTGAGGGGGGGATTTGCTGCTTGGGTAACAGCCTATCCTCCATATTTATCTACCCAGGCCTTTGTGTTTTGCATACAGTGTCGAGCATGATAACATAGCCTTTCGAGACTGATGGATGCCAATACAAACGATTTGATCATATGGGGAATGAGTTAAAAATTTTCTGCTCAATGATGTCGCTTCTGGGTTAATGACCTGACAATCTGTGATCCTAAAATGCAGGTCCTGGTGCTAAAATGTTTTAATAACTGCCTTATACGTGTCACCTTCAGTTCCAGATTTAGCCTGCAATCCTAACCCTATCTACTCAGAAATTAGTCCCATTATATTCAATGGTGTTTACTCCCAGGAAAGTGTGTTTAGGATTGCAGCCTTAGTTGCTTTCTTCTTCTTTTGATATCTCTGCATTTCTACTGTGTTTTCCTCAAAATAAGACCTAGTACTATTTTTTAGGATTCCTACAATATAAAGTTCCCAATAAGATGTACAATATAAAGTTCCCAAATAAGACGTAGTTCTGATCATACCCAGGGCTTTTGGTAGCATAAGAAGAGCCGTGGGAAAGGCAGGAGAGATGGTACCAGTGCACTGCCTGCAGGGACATAGCTCCTGGACTGGCCACTGGAGACACACTGTATTTAGGGCATGACAGGGGACTCTCTCCTCCACAACTCTGTCCAGCACAGTGACAGGGAACACTGATTTCTGCAGTACTGTACCATATAGCGGTGGCCAGCCGCTGCCCCTCTGATGTGGTGCTCAGAGGTGGTGGGTCAGCAAGCCCAGATAATGGGTTGCTGACCCACCATCCCAGAGAATCAGTGGTGCCAATGAAGCCGGTGCTAGAACAAGCAAGGCAGCAGTGGAGGGAGCAGAGTTGCATAAACCAATGCATCCTCTATAGTGCCAGATGGAGTATATCCTGTCACAGATGGAGTAACACCAAATGCACTCTGCCTGTGATACAAGAACTGATAGTGAACGCAGGAATTGGTGAAACCTAGAGAAAGAAAAAACAAGAGCATATAATTTACTGTATTTAAAGGTCAGTTTGCTGCCGTAAAACACTGGGCATTGGTCATTCTGCAGTGATTATTGGGATGCTTTTACACTGATCTTCAGGTGCAGCACAGTACACCTGCGGGTTACCTGCATGAAGCCATAGACTTCTTTTATTACCTGCAGGTTTGGTGCTCTTTCACCATGCCTGCAGGATATAATTAAAGTTTATATGCTCAATGTGGGTAACCCACAGGAAAGCCACAGGTGCACTGTGCTGCACCACAGTGCAGCAGTGTAAAAGCAATCTTCAGCCCCTTTACACGATCAATCCAATTGAGTCTGCCTGTTCATTTTTCAGGTGGACCCATTCAGACCCTCCATTCACCTCTGTGGAGTGTCACTTTACACCTGCCTATGGTACCTCCAATCCAATCCACTTTTTTAAAAAAAGCAGAAGGGGATGTGTCCCCTTCCATCTGGGCAGATCGGATTGGCAGGCCCATATAATAGACTAGCGAAAAGTGTACCTGCTTTGTGGGAATAAAATTCCCCCATACACCATCCACCCACAGCGCATCAATCCCCCTCATGCTCATCCCCCCATGCGCATCATCTCCCCCATGCGCATCATCTCCCCCATGCGCATCAACTCTGCAATGTGCATCAACCCCCAATGTGCATCATCTCCCCATGTGCAACACTCCCCATGCACAACATCCTCCCCAGTACAACCTCTCCCTCCAAACAACATCCCCCTCACTGCACCGGGTACCAAATTGGCTGGAGGTTGGTCAGTCTTCCATGTTACGTATAGGACAAAAACACGTTGCACCCCTTTCCAGCCCCTCAAGGGTTAAATTTCTCCATATCGGTTTGTGGTTCTACACCCTCCCGAATTTCATGCTTCTAGGTCCTAGGTCCGGGGGTTGGGGCAGAGCATCCCTCAGTCACCAAATCATCAATGCAAAGTATAGGGAGGAAAACGCGTTGCGCCCCTTTTCACCCCTTTCCGGTTGGAATTTCAGAAAACCGGTTCTTAGTGCACCCCTCCGTAACAGAAGGAACACCCACCCTAAATTTCATGCTTCTAGGCCCATCGATTTTGGCAAGGCATTGATGAGTGAGTGAGTCAGTGATTGACTTTTCTCTTTTTTATATATAGACTAGAGCAAGCTGTGTCCTTGTTGGCTCTGCAGGGTGTTATCACTCTGATAAGATAAGACTGATAAGATAAGATTGAACTTGTTTTTGTTGCCACTCCTATCTTGTAGTATGACAGTAAGATTTGATTTAATGGTAGATTTAAACAGAATAATATTTTGACCCCCAGACAAGATGAGTGCAAAAAGAAAGAGCTATTCTGTCGAGTACAAGAAAAGAATCGTAGAGGACTCGTGCGGCAAGAATCTTACGGCTTACTGCAAACAGAAAAAGTTGGATCTCCGATTGGTCCGCAAGTGGCGAGCAGATTATGATAACTTCAGTCAACAGGTGGATGTGGGAAATGCTAAGAAGCGCAGATGTGGATCAGGTCGGCAAACATTATTTCCTGATTTGGAAGACATCACCTGTGAATGGATTGCTGACAGGAGAGCAAAGTCTTTGGTTGTGCACAGGGCTGATATTCAAGCATTTGCCCTTGCAATGGCACCAAAGTTAGATATATCCCCAGAAGAATTTAAAGCATCACAACACTGGCTGGATAACTTCCTTCAGCGATATGAACTGTCTCTAAGCAGATCAACAACAGTGTTCAAGCTGGAAGATGCTGAAGTTGTTAAACGTGCACTTGCCTTCAAGTCCTTTGTTGATGGCGTCGACTTTTCTAAATACCAACTCTCCAACATGATTGCTATGGATGAAACTGCAGTGTTTATGGGCCAAGGATCTCAAACAACAATTAATCAGAGGGGTGCCTCATCAATTCACATTCCCTCCACTGGTTATGAAACAGCACACATTATCTGTATTTTGGCAATTCGTCTGGACGGAAAGAAAGTCACACCTCTAATCATCACGAAGGGCAAGAAAGATAAGATTGAACTTGTTTCAGGCATTTATGTTCTTGAAACCGAAAAAGCTTGGTGCACACAAGCAGTTATAAGGAAGTGGGTCGATTTAATGCTGCCACCGACTTTGCGAGGTGGTCAAAGAGGTCTGCTAGTCTGGGATTCAGCCAGCACTCACCGCGCTAAAGACATGAAGAACTTCCTTGCAGAGAGAAGAATAGATCAAATAATGATTCCTGCAGGAATGACTGCCTATCTCCAGACTCTTGATATTGCAATAAAGAAGCCATTCAAGGACCATTTGCACATGGAAATCAATGACTTCATTGAAAATAGAATGGAGAGAAATCAGCGTGGAAGTTTTGTGAAGCTTGGCCTGCAAGAGGTCGTGACTGGGGTGAAGAATGCATGGGATAAAATCACTGACAGCTGTGTTGCCAAAGCACTACAAGCAGGCTACTTGGACAAGAAGTGTTCATTTCAGGAGAGCTCCATTGCTAGACATGAAAAAATGGGGTCAATGGTTCTAAAGGAAATGGAGTCGCAAGAAAATCAGGCCAGAATTTGGGATTTAGAGAGTTATGACGATGTGCCAGAAGAAGATGACCTGACTATATTTGAATAAATATATATTTTTGTACATGAATAAATGTAGAGTGTTGTACATGAATACATGTGGATTGTTGTACATTAAAAAAAAGATATCCCTTGAAAATAAAAACTAGTATGTTTTTGGAACAAAAAATAGTGTCTTATTTTTCTAGCTAGCTCCACAGAATGTGTTAGCTTCACACTAAGAATGATGAACAGTTCTACCCTGGTCAAATGCCCAATTTCTTGGTTCCTGGTCTTGGTGATGCCAAGTCACCAGATGAAGATGGCCTCCAGCAGTTTCTTGTGATCTCAGGCCAGTTAAGCCTGAGAGAGCCAGGAAGAAGAGGCCTCTGGGAACGTCCCACAGTGCCCTTGTGGATTTGCCAGGTTGTTCTGCTGGACTTCAGCACCCAGTTTGGGAATCACTGCTTGATGGTTTTAAGTTATAGTACATTGATTTATAATTGTGCTGATTATCAGTGGTGATGACTCCATGAAGCCGGTGACTTGGCAAAGTAGAAAAAAGAAATGGTGAAATCATATATGGTTCTTTGGGGGAAGAAGTAGGGTGAGAAGTATGTTTCCTAAGGGAAATTTTGTATGGAGTCATTGACTCCAGGACCAATGCTATCCAACTTTCCAGAGTCTTTGCATCTCCAAGATAAGGGAAGAAATGTTCCCTTATCCTGAGAAACGTTGTGATTACCTCCCTCTTCCTGACTGCCCCCTTGGCATGGCTGCTTAAATGCAGGGAAGTTAATAATATATAAATAATAATAATATGATATACTTTATTTATATCCCACCTTTACCCCCTACTACCCATATTCCCTGGGGACTTCAGTAGGATTAGGATCATCAGTTCACATTCACAGTCAGCACTGATATCTATATGATTTCAATCTGTTCAGTGTACCATTTTCTTTCATTTTCATCTAAATGATTTATTCTGAAACATGAAACACAAAGATAAGGATCCATCATTTTTGCATTGAAATGTAAGATAAATTCTTGCCTCTTTCTCTGTCCACAAGAGAGATCTTTTGGCCCCAAACTCAACCTGGCCCCCCATCCAGTGAAAAAGGAAACTACGTCCTTCCCAAATCCTATGGAATGTCAGAAACTCCCAGGCCAAGACTCGGGTAAGGAGTTGGAAGAACCAAGAAAGAATTCTTCTCCCACATGTAAGATACATGGTTTTCTTTCTTGGACATCCTTCCCACCATATTGCTTCATGGCCATAAGTGCACATGTTTCCTTACAACACTGTGAATCAGGACCCACCAGGTGGGTCCTCAGCCAATTTTGGGAGGACCCCCATTCATTTAATTCTGTACTTTCTTATTATTTTAATTGATATTGCCATGGTACGTTTTGGGGAAATGTTACAAATCTGTACTTTCAACAGGCTACAGTGTATAGGCTTTTAACAATGATAGAGGGCTTAGTCCTGAGTAAGTGTGGATGGGATTGCAGTTTTTGGAACATATGAGGAATTTTTTTTAAACAGGTGGGGAATTGGAGAGTTGGGGGCTTTTCTTAGTTTTAAATACATTTTAAAATTTATTGTAAACTTCTAATTTAGATTTGATTCTGTTATATGGAGATTGTTAATAATATCGCGCTTGCTGATAACAGCTTCTGTTGGGTCCTGACAAATTGACATTCCAAAATGGAAGTTTGAAAAGAGGTCTCCGGAACATACAAAAGTCCTCTCTTTGTCTCTTCAGATGATGGGAAGACAACTCGGCTCAAGCAGATGAGTTCGCCACTTGGAAAAAAGAAGCCAGTGGAAACACCCAGGAGAGGACAAGAGAGAACCCAGCAGGATGATCCAGTGACAGCTGAAGTGCAGGAGGAAGGGTGTGAGTCAAATAAAGGGCAGGGAATGGAGCCACTTGGGGGGTGCAAAGAATCTGGGGAGCTCCAGGAAAGTCTTGGAGGTGCCTGCAGCAATCCTATCCCAGTGGATGTAGTGGGGAACAAAACATGGAGATCTTCTAAGCATGGAAGAAAGGAGTGCCCAGAGTCAAGATGTGTCCAAGAGTTCAAGGGAGGCCCAGCAGTGGAGGAAAAGATCAGGCCAAAACGAAAGCTTGATGAACATCTCATCAGTCAGATGGTTGAGCCAAACAGTGTTCGGCCTAAGTTAGGTAGAGCACACCTTTCAAATTCATTAACAAAATGCAAGGTAAGTTGTTCTGGGAAAAAGACTTGCAAATGCTCTTGCTGTAGAAAAAGCTTCTCTCGGAGTTCAAGTTTCTCAAGACATCAGATGATCCATACAGAAAATAAACCACTCCGGTACCATGAGTGTGGGGAAAAATTATCTCCAGGATCACATTCGTTAACCAATTTGAGTAATCGTACTGGAGCGAAACCCCACAAATGTCCCAGTTGTGGGAAAACCTTTACTCAGAGAGCAACTCTAATAAAACATCAGATCATCCACACAGGAAAAAAACCACACCAGTGTCCTGAGTGTGGAAAAAAGTTCTCTTGGAGATCAGGTATGTTGAGACATCAATTGATCCATGAAGGAACAAAACCACATCAGTGTCTTCAGTGTAGGAAAACTTTTTCTCAGAGATCAAATTTGTTAAGACATTTGGACACTCACACTGGGGACAAACCTCACAAATGTCCCGACTGTGGAAAATGTTTCTCTCGAAGATCAAATTTATTAAGACACCAGAAGCTTCATACTGGGACAAACCTCACAAATGTCTCAACAGTGGAAAACAGTATTCTCGAAGATTAAATTTATTAAGACACCAGAAGCTTCATACTGGGACAAACCTCAAAAATGTCCCAACTTTTGAAATGTCTTTGTTCATTGATCGCATTTATTAAGACTTTAGAACAGGGGTGTCCAACACATGGCCTGGGGGCTGCATGTGGCCCAGGACAAGGGCAGATGTGGCCCTCCTGCAAAGCTGGCCACCACCTTTGGAAAAACTGGCTTAGTGGCAGCAGCCATTTTCAAATTTCGCGTGCTTATCTGCACGCTGCCCTGGGCGGCTACCACAAAGCTGGTCTGGGCTGCCTGGCTCCTCCCCCTATCACCTCCTGGCACTTAGAGCGCTTCAGGCCCCTGCAGACCTTGCAGCGCTCACCCACCCACATCCCTCAAAAGCAGCCTCAGCCTCTATCCCAGCTGCTGCCTGATGACCTTGAGACCTACTCAGAAGTAAGCCCCATTAAAGTCAATGAGGCTTACTCCCAAGTTGCAGTCTGAGAGCCCAATGGTGCATAGGATGGACTGTGATCCTCTCCAAGCTTAACCTTGGAGATATGCTGCAACCCTAACCATGACTACTCAGAAGTAAGGCCCAGTGTACCCAGTGGGTCTCACTCCCAGGAAAGTGTGTTCAGGATTACAGCATATCTCCAAGGTTAAGCTTGGAGAGGATCACAGCCCATCCTATGCATCATGCCTCCTCAGAAATAAGCCCCACAAAAGTTAATGAGGCTTACTCCCAAGTTGCAGTCTGAGAGCCCAATCCTATGCATGGCTACTCAGCAGAAAACCTCATGATAATCAATGAGACTTACTCCAAGGTTTAGCTTGGAGAGAATCGCTACCCATCCTATGCATCATGCCTACTCAGAAAGAATGAGACTCCAAGGTTTAAAAATGTAGGACAAAATATAAGACATCCTACATTTTGTCCAACATTTTAAAAAAAGTTGTTAATGTTTGTGTGCAGCCCAAGCCAACTCGTCTTCTTCCAGTGCGGCCCAGGGAAGCTAAAAGGTTGGACACCCCTGCTTTAGAACATTCATACTGGGGAGCAACATCACAAATGCCATAGCTGCATGAAAACCTTTTCTCCCCAGCCAAATTTATTAACCCATCATAGGGATCTAGTAGGTCATCTAGCCTAATTCCCTCTAGTCCATCAGAAAACTCATACTAAGGTGTTTTTTGGTGTAGGAAAAACTTAATTGAGGCATGAATGCTAATTATTGGGTGGCTAATGCCCAACTGGTTATCGGGTGTAATATTAATTATACTGTAATACTGATTATCGGATGGAATATTAGGATAATACAGATTATCAGGTGGCTAATGACCTACTTGGCTGCAGTGGCTCAGTGGTTAAAGGCACCGTGCCTGTCAATCTGATAATATACCCTTGTATTATCATTAGCACCCATCCCTTGCATTGTATCAGTTGCACCCATCAATAGCACTTGTATCAGTAGCACCCATCCCTTGTGTTGACCTGGGTGTGTTCTGAAAGTGCCATGATGTATTCTTACGCCATCCTCGATGCATTTTGGGTGGTGTACCTCATGCACCAGCCTTTTTGTGCTGTCCCACAACTCTGGGGCCACAGACTTGTTATCAGTTATAAGAAACATGTTGCTGTGCTGCAGGCAGGCAGATTCAGGATCCAGGCAGGCTGTCCAGTACACACTCCAGTCTACTTGGGTCCTCCTGTGTGCCCACTGGTGGCTCAGTTTCCTGATGGCTAAAGTGGCGGCAGCACATTTTCTCCTCTGCCCACGGCCACTTTGACTTTCAGCAAGATGAGCCTTGGGCAGGCAAGCAGTAGGCCTCAGCCACACTGTGCTACAGGCTTGCCACCATCACCACCACCCCATCTGTGGAATATATTGAGCTGAAGGGAAATACAAAAAGAAGGCTATTGCTGGAAGTTAGAAAAGTGGTCATCAGCACAGAGAAAAAAGTCCCCTCTGTGTCTCTTCAGGTGATGGGAAGGGAATTCGGATCAAGGGGATGACTTCTCAGCTTGGAAGAAAGAAGCCAGTGGAAACACCCATGAAACAACGAAGGAGAACCCAAGAGGATCTGCCTGTGACGGCTGAGATGTGGGAGGAAGCAAGTGAGTCCAGTGCAGGGCAGGGAATGGAGCCACTTGGATGGTGCAGTGAATCTGGGGAGCACCCAGAAGGTTTTGGAGCAACTTGCATCAGTTGCAGTGCAGTGGATACTGATGGTGCAAAGGCATCAACTTCCAAGTGTGGCAGAGGGAACCATCATGAGTTGGCTGTCCAGTGTGTTTTTAAACACATTGGAAAAGAGTTGAAGGAAGGCCCTACGTTGCTGGAAAAGATCCAGCTGACATCAATGCTTGATAAATATCAAGGCAGCCACATGGAAGAGAAAGATCCTGACTGCCCAAATTTAGGAGTAAGGCTCCATTCTCATCCATCAGGAAAGCATCAGATAATTCATACTGGAGAGATGTCTTACAAATTCCTCCATTGTGAAAATAGATTTTCTCAGAGATCACACTTATTAAGACATCAGAAGATCCACACAGGAAAGAAATCACACCAGTGTCCTGTGTGTGGAATAAATATTCGTTGGAAATCACATTTGTTAAGACATCTGTACACTCATTCTGGGGAGAAACCTCACAAATGCCACAACTGTGGAAAATACTTTGCTCTCAAATCAGATTTATGCAGACATCAGAAGATCCATACCGGAGAGACACCCCACAAATGCCCCAACTGTGGAAAAGGATTCTCTCGAAGATCAAATTTATTAAGACATCAGAATATTCATATGGGGAGGAAACCTCACTAATGCCCCAAGTGTGAGCAAGGCTTCTCTGGGAGATGAAAGTACAGTATAGCTCATCGGAAAACTCATACTAAGAGAAATCTTTGAGCTGTCTTGGGGGTGGAAGCACATATTTTAGAAATGAATACTGTTTATCAGATGGCTAATGTCTGCTGGGATAAACAGTTAATAAACTAAAGGTCCATTGTTTTCTCAAATTGTGATTTCAGTGATTAATCTTGCCTTATTTGTAATAAGTTGGTTGTCTTGTACTGCAGTCATTTAAAGATAATTACAGGAAAGGAGTTTGATCTTTGATGAGGTCAGTGCTGCTTATCTTGGCTGATAATCTCTGTTCAATAACCCATCTTGGGTCAGGCATTATGAGCCTGTAAGTACCAGTTGTGGTATGAATGGTTTGGATAACCAAGATGGATTGTAGAATATATGCAATTTTAATGTTCCTGGATGAGATAAAATGGGAGGAATCCCAGCACAAGAGGGTGAAAGAAGAGCTGTGAGAGAAGACTGTGAGAAAAGGATTCTCAGGCTGCAATCCTAATCTCCAGTTAAGCCAGCATAAGTCCTGACACACTCCCATGCTGGTACTTCTGCCCCATTCCAGGGTGGTGGGTAGGCCAGTGCACAAACATGCACTGGGCACACCACCAGGGGATGATATGCCAGGTGAGTGATGGAGGCCTAAATTGATTAGGATTGCATCCGCCCAAGTTCTTCCCTTAAAAGTGTGAATTCTCAGCAAGGAGAATCAGGTCCAGACTAATGGCAGGAGGTATGGAAGAAACAACTCAATTAGCTTCTTGCCATTCTTTAGATCCTGAACATGGGGAATAGGGACACCAAAGGGACACCGTCCCTGGACTGCCAGGACCCCCCTTTCCTCCCACCCACCTCCCACTCTTAGGGAAACCCCTAAGTCCCCTCTTATACATATAAATATACACTCACTCTTGATTGACCCATCATCTACATAGCCAGTTAAAGTGTGAGTACATTTTTTGGGATGTCTCTCTCTCTCTCTCTCTCTCTCTCTCTCTCTCTCTCTCTCTCTCTCTCTCTGTGTGTGTGTGTGTGTGTAGCCTTTTAAAAAAATACTGATCAGCCACTGTAGATTCAGTCTCCATGTGTTAGACAGTAGGGTCCAACCATCTGACATGCCTAAGATCATGCCACTTAAGACCCAATCTATCCAACTTTCTAGCACTCAAGAAACATTTCCTTACCTTGAGGGGCCCCCTCGTGCAGAATGCAGTGAGTGCCCCACTGCAATCCTAAGCTCCACTTAGGCTGGCATAAGCCCTGTGCTGACCTGGGGGTATCTCAAAAGTACCGGAAGGCATTTAGGGCAGTGCCCAGGAATATGCCAGGTGAGATATGCCACCTAAATTGTTTGTGCCCTAATTGACTTTGCTGTTTGAATGCTGAAACTGGCAGGCTGGGATTTGTAACCTGGATGCTGCATGACAGAGTGAGCACCTGTCCTAGCTCATGCCAACCCAGCAGTTCAGAAGCATGGAAATGGAAGTAATTAAATAGGTACCTTCTTGGTAGAAAAGTAACAGCTTTCTGTGTGGTGTGGGCCACATGACCATGGAGGCATCTTTGGACAACGCTGGTTCTATGGTTTAAGAAATGGGGCTGATCGCTGCACCCTAGAGTTGGTCATGACGAACAGAGCAACCTGCTGGAGACACCTTTACACACATGTACACACACACACACACTGTCTTTGATTGTTTCAAATTCAACAGTTCACTTTGGGCAGTATATTGTTATAGGGCTGGTCCTGTTATAGGGCATGGTTCTTGACAATGTTTGGACAAACCTAATAATGAGTAGAAGATTCAGGATGATCAATATCAACTGAACTGGTTCAGCAAGGGTGATAATGCCCCTCCCCCAGACATGTCCTGAATTTTACCCTGTGTCCTGGAAAAAATCCTCATTGTCCATTTTCTTGTGAGCAAGCAGTATGTAAAATTCATGTAATTGCATGCAATAAATTATATGTAATAGTTTTAAATTTAATAATAAGGTATTGATTAAATCCCTGAAGATCTATGAAGATGCCTGAGCCAAACAGAGTAATAGAAAAATCAGAAATAACAGAGAAATGTAAAAATGAATAGATCCAGCCAGGGAAAGGAGTGCCAAATGAATCCACTGCAGTAGTTCCCAAATTGTGCACTGAGGATCCCCAGGAAGCAGCATAAACGAGGCAGGGAGCAGAGGAATCCTTTAAAAACTCACTGGTCCAGTTAGTCAAGGGAGTGGCCAGTCAGAAATGCTTGGGAGTCACTGCTCTTCAGTAACAAGATTAATGGGCACTAAATGGGGAGACAGTTCAGCAAGGGAGGCAAAGAGACTTGTCCATGACCACAATTCCCCTGTGCTGGAAGCAACATCCCCTTCCATAAGCCCATTGGGATGGCCCTGGATGACCCTTCACAGCAGGACTGAGGCCAGTTGACCTTGCAATTGATCTCCTAGCAGGAGTCTCATCTTCCTTCCTGCAAAGAAGGCAGGATTTAGAACCCCTGTTTAGCCTAAGATTATGCATCTTCAATTCCTTCCCTTCTGTGCTAGGATTGGGGTGTCATCTTGGCCACATCCACTCAACCCTAGTGCCTTGAAGCCCCTCAAGTAGATTAGCAGCATAGCCAGAGGAAGGAGCCCAGCAGGGGAGGGAGGACTTGTGGGGAGGCAGGAGTTGAGGAGTAGCAGTGGAGGGGGGACCTCCAGGCTGGCTCAGCATCCTCCAATCCAGGCAGGGCTGGAGGGAGGATGCTCAGGGTTGCTGCAGGGGAGTGAAAGGGTTTTAATACAGGGATGGGGGGGGGAGATGCTGATCCTGGGGAGTTGTGGGGGCGAGAGGCAAGAGCAGGAGGGAGGGAGGGGAAGGGAGGGTTCTGAGAGTTCTTGGCAGTTGACTGGTTCTTGCCCATCCAGCTGGCAGGACTGTTTGGTGAGTCCCCCAACTGTAGGGTCCAGCCAGGAACTCACAGTTCAGCCCCCATCAGGTTTTGGATGGGTTGGTGTGGCAGGCTGTCAGGTGGGAGCCTGCAGAAGTGTGAGAGGTGCAGGGGGTCGTGGGAGAGGGTTGTAGAGAGGACAGTGACTGTGATTATGATGATCTCCCCCCCAATGTAGGACATCCCAAAACAATGTAGGACATGACAAAATAAAAGCTAAAAGTACTCATATATATATTGCTTACATATGGTAAATGTAAATACTATATTATTTATTATTAAATTTAAAACTATTACATATAATTTATTACAGTACATATAATTCACTAATTACAAGAAGGCTACATGCTGTTTGCTCACAAGGAAAATGAGGACAAGGAAGACTTTTTGCAGAAGACAAGCCTAAAAAAGAGGACATGTCCAGGAGACATATGGTCATCATTTCCCAAGAAAAAGAGAGGGTGATCCTTGCATTACATGTTTGTAAGCCTAGAAGGTGTTGCATTTCCCTGGTTGTCCTGAATGCAGGAGTTTAAACTTGGGTCAGAACTCATTTTCTCCACACTGGATGCCACCTTCTTTTCCAGCATGCAGTGCAGGGTGACCAGAGGGCATAACCATAAAAGAGGACAAGGTTGCTCTGAAATATAGGACACCACTGGGCACACAAGGAAGCAGACCCCACCAAGCAACGGGCTCTACCAGGCACCATTGAGCAGAGGACAGAGGGCACCACAAGGCACTGGGCATATGAACCAGGTGCCAGGTACCACTGGGCATCAGTGGGCACTGGGCACCACCAGGGACTGGGCAACAGTGCATTCTTACTGAACACCGGGCACCACAGGGCAGCAGTGGGCTCTACCAGGCACCACTGAGCAGAGGGCAGCGGGCACCACAGGGCACTGGGCATATGAACCAGGTGCCAGGTATTATTGGGCAGTGGGCACAAACGGGCATTGGGCACCACCAAAGAGTGGGCAACATTGGACACAGTGCATTCCTACCGGGCACCACTGTGCAGCATTGGGCCCTACCAAGCATCACGTGCCATGAGGTGGCACCTGGCACCACCAGGCAACATGCAGGATAGTGCAGCAGGTACCATTGGGCAGTAGGCACAACCAGAGCCCTAATTGGTTCTTAGATGGTATTCACATCACAAATGGAATATGTTTCCCAACCCTCTAGGTCCAGGGGTTGTGGCTGGGTGCTTCTAGGTCTGGGGGTTGGGGCTGGGTGCTGATCAGTTTTTCACTGTCTGCCCCGTTGCTGCTAGCAGCCCTCCAGGCACTCACCCACTTTCCTGCTATCCCAAAATATAAACATGGCTTCCAGGGGGTTAACTTAAACACTATGTTTCTTCTTCTTCTTCTTCAATTTAACCTCCTCCTTTCTTTCCCTGCATGGCAAGAGGGTTGCATAAAATCTCTATATATAAAATGGAGGCGTCACTGACTGACTGACTCACACACTGCAGCCACTGCCTGAGTCATGGACGCCCAGCCCAACCCACACACCCAGAAGCAGGAAATGTGGGGAGCTCATTCCTTCCGTGAGGGGAGG
The DNA here is from genome assembly GCA_030015325.1 of Cryptoblepharus egeriae. Lineage (NCBI taxonomy): Eukaryota > Metazoa > Chordata > Lepidosauria > Squamata > Scincidae > Cryptoblepharus > Cryptoblepharus egeriae. Next base: position 10,227,258 of record JAREYC010000002.1, read on the forward strand.
AAACACCCCACTGAGAACAAATTCTGAGGAATTCCACCTTCAGACCCACAAGTTGGACGTGCAGAACCTGCCCAGTAGCCTCCCCTCACCCAGCACGGTCGAGCTGAGCTCCCTCTCTGCCTCCTCACTAGCAAGGGTAGGTGGGGGGAGAGGTGCTTGGAGGGGGAAGGGCTGGGGAAAGTGTGGGGTGTGTGAGTGACTGGAGAGGGGAAGAGTTGGGGGTAGCAATAGTGTGGGGGTGGGTGAGTGCCAGAAGGGGGAGGGTAGTGTGGGGAGAGTGAGTGCTTGGAAGGGGGAAGGGATGGGGAAAGTGTGGTGTGTGTGACTGGAGGGGGGAAGGAGGTTGGGGGTAGCAATAGTATGGGGGTGGGTGAGTGCCAGAAAGGGGAAGGGTAATATGGGGGAAGTGCTTGGAGGGGGAAGGGATGGGGGAAGTGTGGGGGGGGGGTGTGACTGGAGGGGGAAAAAGATATGGAAAGTGTGGGGTGTGTGAGTGACTGGAGGGGAAAGGGGGTTTGGGGTAGCAATAGGGGAGTGGGTGGGTGAGTGCCAGAAGGGGGAGGGTAGTGTGGAGTGAGTGCTTGGAGGGGGGAACGGATGGGGAAAGTTGGGGTGTGTGAGTGACTGGAGGGGGGAAGGTGGTTGGGGGTAGCAATAGGGGAGTGGGTGGGTGAGTGCCAGAAGGGGGGAGGGTAGTGTGGAGTGAGTGCTTGGAGGGGGAAGGGATGGAGAAAGTGTGGGGTGTGTGAGTGACTGGAGGGGAAAGGGGGTTTGGGGTAGCAATAGTGTGGGGATGGGTGAGTGCCAGAAGGGGGGAGGGTAGTGTGGAGTGAGTGAGTGCTTGGAGGGGGGAATGGATGGGGAAAGTGTGGGGTGTGTGAGTGACTGGAGAAGGGATGGGTTGGGGGTAGCAATAGTGTGGGTGAGTGCCTGAAGGGGAGAGTGTAGTGTGGGGTGAGTGAGTACTTGGAGGGATGGGGGTAGCAGAAGCGTGGGATGAAAGAGTGCCTGAAGGTTAGTGCCTGAAGGTTAGTGTGGGGTGAGTGAGTGGATGTGGAACGTGTGGGGTGTGTGAGTGACTGTAGTGGGGAAGGGTTGGGGGTAGCAATAATGTGGGGGTGGGTGAGTGCCTGAAGGGGAAGGGTAGTGTGGGGTGAGCGAGTGCTTGGAGGGGGGGAAAGGATGGGGGTAGCAGAAGTGTGGGATGGAAGAGTGCCTGAAGGGGGAAGGTTAGTGTGGGGTGAGTGAGTGGAGGGGGGAAGGGATGTGGAACGTGTGGGGTGCGTGAGTGACTGGAGAGGGGAAGGGTTGGGGTAGCAATAGTTGGGGGTGGGTGAGTGCCTGAAGGGGGAAGGGTAGTGTGGGGTGAGCGAGTGACAAGAGGGGGGAAGGGACGAGGAAAGTTTGTGGTGTGTGAGTGACAGGAGGGGGAAGGAATGTAGAAAGTGTGGGGTGTGTGAGTGACTGGAGGGGGAAGGTTGGGGGTAGCAGAAGTGTGGGATGGAGAGTGTCTGGAGGGGGAAGTGCTGGGGGAAAGTGTGTGGTGAGTGCTTGGAGGGGGTTGCAGTAGTGTGGTGTGGATGGGAGAGTGCCTGGAGGGGAAGAGGGGTTGTGGGGTGTCACCCTACAGAAGATTCCTTCCTGGGAGTAAGTCTTATTGAACACAACGGGAATTACATCTGAGTAGACATGGAGAAGGCTTTGACGTCACAGTGATATCACTTCCACTCATGACTTCACATCACATCCTGGACAGTTTGATGGGGGGGGGGGATCCCCAGTAGATCTTTATTTTTCAAAGAGGGTCCAGGGCTGGAGGGAAGGATGCTCAGGGATGCTGCTGAGGGTGATCATAGATATATCATAACTGCAAAACAGGACTCAAGGACCCCCCTAAATGCAAAACAGGACAAGGACCCCCAAGAAAAACGCAGGACTTGTCAAAATAAAACTGAAAACACACATATTTCTTTTATATGGTTAAACACTATATTTTTATTATAAAATTTAAAACAATTGCATATAATTTATTGCATATAATTTATTAATTAAAAGAAGACTGCTTGCTTCCTGCTCACAAGGAATACAATGAAGATTTTTCCAGGTCACAAGGCTAAAAAAGAGGACATGTCCTGGAAAAAGAGGATATATGGTTACTCTGCTGCTAGGGCATTAAAGGGTTAAGAAGAGGGGCGGTGCAGAGGGGTGGAGATTCAGCTGTAGATGCTGAGGGTCCTGCAGCAGATGCCTGGGGTTTCCACAATGGATGGTCCAGAGGATGCTTCCACACAGCAAGAGGTTCAGTGCCAGGGCCATGAGAAGGGATGCAAGGGGTACTTTGATGTTTATGCTTGCAAAAGTGGGGATGTATGGTGGTGATGATGATGATGATCCACCCCAGAGGAAAGAGGTGGAGCCATGTGCAGGGTGACCATAAGTCCCTTTTTCCAGGACATGACTTGGATTTTAGCCTTGTAATCTGGAAAAAATTGTTTTCCTTGTGAGCAGGCAACATAAAATGAATAAATTTCTTCTTGTAATTAATAAATTATATGTAAATGTTAAAATTTTAAGAGTCACTGACAGACTGATTCATTAACTGCCAACCAAAACTGCCAGACCTAGAAGCCTGAAATTTGGGGAGGGTGTTCCTTCCATGATGTAGAACCAATTTTTAGAAATTCAATCCAGAAGGGGGTGAAAAGGGATGCAATATGTTTTTGTGCCATACTGATAATTGAAGACTGATTGATCAACACCAAGCCCCAACACCCGCACCTAGAAGCGTGAAATTATGGAGAATATTCCTTCTATAATGTAATGACCCACTAAGAACAGATTTGGTGCCTGATGCCCAGTTGTGTTTGTTGCCTGCTGGTGCCCTTTGGTGCCCAACAGGGATGTCCAGTAATCTTCCCGGCTGGTTCCCGCTGCCACCTGGGGATTCTCAGTATCCTGTTTCTGGTGCCCAGCAGTGCCTGGTGCCTGCTGGTCACCGGTTCCCACTGCCCAATAGTGACCGCCTGTGCCCGCTACCAGCTGGTGCTCGTGGTGCTTGCTGGTGTCCATTTCTGTCCACTGGTACCCACAAATATTCTTTAAATTTTATTCTTGCATTTGCATTAAAGCTTTTATTTGGTGATTTCCATTTTCCTTGGGTAAAAATTTCCTGAATCCTGTGAGTTCCCTGTTGTTGTTGTTGTTGTGTGTGTGTGTGTTTTTTGTTATGCCATTTGGCTTTGTGTCATATTGGCATGCATTAATTCAACAGGGTTACAGTTCCTCAGCATGGTGAAACAGTTCTCTGAGACACTCCATGCCTCCCCCTGCTAAGTTGCCTGTTTTGTCTTATATCCACATATGTTCCTGCCTTCTGTGTTCCTTTGAGTGTGTATCTCCAGAAGGAAACTGCCCTTTCAACTCAAAAAAAGCCTAGGATTGTTGCAGCCTCTGACATTTGCATCTCTTTTGTCACCAGGTAAAATCCATCAAGCCTGAGCCACCCTTTTAGGGAAAGCTATAAGTGCAGCCAGTAGACTGCTGGTCTCCCTTCTTGGTACTTCTAAGATCAGGAGTTTGAGAACAAAAGTTTTTGCCTAAGTCGACTGCTCCAGAACAGAAGCCTATCCTGACCTTTCTACAAAAGACCATCCCAGCGTCTCCATTTTGCAGGAGAGGAGCCAGGAGCAAAGCCATGAATGAGCAAACAAGTGGAGGTCAAGACGAAGGAAGCAGAAGGGAAGGAGAAGACCTATGTAGAGACCAGAATGAATCTGTGATGGAGACACATCAGGTTCAAAAAGATCCAGCCAAAAGGATGGAAGCCCAATGGCAGCAGTTCCTCAGGTCCCTACAGGACCCTCACTCCACACAAGAGTCACCCTGGGATGATGCCAAGGCCTTCCTGGCCTCCTTCGAAAAAGTGGCTACAGCCTGTCGATGGCCCAAAGGAGAGTGGACATTTCAGCTCCTGCCTGCCCTGCGTGGAGAAGCTCAGCAGGCCTTCAGCCTCCTGCCAGCCAAAGACCGGGAGGACTATGGGAAAGTGAAGGCAGCTATCTTGAGAGGCGATGCCCTGAGGAGGGAGAAGCGGCGCCAGCACTTCCGGCAGTTCTGCTGCCTGGATCTGGGAGATCCACAAAAGATGTATAGCCAAGTGCGGGAGCTTTGCTACCAGTGGCTGAAGCCAGAGAGGCACACGAAGGAGCAGATCCTGGAGCTGCTGGTCCTGGAGCAGTTCCTGGCCAGCCTGCCGGGGGACGTCCAGCGCTGGGTGCGGGCAGGAGGACCAGACAGTTGTGCCCAGGCAGTGGCCCTCCTGGAGGACTTCCTGGTGAGAGAGGCCAAGGCAAGGAAGCGGCAGGTGAGGTCTTAATATGTAATTCCCTGGTTGGAAGCAGATAAACTGAACTCACCTTCCTCAATGCATTGAAAACGTTTCCAAGTTGAAGGTAACAAATGATGCTCATGCATCATGAAGGAGACTCTGCATGTTATGCAGCTTTTCAGAAGAGCTATCTTTGTGACATTAAATTATTTCAAGTTGATTGAACACATTTAATGTTTTGAGATATTAGTTGTTGTTATTGTTTCGTTATTCATTCGTACCTGACACTTTGTGACCCCATAGACTACAGCACGTCAGGCCACTCTAACCTCCAACAGCTTGCAAAGTCCATCCAAATTCATGTTTATTGCTTATATCACACTGTCTAACCACCTCATCCTAGCCCATCTCCTTCTCCTTTTGCCTTCAGTTTTTCCTGCATCAGGTTTTTTCTAAGTGGGCCTCTCTTCATGATATGGCCAAAATATTTGAGCTTCTGCTTAAGAACATAAGAAGAGCCTCCACTGGATCAGGCCAAAGGCCTATCTAGACCAGCTTCCTGTATCAGGAAGATACGTTAGGGAGCACACAAGATACCTGCATCCAGGTGCCCTCCCTTCCATCTGGCATTTTGAGGTTGTCCACCTCCACATGACCCTTGTGGCTTGTAACCCAGGATGGTACTTTCCTCTAGGAATTTGTCCAAACCCTTCTTAAATGCATTAAGGCTTGATGCCGTCACCACATCCTGTGGCAGGGAGTTCCACAGATCCACTACACGCTGGGTAAAGAAATATTTTCTTTTGTCTGTCCTACCACTCCTAACATTCAATTTGAGTGGATGTCCCCCTAGTTCTGATGTTATGTGAAAGGGAAAGAGCATCTATCCACTCTATCTCTCTCTCGCATAATTTTGTACATCTCAGTCATGTCCCCCCTCAAGCACTTCTTTTCTAGTCTGAAGAGCCCCAAACGCTGTAGCCTTTCCTCATTTGGAAGGAGTCCCAAACCATCAATCATTTTGGTCGTTCTTTTCTGAACCTTCTCTATTTCCTCTATATCCTTTCTGAGATGTGGTGACCAGAACTGGACACAGTACTCCAAATGGGGCCTCACCATTGTACAGTAGCAGTACATGGGTGGCATCATACCGTAATTTTGCCGTTTTATTCTCAATCCCTTTCCTAATGACCCCAAGCATGGAATTTCCTTCTTCACTGCCACCGAACATTGGGGTGACACTTTCATTGAGCTCTCCACCAGCACCCCTATTCATTAGCTTCAGTATTTTACCTTCCATTTAATATCCAGGGGTTATTTCCAGGGGTCATTTCCTGGATGATGGACTGATTCGATCTCTTTGCAGTCCAAGGGACTCTCAAGAATTCTGCACCATAATTTAAAGGCATCTATTCTTCAGCGTTCAGACTTCTTTATGGTCCAGCTCTCACAGCCGTACATTATTACAGGGAAAACCATAGCTTTAACTAGATGGATCTAGTTTGATTAAGTTGTCCATCCCCGCCATAGCTTTCCTCTACAGAAGTAGGCGTCTTTTAATTTCTTGGCTGCAGTTGCTGTCTGCAGTGATCTTAAAGCACAAAAAAAAAAACTCTGTCACAACTTCCATTTCTTCCCCTCCTATTTGCCATGAATTGATAGGACCAGAAGCCATGATCTTGGTTTTTTTGGTTTTGTTTAATTTTAAGCCACATTTTTCTTCTTTCACCTTCATCAAGAGGTTCCTCAGTTCCTCCTCACTTTCTGCCATTAGAGTAGTATCTGCATTTCTGAGGACATTCTAGCTTGTGATTCATCTAGCCCAGCCTCTCACATAATGTACTCTCCATATAAATTAAATAAACAAGGTGACAATACTTGTCGTACAGAGTATTGAAACTGCCATGTCGGACTTCACAGCCCAGGAGTAGTGATGGGAAGAAACACTCGGCCACCTAATGTGCTCCTCTCAGCTACATAGTTTACTCAGCTCCAGGATGTGTTGAAACCAAAGTAGAGCTGTATTTCTGAGAAACCTCATCAGGAATTAGGCAGCAAAAGGGCTAGGATGTAAGAGAGCAGGATGTATCTCTTATTTGTACTTTTCGTTTTCTGAACAAGTGCTTTCACTTCTTTAGGAACCATTGCGAAAGTCGGCATTAGGACTCTTTCCTCTAAAGAAGGCACAATTGGTAAGAGTGGTACAAGGTGAGATCTCCAGAGAACGTACAGAGATCTCCAGAGACCCAAAGCAAAATGTCAAAGAAGAGGCCTCATTCCCAGGTAAGCATTCACTGTATGACTCTTGAGTGCTGCCCCAATTTGGATAATTTAATGTAAATGGGAGGAAAAGGTTTGATCTCTAGCAGTCATGCAGAAAGTGAAAGGAGGAGGTTTCCGCCTGCCAGCCTTCTGCCCACCATTTGTTTGTCAGGTTTATTGTCTTCTAATGGTGATTGTGGTCTGGGCAGAGGGAATTTCAGCAGAGATGGCTTTCCAGGCCTCTGTGATTAGAGTCCCTGAACATACCTGTTCAAGGGACCAGAATCAGACCTGTTTTGTCTACGATTACCTTTTAGGATGAACAAATGAACCATTCCTCCTTCTCTGTAAAATGTCCTTTCTGTCACTCCCAGGCCTTGAAGTAGCACGTTCAACTGTTGTGCTTCCCCAGGAAGATAAGGACATGGGTGAAGATGAGCTGAGCGGGGCTCTTGTCGTCCAAGTGAAGCAGGTTGGTTTCTATAGGGCCTGAACAGACATACGGTGGCAGCCAGCTTAGATGCCCATCTAAAAATAGCCCAATTTGCATAAATTTGAATTTCTGGACTCTGGATCCGGATGGTCGTCTAAGGGTTACTCTTCTGGAGGATCATAAGGTGCTAAGCCACATCTGCACAGTTGGATCATGGAATTGCCTCATTTAGTGGATCATACATATTGGATCATACGTATTGTGCTGCCAAGTGTACATACAATTTCACCCAGAGTTCACTACCATGGGACCACTTTACCTAGAGAAGTGGTCTCTATGCCAGGGCATGCCAAGCTCTTTCCTTTGTGCTTCTATCCCTTGGTCCATTTTTTCTCCTGCCAAGTGTCTTTCACGTTTCCGAGATAATCTTGAATATTAACAGCTGGCAGGAATGGATTTGTGTGGGGGCAAATAGGGTTTAGCTCCTCCTCCACTTATGACCCGTGCACTTGTGAATCTTGAAAAGTGCTCCTAGATCCATCTTTTTCACAGTGACCACATAAAACCACTTACACTCACACACACAATGGCTAGCTCATCTGTGCTTGCACACCTTGGTCAGTTCCTTGGAATATGCTGACAAGTGTTACGAATGCAGAGTCCATCTAAACTTTTCTGGTTTTTGGAGCTGAAAGGGGATTATCTCATATCTGAGTTATTTTGTATCTGAAATAACTTCTTTAAGTAGAACATAATTTGACATAGAGGCTGGAATGTTTTTCTGTACCCTGCAGGAGATGAGCCCGAGCGAGATTGGTGTGCCTTTCCGTATGCTTGAGCCGACACCAGTGGAGTCCAGCCAACAGACAACATTTTGGAAAATTCTGCAGGATGGTAAAATTGTGGATAGCCTGGGTGAGGATCTGCTGTACTCCTCTGCTCTGCTCCAGTAAATCCTGTAAAGAATTGCTCCTCCCATTTTTATAATTTGAGATACATACATAGATCCAGCTCCAAACAGTAAGCAAATGTAACAAGAATGACGGAAATAAGTTTTTAATCATACCCATTGAAACTAAAATGTTGATAAAGTGATTGAACAGAAATGTGGCTCCAGAGCTTCCTCCTTTTTCTAGAGAGCTGTCCTCCACCCTTCTTTCTCCTTTATTTTCTGTCCCTCATGCATAGCCCCTCCTCCTCTTTTCCAAAATTGTTATGCTTCGCCCCTTCCGGAACTGCAGCAGTTTCCAACGTAAGCTACAATCCAGAGTAACTAGGGGACCTTTTACACCACCAGAGTTATGGTGCCATCTATGGGAAACCTATGAGAAATGCATAGAGCAATCCACAGTAAATGTCTCTTACGTCTTCCCAAACCACTTACTCTGGTTTGTAGGGAAACCCTGATCACAGTACTCTTCTTTAATGGTTCACTGTCTTTGTGGCCAAAAGATGAAAATGTGGCCACAAGATCATGCCACAAGATGGCCTCCACCACTTTCTTGTGATCTCAGCCCAGCCAAGGTGGTGGTGCCTGAGAAAGTTAGGAACAGAGGCCACTACAGACATCCCATGGTGCCCCTGTGGGTTTATCACGTCATCTTGCTGCACTGCAACACACAGTTTGGGAACCACTGCTGTGGTGGTTTTAAGATACGGCTGATTGGCAATGATGATGACTCCATAAAGCAGGATAAATGATAAATCATATCCAAATCATAAATAATATCTTTGCTATGCTCTTTGGGGGAAGTCGCACTGGTGAGAAGTAAGTTTCCTAAGGGAAAGGTGGTTTTTTCCAGGAGACGTTGTCTCTGGGCCCAATCCTATCCAACTTTCCAGCACCGATATCTCTATGTGGCGAGGGAAAAAATGTTCCTTACAACGTGGGTGCCTTTGTGATTACCCCCTCTCTAGGACTGCCCTTCATGATTGCTCCACCTAGGCACACACGCATCAGTGCAGGAAAGGTGGTGAGGATTGGTACCACCTGTTCTTGTACAGGGTTAGCATTAGTGTCCATTTGATGTCAATTGGTCCACTGTATCATTTTCTTTTATTTTCATTCGATTTACTGTGAAGTAGAGAAAAGAACAAGAAACGAAACACAAAGGTGTCATGAACGCTTTTTGTTTTGAAATGTAAGAGAAATAAATCCTTGTCTGTTTCTCTCTCTGTCCACAAGAGGGATCATCCGGCTTCCAACTTGGCCTGGGCACCCATCCAATGATAAAAGAGGCATCCCTCCCAGATCCCATGAAAAGCCAGAGAATCCCAGGACAAGTGACAGGTAAGGAGGTAAAGAACCAAGAAAGAATTCTTCTTGCACATGTAAGATACTCTGATTCTTTATGAAGAACCTTCCCAGCCATATTTCTTGACTCCCATAATTGCACAGACTTCCTTTTAACAGTGTTTCTCATACTGGGTTAATACCCAGAAAGTTTGTCATGCGTCAATTTCAGGAGGGCCCCGTTTATTTCAATCTATAGCTTATTTTTTATTTTAGACTATATATTGCCACAGTATGTGAAAACATTTGTGGAATCTGTTTCAACAGGCTACTATGTATAGGTTTTTTAAAGATGACAGTCAATGGCCCTTGCTCCATGGTAAGTGTGGGTGGTACTGCAGCTTTTGGAATGTTTGTGAACCACTATCTTATAGGTATCAGGAGCAGATTCAGTTTAAAAACCAGGAGCATGTTCTTGGTTTTTGGTCTTCTGATATGTCTTCAAAATGGTAGCAGAAGTGTTGGGTTTACTTAATCTTTTTAGCCTTTTTTTTAGTAGGACTGCTTAAGTGCAACCTCAACCCTTCCCTCCCTCCATGCACTCACCCATCCCACATTGCTTCTGCCCCCAAACCTACCCCCCCTCACCAGGCACTCTCCCACCCATCCCACATTGCTGCTACTGGACCCTTCTCAGTGGTCCCTTCCCAGTGGTCCAGTAACAAATCTTCATGGTCTTACACCATTATTCCTCCTGCTGTTCACCAGTAAAATCTGTGATGCATTTCCTGAGTTGGTTAGGCATCGTCTTCCAGAATACCCCAAACCCCAAAGCAGAATCTGTTTCCTTGGCAGTTTTTAACTGTCCAGCAGAGAGTGTTCACATTGCTGGTTAGAAATGTGGTTTGGTATATTCAGTTAGCCAGAAAGGGAAATGGACTGAAGGGAATAGACAGGAAGGATGATTTCACTGGAAGCTTGAAAGTGGTCTTCATAACATAGACAAAACTCTTTTCTCTGTCTCTTCAGATGATGGGAAGGGAACTTGGCTCGATGGGAAGGGAACTTGGCTCCAGGGGAAGAATTTGCAGCATGGAGGTATGAAGCAAGTGGAAACTCCTAGGAGAGAACAAGGGAGAACCCAAGAAGACATATCTGTGACAGCTGAGATGAAAGAAGAAATATGTGAGTCCAACATACAAGGAATGGAGGCATTTGGGGGATGGAAAAAATCTGGGAACCTCCAGGAAAGTCTTGGAGGTGCCTGCAGCAATCATGGCCCAATGGATACGGCAGGGGAAATATGTCCCGACTGTGGGAAAAGCTTCACTCGGAGATCAAGCCTACTGAGACATCAGGTCATCCACACAGGAATGAAACCACACCAATGTCCTGAGTGCGGAAAAAATTTCACTCGGAGATCACATTTGTTAATCCATCTGTATACTCATTCTGGGGAGTCACCTTATAAATGTCCCAACTGTGGAAAAGGCTTCTCGCAGAGATCAGATTTAGTACGACATCAGAAGATTCACACTGGGGAGAGACCTCACAAATGCCTGGATTGTGGAAGATGCTTCCCTCGGAGATCAAGTCTATTGAGTCATCAGATCATGCACTCAGGAGAGAAACAACACAAGTGTCTTGAGTGTGGGCAAAGCTTCGGTTGGAGATCGGCTCTATTGAGACATCAGATGATCCATAAAGGAATGAAACCACACCAGTGTGGTGAGTGTGGGAAAAATTATTCTCGAAGATCACATTTGTTAAGACATATATACAGTCATGCCGAGGAGAAACTCGAAAATGTCCCAACTATTGAAACAGTTTTGCTCAGTGATGAAATTTATTAAGATATCACAACATTCAAACGGGGCAGAAACCTCCCAAATGCCACAACTGCGTGAATAGCATCTCTCACTGCCCAAATTATTAATCCATCATAAATGTCATACGAAGAGAAATCTGACTGTTGTTCTAGTGTTGGAAAAGCTTAATAAATACTGATTGTCAGATGACTTTATGTCCTATCTGGGTAAACTAATTGACTGTGCAGTTCTAACAGCACATTGTCGGAGCTTTCCCCCAATCTGGTGGTTTTCATAAAAGTTTCATAAAGTTACACTACCAGCTGTGCACTTAGGATATGTGCTGGCCTTTCTATGCACCCCATGATACTACTTGGATGGCATAGAGGAGAACATGTGCTGGCCTTTGCAGGCCAGTGAAGCATCTGGAAAGGACAGAGAGGAAGGAGTGTTATAGGGCAGGGGAAGGGCAGGCAGAGCAGAAGGTAGGGCTTAAATCTAGCAGTTAATCCAGGTCCAAGCTTTGCTCATACATCACATTTATTCAGATATCAGAACATTTATACCAGTGATTAACCTCTGAGGTACCCCAAATGTGGGAAAGGCTTTGCTTATAGATCACATTTATTCAGACATCAGAACATTCATACTAGGGAGAAACCCTACAAATCCTTGGGTCTGTGGAAGAGGCTCCTCTCAGAGATCAAAATTACTAAGACATCAAAACATTCATACCGGGGAGAGATGCTTCATAGATGCCCCAACTATAGAAAAGGTTACATTTGGACATCAGATGTATTAAAACACTAGCGAAATGTACCTGTGTTGTGGGAGTAAAATACCCCCCCTGCCCCCATTCCCCCATTGTGCATCACCTCTCATGCGCAACATCCTCCCCCTGTGCAACACACCCCCCACAACCATGGGCATCCTTACCAAGTAGGTGCAGGATTTGGGGCTAGTCGTTGATCAGTCTTCAGTGTTAAGTATAGGCTGAAAATGTGTTGCACCCCTTTTCAGCCCCTTAGGTAAGGTTAAATTTCCAGAAATCGATTCTTGGTGGGTGCTTCCGTCATGGAAGGAATATGCTCCCTGAGTTTCATGCTGCTAGGTCCAGCGGTTGGGGCATAGCATCCATCAGTCAGAGATTCTTCGAAGTAAGATATTGGGAAGAAAACACGTTTTGTCCCCTTCCAGTAGGAATTTCTGAAAACTGGTCCTTAGTGGGTGTCACCATCACGGAAGGAACATCCTCCCCAAATTTCACGCATCTAGGCCTGGCAGTTTTTGGCAAGGCGTTGATGAGTCAGTGAGTGAGACAGTCACTGACTTTTCAATTTTATTTACTGTATATAGATCAGAACATTCATACTGAGGAGAAAACTCATAAATGCCGCAACTATGGTAAAAGTTCTGTTCAGAGGAAAATTTATCACCCAAAAGAAAACTCATACTAAGAGAGAACTTGCTGCTATTCTAGGGATGAGAAAAGCTTAATTGAGGAATGAATTCAGATCATCAGGTGGCCTACTTGGGTAAAACATTAATATCTAAATACCTAATATTTTCTCAAATTATTTGTTTTAGTTATTCTGCCTTTTTTGTAACAAATTACAGTTATTTAGGGAGAGTTACAGAGGAGTTTGGTGTTCTCCGTATTGCATGTGTGTGGGTGTATATGTATGTATGTATGAGCAAGCCTCCACTGGATCAGCCAAAGGTCCATCTAGTCCAGCTTCCTGTATCTCACAGCAGCCACAGATGCCTCAGGGAGCAGATACCCTCCCCTACATCTGGTTTTTGAAGTTATCCACATCTACACCCACCCCTCATGACTTGTAACCTGTGATGGTTCTTTAGGAATCTGTCCAACCACTTCTTAAAGGCATTGGGGCTTGATACAATCACCACATCCTGTGGCAGGGAGTTCCACAGACCAACCACACACTGAGTAAAGAAATATTTTCTCTTATCTGTCATAACCCTCCCAACATTCAATTTTAGTGGTGTTATGTGAAAAGTTCTAGCGTTATGTGAAAAGGAAAATAGTATCTATCTATCCATACACTGCATAATTTTGTTACCCTACAATCCAGAGTAACTACAGGAGCACGTAAGGGACATTACGTGCACCTGTAGTTACTGCACAACATAATGAAAACCTATGGGAAATTCATATTGCAATCCAGAGTAAATTGTTCTTACACTGGAGCAAGGACTCCCCGTAGTTACTCTGGATTGCGCCCTAAGTCTCAATAATGTTCGCCTCAAGTGCCTTTTCTAGACTGAAGAGCCACAAACTAGCTGTTCCTCATACAGAAGGTGTCCCAGACCATCAATCATTTTAGAATCTTCTGAACCTCCTCTGAACCATCTCCATTTTCCGCATAACTTTTTTGAGATGTGGCGACCAGAACTGAAGATGTGGCAACCAGAACTTATTTTGTTTACTTATATCCCACCTTTCTTCCTTGATAAAGAAAACCCAAAGCAACTGATAAAACGGCAGTCTCTGTTCAGTAACCTCTCTGGGGTTAGGCAAAGTCCTCAGAACCACATAGAGCTTCAGGCTTCATCCTGTAAGTAGCAGCTGGGAAGTAAATGATTTAGAGAACCAAGGAGCACACATCGGATTATCTTCCGCAATCTATACAATTAAATGAAACAGAATGGGAAAAAATTCCAGCAATAAGAAGAAGTATGGAAGAAACCAGGAGCCTCGTGCCATTCTTGATGTCCTGATCAAGAGTGATAGGGTGGTACTCAAAAGACATTAGGGAGCACATGTTGAATGGAGATAATAGGAATGTGCTGAGAATGAGAAATGGCTTAGACTGTCTAAACCAGTGATTTTCAACTGGTGTGTCGTGGATAGTCCTCAGGTAGGAATTTGGGGAGGATCATTAATTAATAGGAAAATTGGGGGATTTGAACAGCCTTGTCATGGTGATGTCCCTTGACAATTTCAGTGCCTTGTTAGTGTGCCATGAGATGAAAAAGACTGAAAATCTCTGGTCGAAAGGTTAGACGCTGAGTGAATGTTCTCTGTGTTTGAGGAGAACTGAAATGAGAGAGTAGCATGAACCGGAAATGTCATCGTTCCCCCTGGAAGGAACCACATGAAAGTACTCAGTGTGGGAATTCTTCTGACAAAGCATGCATATCCTATATCATTAGAGATCTCTCAAGGGAAAAATCCCTAAATGGAAGAAAAGTATCTTGGGGAGAAAAAGGTAGGATTAGTAAAATCCTAGTTTTTCCCACTCTAGTACACAGCAACATTGAAATGGTGCACTCCATGGGTTGCTTCCTATGGTGGTGGTGGGGTAATCAGAAGGCTTAGGGGAGAAACATCTGCAATCACCTTGTCCAACAATGGGACATGCACCAGCTCTTTACGGGGGGCTTGTTGAAGGAGACAAAGAGGTAGTGGACGGGATGGCATCTGGCACAAGTCACCCATACTGGATACCACAAATATGCATTTGGTAAGTCTCCCATTTCACACTTCTTTGTGCCCATTTACCCTCCCTACCACTTCCTCTCAACTGGTGGGTCTTCAACTCTGGGCACAATCCAGAGTAACTACGGGGAGTCCTTGCTCCGGTGTAAGAACAATTTGCTGTGGATTGCAGCATGAATTTCCCATAGGTTTTCATTAGATGGTCCAGTAACTACGGGTACACATAATGTCTCTTACATGCTCCCGTAGTTACTCTGGATTGTAGGGCCAGTCTTATTTCTGATGGCCAGGAAACATGGGTTGCAATCCTAAAGACATTTTCCTGGGAGTAAGACCCATTGATCACAATGGGGCTTAATTTTGAGTAGACATGGTTAGGATTGTGCTACTCCACTATGTAAATCAGCTGCAGAATTAGGCTGTGTCTCAATGGTGGGAATAGTTTTGGTCAGAAGGCTACACCCATTAAATATAAGAGTTCCCAGGATAAGAACTGAAAGACTTGATACTTGTTCTGCGATGACAGTTCATGCACAATGTGCCTACAGAGTGCCAAGATAGTCCAGCTGGAGGAGCATTGAAGATTTATCTGTGAAGGTCCCTGGTTCTTTCTTGGGCTTTGGCAAACTCCTGCCAATGCCTGATCTTTTTTTTTCCTTCAATGACAAAACAAACAATACTCAAAATATGGGTAATAAACAATACACAAAACAAACAATACACAAAATATGGGTAAATAAAAGGAAAATGTGAGCCAGACATCCTTCTGCACATAGGCCTGTCTGTTGGGCACTCCAGATTCAGGTGGCCATCATCCCTCCAAAGGGAAAGGCAGGAGAGCAACTGCAATGCAGTCCTGAGCTGAGGAAACAAGCGCTTGGTGGGCATCCCTGACTGCAGAGTGCAGACCCAGGCTGCAATGCTAATTCCCAGTTAGGCCAGCATAAGTCCCAGTCCCAGATGAGGATTTCCTGCTGCAGGCAGGGGGTTGGACTAGATGACCTACTAGGTCCCTTTCAACTCTAGGATTCTATGATTCTATGATCTGGAGGTGTTACAAAAGTGCCATAATGTACTCTGTGCCTTTCCGAGGGGGGGGGGGGTGTTAGGCCAGTGCACAGACATGTGCAGCCTCTCCACACCACCATGGGAATGTGGAGCGCCAGAGTGGGGAGTTATGCTGGCCTAAATTGGTTAGGATTGTGCCCCTGTTTACTCAGCTTGCACCAGTGCTGGAAAATCGGCCAGGACTGGAACCAGAGTTCAGTTGAATTTCATTGATGACTGAATCATAGTGGCCATGTGTCCTCTTTTTTCAGGACATGTCCTATTTTTTTAGACTTGTGCCCTGGGAAATTTTTGTTTTTCATTTTCCTCCTTTTCCTTGTGAGCAGCAATGATGTAGGCAGCAATGATACAGCCTTTTTGTAATGAAGAAATTATGTGTAATAAATTGTATGTAATCGTTTTAAATTTAGTAAGTAAAATCATGTTTAAATTAACCGCAAAAAGCAATGTATGCTAGTGTCTTTAGCTTTTATTTTGTCACGTCCTACATTTTTCTTGGGTGTTCTACATTTGGGGGTCCTCTTTTTCATCCCCCTTGTCCTCTACTAGTCTTCTTTTTGAGGTTGTGACAGCGGGTCACCCTGGACTGAATGGCAGAGGTGACCAATTTCGGGACAGTTTTTTTCTAACCATGCTCCACTAGACACACTAAGGGTGCAATCCAGAGTAACTACGGGGAGCCCTTGCTCCGGTGTAAGAACAATTTGCTCTGGATTGCAATATGAATTTCCCATAGGTTTTCACTGGGTAGTGCAGTAACTACGGGTGCACGTAAAGTCTCTTACGTGCTCCCGTAGTTACTCTGGATTGTAGGGTAATATAAACCAAAGAAAATTCAACCTGCTGGATAGTAGAAACCATTGTCTAACTGCTAAAGCAGATTGAACAAAGTTACTAGGCTGGACCACAGACTTACATGCACAATTTATGCTCTCTGCACTATACTTTGGGTTGGATCTGGGGTTATTTTTTCTCACCGGTACTCAGCACCAGCACTTTTTCCACCTGACTGCCAGCCAGGGTGACCGTATGAACAGAAATTTTTGGATTTGTTCTTTTTTATAGCCTCCTGAACGGGTGTCCTCCAAAAGGGCTTCACTGTCCTCCATTTTGGCTTCATTTTGGAACTTAGCAATGGTGTGCAGTACACCATCGTTTCATGTCGTTGGATTCGTATTGAAGAGCAGAATACAATGCAAAAATAAGTTTTGAAATAGCTACTTTCTATCAAACGTTATGATAAAAAAAACCTAAAAATAAAAAATATGCATTGCGCTCTATGGGAATGTGAAAGCGCCCAATATTGTGGCTTTACTCGTGAGTAGGCAAACCGTGCCACTGTCCTCCAGAAGACAGGCTGAGAGGAATATGTATAGGTGTTGTGGCTTTTGTTTTGTCATGTCCTTCATTTTTCTTGGGTGTCTCCCATTTTGGAGCCTTGTCCTATTTTGCGGTTATGACCCCTGGTCACCCTGCGAATGCTCCATTGCAGGCTCTCATGCGCTCCAGCTCCCCTGCTTTTCCACATACAGTCCCTGATTCCAAGTAAATCATCTCTGTTTTGGCCTTTATGGGATATTACCTTTCGGGGGGGGGCGGGAGGCGCACAATCCCATTGGCCTTACTGAAAAATGAAACACCCCCAATTTCTGTGGCAAACCAGCAGATCAGTCACAGCACACCAGACCCTACAACAGCAGTTTTCAACCACAGTGCCATGGCACACTGGTGTGCCGTGGCCACTCTCTGGGTGAGCCCTGGGAATTTAGGCAGGGTCATTTATCAAAAGGGCAAATGAAGAATTTGAGCCCCCTCCCAGCAACAAGGTGTGTATTGTCAATGGTCAAAAAATTGATGTTGTCCCTTGGCAATTTTAGTGCCTCGTGAGTGTCTCATAGATGAAATCATCATCATCATCATCATCATCATCATCATCATCATCATCATCATCATCATTCCTGCCATGATTTCAAAAAGATTGAAAATAACTGATATAGGATCTCAGCCTTAAAGTCAGTTGCAAACTGGCAGAGTTTGAAGCTGGCTGCAACTTTTGCCTTATTTATTTATTTATTTGGGTAAATAAATAAATACCAGTAAGTAAATAAGTAAATATAAATTTTCTTTTAAACCACATTGTGTAATTTTCAGTTGAAAAGTGGTATACTGCAGATAGATGACATAGATAAGATTAGATAGACAGACAGACAGGCAAATAGATAGAATGCTGCCTTTCTCCCAGAAAGGCACCCAAAATCAATCAATTGATTTTTAATCAATTGCTTAATTAATTGCTTTAATTAATTGCTTAATTAGGGAAGGGAAGAGAAAGCGGTCCAGGAGGAGGGAGGCTGCTGGGTGAGTTCTGAAGAGCGGAGGCTGAAAATACTCCCATTGGCAGTTTTGAAATATCTCCTTTCTATCAAAAGTTATGGCCAAAAAACTAAAACTAAAAAATATGCATTGAGCAAACATGCCACTGTCCTCCAGAGGACAGGCTGAGAGGAATGTCTTTGTTTTCCTTTTGTGGTTTGGGTATCTGGTCACCCTGCCCTCAGCCCCAGCAGCTAATTAATACTTACAGTAACAAATTTAATTCGTTCCGGAGGCATGTTTGTTACATGAAACGTTCTTTACGTGAAGCGGATTTTCCTATAGGAAATAATGGAAACTCAGACGATTGGTTCCAGAACCCAAAAAATATTCATTAGAAAAATTAGCAATCAATTAGCTGCAATCAAAGACACTTTCCTGGGAGTAAGCCCCATTAGACACAATGGGGCTTACTTCTGGGTAGACATGGTTGGGAGGCTGCAATCAAAGACACTTTCAAAGTGTCTCCCCACTTTCTCCTTCTCTCCATCCTGAGCCTCTCTCTCCCCTGCTCCCTTCTGGCTACCCTGAGCTGCTTCCCTCTTCTCCACTGCTCTTCTCTCCCTCTGCCCAGCGCACACCCGGCCACAGGAGGAACAGCATGGAAGTGTTGCTTTCACTATGGGCAGGTGCACTGACGCTTTTTAAAAGGGCTGCCGGCCAGCGCGTCTGCCCCAACTGCCAATGAATGTGTTTGTTAGGTGAAGCACGGTTTGTTTGTGAAGCAGAATCCTAAAGAAATTTTTGTTTGTTACATGAAACATACTTTACTTGAGGCGCTTGTTAAGTGAGGAACCACTGTAGTAATATGGCTAGATATGTGCTGAGTACCAGCACATTTTCCCAGAAAAAGGCACTGATTAGGATCAAACAAAATTTTGTGGAGGCTCAGCAATGAACACATGCTTGGACTGGCTTCCCGTTGCATGTATCTCCTGGTGTTTAGCTAGAATTGCTTTGGAGTGGAAGCTTCTCCCCCAAGCCATGAATGAACTTAGAAAGCAAATGAAGCAGAGGATGTGTGTGGTTATGTGGAACAGATTGCCAAGGGAGGTGGTGGACTCTCCCTCACTGGGGATCTTCAAGCAGAGGCTCGATGAGCACCTGTTGGAGATGCTCTAGGGGGAATTCCTGCTGCAGGCAGGGGGTTGGACTAGATGACCTACTAGGTCCCTTCCAACTCTATGATTCTATGATTCTATGTGCTGTCAAGTACAGTAATCCATGACCTGTGGTGGGTTCCTGATCCTGTTCATGGACTCTAAGCATTTGTGGGGCATTGTACTCTATAGCAAAGTATAAACTATGCGAAGATGGACCTTCTTCCCACACACTGAGCATGTCTGAAGATTTTTGAAGATGCCTGAGCCAAACACCTTTCATCTCAATGAAAAACATAGAAATCAGAAATTGTGAAACACAAAACTGAATAAGATCTGGGCAGAAAAGGAGATTTCAAACAAGTGCACTGAGCAGTGTTTCCCAAACTGTGAGCTGTGACTCCCCACAGAGAAGCAGAAATGAGGCAGGGGAAAGAGAAATCCTTGCAATAAACCCACTACCCTCCACAATGCATAGGATTGTAGCCCTTTCAGGGATCTATGGCCAGTGGACCAGTAGGTCAGAGATGTTTGGGGAGTTGATTTGCATGGGGAGATGTAGCTCAGGGTGGGAAGGATCTTGCCCATAGAGCTATCCTAAGACCCCAGTGCCCAAGACAGTGCCCAAGCCCACTACCAGCAATGTGCCTTGTCTGTTTTTTTTAAAGTGATGGTGTGCTGTTTTAGTACCTTGGCAGTGTGCCACAAGATGAACAAGATTAAAAATTCCTAACTCAAGGTAAGCCCACAGAACTTACTGGCTGAGAACAGGTCTGAGGCCAGTTGTCCTTGCAATAAATCTCCCAGGAGGTGTTGGCACCAATCACAGTGCGCTGTAGCACTACTATGGTGGAGAAGTCTGTTAGAGCTCCTAATGACTATGGCTCTGTGTGTGTGTGTGTGTGTGTGTGTGTGTGTGTGAAGGAGTGGTATTCAATAGATTCTGTCACAAAGAAACTATATATATATCTATACACACTGTATTTCCCTACTTATTACACGCACCGGATCATAAGACGCACCGAAGTTTGGAGGAGAAAAACAAGAAAAAAATATTCTGAACCGAATGGAGTACCGAATATTTAAATACAGCAGAATAATATTACAATCATGTAAAGTCAACAGTGGTATTAAGAACCATTATCACAGGCATTTAAAAATGAGGAGACTAAGGTTCAAGCACTTTTCTAATTTTCTGGAAACCCCAAGAACTCATCATTTGCAACCTCTACCAACAGATTCTGTGCATTTGCAACATCTAGCAAACCAAATTCTGTACATTTGCAAGCGTCAATTGCAAGACTCCCCCACTCCTGGAAAGGATTGCAGCCCTAGGAACCAGATCCTGTGCATGTCTACTCAAGTGCAAGCCTCCTTCACCCTTGGAAAGGATACATAAGATTGCAGCAGCAGGGACCTCTCTTTCCTGGGCTGCTTCCTCCTCCCCTCTTCCCACCAGTGCCCCCTTGTTTTTGCCTGCCTGCCTCCATGCTCTGCTATTCCTCTGGGCTCCATTTGTTTCTTTGGAGAGGAGCCTGTGGGGAAGCCTCTGTCCCTCTTCCCCTGCTTGCCCTCGCCTTCCTATAGGATTGCCCTGCCCAGGGAGGCAGAGCACAGCTGCAGAAGGTACTCCAGGATTGGCCCCTTCACTCTATAAGACATACAGACATTTTGGGGGAAAAGTGAGTCTTATAAGCCAGCAAATACGGTATATATTTTACACACTGGTCAGTTTAGAGTAGTGATTTTCAACCAGTGTGTCGTGACACACAGGCGTGCCACGGATAGTCCTCAGGTGTGCTGTGAGAATTTGGGGACTGACATTCATTAATAGGAAAATTGGGGGATTTGAACAGTCTGCTATGCCTTGTCAATGGTGGAAACCACTGATGGTGTTCCTTGACAATTTCAGTGCCTTGTTAAGTCTATGTCTTAAGTCTAGCCCAAATGTCAATTTCCACAAATCACCACATAGAGCATGTAAAAACATGTACAGCTACTCACTACCTTCTCTAAGGTAACTTATTATTATTATTATTTCTTTAATTTATATCCCACCTTTCCTCACCTGCAAGAGGGAGCTCAAGGCGTCTAACATCAGTCAGAAAAATAAAACACCATTAAAATAGAATTATAAATATAGATTAAAACATAATTAAAATACAATTAGATTAAAAACTGAGAACAATTAAAAGAGACTCAAAACATTTGTTAAAAACAATAAAATAAAACAATAAAACTGCCCCCCAACCTCTGCCCCATTTAAAATGCTTTTTTAAAATAAAAGGTTTTAAGGCTCCGCCTGAAGCTCTGTATTGAGGGAGCTTTCCTCAGTTCTAAGGGGAGGGAGTTCCAAAGCCGGGGTGCCACCACCGAGAAGGCCCTGTCTCTGGCCGCCACACCTCTCACATCTCTTAGTGGCGGCACTAAGGTAATTCTGAGGTAACCTTCTCTGAGGTAACTCTGACTCGCACTGAGATAACTCAGATTCTGAGGTAAAATTACCTCAGGAATGAGAGACTTCTGTTAACCAACCAGAACGTCACTTCTGCAAATGCTCAGCTCAGTTTCACTGAGTTGTTTTGTCAGTTTCACCTCAGCTAAGGCTAGACAGGGAATCACCAGCCTCACGTAAAAGGTGATAGCGCCCTCCCTGCGAAGAAGGCAGGATTGGGACCCACTGCTTGGACTTGCACCATTTCTGCTTTGGTGCTTCCATTCTGTGCCAGGATTGGGGCAGGGTGTCCATATAGAATGGAGGACAGAGTACCTCTACCTTTAACCACTGCATAGAAGAGGGAATTGAGGCAGGTTTATCTCAACCTAGAAGGGTTTAAAAAGCAGCACCTGCCTCAATTCCCTCTTCTATGCAATGCTTAAAGGTAGAGGTACTCTGTCTTTAAATTTCATCATCATCATCTTATTACAATCTAATCTAATCATCATAGTCATCTAGTGTTTAAATTATTCACATGAAAGTTTTAAATATATATAGATATAGATATAGATATAGGTGTAGCTTTTGTTTTGTCATGACATTCATTGTTCCTGGGTGTCTTCCATTTTTGTGCCTTGTCCTATTTTGTGGACACCTGGTCACTGCGAATGCTCCATTGCAGGCTCCCATGCGCTCCAGCTCTCCTGCTTTTCCACATACAGTCCCTGATTCCAAGTAAATCATCTACTACTAGTAATCTACTAGTAGTCTACTACTACTAGATTTACTACTAGTAGTAAATCACCACCTACTAGGTCCCTTCCAACTCTATGATTCTATGATTCTATGATCTCTGTTTTGGCCTTTATGGGATATTACCTTTTCATGGGGGGGGGGGGGGGAGGCTCACAATCCCATTGGCCTTACTGAAAAATGAAACACCCCCAATTTCTGTGGCACACCAGCAGATCAGTCACAGCACACCAGACCCTACGACAGCGGTTTTCAACCACAGTGCCATGGCTGTGAGCTCTGGGTGAGCCATGGGAATTTAGGCAGGGCCATTTATCAAAAGGGCAAATGAAGGATTTGAGCCTCCGTCCAGTATTATGGTGTGCACTGTCAATGGTCAAAAAATTGATGTGGCCCCTTGGAAATTTTAGTGCCTTGTGAGTGTCTCATAGATGAAATCATCATCATCATCATCAATTCCCGCCATTATTTGAAAAAGACTGAAAATAACTGGGATCATCTCAGCCTTAAAGTCACTGTGAACCAGTTGCAAACTGGCGGAGTTTGAAGATGGTTGCAACTTTTGCCTTGTTTCACTTATTTCTTTAAGTAAATAAATAAACAAATAAGTAACAGTAAGTAAATAAGTAAATATAAATTATCTTTTAAACCACTTTGTGTACTTTTCAGATGAAAAGCAGTATATACTGTAAATACTGCAGATAGATTGGATAGATAAGATTAGACAGACAGACAGATGGAATGCCGCCTTTCTCCCAGAAGGGCACCCAAAGTGGCTATCAAATACACAATAAAATACAATAAAATAGTAAAAAATAAAAACACTCAATAAAATACAATAAAACCAGTCAAGAAAATGATTAAATAAAAATAAAATCCCTTTTTCTTCTCGCAGTTTAGGATTTTTTCTGCTTAGCCTTCTTTGGCAGCTGTTCATTCAATCATCAGACCATTTCTGCTGCCTAAGAGAAACCAGAGTCCCTGTTCCAAACCCAAGGAAGGGGGCCATAACCAGCCCATTACTGATAGACTGCTCTCCTGACCCAGTGGTGGGGGGCCACCTACTCCTTTCCCTCCTGACCCAGTGGTTCCTTGAGGCAGGTTTAGCTCACCATAGAAGGGTTCAGAAACCAGCACCTGCCGAATACCCTCTTCTATGCAGTGGTAAAAGGTAGAGGCACTGCAATCTGTATGGTCACCCTGCCTTTGGGTGGCATCCTGGTCACATCCTCCCAAACCCAGTGCCTTGATCCATCACAAGCAACATACATACATACATACATAAGTATTTATATACCGCCTTTCAGGTCATCAGATTTCTCTTTTTGACTTTATTGTCAAGGCGGTTTACCTAGGCTGGCTTACTAACACTAGAAGTGTTTTACAATTCAAGGAAAGGTTCTCTATTTCAAGAACTCCTACATTCTTCGATGTTTCCTTTTTATTTCCATTCTCACATTCATTTGCTCACTGTAATGCCTTTGGACAGACGCCACTGCAACTGCATTTCTTTCTTTACACACACTCCCACAGTCCAGTATCAATGTCTATCCATGCACCGCTTCAGGTGTTTTTGAGACTATGACCTTCAGATCTTCAGGCAATTTACAGTGAGTCAGCCCTCTAGATCGGACCTTCTGCCAGAGCCAGAGGATGGAGCCCAGCAAGGAAGTTTTGTGGAGAGTGGAGGAGGATCAGTGGAGGGGGAATCCCCAGGCTGGCTCACCATCCTCCAGTATAGGCAGGGTGCTCAGGGGAGCTTCTGCTGCACTGGGGGAGTGAAATGGTTATCCTTTCGCTGGTAAAACCACCAAGGAACCACACTCACCACACTCACCACACTCCCAGGAACGTGTCTTTAGGATTACAGCCTAGGTGATCCAGCTATTCTATTCTTCTGCCCTGACAGGGTTACACATATAAAACCCCTAAGTGCTCTGAGATGCTTCATGCTTCCATTGAGGGCCTCTTCTTTGTGTTCCACTGTTCTAGGAGAGAACTGTTTCCTCCAGGGAAAGGCCTGGAATTGCTCTGACAAATGTAACCCTTTTGTCACCAGGTAAAGGTCAACAAGGCTGAACCATAATAAGAGAACAATAAGAGCAGTCAAGAGGCAGAGCTGAGACCATCCCCTCCTAAGTTCTTCTACAAAGATCAAGAGAGCAAAGCTGCTGGCCTGAGTTGACTCTCCATCTCTAAAGGCCTTCCCAAGGAGTCAGGAGGGAAGCCCTGAATGAGCAAACCAGTGAAGGTCCAGAGTGGGGCAGGGACCAGCTTGAATCTGTGATGGAGCTACCAGAGCAGCCAGGTAGACAAAGGGAGCAATGCAGGGAGGCCCAGTGGCAGGAGTTCCTCCAGAGCCTAGAGGCCCCTCACTACACCCAGACAAGCCCCCAAGAGTCGGAGGCCACCCCCTGGGGTGACGCCAAGGCCTTCCTGGCCTCCTTTGAGCAAGTGGCTGCGGCCTGTGGGTGGCCCCGAGGAGAGTGGGTGGCTCGGCTCCTGCCTGCCCTGAGTGGAGGCGCCCAGCAGGCCTTCAGCCTCCTGGCAGCCCCAGAGCGGGAGGACTACGGGCAAGTGAAGGCGGCCATCTTGAGAGGCGAAGCCCTGAGGAGGGAGAAGCGGCGCCAGCACTTCCGGCAGTTCTGCTGCCCGCAGCTGGGAGACCCGCGAAGGATGTACAGCCAAGTGCAGGAGCTTTGCTGCCAGTGGCTGAAGCCCGAGAGGCACAGCAAGGAGCAGATCCTGGAGCTTCTGGTACTGGAGCAATTCTTGGCTGGCCTGCCGGGGGATGCCCAGTGCTGGGTGCGGGCCAGAGGACCGGATGACTGTGCCCAGGCGCTGGTCGTGCTGGAGGATTTCCTTGGGAGCCACAGAGAGGCCGCAGCAGCCACGAGACAGGTGAGGTCTTAATGTGTAATTCCAAAACTGAGAACAGAATGTGGAGTTTGGTGATTTGAGCACCTGCCAAACTTCAGCTGGAATCAAAGAGTATTGATTGCTCTTAAGAAATGCCTGAACTGAGCAAACCTTCCTCAATATAGTGAAATTCCTTCCAAAGTGGGGCTGTGAACAGCTCAGGAATCTTGAAGGATTCTCTGCCTGGGCCACCATATGTGGTCCTCAGCTAGCATGCTGCACAGGACAGTATTTCTCAGAAACCACACCTGGAGTTAGGCAGCAAAGGGGAATAGGATGTAATGGAGAAGGATGCAGCTCTTTTTCTTCCTCACTGTGTATTCTTTGTGGATGTGGGAGCCATTGCAGGAGTGGGCTTTGGATGTGAAGAAGGAACCCTTGGACGTGGAGCAGGTTGAAGTCTCCAGAGAACCTGAAGAGGTATTCAGAGAGCCTAAGCCAAGTGTCAAAGAGGAGGCCCCTTTGCCAGGTGAGCATTTAGTGAGTGACTCTTGGGTGTTGTCCCAGTTCAGGTAATGAAATGGAAAGGATGGAAACAGCCCAGTCTCTTTAGGAGCCATGCAGGAGGAGGAGTTGGGAAGTTTCTGGCCATTTCTAAGCATGAACAAAGTGAATCTTCATCAAATGTTCCTTTTGATACTCACAGACCTTGAAATAGCATCTTCAACTTCAGGGTTTCCCCAGGAAGATAAGGACATGGGTGAAGATGAGCCGAGCAGGCCTCTTAGCGTCCAAGTGGAGCAGGTGGGTTTGTGCAGGGTCTGAACAGACACAAGGTGGCAGCTCATGTTATTGTGCTGGAGAAGCATCCTGACGCAAGTGCTCACATCTCCATATTTGGATCCCATGCACATGAAGCACGTTATCCACATTTGCATGGCTGAATTAATGGTAAAAGGCATTGTGCACCCCAGTGTACTTACATTTTCAGCTACAGTTCATAGACATCTGTCCATGTGGCCAGTTTTCCTAGAAATGTTATCTGTATACCAGGGCATGCCAAGCTCATGTCATTGCTTCTTCTTATGCCCCTGATAAGTTTCTTTGAATTTCTGGGCTCACGTTAGCAGGCGGGGTCTAGGAGGTGGAAGAGGGCATGGTTGGGGCAAGTGTTGTGGTGGTGGGTGCTCAGAGAGAAAAGGGGGCTGGGCACTGAAGGAAAGACATCTGCAACTGTCATGCCAAGTGGGGAACATCAGTGGGCAAAAGCCACCATGGGCATTTTTGTTGGCATAAGAAAGGAGGTGGGTAAACCCCTTAAACAAACAACAAAACAAACAGCTGGCAGGAATGGGCAGGAAAGTATTTAGCCACCTTGTCTGGTGTATCACGATGGTAGAAATCCTTGAATCCCCTCATGAAGTTAGAGAAGTTTCTTAACAAGGCATTGAAATTGTCAAGGCACAGCATCAGTTGTTTTGATCTTTGACAAGGCACACCAGACTGTTCAAATCCCCCAATTCTCAATGGAACACTGGTTGAAAATCACTGGTCTACATATACATGATAGATCCATCTTTGGTTTTTCACATACGACCACCAAAAACACACTCTTGCACACATATTGACTTACTTGCCTATCATTGCACATCTTGATCCATTTATTGGAACATACTGATAACCCTTTCAAAAGCAGAATCTATTTAAGAAGACCTGATCTCTCCTATCTGTGAAGTGACACTATTCCTGTAGTGTTTGACATGAAGGCTGCATGTTTTTCTGTGTCCTCCAGGAGATGAACCCAAGGAAGATGGACATATCTTTCCATGTGGTTGAACAGACACCAGTTCAGTCCAGCCAACAGACCAAGTTCTGGAAAGTTCTGCAGCAGGATGACAATGAGAATCCCCTGGGTGAGGATTTGCTGTGTTCTGCTCCAGCATATTTTGTTAAATGTTTATCTTATTTTAATAATTTGAGATATGTACGTAGATCCATCTCCAAACATACTGTCAGTAAATGTGCTAATGCAGATGAATGAGGGAAATAAGTTTTTAATCATGGATGTTAGGAAAAAATATTGAGGAGTGAATTGAGATATGGATAGAGATATGGATAGAGGGGCTGCAGCTGAGGGGTTTGTAGTCTCCAGAGGTTCTTCTAGGAAGCTGTGCTTCACCCTCTTTTTTTTTGCTTTGCCCTTCCTCTTTCATTATGTGCCCTTCGCCCTCGCACACACCCTCCTGAGACTTTCTTTTCCTAAATTGTTAAGCGTTGTCCCTTCCTATACTGCAGTGGTCCAAAATTTACTCTGGTCAAAGTGTCCTTGTTTTGTGGCTCTGTGCTCCAAGAGAAATATGGCCACCAGCACTTTCCCATAATCTCAGTCCAGACAAGATAGAGTGCCTTAGAGACCCAAGGCGATCAGATGTCCAAACCTCAAAAGAAGGACAAGGTCTTGGATTCCTTTCAGCCTGGCCTTTCCAGCAGACAATGGCACATTTGCCTACACAAGAGTAAAGCTGTGATATAGGATACTTTCTCTTTCCCATAAGAGCTCAATTTGGTTTTTTGGCTATAACGTTTGATAGGAAGGAGAAATTTCAAAACTAATTTTTGCATTGGATTCTGCTCTTCAATACAAATCCAACGAGCAATACAAATCCATGATGGGGTACTACACACCACTGCAAAGTTCCAAAATGAAGCCAAAATGGAGGACAATGAAATCCTTTTGGAGGACACCCAGACAGGCGGCTCAAAAAGAGGACAAATCTGGAAAAATCCAATCATTTGATCACCCTCAAATGATTGGTGATCATTTGAGGCAACATCCTATGGTGTCCATGTGAGTTTGTCAGATTGCCCTGCCCCACTGCAGCACACAGTTTGGGAACCCCTGCTGTGGTAGTTATAAGTTACATTGATTGGTTACTATCATATATTGTTGTTTGTGAGGAGAAAAGTGTTTCCTAAGGGAAGATTTTTCAGGAGGAATAAAATCTGGGCCCAGTCCTATGCAACTGTGAGCTGAGGGAAGAAATATTCCCTTACACTGGGGTGCCTCTGCATGACTCTATCGCCTCTACATGTCTGCCCTTCATGACAAACTTCTTTAAGATGGCCGCATCAGTGCAGGAAAGTTGGATAAGATGGTGACCCTTAGTTCACGTTCATGGTCGGCATTAGTGAATATATGGTGTCAATCTATCCAGTATTTCATTTTCCCCCATCTAACTGACATGCTGTGAAGCAGAGAAATGTAAGAGAAATGTAAGTTCTATTTCTCTCTCCCTTTGTTTCAGAGAGAGAAACAGAGAGATCTTTTGGCCCACAACTCATCCTGATCCCCTATCCAGGGAAAAAAGAAGAGACATCCCTTCTGGAGCCTATGGAAAGTCAGAGACTTGTAGGCCAAGACACAGGTAAGGAGCTGCAAGAACCAAGAAAGAGTCTCTCTTTCAGATCAAATTGATTAAGGCTGCAATCTTAAACACACTTTCCTGGGAGTAAGACTCACTGAACACAGTGGAGCTTACTTTTGAGTAGACATGGTTAAGATTGTGCTCTGAGAGATCAGGTGGCCCTACAGGAAAGAAACCACACCAGTGGCCCAAGTGTGGAAAAAGCTTATATCGGAGATCAAGTTGGTTAAGACTTTTCACTGTTTGTTAAGACTTAGACTCAAGCCAATTTTGGTGGATCTTGAACCTGATGTAGGTTCCAACTATGTTCATCAAGGGTTAAATCCTTGCCCAATCACAATTATAGCCAAAGAGGCTTGAGCCTTATTTTAGGTGGATCCCAATACTAAAAAGTTTGAGAACCACTGATTTGGCTCACAAAGGGACACACAATGGCTTTTGGGCTTGTTGTTGTTGTTGTTGTTGTTGTTGTCGTCGTCGTCGTCGACGTCGACATCGACGTCTTCTTCTTCTTCTTCATCATCATCATCATCATCATCATCATCATCATCATCATCATCATCATTAAAAGGCAAATTCTGTCCATCTAGCTCTGACCATGCCTTATTATAGACATATTATACCTTTTGGGAATCAGGATGATCCTGATGCCTACACACAACACAACTCCACACACATCCTAAATTCCTCAAGCACCATCCACACTTGCTCTATATAGATACACCTTTTTGGAATTGGGATGATTGCAGGACTGACCCCCAGACACAACCCAAATCCATACTCCGCACATACACAGGCAATGCCCTCCCCACACACTAACTTACTCTTTCACACACACACGATGTAGCCCAAACCCCAAACAAAACCAATCCCCACACTCCACACACACAAAACACAACTCCACACACATAACACAACTTCACACACACATGCTAATCCACTCTTTCACACAATGTAGCCCAACGCTCATACACAATCAAGCCCCACACTTCACACACACAACAGAACTCCACACTTTCAACTCCACACACACACACTAACCCACTCTTTCACACACACACAACGTAGGCCAACCCCCAAACATAACACAACCCCACACTCTATACACAACACAACTCTACACACACACAACACAAACTAACCCAACCTTTCACACACAAACACAACATAGCCCAACCCACACACACAACACAACCCCCCACACACAACCCCACACTCCACACACTCACACAACTCCACACACACAATATAGCTCAGTCCGCACAGAATGCAGCTTTTTATAACTGAAAAGTCTCTGAGTCATTCACCCACTGAGTGACTGACTCATCCATGCCCAGTCAAAACCACTGGACCTAGAAGCATAAAATTTGGGGAGGGTGTTCTTTTCATGTTGGAGGCACCCACTAAGAACCGGGAAATTCCAGCCAGAGGGGGAAGAAAAGTGGCACGTGTTTTCCTCCCTATACTTTACATTGAAGAATCCCTGACTGAGGGACACTCTGCCCCTGGACCTAGAAGCATAAAATTTGGGGAGGGTGTTCCTTCTGTGATGTGAACACCCAACAAGGAACAATGTTAAGAAATTTAACCTCTAAGGGGCTGAAAAGGGGTACAATGCATTTTTTATCTATACTTAACATTGAAGACTGGTCAATGCCCTAATTGGTAGCAACGCCCACAGTTGTGTTGGGGGTTGTTGCACAGGACGAGGGTGGTGCAAATGGGGAGGTGGTGTGCATGGGGGAATGATGGGCATGTGCGGATGGATGCTTATGGGGGGATTGATTCTCATGGGGTTGTTGTGCAATGGGGGGTAGGACATGGCGAATGGAGCATGGGGGTAATTTATACAGGTACATTTTCACTAGTAGAATATATACAAGTTTAGGTGTTGGCCTGAATCAATAAAGACGGAGACAACAATCTATAAACAAAGAGGCAGTGAAAATGATTAAGATATCACCTAATCTCAGAATGTACATACCCATCATGGCTTATAGTCTGTGATGGGCGTTTCCGTCAGAGGTCTATCCAATCCCTTTTTAAAGGCAAGTAGGCCAGATATCATCACCACATCCTGTGGCAAGGAATTCCATCCTGGGTCAAGAAATATTTCTTTTCTCTGTTCTAACTCTCCTGACGTTCATTCCCTATAAGGGCAAGAGATTATAAGGGCAGGAGATGGTTGCGGGAGCTTGAAAAGAAGTCTTCAGAACAGACAAAACCTCTCTTTCTCTTCAGGTGATAGGAAGAGAACTCAGCTCAAGGGGAAGAAATCTCAGTTTAAAGAAGATGAGCCAGTGGGAACACCCAGCAGAGGACAAGGGAGAACCCAGGATGATGTACCCGGAACATCTGAGGTGCAGGAGGTTAGATGTGAGTCCATCACAGAGAAGGAAATGGAGCAATTTATGGGACACTGTCAGAAGGTCCACCCAGGAAAGAAACAACATCAGTGTCCCATGTGCAGAAAAAAATTCCCTTGGAAATCACATTTGTCAAGACATTTGTACTCTCATACTGGGGAGAAACCTCACAAATGTCCTGAATGCGAAAAAGGCTTTTCTCGGAGATCAGCTTTATTAAGACATCAAGACAGTCACACTGGGAAGATACGTTACAAATGCCCAAATTGTGGGAAAGGTTTCTTTTGGAAATCAGCTTTAGTAATGCATCGGAGAATTCATACTGGGGAAAAACCTCACAAATGCTCCTACTGTGAAAAAAGGTTCCGTGGAAGATCAGCTTTATTAAGACATCAGAGAATTCATACAGGCGAAAAACCTCACAAATGCCCTGAATGTGGAAACAGCTTCTCTGAGAAAGCAAATTTGCTTAACCATCAGAGAATTCATACTGGGGAAAAACCTCACAAATGCTCCTACTGTGAAAAAAGCTTCTGTTTAAGATCAAATTTATTAAAACATCAGAAAATTCATAGTGGGGAAAAACCTCACAAATGTTCAGAATGTGGGAAAAGCTTCTCTCGAAGGTCAAGTTTAGTAACCCATCAGAAAACTCACAGTGGGAGAAATCTTCTTGCTGGCTTAGGGGTGGGAAAGCTTAACTGAGAAAAGTATTCAGATTTTCTGGTGACTGATGCCCTACCAGGGGAAACTGTCCTAGATTGTTCAGTATTTTTTCAAACAATGACTTCAGTTGTTTTGTCCTGTTGTGTTAGGGTTAGGGTATCTCCTAGTGTTGCGAGTTAACACCATTGGGTGCCAAAATGGTTGTATAAGCACCAAACACAGAAATAGTGCCTTAGAGGGATAATGGGGTGGCTAAATTTGAAGCCACCATTTGCATGTATGCTTTTTGTATGTCTTGTTTTACGGATATGAAAGTGTGGGTTGGGTCTTGTGAGCCAGAGCGAGACCTGTCTATCCTTTGTTTGGGTGGAGTCTCAGCGTTGTTTTGTGCTATCCTCTAGCCAATAAATGAAGATGACTTCAAACCAGAAATCTGAGTATGCTTGTAGTCTGTGTAGCTACAGAACCTAGAAGTACAAGAAAGGGTTGAATTCTCCTTATCAAAACAAATAAATGAAATTATTTCTCAATTATCTTCTCATCAAATCCACCATTCATTCATTCATTCATTCATTCATTCACGTGGCAAAATGCAGCAGCATAACATGGAATTCACATATATAAACTACAGGAAATGAGCATATGTTTTCGTCTGTGGCCAGATATCGAAGAGCGCAATCCTGACTTAGGCCAGAGAGAGTAGCCCAGCTATGCTGGCCTAAAGTAGGCCATATCCTGAGTTGATAGGCCCAGTCCATGAGAGAAGAAGGCCTCTAGGCCAGTGGTCAGCAAACTCATTCGTCAACAGAGCCAAAATATAAACAGTACAACGATTGAAATTTCTTTTGAGAGCCGAATTTTTTAAACTTAAACTATATAGGTAGGTACATTGTTATTAACTTAATTAGGGTACTCCTAAGCTGGCCATATCAAACAGGGCATCTAAAAATGTTTCATTTTATAATAATAAAGCCACCATCACAAAATAATTACAATTGTTTAATTGATAACAAAAATACTCCCAGGAAAGTGTGGCTAGGAGGGCAGCCTGAGCTGAGTTAAGGGGATTGGCTGCTGGAGTGGGCTGTTGTAGTACTACCGTATCCTGAGGTGGGCTGTTGTAGTTCTACCGTATCCTGAAGTTGAGAGTCATGAGTGGTATTTAGGCCGGCTTAAGACTTAGAACACCTGTCGGGGATGCTCTAGGAGGATTTCCTGCTGCAGGTAGGGGGTTGGACTAGATGACCTACTAGGTCCCTTTCAACTCTATGATTCTATGATTCCATGATTCTTTTGCTTCCATTTTTTCTCTAGCTTATCATGGGCCCCAACGAGTCTACTCAAATTTGTACCTGCTCCTGAGATGGCCTAAGTCAGAGGGGCTGAGAGGAGGCATGCCTGCCCTGGAAACAGGATCAGTATACTGCCTAACTGCGCTGTTCTAGCCCATGTCCCTACTGTGCTGCAAAGAGTAGCACTGCTAGGCTAGGACAGGTCCATCTGTCTTATGCCTGCCTTGGTGGACTTATGCTGGCTCAGTCCTTTTCTGATGCAACTAGGCTGGCTTATATGGCAGGAGGCTGGACCAGTAGGCTGGCCTTAGGCTACAATCCAGAGTAACTACGGGACCACCTATGGGAAACCTATGGGAAATGCATAGAGCAATCCAGAGTAAGCGCCTCTTACATCTTCCCGTAGTTACTCTGGATTGTAGGTATGGTCTTTTAATCATTAGACAGCAATGCTCTCAAGTTGGTGTAATTCTCCCCGTCTTTTATCCTCACAACAACCTTGTGAGGTAGGTGAGGCTAGAAGCAATACAGTAGTCATGACATGTAATGAACAATAATAAAGCCCTGAAAAATAAACACTCCATTAATCACTCCATAAATGTAATTAATCCATTAATTGAATTTACCCCTCAGTTCCGAACAAAAAAGGGGCCAACTTGATGATGCTCACACAACTGAATAGGAACATGAGTATTTGCTTAGATAACATGGAAAAGGGTACAGATTCATAATATCAGGGGTTCCCTAATACCTCATGGGATCAGGGATTCATAATACCTCATGTACTCTCAGATCACTGAGTCTCATCGGTCCATTTTGATTTAAGGAAATCCGCTTTTTATGACACAGGGTAACTGTGTTTTCCTTTTCAGGTTCTTTGGCTATAGCTTTTGATATTTTTTCAATGTGGTTTCATTGATTTTCAATGTGGTTTCATTGATTTTTTTCAGTGTGGTTTGTTTCACTGCATTCTGCTGTCAATGCATCAATAACATGATGGTATGATTTTAAAAAACCTACAATTTCCACAATTTTGCTAGCTGATGATGGCACATGGGGTGGATGTTCCGCACCCCCCATTAGCTATACCACTGATGACTCTTGCCCAATTTGCAGAAAAAAAAATCAGTCAATCAACAGTATTTATATACCACTTTTTCAACTAAAAATTAACAAAGCAGTTTACAGAGAAAATGAATAAGGCTGTAATGGAAATAATTAAGTAGTGGCTCTAAGGGAAATAATTAAGGCTGCAATCATAATCATGTCTACTCAGAACATAAGAAGAGCCACAGCTGCCCACCGGATCCTCCCCCACCAATCTGGCATTGTGAGGTTGTCTCAAAACAGACATCCCTCATGGCTTGTATCCTGTGATGGTCCTTTCCTCTAGAAATTTGGCTAGATACCATCGCCACATCCTGTAGCAGGGAGTTCCACAGACCAACCACACATTGGGTTAAAGAAATATTTTCTCTTCTCCATCCTAACACTGCACCTCTGCTTAGTCTAGCACCTTTATTTATTTAGTGCACAGCAAATCCATGGATTTGTGATAAATCAAATGTTTTTGATTTAAAAGGGAGTACAGACCACCCAGCCATTCAAGGACAGAGTGGTCTATATTGAAAAAACCTGACATGGTGTAAGTTCTTGATGGTAAGGTCTCGATTTACACTCCAACACAATGTGATGAATATTTTGTCGAGGGGTGTGATGCTAGTTTGCCTCTTTGTGGTGCACCCTGGAGAGCACAAAAGCGTGAATCCAGAGCTCAATCTTCAATGAGACCAAGGCTGCAATCCAAGAGACTTTTTCCTGGGAGCAAGACACATTGAACACAATGGGGCTTACTTTTGAGTAGACATGGTTGGGATTCTGCTCCTATTCCCAGGAAAGCAGCCAGAGTGCCCCAAGATGTCAGTGCCCAGTGGGGGATTCTAAAATGGTGGTACCCAGTTTTTCATCTTCCCCCAAGGAGATCCAGAACCCACTTTGAGAACCACTGCTTTAGAGATCTGCAGGTCCTGCAGATCCTTCTAGGATTGGGAATGGCATCCTGGCCACATCCACACAACACCAGTTCCTTGGAACTACCCCAAGCAGCAGAGCTGGGTTTGGCTTTGGGGAGGGGGGTGCGGGCTAGGAGTAGAGAAGAGTCAGCCCAGTTGGGCTACAGGGCAAGATTCAGCATCCTCCAGGCAGGGAATTGGGAGGCTGGAGGAGAAGAGGATGATCAGAGATGCTGCTGGGTATGTGTATGAAAGGTTTTTAATGGGAGGGGGCAGAGAAGGAGTGGGGATGCTGCAGGGCAGAGTGACAATAGGTTGTCTTTTTCCAGGACATGTCCTCTTGTGTCCTGGGAAAAAAAAAATCTTCATTGGACTTCTTTCCTTTGTGAGCAGGCTGCATTTAGCTTTTTTTGTTATTAATAAATTATACAATGTGTGTAATAAATTATATGTAATAGTATTAAATTTAATAATAAGGAACAGTGTGTAAATTAACCACATGAAGACATTATCTATGAATGATCTTAATATTTATTTTGTCCTACATTTTTTAATGGGTTGCCTACATTTTGGGGGGCGGGTGTCTAAGTCCTTTCCAGGCAGGCAGAAATTCAGCAGGTCTACAGATCCTCAGCAGGATAAAATTCTGATCTGATGTACTTTTTTCCTCCCCCTCTCAAGTTACCATTGAAGTGTTTCTCCTCAATCCCTGCACCTTTCCTGCCCTTTGTGTTCCTTTGTGTGTTTATATCTCCAGGAGGAAACTGCCCATTCGGTTTCAGGAAAACCTTCAGGAAAGACCTTGGACCATTTGCATCTCTTTTGTCAGCAGCTAAAACTCATCAAGCCAGAACCATCCCTATTGGGAGATGCACCTGGAAGGCAGAATTAGGACCATCCCCTTCTCAATCCCTCTAGAAAGATCAAGAGGTTAAGACTAAAGTGCTTGCCTAAATCAACCAACAAAACCAACAAAAGGCCATCTTAAGGTCTCCATTTTGAGGCAGTGGAAGCAGGAGAGAAGCCATGAAGGGGCCAACAAGTGGACGTCCAGAAGGAGAAGCAGGACCAGGAGGAGATCCAGGCAGAGTCCAGCCTGAACCTGTGATGGAGCCAGGTAGAGGGAGAGATCATCACTGGGAGGCCCAGTGGCAGGAGTTCCTCCAGAACCTGCAGACCCCTCACTGCGCCCAGGAGAGCCCCCCAGAGTCGGAGGCCACCCCCTGGAGTGATGCCAAGGCCTTCCTGGCCTCCTTTGAGCAAGTGGCTGTGGCTTGTGGGTGGCCCCGAGGAGAGTGGGTGGCTCGGCTCCTGCCTGCCCTGAGCGGAGGCGCCCAGCAGGCCTTCAGCCTCCTGGCAGCCCCAGAGCGGGAGGACTACGGGCAAGTGAAGGCGGCCATCTTGAGAGGCGAAGCCCTGAGGAGGGAGAAGCGGCGCCAGCACTTCCGGCAGTTCTGCTGCCCGCAGCTGGCAGACCCGCGAAGGATGTACAGCCAAGTGCAGGAGCTTTGCTGCCAGTGGCTGAAGCCCGAGAGGCACAGCAAGGAGCAGATCCTGGAGCTGCTGGTCCTGGAGCAATTCTTGGCTGGCCTGCCGGGGGATGCCCAGTGCTGGGTGCGGGCCAGAGGACCGGATGACTGTGCCCAGGCGCTGGCCGTGCTGGAGGACTTCCTTGGGAGCCACAGAGAGGCCGCAGCAGCCACGAGACAGGTGAGGTCTTAATGTGTAATTCCAAAACTGAGAACAGAATGTGGAGTTTGGTGATCTGAGCACCTGCCAAACTTCAGCTGCAATCAGAGAGTAGTGATTGCTCTTAAGAAATGCCTGAACTGAGCAAACCTTCCTCAATATATTGAAATTCCTTCCAAATTGTGGCTGTCCACTGCTCAGGAATCTTGAAGGATTCTCTGCCTGGGATGCAGCCATTCAGAATAGCCATCTCTCTATCATTACAATTATTTCATGTTGATTAAACACGTTTAAAAGCATTGTAATGTTTATTTGATTCAAAACATGCATCTTTGCCTGTGTCTTTTGGCACAATGGGAAGAAAATCTAGAATCCTGGGCTGTAACAGAATGAACTTCAACAGGGAGAAGTGCAGGTTCTGCACTTAGGCGATAAAAACCAAAAACACAAGTATAGAATGGGGGTCACTTGGCTTGGTAGCACAACATGTGAGCGGGATCTTGGGGTCACTGTGGATCACAGGCTGAACATGAGTCAGCAGTGTGATGTGTCTGTGAAGAAGGCAAATGCCATTTTAGGCTGCATTAAGAGGTCTGTAGCTTCCAAATCGCGTGAAGTTCTAGTTCCTCTTTACTCTGCATTGGTGAGACCTCACCTTGAGTACTGTGTTCAGTTCTGGGCACCTCCCTTGAAGAAAGATGCAGCCAAACTGGAGCAAGTCCAGAGGAGAGCGACAAGAATGATCAGTGGGATGGAAGGGAAGCCCTACGAGGAAAGGTTGGGGGAACTTGGGATGTTCAGCCTGGAGAAGAGGAGGCTGAGGGGAGACATGATTGTCCTCAGCTCTGTAGTTTGTCAACCGTAGGTCTAGAGTGCCGCACAGGACAGTATTTCTCAGAAACCACATCTGGAGTTAGGCAGCAAAGGGGAATAGGATGTAATGGAGTAGGATGCAGCTCTTTTTCTTCCTCTCTGTGTTCTCTTTGTGGATTTAGGAGCCATTGCAGGAGTGGGCTTTGGATGTGAAGAAGGAACCCTTGGACGTGGAGCAGGTTGAAGTCTCCAGAGAACCTGAAGAGATATTCAGAGAGCCTAAGCCAAGTGTCAAAGAGGAGGCCCCTTTGCCAGGTGAGCATTTAGTGAGTGCTCGTGGGTGTTGTCCCAGTTCAAGTAATGAAATGGAAAGGATGGAAACGGCCCAGTCTCTTTAGGAGCCATGCAGGAGGAGGAGTTGGGAAGTTTCCGGCCGTTTCTAAGTATGAACAAAGTGAATCTTCATCAAATGTTCCTTTTGTTACTCACAGACCTTGAAATAGCATCTTCAACTTCAGAGCTTCCCTGGGAAGATAAGGGCACGGGTGACGATGAGCCAAGCAGGCCTCTTAGCATCCAAGTGGAGCAGGTGGGTTTGTGCAGGGTCCGGACAGACACAAGGTGGCAAGCAGCCCATGTTATTGTGCTGGAGAAGCATCCTGATCCAAGTGCTCTCATCTCCATGACTGGAACACATGCACATGGACCACATGTTATGCTAAGCCACATTTGCATGACTGAATTAATGGTAAAAGGCATTGTGCACCCCAGTGTACTTACATTTGCAGCTGTCTGTGTGGCTAGTTTTCCCAGAGAAGTTATGTGTACCAGGGCATGCCCAGCTCGTCTTTGCTTCTGCCCCTAATGAGTTTCTTTGGGTTTCTGGGCTCACGGCAGCAGGCTGGGTCTGGGAGGTGAAAGAGGGCATGGTTGGGACAAGAGTTGTGGTGGTGCATGGAAGGGGCAAGAATTCTGTTTTCAGACAGAAAAGATGGGCTGGGCACTGGAGGAGAGACATCTGCAGCTGTCATGCCAAGTGGGGAACATCAGTGGGCAGTGAATGTGCTTGTCCAGAGGTGTCTTCCTCCTGCATTCAAAACAGGTTAGATTGATGGAACATGGTGCATCTATGGAAGGAAGAGGCAGTGTATTGCCCGAAGGGGCTTACAGTCTAAATGACCACAGAACGAAGATCCCAGCAGAAAAGAAGGGTGAAGGCTGTGGTAAGACCAGGATGGAAGAGTGAGGAAAGATGGTGAGAGCAATGATATTGTGGTTACAGCCAGGATAGTGTGGTACGAGCCAGGATTAGGGAGTTGGACTGAGACCTGTAGGATCTAGTTCAAATCCCCCCTTGACCAGTTATTCACTCGAAATCCACATTGTCCTTGGGCCTGTCACTCAGTCTCAACCCGCCTTCCTCACAGGGGACAAAAGGATAAGACTCTATGGGCATTTGTGTTGGCATAAGAAAGGAGGTGGACAAACAACAAAACAAACAACAAAAACAAACTGCTGGCAGGAATGGGCAGGAAAGTATTTAGCCACCTTGTCTGGTGTATCACCATGGTAGGGATCCTTATATCCTCTCATGAATCTAGAGAAGTGTCTAGATATACATGATAGATCCATCTTTCGTTTTTCACATGTGACCACAAAAAACACACTCTTGCACACACACTGACTAACTTTCCTATCGTTGCACACCTTGATCCATTTATTGGACCATGTTGATACCATTTCAAAAGCAGAGTCTACTTAGACTCTTCTGGATTATGGTGTCAAGAAGATCTGATCTCCTATCTGAATTAACACTATTCCTGTTTGACATGGAGGCTGGCATTTTTCTGTGTCCTACAGGAGATGAACCCCAGGGAGATGGATGTGTCTTTCCATGTGGCTGAGCAGACACCAGTTCAGTCCAATCAACAGGTCATGTTCTGGAAAGTTCTGCAGCAGGACGACAATGAGAATCTCCTGGGTGAGGACTTGCTCTGCTCTGCACCAGTGTATTTTTTAATGTTCATCTCATTATAACCATTTGTGACATGTACGTAGATCCCTCTCCAAACATACTGTAAGTAAATGTGCTAATGCAGAAGAATGAGGACAATACATTTTTAATCATGGATGTTATGAAAAAATATTGAGAAGGGAATGGAGATATGGATCGATACATGGATATAGATACGGATAGAGGGGCTGCAGCTGAAGGGTTTGTAGTCTCCAGAGCTTCTTCTAGGGAACTGTGCTTCACCCTCTTTTTTTTTTGGCTTTGCCCTTCCTCTTTCCTTCTGTGCCCTTCGCCCTCACACACACCCACCTGCCACTTTCTTTTCCTACATTGTTAAGTGTTGTCCCTTCCTATACTGCAGTGGTCCAAAATTTACGCTGGCCAAAGTGTCCTTGTTTTGTGGCTTGTCAAGATGACCCCATGCTCCAAGAGAAATATGACCACCAGCGCTTTCCCACAATCTCAGCCCTGCCTCGGAGATCCTAGAAGAGGCCACTGGGAACATCCCAAGGTGTCCTTGTGAGTTTGTCAGGTTGCCCTGCCCCACTGCAGCACACAGTTTGGGAACCACCACTGTGGTGGTTTGAAGATACATTGATTGGTTACTATCATATTGTTGTTTGTGAGGAGAAAAGTGTTTCCTAAGGAGAGATTTTTCAAGAGAAATAAAATCTGGGCCCTGTGCTATACAACTGTGAGCTGAGGGAATAAATATTCCCTTACCCTGGGGTGCCTCTCCATGACTCTCCATCACCTCTACATGTCTGCCCTTCATGACAACCCCCTTTGGGATGGCCACATCAGTGCAGGAAAGTTGGATAAGATGGTGACCCACCGTTCACGTACATGGTCGGCATTAGTGAATATATGGTGTCAATCTGTGCAGTATTTCATTCCCCCCATCTAATTGACATGCTGTGAAGTAGAGACAAGTAAGAGAAACAGAAGTTCCTACCCATTTCTCTCTCTCTTTGTTTCAGAGGGATCTTTTGGCCCCCAACTCAGCCTGACCCCCCATCCAGTGAAAAAAGAAGAGACATCCCTTCTGGATCAGAGACTTGTAGGCCAAGACTTGGGTAAGGAGCTGCAAGAACAAGAAAGAGTTTCTCTTTCAGCTCAAAATGACTAAAACTGCAATCTTAAAACACACTTTCCTGGGAGTAAGACCCATTGAACACATTGAACCCAAGTCTATACACACATACACAACCTAAGCCACACTCTTTCCCACACATACGTTCTTCTAAGCTGCAGGAGCTGGCTTAAAAGACTGCACCAAGTGAAGTTTTTAAGCTAATTATATAACTGAAAAGTCACCCACTGACTGACTGGCTCATCAATGCCCAGTCAAAACCACCAGACCTAGAAGCATGAAATTTGGGGAGGGTGTTCCTTTCATGTTGGAGGCATCCACTAAGAAATTGTTTTGGGAAATTCCAACCACAAGGGAAAAAATAGAGGCACAACGCGTTTTCCTCCCTACGCTTTACATTGAAGAATCCCTGACTGAGGGACGCTGTGCTCCTGGAGCTAGAAGCATGAAATTTTGGGAGGGTGTTCCTTTTGTGATGTGAACATCCACCAAGAAACAATGTTGAGAAATTTAACCCCTAAGAGGCTGAAAAGGGGTACAACACATTGAGAAATAGCCCGGCCCCAAATCCTGCACCTACTTGGTACCAATGCCCCCATTTGGGGTGGGAGGTTATTGCACAGGAGGAGAGTGGTGCGCATGTGGAGGTGGTGCACATGTGGAGGTGGTCCGCATGGGGGGATAGATGCTCATGGGGGTGTTGCGCAGTGGGGGTTTAGGATACAATGAATGGGGCATGGGGTATTTTACTAGTCTCCAAAACAGACAAAAATCCTCTCTTTCTCTTCAGGTGATAGGAAGAGAACTCAGCTCAAGGGGAAGAAATCTCAGTATAAAGAAGATGAGCCCGTGGAAACACCCAGCAGAGGACAAGGGAGAACCCAGGATGATGTACCGGGGACAACTGAGGTGCAGCAGGAAGGATGTGAGTCCATCACAGAGAAGGAAATGGAGCAATTTATGGGACTCTGTCAGAAGGTCCACCAAGGAAAGGAACTATATCAGTGTCCCATTTGCATAAAAAAATTCCGTTGGAGATCACATTTGTTAAGACATTTGTACACTCATACTGGGGAGAAACCTCACAAATGTCCTGACTGCGGAAAAGGCTTTGCTCGGAGATCACATTTAGTAAGACATCAAGACACTCACCCTGGGAAGATACCTCAGAAATGCCCAGATTCCTTTTGGAAATCAGCTTTCACAATGTATCAGAGAATTCATACAGGCGAAAAACCTCACAAATGCCCTGAATGTGGGAGCAGCTTCTCCGAGAAAGCAAATTTGCTTAACCATCAGAGAATTCATACTGGGGAAAAACCTCACAAATGCTCCTACTGCGGAAAAAGCTTCCGTTTAAGATCAAATTTATTAAAACATCAGAGAATTCATAGTGGGGAAAAACCTCACAAATGTCCAGAATGTGGGAAAAGCTTCCTTCGAAGGTCAAGTTTAGTAACCCATCAGAAAGCTCACAGTGAGAGAAATCTGATTGCTGGCTTTGGGGTGGGAAAGCTTAACTGAGAAAAGTATTCAGATTTTCTGGTGGCTGATGCCCTACAAGGGGAAACTGTCATAGATTTGGTATTTTCTCAAATAATGATTTTAGTTGTTTTGTCTTGTTGTGTTGGGCTGCAGTAATTATTCTGATAGTTATGGGAAAGGGGTTTGAACTTTGATGTGCTCACTGCTGTTTATCTTGAGGGATAAATGACAGTCATTTGTGAACTCCTGTTCAGTAACAGGAGTTACGGTAAGTCCTCAGGGTCACACAAAGCTCCATGCCTCACCCTGTGCTCAGGGTGGTGTACATGGTTCCTTTGCTTCTTTTGCCATCACAACAACCCTGTGAGGTATAGTTATTTTGCATTCGGCAAAGGGAAAGGCTGACTGCTCAAGGTCACTCATCCTCCATGGTGAAGTGGAGTTTTGAACCTGGCACTTCCGAACCTAACACCCAAACTCTACACCATCCTGGCTCAAAGGTCTATCCATCTCAGATCCCTACCTCCTTACTAATAGTAGTGCAGATCATCTATCTGTAAGAAGCACAAAAGGGAGTTTGGTTCAGATCCTTTCTCCCCGCCTCCAAATGAGTCTTCACACTATTGCCTATGATCTGATCTCACTAGATTAGGCCCAGGTGAGACCTAAGCCGTGCCCCACAAAAGCCAGTCCGGTTTATGTTCAGGAAGGGGACTGTATTATGTACCTTCAGATTATACCCTGGGACTGGCTCTTCATCTGCCTACCTAAGCAGATGCAGCAGTCTGCCTTCTCTACTTATTTGTCCCAGCCACGTTGGTATAACAGGCACTGTGGCAGAAATGGAGATTTTAGATTGTGAGTCCTTTTGGGACAGGGACCCATTAGCCATTCATTTTTCATTTTCTTTGTAAACCGCTTTGTGTACTTTTTAGTTGAAAAGCAGTATATAAATACGATGGATGGACAGACGGATGGATTTTAGCCTGGGACCCCCTTCTGGAAATGACAATTTGTCCACCACCCCCCAGAAGTGATGTCAAGGCCAGGAGTGGAAAAGAGTCAGCCCAGTTGGGCTACAGGGCAAGGAGACACCAAGGTT
Organism: Cryptoblepharus egeriae; assembly: GCA_030015325.1. Taxonomy (NCBI): domain Eukaryota; kingdom Metazoa; phylum Chordata; class Lepidosauria; order Squamata; family Scincidae; genus Cryptoblepharus; species Cryptoblepharus egeriae. The sequence continues at coordinate 10,270,331 of JAREYC010000002.1, forward strand.
CAGCATCCTCCAGGCAGGGAGTTGGGAGGCTGAAGGATGGGGTATGGAGGCACATGGGGGGATGTTGCGCATGGGGGTGTTGATGCGCATGGGGGGATGTTGTGCATGGGAGACTGATGCGCATGGGGAAGTTGTGCATGGGGGAAGTTGTGCATGGGGAAGTTGTGCCTGGGGGGAAGTTGCGCAGGGGGTGTTGATGTGCATGGGGGGATGTTGCACAGGGGGGAAGTTGCACATGGGATGTGGATGCGCATGGGGAAGTTGCTCATGGGGAAGTTGCGCATGGGGGAAGTTGCACATGGGGGAAGTTGAGCAAGAAGCGTTGATGCACATGGTGACGGATGCGCATGGGGAAGTTGCGCATGGGGTGTGGATGTGCATGGGGAAGTTGCGCATGGGGGAAGTTGCTCATTTCTACATAGTACAGGGGGGAGAATACACTGAGTAAGCTTTCTTGTGGGTTACTGTTAACTGAACATCTGATAGCAACAGAAACTGCAGGAGGTCTGTCTTGAACATCTAACCTGATAAGTGAAAGAGAAAGGTGGTCCTTCAAATGTTTTGTCCTCTACAGGAGGACAGAAAAGTTGAGGTGGAATTTGCATGATCCACAATGTCCCTTCCCAGCCATCCAGATGTCCCATCCTATCTAGGAGGATGCCATAGTCATTGTCATGGAAATGGGTTCCCATCAAAGGTAGGGTGGCCAAGGCTATTTCTGTCCATACCCTGACTGGAAGTTGGGTGAAATGGATTCAAGTAATGAGATCACAATTCTACACATGTGTATATACAATAGAAGTGAGTCCCATTGTTCACACAGGAAAATGTGTCCAGGACTGTAGCCTCAATCTCAACTGGGAGTTCCTGGAGTTGGATCATGTCCAAGGATATCTTGTCTTTGACTGCAAGATCAAAGACAAAAAGGAGATTTCAGCTCCTTTTTGAGCACAATCCTAAGCATGTCTACTCAAAAGCAATCCACATTTTGTTCAGTGGGTCTTACTCCCCGGAAAGTGTGTTTAAGATTGCAGTCTTTGCCTGTAGAAGATGTGATGACAAGTTGCACCTGATGAAATTCCTTCTTCTACGCAGTTGTTTTCCTTCTTCTACTGTTTTCAGGAGCCCAAAGTTGAAAGGTTGTCCACCCTGCTGTAGAACCTCTCTTGCCAAGCCAAAGCAAAGACTATGTTTTTCCAGCTATTTAACTACTGACATGGACTTTCACCTTGATATCGCAATGCTACTTCCCCCTATGTGGAGAGTCCAGGTGATCTTTCTAACCAGTGGATAGAAACAGAGAGTTGTTCTCTCCCTAAATATTATTTGTGAGTGTTATTGGGAGCGTATCCATCATCTCCACATATATCATCCCACTCTGGATTGAGCTGTGAAGGATACTGAAGTGTGACAAAAGTCAACTTGCAAGACATAAGGTAAGCCAATATAATCCAGAAAACCCAAATGTCTTTGAGTGTGGAAGAGTGATCTATGGGGGAAAGGACCTGGAGATCTGAGATCAATAATTAAAGTTCAGAACACTGAAATAGGATTGGGCTGTTGTTGGGTTCAGCAGTGGAACAGATTGCCAAGGGACGTGGTGGACTCTCCCTCACTGGGGGTCTTCCAGCAGAGGCTTGACAAGCACCTGTCGGGGATGATGTAGGAGGATTTCCTGCTGCAGGCAGGGGGTTGGACTAGATGACCTACTAGGTCCCTTTCAACTCCAGGATTCCATGATTCTATGACTGGAGAGGGATTGATTCCTGGTCTACTTACTAGATCCTTGTGTGACACCATGATCCTTGCATGATCACTACTAGGTCCTTGTGTGACCCCACCTGCTTTCTACTGTTTTCTCTCTTTAACACTGGACACAAATCTAGGGAGGGGATGCAAGTCCTTTGTGCCAGCCCAACAGTGTTTTGAAAGTGCCCTAAAGCATTTTCTTGCCACTGGGCGAGCTGGTGCATATGCTCTGGTGGAGTCTGGTGCACGTGCACTGGCCTCCCAACACAAGCCCCATTGGGTCAAGTTTGCACCAGCTAAGTTGCACCTGCTAAGTTAGTCTGGTGTGAGGATCTTGGGGATTGTGAGGATGGTAGAGATGGAGATGTTCCAGGGTGGGAGAGGCGGTTGAAGGTCCCATGGGTGGGAGTTGAGCGGATGGAGGGGCCATGATTTGTCACTTTTGCCAGATTATCCCTGTTCTTGGGCACTTGGAACAGCTCTGGCTGATGTTCTGCTTTGTGCCACCTCTTGAGTGGCTCCAAGTAGCTTCATTGGGGCTGCTGTGTCTTTGCCCAGGGTAAGGGGAATGAACTCCCCTTGCCCTGGCCGAACTGTTTTTGACCCCAAAAACATTGGATACAAGACAGACCAACAAAAACATTGGTATCTTGCATTGGATACAGGACAGACCAGCTGGCCTCTCCATTCCAGTGCAAGTTAGGTTTGAGCTGTCAGTTTTTCCCCTAGCACTGTGATAATGAGAAATCAAGAAGTCCAATCTTGTCCAGCACAGAGATGCAGGAGTGAGGATAGCCCCATTTGTTGTATAAAGTGAGTTTTTTTTTATTTTCAAAGGTACTGTCCAAAGGTGCAGATGCACCCACCCAATCTGAGTACTCATCTTGAATCCATATTAGGAGTCAACAAAGAAGTCCAAAACAAGATGTAATTTTTTCCTAATATTGTACCTGCTTCTCTTTTAGGTACCATGATGATGCCTCCTGCTCCCCACTTCTCCTGCTTCTTTCTTGTTCTCTCCACACTGGTTTCTTACACTGCCTCTGAAGATGACCTGGTGGTGGTCACCAGTAGCGGCCCTGTTAAGGGCAAACAGCTTCCCACCAGCTCTGGCACTGTGTCTGCCTACCTGGGCATCCCGTATGCAGAACCTCCACTGGGAAAGTTGCGTTTCCAGAAGCCTCGTCCACATCAGTCATGGAGTCACATTCTGGAGGCCACCCACTTTGGCAATTCATGTCCTCAGATAAATGTGACTCATTCCCCTGATGAAGCTCTGCTGGTTCCAAACACACCACTTTCAGAGGACTGTCTCTTTCTCAACCTCTGGGTACCCCATCCACGGCCCTCTACTCCAGCTCCTGTACTGGTATGGATCCATGGTGGAGGGTTTGTCACTGGAACAGCCTCCCTGGATATCTATAATGGAGCCTTACTAGCTGCTACCGAGAACATCATTGTGGCTTCCATGAATTACCGCTTGGGGGCTCTGGGTTTTTTTTATTTGCCACCAGCTGCACCAGGAAACATGGGCTTATGGGATCAACATCTGGCCTTGAAGTGGGTGAAGGAGAATGCAGCTGTTTTTGGTGGTGACCCAGCTCAGGTGACCATCTTTGGTAACAGTGCTGGAGCCATCTCGGTGGGTTTCCATCTCCTCTCACCAGCCAGCCAGTCCCTTTTCACAAGGGCTGTCCTTCAGAGTGGAGCCCCCAATGCTCCTGGGTCTTGGATGACTCCTTTGGATGCGAAGAATTTGGCTGTGGAGAAGAGCCACCTTATGGGATGTGGTTCTGCCAATCATAGTGCTGTGGTGAGCTGTCTACAGGAGAAGGAAACTGGGCATCTATGGCTGTCTAACTTGGGTGGTCCATTTTTGTTGACCACTGATGGGGAATTCCTCATAGACGAGCCCCAAAAACTTCTGGAGACTGGAACTATACCTGCCAAATCAGTCATCACGGGTATTACGGCTGATGAAGGTTCTAGCATTGCATTTCTGATTACTTCTGATGTCAGAAACATGGATGGGAAAATAACAGAGGAGCAGTTCTTGGAAAAGGTGTCTTCACTTCTTTCAGGGAAATATAATGAAAGTGTTGCCAAAGCTGTAGTACTGAAATATAGTGAGTCTAGACATGGACCTGAAAACCTCCTACAGGCCTTGGCTTATTTCTTGAAAGATTACTACTTTGCCTGTCCAATGGCTGATTTTGCCACGAAGGTGGCAGAAGCCAGGAGTCCCACATATTTTTACTCGTTCAACCAACACCCTCTTGCTTCTCAGTGGCCTGAATGGGCAGGAGCCTTCCATGGTGCTGAGATCTCATATCTGTTTGGAAACTCCCTGCAGGGATCAGGCTCATTGAACACGGAAGCTGATGCTGCACTTAGCCGCAGGGTGATGCGGTACTGGGCAAACTTTGCCAGAAATGGGTAAGGCCTGGAGCGTTCCTTGCAAAGACTCCTATGTACACAGTTTTGCTGGGTCAGGGTGTTGCAGTGAGAGTAGGGATGGTTCATTCATTCACTCATTCATATGGCAAAATGCAGCAGCATAACATGCAAAGTGGGGATGGAGTAGCGCAGAGTTCTTGAGCATCACACACAAAGCAATGTCACTGTGAAGCCAAATCTCCTCCATGACTACTCATAAGTCCCGTTGTGTTCAGTGAGACTTACTCCCAGGAAAGTATGGATTTTTCAGCCTGAGCGCCCCATTCCAAGTTGGTGGTACCCAGCTTTTTTGCGATCACCCCTAAATTTCCTGAAATGAAGTGTGATCTCCCAAGGGGGTTTTGACCCCCACTTTGAGAACCACTAGTATAGTTTCTGCTGTTGTATAGACAATTGCTATAGTGAGAAAGATCAGTCCCATGATTAATGACATTTGTGGATCAGGGGTGTAAAATATAAGGTCTGCAAGCCAGATGTGCACCCTGGAAGCATTATGTGCCCCACTCCTCCCATGTAATTGGACTGTCCCAAGGCTGCCCTTTCAGCAGCGCTTCTTCACCGGGAGGGAGAGATAGAAGGATGACTCAGAAACCAAAGAAAAAAAAAAACAGGCCTCCGTCAGTCTTGGAAGACTATGGTATCGTGCTCAGCGCTGCATACGCTGCATGTGAAGCACGAAAGCCTGGGTTGGATTGTTATGGAGGATATGCTGTTACCCAAGCAGCAAATCCCCCCTCTCCACGCCACTGAATTAGTCCAGTGGAAAGGCAGAGCCAATACGACTGGATCCAGCTGGCATCACAGAGCTGGGCTAAGGACAGGCGCTCACCCTGTCTTGTGGGGCCAACCCGGGAATCGAACCCTGGCCTGCTGGTTAACAGGCACAGTGTCTTAGCCACTTGCGCCACCCAAAGAATGCTATGGGATAAGAGGAGAGGGGTCAGGAAGAGCCCAATGATCACACAGGCTTCCCTTTCAGTGGCATCACTTTGTATTTCTCATTGTATAAAGTGAAACCTCACGTATGATCACAGGCCGTGGTTGGACTTTGATTATGATTTCCTCATTTCCCTCCCCCTTGTAGGAATCCCACTGGGTCCTCATCGAGCGAGGTGCACTGGCCACTCTACAATGCCACTGACCAAGATGTTTTCCACATCAGCTCCAATGACACTCGGATTGGGCAGATATCACCAGCTCCACACTGTGAATTTCTGAAAAAACTGTTTTGAAATGCAACACACAAATGTGAGTACAGATCCTTTGGGTAAGGGAGGTACAAGAGATAGTCGCCGTTAACTTGATCTTGTCCAGCAGCTGGACCCTAACAACAATGTGGCAACATCGAGATGTGGCGTCTGTTCTGTGCATTGAGACGATATAATTTGTGCCTTGGCAAGTGGCAAAGGAGACATTGCCTTAATGCCAGGAACATCTAGCAAAGCCTATACAGTATTACATTTCTCTTTTTTGGAGGTGATCTTTAATCATTGGGCTGCATGGCCTCAGGCTCTTGACTTTTCTGCCTGACTGCAAACTTTGCCAACAGGTAGCACTGTGGAGGATCTTGGCTCTCTTAAAAAGGTGCACATGCACATATTTGTATATAGATCTGTATATAGATATATAGATCAGAGTCACTCTTTTTATTTTTAAATGTAAACTTAGATGTGCGTCCCCCAAAACAAAACATGCTTTTAAAAGGATGAGGCAAGACATTTATTGCACAATATGATGGCATCATCATTTCTTTAACTATGGGCAAAATTGAGAGTAACTACAGGGAGTCCTTGCTCCAGTGTAAGAACTTACTCTGGATTCCAGTATGAATTTCCCATAGGTTTTCACTAGGTGGTGCAGTAACTACGGGTGCCTGTAAAGTTTCTTACGTTCTCCAGTATTTACTCTGGATTTGGGGGTATGTAAAATTGAAAACAGAGGCAAATTTATGAGAGCCAGTTGTGTATTTGACAGCAGTGGCATCACTAATGTAGCATCGCTAGCATCGCTTGACAGCAGTAGCATCACTAATGGTCTCTGTATGAAAGTGGGACAACTGAGACAGACTGGGAAAAAAGGTTGTGCTCAGGTAATCAGCTCCATCACTCTCTCCCCCCCTTTGCTTTTCAGAGAAACCTGGCAAATACCTTGCTTTGCCTGGCCAGAAGGAAGAAAGAAAGAACAACATCAAAGCTGCATAGAAGATCTCACATAAGAGATCTGTGTCAGTAAATTGTGTGGAGTTTTGTTGGTTTTCATCACTAGTTGATTGATGCTTTAAGGTGTGTTTCTATAAGTCACCTTTGGATAACATAGATATCTTTAGTTCTGATGTCCAAACTTTTTGCCATGAGGATATATCTCTGACACTGGTGTGGGAGCCAGAAAAAAAATTGATTAACGTTTCAAATTTGAATAAATTTACATAAATGAATATATTACAGACAACTTATGATTGAATGAATGAGTTCAGATAAGTTCATAAACACGTTACAACACAGAGAGTGAGGTGATCTTCAAACTATGGTTATCTTCTTGTGCACCTGCCAATTCTCCCCTGTATATTTCCTCCTCTTGCATCCCATCAATCCGTCAGCCTAACTTTGGGTTTGGAGCTTGAGTGGGGAAAAACCAATTAAAGGTGCCCAAATTTATTTAATTTTATTTTATTTAAGTAATTTTTATCCCGCCTTTCTTCCCCCACAGGGGGGAACTCAAGGCGGCCAAACAATTAAAAAACAATAAAACACCACTAAAATTACATATGATAATAAATAGAGATAAAAACACATTAAAATGTAATTAAAATACAATTAGATTAAAGCTAAAAACGTAGACTAAAAACGATAAAACAGAAAAGATAAAAAAGATAAAAGCCCCCCAACCTCTGCCCCCATTTAAAAAGCTTTTTTAAAATAAAAGGTATAAAATGACTCAGAAATCAGTAAGCATAAAATGGTCTATGCGGCTCCCTTCCCCTCATTGATTTTTCCCCAGCAGTGCTTCCCCTATTCCCACAGAGCAGGGGTCAGGGAACTTTTTTACCTTTTACCCCAAAATATATTTAGATATGCCGACGTTACCCCTTGATACGCCGACGTTACCCCCACCAAACCCTACATCCATCCCTTCCCTAGTGTCCCTTGCTTCCCCTATATTGTTCCATTACCCCCAGGAATTTCATTTTTACCCCATTTGGGGTAATTTACCCCATTCCCTGACTACTGACACAGAGACATGGACTTCCAGGGATCGTGCAACAGGATCTCCTTGCCTTCAGGTGAACAGGCACTGTACTTATGGTGGGTCTGTGATAATTGCTGTACTGCACAAATATACAAGTTGAACACATTGGAAACAAATAGGCACTGCTTTGTAAACATCCTACATCAGAAAAAGATCCCGTTCATCAAAGTCCTTCACCTCACAGCTCACAGCTTCACACTTTCTTCTTTGTCTCTCAATCCAAGCTTGATTCAGGCTTGATTTCATCCTCCTAGTATGAACTGGGACATGTCACTCTCTCAAATTTTGGCAGTTCAATCATGGATTTAACTATCTATGGATACAGTAGGTCCTCTTGGGTGCCTCCAGCGGTTCCCCACAATTGCTTATCTGGAGCCTCTGGAGATCTAGGTTGCATCGGTCTGATGACCCACTACATTGGTCTCCATGGGTCTCAGAATGGCTTGCAGTATCCTCCAGAAGATACTTGCAATTGTCAGCAGCCTTTCGTAGGACGATATCTGGTCACTGTGGAGGTAACAGAGCTTTCCCTCATCCTCCTCCTTCTTCCAGCAGGAATCCAGGTAGAGTAAGGGTTTTCTTCAAAGGCAGAAAGTGCCGGCGGGGGGGGGGGGGGGTAAATTCTTAGGTATTGATGGTTCTGGTTAGTAGAAGCTAGGACGAGGGTGTGCGAGGATGTACACAAAGCTTGGGGACACCACTAGTAGCCAAAAGTTTGGAAACTTTTGGAAAATTTGTATTTATTAATACTATCTATCTTTGGAAAGGTAACTTAGGCTACAATCCAAAGTAACTACAGGAGCACATAAGAGACATTATGTGCACCTGTAGTTACTGCACCACCTAGTGAAAACCTATGGGAAATTCATATTGCAATCCAGAGTAACTTGTTCTAACTCCGGAGCAAGGACTCCCCATAGTTACTCTGGATTGCACCCATAGAATCATAGAGTTGGAAGGGACCCAGCAGGTCATCTAGTCCAACCCCCTGCCCGTAGTAGGTTATCTAGAGCATCTCCAACATGGGTTTAAAAAGCATCACCTGCCTAAATTTCCTCTTCTATGCAGTGGTTAAAGATTCGATGCAATTCTTCAGCTAGCATGTACTGAGGCATCACCCATCTTGAGTCTTCTGTAGGGAAAGGTAGATGTTCTACTACCAAGTTATGGTCTTGTCCAGAAATAAGTCAACACTTGTTAGTTTTATTGTTTGTTTTTATTACTGATTACATTTTGATTTTGCCACCAAGACAGTTTATAATTGTTCCTCCACTATTAAGTTCTCACAGCAAACCTGTAAGGTAGATCAGGGTGAGAAATATCTGTGGCTGCAATCCTAAACATACTTTCCTGGGAGTAAGAACCATTGAACATAGTGGAGCTTACTTATGAGTAGACATAGTTAGGCTAGTGCTCTAAATTCATTTATACCCCTACTAACTGGGCAAGAGGCACTTTTTCATGTGGGCACTCCTCTTTTATTTAGCAGGGGAGAGTAGCTGGCCCTCCTCACCCCAGCAGTGTCTTTTCTAGTGGCTTCTGCTGGTATTTTTTGACATCTTTTTAGACTGTAAGCCCTTTTGGTATATAGTTGTTGTTGTTGAGGAAGTCGTCATCATCATCGTCATCTTCAAGGCCACCTAGCACCAGTGAGGCTTAGTTGGTACTACAAATGCCCTCATAGCCATGAGTGCATGATCCTGGGTCAGTCACTATCTCTGCTTTTAATCCCCCATTATAACCACAATTAGGGTTTAATTCGCATTTTTCTCCTGAATGAGACAAACGGTATTTTTTTCAACATTTCCCAACTGCCCTTCTCACATTTCCCCCCTATTTTCTGCTAATTATTTATAACCTTTTACAATCAACTTTCTCACCTAAAGGTGCTCAAGGATACTGAACGATACATGTGATTATTTCCTCACAATTTCTAGGGCTCACGTTTAAATAAAAACTACTTCTCAAATTCAGCGTTTATACGCTGAATTTATAAGTTTTTTTAAACGGAATTTATATGGTTTTTTTCCCCCATGTGGGTTTTCACATGTGCAACAAGGGTTGAGCTCTGATTGAAGCTCTTTGAACAGTGTGTGCACTTATATGGTTTTTCTCCAGTATGGATCCTCTCATGCCTAATCAGATGTGCTTTATGGCTGAAGCTTCTTCCACAGACTAAACATGTATAAGGTTTCTCGCCTGTGTGGCTCCTTTTGTGTCTGTTAAGGTTCGACTTCCCACTGAAGCTTTTCCCACAGGCCGTGCAAGTATATTGTTTCACTCCCGCGTGGCCTCTCTCATGGCCAATAAGGTCTGTTCGATGCTTGAAGCTTTCCCCACAATCCAAGCATTTGTATGGCTTCTCTCCCGTGTGGATCTTCTCATGTCGAAGGAGGTGCGCTTTATGGCAGAACCCTTTGCCACAAACCGAACACAGATATGGTTTTTCTCCTGTATGGCTCCTTTCGTGCCTGGTCAGGTTGGATCTCCCACTGAACCCTTTTCCACAGATGGAGCAGGCATAGGGTTTATCTCCCGTATGGGTTCGCTCATGTATGATATAATCTGACCGGTGATTGAAACCCTTTCCACATGCTGGACATTCATAGGGTTTCTCACCAGTGTGTGTCCTCTCATGCGTGGCTAGTTTAGCACTTTGGGTGAAACTTTTCTCACACTGCGAGCATTTATATGGTTTCTCCGTATGCGTTTTCTCATGAGCAAGCAAGGTGGAGCTCTGGCTGAAGCTTTTCAGACACTGGGAACATTGGTAAGGCTTCTCTCCTGTATGGATTCTCTCATGCCTAATCATGTGTGCTTTATGGCTGAAGCTTCTACCGCAGACTGAACAGGTATAGGGTTTCTCGCCTGTGTGACTTCTTTGGTGCCTGTTCAGATTTGACCTCCCACTGAAGCTTTTCCCACAGAATGAACAAATGTGTGGCTTCTCTCCTGTGTGGGTTCTCCAATGAGCAATAAGGTAAGACCTCACACCGAAGCCTTTCCCACAGAGCGAGCATTTGTGGGGTTTCTCTCCTGTATGAGTCCGCTGGTGGGACAGAAAATACGATCGCACAAGGAAGGTTTTCCCACAATAGGAACATGCATATGGTTTCTCTCCTGCATGGGCTCGTTCTTGAGCAAGGAGGTATTTTCTCCAAATAAAGATTTTTCCATAATAACATTTGTATGGTTTCTTCCTAACTCTCTTTGCTGGGTGACTTGCCTGCTTCTTTTCAACCTTGTACTGACCGATTCTCCCCAGACATCGGAAGACATTCCCTTTGGCTATGGCCAATGATGTCTTACTGCACTCCATTTGCTTCATATTGATTGACACACAACTATCCTCTTCTTTCACACATCCATCACCTGTTGGAAGCAACAGAGAATCATAACACCAATAATAAAGTATTGGCAAAATGAGGCATTTAAAAAAATATAAGATGGCTCTTCCAGTGGCTACTAGCCATGATGGCACTACCTTCAAATCTAGAGGCAGTGAAGCACCTGGGTACCCATTGCAAGGAAACATTAATGGGATGCTTTTGTGACACCCTAAGTCAGCCTGGAACTTGTGCCGGCCTAATCAGGGATGAGGACTACATTGGGAAGTGTCTAACTACATGCTTTAAACCCACATGGTCCATTCCAAAGTCATTACAAAATGTCATGTTACAAAATGAAAAAAGGTACTGTACTTTTTTCCCCATGGGAAAATTCACAGTACGGCAACTTGCACAAGCTTTGAATCAAATATGAGCTACTTTAGTAGGAAACGCTGATCATGTGTTTTTGCACATGTAGTTTGGGATTGTGTATTTTTAGTACAGAGGGAACCTTATGGCTGTACACTGGGCATCCTGAAGACGCAACTTTGTGCTGACTGGCTGGCAATGCTCCCTTTAGTATATACCTACTCCCACCTGGCCCTATTGAACAGGTGGCCCCCTTGACCCTATTATATCAACTGGTAGCCAAGATGAAGCAAATTCACCCTCACCAGACTGGACACATGAAACAGTTGCACTCTCCTCAGATGCCTGCAGTAACGAGACCCATGGCTTTTCTTCTGGTTCCACCTTTATAATCACACTAGGAAATCCTGGAGAAGGAGAGAGAGAGAGAAGGAAGATATGGTTTTGTTCTTAGTGGGAATGGAGGCAACAACACGTGTGACTTTCTCCATCTCTAAAGTACGATTATGTGATGGGCAAGGTTCTCCAGCCAGATTTTTGAGGTGTGGGTCAGCCTCTTGCTTGCTGAATAATTGTAGCCTCACTGGTTGCTGGACTCAGTTGTAGGCCTCCAGGAGAATCCAAGACAGCCTGAATCAGGTGAGGAGACTGCTGCTTCAGAGCCTTACCCTACAATCCAGAGTAACTATGGGAAGACATAAGAGGCAGTTACTCTGGATTGCTCTATGCATTTCCCATAGGTGGCACAGTATCTACATCAGTGTAAAAGGTCCTGTAGTTAATCTGGATTGTAGCGTTAGGCTGTTTATCTGCCAGATTCTCCCATCCTGTCTGCAATCTGGCCCTGATGCCTAGAGGACCACACAATGAAAGGCTAGCTGCCTAGTACCCAGTCAAGCCACTGGTCTGCCTAGTCCAGCACTGGCAGTCGCTCTCAGGCTAAGGCCTTTTAAGTAGCAGTATCTTTTATACCAGACAATGCCAGAAACTGAACCTGGGACCTCCAACTAATGAACTATAGCTCTGGCCATATTGAAATACCCTGTTCAACAGACCAGTTCCTGGAAGTTCCTAAGATGGTACTCTGAGACTGCATCATACAGTTAAGAAAACCCAAGAAAAATGGAACTATAATAATTCTGTATATAAATAATTTTCCACATTAAGCTCAATAATGGAGAAGTTGCTCCACATACAGAAAATGCTCCTGAGAAAGACTCACCATCCCCATAGCCCTGATGATCCTGGTCCCATGGCTCCTCGTCTTCCACCTTTACTGCCACAACTGGGAACCCTGATCAAGAGAAAGATCAAGAAGTATATTCCAAATATTTTTGATTTATTGGGTCTAATTAAACACAAACAGACACAAATTGGCATTTCAAAAGCACAGTGAGGATACTCCACATTCCCAAGCTCACCAAAACCACAGGATTCTGAGGAAATGCTATCCAACTTTCCAGTGGATAAGAACATTATGAAGAGCCCCAGTGGATCAGGCCAAAGGCCCATTGTAGCCTTAGGCTGTATCTATCTGTCAGGTTCCTGTATTTCACAGCAGACCACCAAATACATCAGGGAGCACACAAGACACCTGCATCCAGGTGGCCTCCACTGCATCTGGCAATTTGAGGTTGCCTACTTCTATCAATACACACACATGCAGATATCCATACCCATCGTGGCTTGTAACCTGTCATGGTCTTTTCCTTAGGAAATTCCTAAGACACTGAGGGTAGGTGACATCACATCTTGTGGCAAGGAGTTGCTCATACTCGTTATGTGCTGGGTGAAGTACTCACTGTCCCAATATTCGGTTTTATTGGCTGGGTGTCCCTTAGTTCTGGTGTTATGTGAGAGAAGAGCATCTCTCTATCTCCTGCATAATTTTGTACATCTCAATCATGTTCACCCTCAGACATCTCTTTTCTAGAGTGAAGAGCCCCAAATGCCTTTCTTCATATGGAAAGTGTCCCAGACCATCAATCATTTTGGTATCTCTCCTCTGAACCTTTTTCAGTTCCTCCATATCCTTTTTGAGATGTGGTGACCAGAATTGGACGTGGTATTCCAAATGTGGCTTACCATCAATTTGTACAATGACATTATATCAGCTGCTTTATTTTCAGTCTTTTTTTCCAATGACTCCATGCATTGAATTAGCCTTTTCCACTGCCACTGCACTTTGGTCAACACTTTCATGGAGCTATCCCCTAGCAGCACAATCCTAATCATGTCTACTCAAAAGTAAGCCCAATTGTGTTCAATGGTCATACTCCCAGAAAAGCATCTTTAGGATTGCAGCTTAGGGCCTATATCCTAAAGTGAAATTAAGCCCATTGCTCTGGAGAAGTTAAGATGACTTTCCATAAGATAACACTAGAGGGTGACGTAACTGCGTGGACCCGTAACTGCTCTGGATTTTGCTCTAGATCTCTCTCCTGCTCTGTCACAGACAGCCCTGAGCCTATATCTCAAGTTAGGATTCTTTGCCCCAATAACTTTATATTGACTCACATTAAAATGCATCTGCCAATTTGTTGCCCACTCTTCCAGTTCGGAAAAGAAGTAAAAGAGCAGAAGTAACCAGTCGAAGAGCTAGACAAGATCTTGATCACCTATGCATTTTGGTGTCACTGAATCCAACACCTACCTGAGCAGGAAGCTTGGCCAGGTTCACCTTTGTTAGAGTCCCCACGATCGCAGGCCCGTGATTCATCTTCCATTTTTGCACCAAGCAACCCTGATCAATGCAGATATAAATGGAGGAAAAAATAGATACTCCTTCAGTGATATATACTGTATTAGCAAATTTCTGTAGAAACTGCAGAGTTTTCCTCAATGTGTAATGTCAAACTGGGGGGGTCACAACTCTTGTGTTCATATAAAGGTCCCCCCACTCCCTTTAAGGTACAGGAGAAGGGAGAAAAGCATCAGAGTGATAATAAAGAGTGTGCTGCTGCAGGTTCTCCCTATATTTGAGAACTACTCTCCTAGGGTTTCATTGGCAGGATCCTAATAACCCTACAATCCAGAGTAACTACAGGAGCACATAAGAGACATTTACGTCGATGTAATTATGGCACCACCTAGTGAAAATTTATGGGAAATTCATAGTGCAATCCAGAGTAAATTGTTCTTACATTGGAGCAAGGACTCCCCGTAGTTACTCTGGATTGCGCCCTAAGTCTCACAAAAGTTCTGGAAGTTTTGAGAAAATATTTGTGATTTTACAAACGAGGGCTGGCCACAGTCTCTGAATTAATTCTACATTTTATCTTTAGTTAATTGACCCCAACCCATACCTGAATGGAAATGTGGGAAGGACTTGCTTTCGTCAGAAACCTGTTGATTTGGGACCCATGGTTCCTGTTCCTCTTCTTCCTTCACCTTTATTGTCACATTAGGAAACTCTAATCAGGAGAAAAAATATTACATGATTTAGATTTCCAACCACAAGTTATAGCAATGTGGGGTCACTTACCAGAATTTGTCCTTTACAACATAGTTTTGGGTAAGCTGGTTTTTCTATACTATCAACTGAATTATGTTGGGGTAGAACCAGCTTCTGGATTCCACTTCTCAGTCTAGATCCCACACTTCAGACAAATGCATTTTGAGGACTGCGGTGGCTCAGTGGTTAGAGACACTGTGGCTGCAATCCTAAAGATACTTTCCTAGGAGTAAGATCCATTGAACACAAGGGGCTTGCTTCTCAGTAGGCATGGTTAGGATTATATTTGTGTTGGTCAACCTGAAGGCCAGTAGGTTGGTGGTTCGAGACCTGAGTAACCTGCATGATGGAGTAAGCTCCCACTACTTGTCCAGCTCCTGCCAACCTAGCAGTTTGAAAGCATGTAAATGCAAGTAGATAAATAGGTACAGTACATGGATGAAAATGTAAGAAGAGGGATATTATCCTCAGAAAAAGTCAGTTACAACTTTGGAAACTGCTCAATTTGGCTGTTGTTGTATCACTTCTTATATTGTTAGATAATT
Source organism: Cryptoblepharus egeriae (assembly GCA_030015325.1). Lineage (NCBI taxonomy): Eukaryota > Metazoa > Chordata > Lepidosauria > Squamata > Scincidae > Cryptoblepharus > Cryptoblepharus egeriae. Next base: position 10,285,480 of record JAREYC010000002.1, read on the forward strand.
CTATGCAACATTGCTTTTTTGGAAATGGAAAAAGTTCTGCAGAAACAAAAAAGGACAAGATCATCTCTGATTATATCTTTATTCTTATAAAGATATAATATTCTAGTAAAGATATATTCTTATAAAGATATATAACATACTGGTTATATCGCTATGCTCACCTGAACAGACATTTGGGATAGTCTTGGTGTCCACTGACCCCAGTGGATCTGGAAGATATACTTCTTTTTCTTGTTCCATGACATGTGGAATCTCTGATCAGAGGAAAGATGTGAGAAAACAGGGTCAGGAGAGGCAATTCTGACAATTTTTTCCCCCAAAACCCAGAATTCCTCCCCAAATTCAAATAGTTTAATTTTTATGTATGCTCACCAAGATATACTGTACTCTCTGACAAACCTTCCTCCAGTGTCTGAACGGAATTTGTTGTTGTTAATGCCAGAAAACCACCTGGTAAGTAAATTCAAAAAATACCTGAGGACAAGAGAAACAGATGGAATCAGAGGGAATTTAGAACAGGAAGCACACAATGGTACAACCGAGGAAATATGAATTAAATCTAGAATGAATACAAAGATGGGAAAGTGTGTTTCTTTGGTCCGGCTTTCCTTGAGGCAGTTGGACAAGAAATTGAGCAGCTACAGAGGTATTTCTCGAAGTGACCGAAATGTAGAGTTAAATAAAGTCATTGCAAGATTGTATACTTGTTGGGAAATTCATAATCTCTACTCTGCTTATGCTCAGGGTTTAACTAAGCAGGGGTCCGGCCGATTATCTGTCTGGGTCTGAATGAAAAAAGAACTGAACTTAAGAACCAGGATGTATAGTGGTTGTGGTATCGGACATAGACCTGGAAGATTCAGGTTCAAATCCCCTGTCAGGGTGTTGACTGTTTGATGTCCTGTAACTGGTACTGGGCGCAAGAGTGATGACAAACACAGGAGAGTGACACATGTTACTCAGTCAGCCAAACAGAATAAGATACATACTTGTCTGTGATTGGAGAGACTGCTGTTCTTTCCCTCTGCTAAACATTGAAGACCAGCATCCAGCCAATTTGGTGGCCAGTGCCTGATACACTGGGAGAGGGTGTGCACAGGTGGGGGATGTTGCACGGGGGGGATGTTGCACCCAGGAGGAGGGCAATGGTGTGTATGGGAGTGCGTGGGGGGGGCGCGCATGGGGGGTGCTGGTGGTGGTGCACATACGTTGCATAGGAGTATGTTGCACAGGGTTGCAAAGGGGGGTGTTGCACGGTGGGGGGGGTGTTACCTAACAGGTAACAAATATTTTTGAAATTTTACACCTGCAACACTGATACATTTCACTCATGACAAATAAAATCTAAAAAACACTTGTGCAGTATATTGATTTCATGTGTTTAAATTATTTTAAACTATAATTTATTACAAAGAGTTTATTAATTACAAGAAAGTTATGTTCACAGGGAAACACAGGACATTTAAATCCTTTTCCAGGACATGAGACTGAAAAGAGGACAGGTCCTGAGAAAAGAGGACTCCTGGTCACCTTGTGCAAACATCTGAGCGTGGTTACCTGCATTTGCTTGTTGCTCTGCACACTGTCAAATCTTTCTGGAGCAGCTGGGATCTTGCATGGGGTGAATTAAAATCTGATCTAATCTCATGCATGATTTTAAATACATATCCCCTCCTTAATTGTCTATTATTCCAAGTACTGTTAAGCCCTGATTGAAATGTCCTCCTCAGCTCAGTGGCATAGGTAGAGGGGGTGCAAAGCATTAAGTTTTGCAGGGAGTCTCACTGCAGTGTCAAAGCTATCAAGACCCCCAAGGTCTTGTTCTCTGCAAATGACATCCAGGATCTCCACCCCCAGTCTCCCCCCATCCCTTGCATACCTTTTGCTGCCAAGATCTAGAGGCTGCTTCTTTGTTTTCCTCTTCCCACCATGTGTGTGGTGGTGGGAAAGAGATCTAGAGAGCTTCTTTTGCAATGCCACCCAAACCTTCCTGCTGGCTTGTGCATAGAGGTGTGCAAACCTCCCACTGAGTGCATAGAGGCAGTGTGGATGTCTTTGGCCATTGATTGTTTGGGGCTGCTGAAATCCAATGCCTGCTGGGGCAGGAAACGTCATGGGTGGGTGGGGGGTTTGCAAAAATACACCCCTTGCATGCCAGGCAGCATCATCACATACTGTGGCAAGGAGTTCCATAGATCAATGACATACTGGGTAAAGAAATATTTTGTCTGTTCCCCCCAGCTGCTTATGGAAAAGAGAAGCCTCTCCACCTTGATCAAGTTGCAAAAGAGATATCAGGTAAGGACAGGAGAAGGAAACAGCTCCAACCACAGGATCCATGCACAAGCAGTGCTCAAGGAAGCCCACCTTAAAATGGGTGGGTTGGGGCTGCCAGGGATCTGGCTTGGCTTCAGTCACATGTTGGGAAGAGGAAAAGAAGGCAATGAACTGGCAGGGGAGGGGAGCAAGTAGTAGTGCAGGGCTGGTTGCAAAAGGAATCTGCAAACAGTGGTTGGGGGTCTGCATTGGGAAAACTCATGCATCTTGCCTGGAAGTGGTGAAGAGGGAGGTGGTGGTGCAGAAGCAACATCAGGCTGGCTGGGCATCTCTGGATGGAGGAAGACTCTGCAGCAGAGGTGGGATCTGCTGGGCAAAGAAGCCTCCCAGCACAAAGGAGAACAGGCAAGGAGGGGTGGAAAGGGGGCACCCCACACACTCCCCCACACAACCAAATTTTGTGCATTGCAAACAGGGTGACCATATATATGTCCTTTCTCCCCCTTTTCCCTGATTTTAACCTTGAAAAACACATCAGTGTCCTCCTTTTCCTTGTGAGCAGACAGCATGTAACCTTGGAATTCATAAATTACATATAATTATATAACTAGCTAAATGTACCTGCGTTGCGAGAGTAAAATTTCAAGAATATTTGTCTGCCTCTGCAAACCCCCTAAATCCTCCCAGTGCAACACTCTCCACCCTGTGCAACACACACACCTGTGCAACATCCTTCCCCCCATGCAATACCCCCTTAACCATGGGCATCCCTGTTGGGCAGTTGTAGAGTTTGGGGCTGGCTTTTGTCAGACTTCAGTGTTAAGCATAGGATGAAAATGCCTTGCACCCCTTTTCACCTCCTTAGGGTGAAATCAGTTTATAGAAATCCGTTCTTAGTGGGTGCCCACGCCATGGAAGGAATACCGCCTCCAAATTTCATGCTTCTAGATCTATGGGTTGGGGACAGAGCATCAATTCAGCATCAAGTCAGCTGTCCTTCAATGTAAAGTATAGGGAGGAAAAGGCATTGCGCCCCCTTTCCCCCGCTTTCCAGTCTGAATTTCTGAAAACTGGTTCTTAGTGGGTGCCTCCATCCCGGAAGGAACAACCTCCCCAAATTTCACGCTTCTAGCTCCAGTGGGATTTAATGAGTCAGTGTGTCAGTTAGCAACTTTTCAGTTATATATATAAATATAGTGATTAAGGCTGCAATCCTAAAGACACTTTCCTGGGAGTAAGATCCACTGAAGACAATGGGGCTTACTTTTGAGTAGACATGGTTAGGATTGTGCTACATATTAACTACTTGAAAGCAATGTAGAAATGTAGGTACTCTGCACTTGTGAAAAGGTATATAGTACCTCCTATTAATTCACGTACCTAGGCCCACGTCTACTGGGTCTAACCTCAAATTAAGCTATCTGGATTTTTTTCCAGTCTACAAGACATGTCAATTAACAGTTTTGTTCTAACTGAAAACTGGAATGAAATCCTTGGACTAAAACCTGTGTATGTTTGAGCCTGGCCTGCATCTCCTCCTCTGCAAAGACAAGCTCTGTCCATCTACAGTGGTACTGCTTTGTTTCAATCCTGCTCCCTATCATCTCTTTTGGATCTCAAACTCTGATGTTGGTTAAGCTGGGGCATGTTGTTGGCTGAAGTGATGTTTATCAGGTGTCTCTTCCAGGTCCCATAGACTCTGGAAAAATAGCGCCAGATGCCTGTGAATCACTCCCCTCAATAGAAAATGGAAATGGCTGTGCTGGAGCATCCTCAGGTACAAAGCCAGTTGTGAGGTTTCTGCTAGGAGAGGGGATTTGGCAGAATGAAGCTCACTCAATAATTATTATTATTTTATTCATATATACGCTGCCTTTCTTCCCCAAGGGAATCAAGGGCGGCTTACGGCATTTAAAAATTACAATCTCAATACAGTTTAAAATGGATAAAACAAATACCGGGACATAAAAATCATTAAAAAACTACACAAACCATAAAAACATTTTAAAAACACAGCGGTGGTTAAACCATCTAGTTTGACCAATTGAGTTTGATCTTATTCATTTGTTGGCTGCTGGCTTTTGAGTTGAGACATCATGTAAAAAGTGGCATAGCTAGAGGGGAGCAAATTGGTATGTTTTGCAGGGAGCCTCAATGCAGTGTGCAGGCAGCCCTTGTACCTTCCAATCCCTTCAGTGTGGGGGCAAAACAGAGGCATCCCCTGCCTGGATTGGCTCCTAAGAGAAGTGGACGAGCTGCTTGAACATGAGGCTCCTTCCAAAACTTAGTGCTTTTCACATTTAGCTGAGCCACTACTTGTACTTTTTTCCAGGATCATGTGACCTTTGAAGATGTGGCTGTATATTTCACAGAGAGTCAGTGGGCTTTCCTGAATCCACTTCAAAAGACTTTATACCAAGATGTCATGCAGGAAAATTATGAGAATGTGGCTTCTTTGGGTAAGGACTCCCTTTTTCCCTTATATAGAATTTCATGGTTTATCCACTGGTGTTGCACATGGAGATTCACTTGCAGAGAGAGGGAGAGAAAAGAGGAGATTAGCATGACATAAATTGGATAATATCCCATTTGATGATCCTGCTTTGGAGAAAGTAGCAATTTGCAATGTTTTTCTTTCAGCACATTAATCTTTTTATGATTTTCTTTATGGTTTTTGGCTCTTGCAATGTCACTTCTGGAGATTTTTTCAGGAATAGGAGGTGAAGGAAGAGGGGCAGACAGTTTGTTACTACAGACAGTTGCCCTACAAAACTCAGAAGAGATTTTTACCAAAAAATTTCATGGACTTTTTGCGGCACATCATTTGAAACCTGCTGCTATAGAGCATGATTTGAATTTTTTATTCCACCTAGTTAACTTCTTTTTTGATTTTTCTTTTTGAGCAGGATTTATAATAGTCAAACCCAATTTGATCTCCCAGCTTGAACACAAAGACAACCCATGGATTCCAGATCAATCTGTGGATGGATGGCCGATTCTGTCAGAGCCCTACATAGGCGAGGAGGGAATACATGGTGCGTATTGCTCTAGTCTAAACTCTGGATCAATCAGCAAAATCCAGTTTGGCTCTTTCTTCTGTCTTGAATCATCAAATGGCCATGTTATCTTATCATCACCTGGCCATGTTATCTTATACCTCTTCCCATATTTTCTTAAAACTTCCCACCACAGAGTTTTGTGGTGTAAAGCTGGAACTAGAAGAGGAGGTATTGGTATTGGATGACCAGAGACATGAGGGCAATAAACCTTTTCCAGGTGCTAATTCAGGTGAGGGGTAGGAATATGGATGGATCAGAGGAAGCGCATGGACCAGTCAACTGCTGAAGCTAAGGGAATCTGGCCCTGCATGTGTCTGGTGGAGAGACCACCAGAAGCCTATAGCCCCACAAAACTAAGGGCACAATCCAGAGTAACTATGGGGAGTCCTTGCTCCGGTGTAAGAGCAATTTGCTCTGGATTGCAATATGAATTTCCCATTGCTTTTCACTAGGTGGTGCATTAACTACGGGTACACGTAATGTCTCTTATGTGCTCCCGTAGTTACTCTGGATTGTAGGGTAATTCAAATAAATATTTTCAGCTGTTGTTGGAAGGTGGGTACAAAAGGAGCAACCTGTTCTCTAGCAGCGGGGAATTCCAAAGGTACTCCTGGATATGGCTCTCACCTGAGTTGCTACATCAAGTCCTTAGTCAGCTGTGTGGGATTGTAGCCCCAATCAATAAAAGTGGAACAATCATGGAGTTGTCATCAGCTGGGCATGGAGGAAAGTAATAATCCACCAAATTAGATTACAAGTGTCTGTTAAGGATGGTAGCAGTGGCACTCACATGCACTGATACCCAAACCCTTTGTGTCTTCAGTTACTGCCACTGCTACACACCTTGGATTAATGCCTGCTAAACAGGAAAGGTACCCGAGGATACCTTTCAAATATCCTCCTCCCCTGCCCATGGATACAGCACAGACTTCATGGGGGTTACAATAGAATTAGGATGTTACACAAACTACTTCATCTTGCCCTTTTCTCTTGAGACAGAATTCCCTGACATTACAATAAAGCAAGAGCAGGAAGGGGAGATGCATGGCAGCAAGAGACTCCAGGGATCGGAGGAAAGTGCAGATGTTGAGCAGTCAGGTGAGGAAGCTTTCCATCTTCTTGGTTTCAAAACTCTAGAATTTACTTGACACAGGCATTTCCCTTTCCCTTCTTTCACTTTGCAGTGAGAGCCCAAGTTGATTCTAAAATTGGCAGGACATGTGTAAGTGTGTGTGGAGGAGGGATGCAGCAACACAATTGCTAGGATTCACTGTTCAGGGCTTGCCTACACTCACCTGAGTGTCCAGTAGTCTCCCAGTGGCATGGACAAAATCCCCCCCCCCCGGCTCCTACTGGGATGGAGGTTTACAATTGTGAAACCAGAAGTGGGTGGTTAATTGCAACCTTCACTCTCTCCATAATGTGGGGAGAGACTGGGCTCCATATCGATGTGATCCTGGCGATCATTTCACTGCCTTGCCCCCTTGATGCCCCTTAAAGGGACAGAGCACAGGGCTGTCTGGCTGGGACATGCAGCACCCCACCCCAGCCACTGTATGGCACATGATGTGACACGCAGGGATGGAAGGCTCGGCTTAGTGGGCAGAGTTCCTAAGTGTGCTTTTCACATGCTTAAAAAATCTCACTTGTGTCTCCCTTCATGCTTTTGTACCTGATGCCTGGAAGAGTTTTCCCTTCTAAGCAGTTGAGAAGTGAGAAGCTGGTGTCTGCCTGTTGGGGCTCCAAGTTGCAGCTCTGCAGCACTTGACCAGGAGTCCCTTTTTAGCATCTAAGACTCAGAACTTGTCTGACAACTAGCGACAGTGATTTCCATTTTGGGGTTTTTCAACACCTCTTGCAGGATTGCTGATTTTTAAATCACTCCATGTATTCTGGCCAAAAATAACAACTTAGAATTTAGTCAGCTTAAATGTTAGAAAATAATCTTTGACATCTTTTTCTTTGTCAGGTTTTTCTGGAATAATAATAAAACTGGAACCAAAAGAGGAGCTGTGCTTTCCAGATCCCCAAATATCTGAGGAGAGTGCAACTATTTCAAGAATCCAGTCAGGTGAGGAATTAGCTTTGCGGTACTTTTGTGGACAGTCATTACCTTCAGGATCCATTCAGGTCACTCTGAAGGATTCCATTTGTGACATTTATACAAATACAGTTCTAATGACAGGCAAAATTGTTTGCCTTACAAGAGTCCTATCCTTAGTGTAACAGCACTAAGCATTGTGTGGAAAAGATCTCAGAGTCCGTTCTTGGCAACTGTCAGGAGTTGGAGGTTTCCAAGTTTTCCTATGAGTACCAACTTACCCTTGATTCCTATGAGTACCAACTTACCTTAATTTTTTTCAGTAAGTTCAGAAAATTCCTCCTTGTTCATGTCCTTGTATTTCTGATTAGTTAAAATATGCATTTCTTCAAGTATATATGGAGTTGTCTTAGAATATTGATCTATCTAAATCTATTGGGGTGACCGTGACATTAATGTTTGTCTTCATTCTCTGTTTCATTGAGCAGGAGAAGGATTCTTTGCTTCATTGATCCTCCCACAAGAAGGCAGTAATCAAATGGCAACAAATAAGGAACAATTGGGGATTTTCAAAGAGAGCATCTTCCAGTATCCAAAAAAGGTCCATATATCTGTTAATGGCAATGGAAGAAAAAGTCTGGGAAAAGCTTTCATTTGTGAGAGAATAAACATTTGTGAAGCCAATGCCAGAAACAGAATCCAAAAGTCTGGAAGAATGTTTCAAAAAGGCAAGAAATCTTATAAACACCTAGACAGTGAGAAGAGGTCTGGTTGGAGATACTACTTGAGGACCTGTGGAAAAAACCATGGAGAGAAGTTATATACATGCTTAGTATGTGGGAAAAAATTCTTTCGGAGATCACATCTAATTAGACACAAAAGCAACCATACAGGAAAGAAACTGCATGTATGTTCAGTCTGTGGGAAAAGCTTCAATCAAAGGTCCCATCTTACTAGTCACGAAAGAACCCATATGGGAGAGAAACCATTTCCGTGTTCTGTCTGCGGCAAAAGTCTGAGTCGTAAAGCACTCCTTATCAGACACCAGAGAATTCATACTGGAGAAAGACCATATAAATGCTCCGTGTGCGGGAAAGGCTTCTGTCAGAACTCTGGCCTTATTGCTCATAAGATCACTCATACAGGAGACAAACCATATATGTGTTCAGTTTGTGGGAAAAGCTTTAGTCGTAAAGCAAGCCATATAAGACATGAGCAAATTCATATGGGAGAGAAACCATACACATGCTCAGTCTGTGGCAAAAACTTCGGTCAGTGTTCTGGCCTTCTTCAGCATGAACGAATTCATACCGGAGAGATCCCATATAAATGCTCTATCTGTGGAAAAAGTTTCAGTCGTAAAGATTGCCTCCTAGGACATCAAGGAATTCATACAGGAGAGAAACCGTATACTTGCTCAGTCTGTGGGAAGAGTTTCAAGTGGAAAAGCTACTTGACTGTCCATGAGAGAAGCCATACTGAAGAAAAACCATATATATGCTCCGTCTGTGGGAAAAGCTTTAACCAAAGATCAAATCTTCTCAGCCATGAAAAAACCCACACACAAGAAAAAACCTATACGTGCTCCGTCTGTGCTAAAACTTTCATTCACAAAGTCAGCCTTATTCGACATGAACGAGTCCATACAGGAGAAACACCCTATAAATGCTCTGTCTGTGGAAAGGGTTGCAGTGGGAGAACGAACCTTATTTCACATGAAAGAACCCACACAGAAGAAAGACCATATTCATGCTCATGTTGTGGCAAAAGCTTCAAACAGAAATCAAACCTCACCAGCCACAAAAGGGTTCATACAGGAGAAACTCCCTTCATGTGCTCAGCGTGTGGTAAAAGTTTCAGTTGCAAAGCAAATCTTCTAGGACACATGAGAACCCACACGGGGGAAAAACCGTATCCGTGTTCTGTGTGCGGAAAGAGATTTGGCAATAAATCTCAAGTTGGTATACATGAGAGGGTTCACACCGGAGAAAAACCGTATACCTGTCCAGTCTGTGGGAAGCAATTCAAACACAGGACAAGCTATACCGAACACCAAAAAGTCCACACGCAAGAGAAACCATACATGTGCTCTGTCTGTGGTAGACGCTTCAGCCGCAAGGAGCACCTGGTTATACACGGGAGAATCCACACGGGCGAGAAACCGTATTCGTGCTCCGTCTGTGACCGAAGCTTCAAGCAAAAGTCCAGCCTTACATCTCATGAGAGGAGCCACACGGGAGAGAAGCCATACGCGTGCTCGGTCTGCGGTAAAAGTTTTAATCGGAGATCAAATCTTGTTCACCATGAGAGAATTCATACGGGAGAAAAACCACACACCTGCGCGGTTTGTGGGAAAAGTTTCAGGAGCAAAGCCTACCTGAGGAGACATGAGAAATTTCATGCATGATAGTGAATGTTCAACCAAGGAAATCCATGTACATGTTCTGTTTCTAGTCAAAAGAATGGAGGGAATCCATTCAAAAGAGAAACCTCATAAGCTGTGACAAGAGAAAGTCCTAAGAGTTCATAAGTATATTAAGAGCAAGTAGACTTGAATGTGATAAAAGTGTCAGTTACATCCTGGTGACATTAAAAAATTGACTGTGGCATTACTTTTTTTAAAGCTGAGAGAAAGGAATGACAACAGGAAAAATCATTTTACATCTATTTATGCATTAATAATACATGCTACTGACAAGGAGAAAATACAGCTTTTCCAGAAATGATATATACACAACACGTTTCAGCTCATTAACAATCAAATTAAAAATATTTATCCTTCTAATTTCAAATCTGACACCCCATTAATTAACGCCCCGTTTCATTAATATTGAATTCCAGAGGGTTTTTTTAAAAAAAGAAACCCACTCGCCCATTAACCCAACCGTGTTGTACGTTTGTATGAGGTGAACGAAAGAAGCTTTGTTTGGTGCACCTTGGCTGTAGATGACTTGGAGAACCTTCTGTAATTTATTAAATAAAACTTTTGACCACTATGGCTGCAATCCTCAAGACACTTTCCTGGGAGTAAGACCCATAGAACACAATGGGGCTGACTTTTGAGTAGACATGATTAGGATTGTGCTCTATGTCCAGCAACATGAAAACTGCATGATGCAGTTATAAGAACATCCAGAGTCTTTTTTATCAACAATAATCTAAATATAATAAGATTGCTGCTAGCTGAAGATGAGAGGAAAAACAAAATGAGAACAGTCTTGGGGCTCTTTTCCTCTCCCTGAATAGTATCAGCTTCCTATATGGGAGCCAATGGTACAAGCAGGGAAGGTTTAAAATGCTTCCCATAAAATGCTTCCTGCATCTGTTTTTTTAAATTACGGTGCGCATGATGCGCATAGGGGGGATGATGCGCATAGGTGGCATGAACATGGGGGATGTCTAATTTGGGCCTCAGCTGTAATGAAATCTGGCATGGATACTGGCCAATCTGAGCAGTGCTGCAGTATTGTGAGCCTGACAAAAAGTCCAGATGATGGATGAACATTTAAATTTTACATGCAAATGATACTAGTATCTCCTAAGCCTAAATTGCAGGGGCATATCCTTTTCCAATGCAATTCTCTCTCTCTCTCTCTCTCTCTCTCTCTCTCTCTGGTCAAACATGAAAGGCTGTCACTATTTATGGACAATTCTCACTTTAATCTCAAAGCTTTTTCTGACGCTGGGAGACTTAACATTAACAACTGGGTAAAGTGGGAGCTTTCTTTGACAATGGAGATAAAGGGATCACCTCACAGCACACATTTCTTTCATCTATTGGAGCGAAAGAGTTATTTTCATAAATTTTAATGTTTTACAAAATTGGCAAAGTTATGATCATAACAATTGTGTTGCTGCGTTTATCGTTGCCCCAAGGTGGCAGATATAGGGCTTTCCTGTCTGGGGTGTCACATCATCCTAGTTTGGGAACCTATGACCTAAGTGATGCCTGACCAGGATGGTGCCACTTCAGCTCCGCTCTTACATGTTTCCCCTTGGATGTTCTCACTGGTGGGATTCAAATAAATTAACAACAAATTCTATGTCCTAATAATCTAAATTAACAACAGGTTCTGTGTCCCATTAGTAACCGGTTCTCAAAACCAGGTGCTCATTAGCAAAGGGTTGTATAGAACCTGTGAGAACCCCCTGAAGCCCACCACTTGTTCTCAACATGAACCACAAACCCACAACGGCAAGACTGCTCGGACTTAATGCTGACAGAGGGAGCAGGCTCATTTTGTAGAGGCTGGACCTCTGCACATGCACTGAGGTTGTGCGCACACTATTCCTTAGGAACCCAAGGCTGGTCACATCTGGAGGCTGTTGTGGTCACTATCAGAGGGGACGGGGTGGCCAACCTCAGAGCTCCACCTGAACATGTGGGCCACCCAAAGAGATTCTGCAGGCCATATCCATCCTGCAGGGCCCATAACTAATACCTTTGCTCTTAAGGATTCACGTTTGCACTTAAGTCAGGTATTTGAACTCTTAACCATGGGTGCCAAACACAGAGGCCGGTACAGAATTCATGAGGGCTGCAAGTGATGTCATTAAGTAGGCAGTGATGTCATTATGCGGAAAGTGATGCCATTAAACAGGTCATGACCAAAAAAACCAACACTTTTTCTCACTTAGGAACTCATTAACTGAAAATATACAAATCTTGACCATACTGTACTTTCAAAATATGAGAAAACCCCATTATTGCGAGGGCTGCCCTTTTGGCAGTGATGCCTCAGCACAGCTGATGGTAGTAACTAATGAGCTTCTATGGGTCATATATGGTCTCTGGCCCTTACGTTTCACACCCTGTCATAACCTTTTAGTACTACCCTTTTCGCCTTTAGGAGGTAAGTATGTGAGTTTAACCAACTATAGCTCTGAGGTAAAATATTTTTCTCATAACAATCATTTTCATAACACCCTGAGGTAAAACTTTATTCGTAACATCGGGACTCAATAACTGTCTCTTTCCCTGCATGACGAACAGGCTCAATCCTAGGAATGTCTACTCAGAAGTAAGTTTCACTGAGTTAAGTGGAAAGGAAATCATGGATAGGATTGCAGCCTGCCTCCATGTAACCAGGCTTCTCCTTTGAAGAAGGAAAGGCCCACCTCCTCTGGGTGGCTCTCCTCCCCTCACCCTGCAATCTCAAGCCCTGTATATCAACACTACACTGTGTGAGGATCAGCTGGTGTGAGGTGGCCATAAGTAGCCCTCGAGACACCAAGAGTTGCGAGCCTTCACTGGCATGGTGGGGACAAACTCGGGAACAATCAAGGATGGGGGCTTGTGGGGCTGATGGAATTAAAGCAGGGCCTTTGATGATGGTGGGACGTCTCCTCCAAGAGGAGAAGAAGCAGTGGTGGAACAGTGTAGTAGTGGATGGTGACACTGCCAGAAGATGGAGGAGGACAGCAAACCTCTCCCCACAGTGGTTTTGAGGTCTGGCAGGGGGAAGGAAGCAGACCCCCTCCAGTATGGTACCCAAAGCCTCACAATGTATAATGTATCTCATTTATAGTGCATCTCATTTAGAGCTCAATCCTATCCAATTTTCCAGGACTGGTGCAGTTGTGTTGGTGGGGTGTGCGATGCGTCCTGTTGTCGTGAAGGGACAGTCACTTAGGCACTCAAGGTATGGAAACGTTTCCTTACCATGGGGCTGTGGCTGTGCCGAAGCTGGAAAGTTGGAGAGCATGGGGTCTTCCATCCCCAAGCTCAAGTGAACAAAAAGCTTTGAGGCCAAACCTATACAACCTATACCACCACAATAAGGGGTTCAACTGTTCCCTGAGCTTGAGGAGGCCTCGATGGATGCCTCTCCATTGCAGAAAGTGGCACACACCCCATTGACATGGCTGCATCAGTGCTGGAAATTTGGATAGGACTGGGCTCTAAATGAGATGTAGTATAAATAAGATACATTAAGCATTGCGAGGCCTTGGGGACCCTATTGGAGGGGTCCTGATTTGGTCCTGACTTTGCCTTCCTCATGACTGAATCCTTGAGAGGAATCTGCACCAGATGTGTTTATTGAGTCAGGAACGTACACCTGTATTTTCATGTTCATCGCCCATAATGATGGGCAGCTTACAAAGCTTTTGTCCTCACAACAACCTTGTGAGGTTGTCCTCACAAGACTAAAGGTGCAAGTCATCCAGGAAGCTTCATGGTTAAGGAGGGATTTGAACCTGGATCTTCCAGGTCTTAGTCCAATAACTTAAGTGCTACATCTTGTTTAACACTCATTGTTTGACAATTCTATTTAGAGCAAATTTGTCATCTTCTAATCTAAGATTACCTTTATAAAAAAGAATGTTTCTGGTCTGTGCAGAATCCATACGGGGGAACTATTATATGTGGGAATGTCTCATGTGAAATAAAATTCCTCTTCATTCTAGAAAGAGAATTTTATATGGCTTTATGTAGAAAACTACCTTATTAGGGTGTACAGCTCCATCCTAGTCTTCACCCTGAAGTTCTATTTTTCTTTGTGAGGGATGCAGTATTTGTGTAAAAATATATTACCCCTTTAGTTTTCTAACTAAAGAGCTAGAATTCCACTAGGACATACTTTGGATTTAGGACTCTGCTTTCTCTGCACATATATTAATCTAGTGGTGTAGTAGCAAGTGCACTGGGGAACAAAGTGAGCTTGGCACTAGTGGCCAAAATTGTGAAAAATTGGGTATATACTAATAATAAAACCATTATGGCTGCAATCCTAAGGACACTTTTCTGGGAATAAGACCCACTGAGCACAATGGGGCTTACTTTTGAGTAGACATGGTTAGCATTGTGCCCTATGTTATATATCATTTTAATTTAATGCAGAATTCAATGAAATAAACTGCACTAGAATATCTGTATTCTATCAAAAGCTATTGCCAATTAACCAGAAAATGAAAACTCAACTGTCTTTTTAAGGAACAAAAAGTTTCAACTCAAAATTGGTCTCAAACTGCTTGTTCTGAGAGCCAATGAAGTATAGTGAAGTATAGTGACCCATGAGTCACCTATGATATAATATGAGCAGGGCCTATGAAGGGGGTCCAGCAGGTACATTGTTCTGGGGCCCGAGAACTACGGAGGGGCCCATGACTTAATGCTGTTAAGAGGTTGGGTGAAGATTTTGATTTTTTTGTGGAAATATCCCACAATGTGTGAAAGTGAGCTAGGAAAAAGGCAAAAAGTTTAGCTCATCAATATCCTTCAGACCTTGATGATGAAGATCTTGCAGAAGAAATGCAATATTTACCAGTTGTACACTGGGCCATTTTTGAAAAACCAGAGCTGAAACCTTTAGAATTGCTAAATTTGTTAACAGAATACAAATTGTGTGAATTATTTCCAAATGTTTGTATTAGCTTGAGAATACAGCTACAGTAGCATCTGCTGAAAGATCTTTCAGTAAGCTTAAACATATAAAAAATTATTTGCGGTCTACTGTGTCACAAATTCGAGTTGATGACCTAGCAAGACCTAGCATTGAGTCCCCTAGCATTGAGTCCCCTAGCATTGAGTCTAGCATTGCCAGACAAGTTGATTTTGATAGCGTTATTAGAAATTTTGCACATAAGAAAGCAAAAAAAAAAAAAACACTTATTAAATAGTTAAAATTTTTTCTAATTTTTTCCTTGATAAGTATTTTATATTGTCACATTACCTGAATACCGGTTTGTTTTAACGTGTTTTATAAGATCAATAAATGAGCACTTTTTGAAGATTGTTGCACATTAATTAGCCTCAATTTTTATTTCAAAATAATTTTGCAAGTCTTAGGGGCCCCAAATGGGTTTTGTACTGCCTTAAAAAATTTCTCTTGCAGGTCCTGGATATGAGTCAGCTCTCATTTCCATGAATCAAAATACAGTTACCTTTGTAACTGGTGAAGAGGCACTTTTTCAAGCGATGCTCATCTTACATTCAGCAGGGAGTGCATAACTGTCCTTCATCCCAGCACAGTGTTTCTAATCAACAAGAGGCACACACTTAATTAATTTAATTAATCATATATGATTTTGTTGCTGAGGGGATTACAAAAGCTTTGATCCCAGGTAGCAAATAGCTATGACACTGGTTGGGAGGGAGCAGAACAAGTGGGTGGCAAGATGCTAAAGGGAGGAGGCAGTTCCCACTCACACAGTTTTCATTCTTTTAAAAGCCAGAGTGTGATATCATTTCTATTTGTGAAATCACTTCCTGGGCAACATTTTGAGCTTGGCACCGGGGTACACTAATGTTAGCTATGCCACTGCAATAGTCTCACTGAATTGTTTTTATTATTACAGGAACTGGTAACCTTTGAAGACGTGGCTGTGTGGTTTACAGAAGAGGAGTGGGTCTTACTCGGTCTGAACCAAAGATCTTTATACAGGGAGGTCATGATGGAAAATTCTGAAAATGTTAATTTTCTGGGTAAGGAATCTTGTTTCTGTGAAATTTGAGCAGCTCTGTTGAGGCTTTTGCACTGGTTCTGGTTTATATATTAGGTCCTATATTAGGTCTTGGTATATGAGAGTGGTCATATAAGTTTATGCCACTTTATGGCACCATGGAGGTGCAAATCTCGCATTGCTCTCACTGCTGAATTTCTGCTCCTGTCACAACAGGAGTGTAGTGGATTGGCTTCCACTTGGTTCTTTCCTTTTTCCTTATTGCTGCCAAGAGAACCCAGTAAGCTGCACATGTATTCTGGCTTCTGGCTTTCACTTGCAAAGCATCAGGGCTGGACTTGGTCAGTTGACAACATGCTTAGTGTTGAGTATTGATATCAAATTGAGCCTTTGAGAATTGGCAGTGTGGTCCACCTTACATGACTGTCACAAGTAAGCTGCTGTGAGGAGTGTTGGTGGACTGGTTGGGCAAGGATTGGCTCGGCATGGCTCCTGCTGGTGCAGGTTAACTGGACCCAATAGGCAGAAATGACCAGTGTGTGTGTGAAGGCCCTCTGAAGCGACCTATCTCTTTTTGCAGAGGACATGGTTGAGGATGACACAAGCAATGAGGAGACAGCAGATCAGCCACCAACATCTGAGGTGCCACAGCAGGTGCAGCAGCTGCCACTTGAGCAGGATGAGGCCCAGCCCAACTTTGAGGCTGGGCCTGAGGAATTGCCCTCTGAGACTGAGATGGCAGCAGCCATGGAGGAACAAGTGTACCAACCACCATCCCAACAACAGTGCCACCAGAGACCCGTGCACATGCGTGGTAAGTATACCCCAGATCCCCAGCTGCATGTGTCCCAGTATTCCCCAGGAGGCCACCCTCTTCACTTTGGTGGTGTTCTGTTCATAGGGGCAGGGCACTGGGTATTTGGATAAAAACCACTGCTCACCTCTGCAGGGTGTGCTTTGAGGCTTACCTGCCTGGTGAGGATGATCCTCCCGGGTTCCCCACGCCAGCGCCTTCAGGATTGCCTGCTGCAGGTGGAGGACCAAGACCAGGCTACTGGCCACACACTCAGGGTTCTGCAAGCCGCAGTGTCATCTCTTCAGCAAGGAGGCATGGCGGCAGAAGTGGCACATCTTATTACACTTCTGGAGCAGCTGCAGGCCACCACCAGGGCTTCCCATTCTGGAGTTCGAGCTGCCCTGATGCTCCTGGGGGTCCTGCGCTGACTCTCCTCATCCCCATCTTTGAGCAGTTGATGCTCCGATCCAATGTCACCTGTACCTGCAGCCCCATGTTAGGGGCAACAATTTTTGTATGTAGTTTTAATATGGTTTTATGGCAAAATGTTTCAATGGAACAGTACATAAAAAGTTGTTTATTGTGAAAATCACTTTTGTCTGGATCTTTCCTGGGTTCTTCTTGAGCTAGTCTTGGGTGGTCATCCCACCAGCCCTTTGTACAGGGGGAGGAGGAGCATGTTAGTTTCTGGGGTCCTTTGCATAGTTCTGTGGTCACTCTGAGTCCCTGGCCCACCTCGTAGTTGCTCTCTCATATCCAAAAATACTCAGCAGTGATGTTGCCAAATGCTGAAGGCCTGGGATCCTGCCTGCAAAGCTGGAATAGCTCCTTGGTGGTGGGTGCAATCTCCATGGTCCATAGATTGTCCATAGGTGGGTGTAATCATAGTCTATCTTGATTGTCCAGGAGGACAATCTTTCTCTGCAGCAAAAAATTGTGGAGATGGTACACACTTTGGCCACATTCTCAGGTGTCCTCTGGATTGCTACAGGAACTGAGGTGCATTTTCAGCACACACACACACACAAAAAAAAACACCCCACAGGTATTTAGATACCACCTTTCAGGTCATTGGATTTCTCCTCTGACTTTATTTTGAGGTGGTTTATATGGGCAGGCTTTCTCCCTTCAAGAGGGTTTTACAATTTGCAAGAGAGGTTCTCTATTTCAAGAACGCCTACATTCTAAGGTGGTTCCATTAACCTGCTTCCCTGGATTCTGTTTTGCCTCCATGTGCACAACACCTACTCCATGGGAAGCTGTCAGTGTACTGGGCTGTACATTGCAAATGGGTCTGGTGGCTCCAACCACACAGGCTATCAAGATGTAAGGATGCAGGGGATGGTCACCAGGAAGTTAGAGGCAGCTGGCCATTAGCCATGTACCTATATCCCTCCTTTACCTGCAGCTTATTCCCCAAGTAGGAGCCATCTCTTCTATAGCTATGATGGTCTTGAGGGTGGAGGCATTAAAGACCTGGCCATGAAGGACACTGCAGGGACCTTGGTGGTGCTGTTGATGAATGTCTTTGCACTGCAGTTTGCCTGAACATTCAGGCTATGCAGGTGATGCCTCTTACTAAGCTATGCGTAGGCAACTTCAATGGCATGGATGCCATGTTAGTCTTGTGCTGCCAGCCTCCTTTCAGCAAGAGGCTGATGCACAGAATGCCTTGTAAATGGCTCACCTAGTTCCTATCTACATGTGTGCTCTAATCTCCACCTCTCAACCAACTGAAGTGGTGTCCAAAAGAAAGAGGGCAGTTGTTTCACCCCATACTAATTGTACCCAAAAAGCTTAGGTGGTTTTTTTTTAATACAAAGTTAGGCTAACCAACATATCCAAAAACCAAAATATCCAAAATCCAATGACATCAAAGTAGGCAAAGGCTGTCATTCTGGGACATTACATTTAACTTTTACTTTAAAAAACATGAACCTAGAAAAATGCACATTACAGTTTTTCTTTTGGTTTAACTGAAATCTTATGTCAAACGAAAGGTGAATTGAAGAATTTTTTTTATTTTCAGTTTGCAATCCTAATTATAGGACTTAGAGCTTCTGGGAGGGACCTGTTGGCTAGATTCTGCACCATAAGAATGTGGTGCGCCACTACCTAGAGAAATTAATATGGTCTGGGCTACTGCTCACAGTATCTCAGAGAGACAGCCTAAGGTGGGATGCCAGTCCTCCTACCCAGAACCAAGGTAGGACCCTCTCCCCCTTGAATAAGGCCTGTGTGAAAGTATAGATGGGGGAATCTGTGTCAGCATCAAGAAATTTAACTTGTTCTTTTTCACAGTCTAGATGCACCCTGATCTTTTTAAGCTTCTGATTTAACAGGATAATATGTTTTGGATTGGTAAGGGCTAAGTAATGTCCACCTAGGAACTGTCCCACTGCCCAAATTCCTTCTTCAGGATTGAAGCCTATTCGGCCCTTCCTTTCAACTGACATCCTAGCAACCCCTACAGCCCAGACACCCCTCTCCTCCACTTCCACGTCCCACCAATGATTGCCTGAGCGGAATCCTTTTTGGCCCAGAACACAGCTCTCAGTATCAAATCTCTCTGGGGTGCTGGGTAGTTCTTGCAGTGTGTTCCCGAGTCTTACGCTCCTCTGATCTTTTGAAAGGCTTAGTCCAGGGTGAACTGTTACTGGGTCCAGGGTCACGTTTTCTGGCAGGAGAAGAAAAAGGAAAGGTATGGAGAGGTTCCAGAACATGCATGATGTTCACTCTTGCTGGTCTCATCATTTAAAAGTTTTTTAAATATAAGAATTGTAGCAACATGTGAATGATTAAGAGTCCATGTAGGTACAACAATGAAGATATGTGAATGCATTTTTCTCTGAGGTTTATGTAAAAAGAAAGGTGGGCAGTGAGAATCCAGATCAGGACTGCTACATGGAGATTTACCCTACAATCCAGAGTAACTACAGGAAGACATAAGAGGAACTTACTTTGAATTGCTCTATGCATTTCCCACAGGTGGCACCGTAAAGTCAGTGTAAAAGGTCCTGTTAGTACTATTATAGTTAATAGTTACTCTGTAGTTACTCTGGATTGTAGCATTAACCTCCCTTCCCCCTCCCATGCCCTATTCTTAAATTTCCCTATCAGGAAAAAAATGCCTGCACACCTGACCATGCTGGGATTGTATACATGTCTTAAGAACATGCCTGATGCCTATAAGCCAATGTTGGGCTAAGACAAGGAGGCGTGTATTCAAATGGCACTGCAGGATCATAGACCAGACAGACATACATAATCTCTCTCTCCTTCAAGAAAGACAGGAATAGAAATGTACATGCATATTAATATGAACACAAGGTGAATCCTACTAGAATCATAACAAGGGCTTATATCCAGTTTCCTCTTTCCAACCAGGGTAGGAATCCCACAAGCAAAGCATGAAGATAATAGTCTTCCTCTTTTATGTCCCCTCTGCCTCCAGCTGCAAATAGCGTTCAGGTGCACAATGCCTGCTAAGAGCCTCTATTAAAACTACTCTTCCTCCATGGAGCAGACCAATTCCCTTTTAAACCCATGCAATTCAGTGGTTGTAGCTTCATCTTGTGGCAGCAAGTTCCAAATGCAACATGAAAATTTAAGACAATACATTGAGGAGTGCCGACAAGCCCTTTTTCACCCTAGGAAATAATCCTCCCCAACCTACCTTTGCAGAATACAAATTCAGCATGGAGAGAATCTGGAAAGGAAGCAGAGAGAGAAAACATCAGACTCCAACCAGACTGTCCCTTTAGGGGCTTTCGAGGGAAGGTTAGGGTATGGAGATAGGGAAACACAGCACATGCTTGTTTCTGCTGGAGAGACTGTCACGGGTAAGTGGGCTTGCTGGCCCCTAATGGTTATGAAGTGATAACTCTTGCTTTTCTGAAGGCTCAAACGGACATTTACTTCAGTTAAAACAGATATAGGAAACCCTGTTTTAAGGGACATATTTCCAGCATTCAATCCCTGAGAAAAAAAATGGGCTCTTACCTTTAAATTGTTTCATGATGTGTTGAAGAAAAGCATTTATGTCAGTGAACTCCTTGATTTTGTGTTTTAATTCGGAAGAAGACCCCACAGACTTCTGCAAAACTCCTGCTTCGCATCTGAGAGAGAGAATGCATTTTTACTCAGCTTTGTTATGAATATTTTAGAATAGAATACTTTAGTCCTGCCTGGCTATCATAATGTAATGTCAAGTAATGTCCTGCCCGGCTATCATAAATGCCACCACCGATCAAGGAGGAGTTTGGTCAGAATGAACACAGGTTAAAAAAAAGGAGAATGTACATAAAAACTGTTGTGAGGAGCTGGGCTAGGAAGACCAATGGCACTAAATTATTAATTTATTGTTGGTGTTTGGCAGTGTAACTAACATAAGACAACTTCCAATGTTTCTAGTCTTTTGAGAATAACTTAAAAATTGTGACCAGAGTAAATCTGAAATACCGTATATACTCGCATATAAGCCAACCCGCGTAAGAGCCGAGGCACCTAATTTTGCCACAAAAACTGGGAAAACTTATTGACCCGTGTATAAGCCGAGGGTGGGAAATGCAGCAGTCTCTGGGTTGGCTCTGAGGTTGCTGTTCTGTCTACACTTTCCCAAGTGTAAGCCCATTGACTATAATAGTACTAACTTCTAAGTAGATATGCCTAGGATTGATACAAGGATACAATCCTTTTACACTTTCCTGGGAGTAAGCCTCATTGCTCTAAGGCAGAGGTCCTCAAACTATGGCCCGTGGGCTGGACACGGCCCCAGGGTCCTCAATCTGGCCCGCTGGCATTTACAGAACCCCCCTGCCACTTTAAATTTTTTCTGCTGGCCCTTTAAATTTTTTAAAATGTTTGCGTGTGCAGCTGTACTTGCGTGCGCACTGGGGCGTCCTTAAAGGCTGCCCCAGGGACTTCTGACTTGAGAGCGAGGGGGGGGTGTTTTCCCCAGGCGCATGCGCCATCTGCCCTGATCGTGCTTGGAGGCTCCCCCCTTGCGCGTGGGGGAGCCTCCCTGCAGGCGTGCGCGTGCCACCCACCCAGATTGTGTGGGAGGGGGCTTCCCTCCAGGCACACAGGGGGCTTTCCTCCAGGTGCTTGCGCTGCCCACCAGCCAGCCCGCCAGCCACTGCCTGCCATCTGGGTCTTACTCCCAGGTAAACCGTGTTGATGGATTGCAGCCTGAGAGAGGCCAATCCTATACATGCCTACTCAGAAGTAAGCCCCATTAAAGACAGATTGCAGCCTGAGAGGCCAATCTTATGCAAGCCTACTCAGAAGTAAGGCTCACTGAGGCTTACTTCTAGGTAAGTGTGGGTAAGATGGCAGCCTTGGAGCCCAGGCCTAGGCTGGTCTACTCGGAAGTAAGGTTTGTTCATTTTTCCCCAAACTATAGTCCAGCCCCCAACAGTGTCTGAGGGACAGTGAACTGGCCCCCTGTTTAAAAAGCTTGAGGACCCCTGCTCTAAAGGGACTTACTTCCGAGTAGACATGCCTAGGGTTGAGCTCTCATAGTTAACTCTCACACAAGCTCTGATCTCTAACCAGACTAAAGTGCAAGGTATGGAGCCAGTGATGGGGAGTAAGCCCCATTGCTCTAAGGGGACTTACTTCTGAGTAGACCCGCCTAGGACCAAGCTGTGAGGCTGCAATGCTATGCACACTTTCCTGGGAGTAAGCCCCATTGGCTCTAATGGGACTTACTTCTGAGGAGACATGCCTAGGAGGGGGCTCTAAGGCTGCAATCCAAACTTTCCTGGAAGTTAGCCCCACTGACTCCAGTGGGACTTACTTCTGAGGAGACATGCCTAGCATTGGGTGTGGGTGCAGGCAGGACTGCTAAAAAAATTTGTTGTGGCCAGAGAAACCTGAACAGAAAGGGTTAACTAGCATTTCTCTCAGAGGGCTGCTTGGCCCCCCTGCTCATCTCTATGGGAAGCAGGCACTGAGGGAGGGAGCAGGAGGGAGACAGACAAAGTTCTCAATGCTTTCTTATACTTTTAAAGCCTTTTAAAAGGCTTTCTTGAAACTTTGCACAACTTTGCACCAAGAAAGTCTCCAGAAGAGGTGAGTTCTTTTTTCAGAATTTTGCCTGACCCGAGTATAAGCCGAGGGGGCTTTTTGGGAGCATTTTTTTGGCCCCAAAACTTCGGTCTATACGTGAGTATATACGGTACCCAGAAATATCCTGGTTTCTTGGTTTTTAAGCCTGTGTTCTGCAGTGGGAAAGAAGACCATGACCAACTTGAATCTCAAAGTAATTGTGTGCAGCCTGATCCTATATTTACTCAGAAGCAGCACTCCCTGGAAGGATCCAAGCCAGAATGCAGATCCCTCTCACAGCTGTGTGATGTTGTGACTCATCCCAATGAGTCATTGCAATGATGCCATCACCAAATGCATCACCATCATTGCAATGATGTCATCACCAAAAATCCAGGTCTCTGAACTCTGCGTTCAGGGTTCAGAGATGGGTGGAGGCCCAGAAGAAAGAAAGATAAGATTAAATTCACAAAGTTATAGTCACTTACCTCTCCAAGTGGGTCCCAATATCCTACAGGAGGAAGAGACAGAAAAACTTCATGAGCTGCACTCAAGAGTTGTAGTGGATCTAGTTCTAACTACAGTTAAGTCACACTCAGCACCATTCTAACCCCTGATTTTGCCAGCAAAGGACCTGGGGGTGTCACAAAAGTGCCATAAGGCATTTCTTCACCACTCCTGGAAGGGTTAGGCCAGTGCACATACAAGCACTGGCCTCCCTACACCATGTTATGTTGATCTAAATTAGTTAGAGTTGTGCCACAGTCATTGGCGAAATGGTGAGTTCACATGCTGATGGTCAATTTACTAGACAGGTTGGCAAAATCTAGCTAAGAAGGTGCTCAGCTTGGACAGTCTGGATGAGACCCTCTTGGTGATCAGCTTGGAACAGAAGGTTCGAGACCCTCTTTAATGGGGTCCCTTTAATGTATTTTGGGACCCCCTTTAATGTATTTTGAGTAACGGCAATACTTGATGGTTAGTAGAGACTGTGGTGTAGTAGGTGGAACGTTAGCTCATTTCAGATAGATGCTTGCTCAGCAATGGGGCCTCACCAAAAGTCTTGAATGTGTCATTCTCTTAGGCATGCCTATCGCCCAGAATTTAATATATAGAGTGGAAACGTCTACTCATTTTCTGTTTAGGTGGCTCCCCCAAATGGCCGCTCACCTAAGACAGATGTTTAAGGCAAAAAAATAATTGATGGGAAACCATCTCACCTGGAGAAATTCCAATGCTGGTTGTTGGCACTTCTCCTCCATCTCTTGGACAAGTTTATCCAGAGAAGAACATTCCTCAGACAGCTTGGCTTCCTGCTCATCCTTCCTCTTCCTAATCTTTTTATCCAGTTCTTCCAGGCTTGCCAGCAAGACAACCTCCTTTTCCTCCATCAGCAGGCGCATGTTACGAAATTCAGTTATCAACCTCTGCTTTTCAATGTTTGTCTGCTTCTGCAGTGAACAGATGGGAAGGGGATAAACGCTGATTAAAAATCGATATTGATGTGAGATATTTGAGGTATCAGCTATAGTCTGTAATGAAGGCCTCCTGTGAAGTCCCACTGACGTGAACAGGCGCTACACAAGAACATAATATTCTTGTGCATCCCCCTTTATAAATGGGGTGTAAGAACTTCTTTGGTAGATTGTATACCTGGTGTGTCTAAATGTGTAGCTTCCGAAACTTCAAGAAACCTTCAATAAGGAGTGTCAAGTCTGCACGTACTATAAGGCAACTAATACCTCCCAGAATGGGTGACTATGATGATGCTTGACTGACGTCCTGGAGACTTGGCTTGTATGCCAGGACTTGTGGGAGAACAGTTCAGCTTACATTTTGTCATATTAGAGACCATAACTTGGTATGGAAAGAGAAAACCAGCATGAAATGGCAAAAAGGGGATTTTTCACGCAACACATCTTAGAGACCCTACCTGCTTATCTGCAAGACTGATCAGAGGCGGTGAGAGTGCCTTGATAATTTATTCCTTCTTCAATCCGTGGGTCCTGATCCCAGTAGGGTTGTGAAGCCTCATTTGGGGAAATTACAACAACCTTTCAACATCTCTGTAAATAGGGCTTGGATCCAGTCTGATAATGGTATCAGAACTTACGAGTAATCAGTATTCATAAGAACATCAGAATAGCCTTTGCTGGATCAGGCCATTCAGACCAGCTTCCTGTATCTCACAGTGGCCCACCAGATGCATCAGGGAGCACACGAGCCTACAAGAGACCTGCATCCTGGTGTCCACACCTGCACTCTGAAGTTGCCTACATCTAAAAATAAAATAAGAGACTACACATACCCATCACGGTTTGTAACCCGTGTTGGTCTTTTCCTCAAGAAATTTATCCAATCCATTCTTAAAGGCACTGAGGCCAGATGCTATCCCACATCCTGTGACAAGGAGTTCCACAGACTACAAACTGGGTCAAAATATTTTTATCTGTCCTAATGTTCCCAACATTTAATTTCAGTTTGATATACTCCTGTACAATCCTCTTCTTTATTCCTTGCTTCACAGCTCCCAAGGCCCTGCTGAAGCTTTTATCTCAGGTTTTTTATCCACGACATAGGGGGAAATGGGTGGGTGGTGACTATGGTGGGTGGGATAAGGTCTCAGATGTGGTCAGTAGTGGGTCCTCGGTCTTATACTTTATTTAGTGGGTTGTGAAAGGAAGGAGGTCAAAAAACAAAGCAAGGACAACACCTACCAGTAGGCTTTGGCTCTCCTGTTTGCCCCTCCATTTTGACTCCACAGCCTTTTCTTTCTGCTTCCTGAGAATATCAATCCTGCTCTGAATACGAAGCTGATGGTCGAGGTGGGGGAATAAAAAACAACCTGTTAGTACATTGCTGATTATTTATGGAGGATTTGAGACACCACCTCATCCAAAACCACCATAGGAGTGGGGAATAACATAAGCCCTCTTTGGTTTGAGACACCAAAAATGAATACGCAAGAGCTTCTCTAGGGTGTGTTGATGGTGTGCGTCCTTAGCTTTGCCCTCCCCACTGTTGCTGTTGTGACCCATGGCCATCAATACATCCTTCAAAGGCAATTAGTGGCTCTCAAGTCCTAGTAAGTCCTCAATACCTGTGTGTACTGGAGCCATTTTGTGGGACCTCCTTTGAAGCTGTAAACTGGTATATCCATAACAATGGTATGCAACTGGTCAAGGAGCAAAGTGGGCCAAATGGGGTACATGGACAAGAAGGAAAATTCAGTACACAAAATTTTCTTCTTCTTAAGAACTTAGGTTACAATCCAGAGTAACTACGGGACCTTTTACACAGGCATAGTTACAGTGCCACCTATGGGAAACCTATGGGGAATGCACAGAGCAATCCAGAGTCAGTGCCTTTTACGTCTTCCAGTTACTCTGGATTGTAGGGTTAGACCTACAACCAAGGAAGAGGAGAAGGAGGTCAGCAAAAAGCTTCCCAAGAAAAAGAGAGAGTGAACTGGGAGAGAGAAAGAGACAGAGTCTACTGGGATCACCATTTGATGGTGCCAAGAGGCATCAGAACTGGAACTGAAAATACTGCTGCTGCTGCTGCTACTACTTTACTAGGTAAAGCTGTCCCCTATAGGTTGTTATAACCTACTAGTTATAACCAACCTTAGGGGAGGTGCTCATCCCTGTTTCAGAGCCAAAGAGCTGGCGTTGTCCAAAGACACCCCTGTGCTGTTACCTCCCCACCCCCACACCCACAAGTGGGAACCTATTTATCTACTTGCATTTACATGCTTTCAAACTGCTAGGTTGGCAGGAGCTGGGCAAGTAATGGGATCTGATTCAGATGTGTGGTGCTGAAATCACCAACCTGCCAAGCTTCGGACCGACAAGCCAAGTGTCTTTAACCACTGACCCACCACAACCCACCCATACTATTATCAGGTCCCTCTGAAAATCTGTACTGTGGTCCACAGAGAGTGAACAGAAGAGTTTTCCCTTTGCCACAACATTAGAACCAGGAGTCTACTTTCATTTTCGTTTGTTCTCCCCCATCCAGTTCTTCTCCAACTCTAGACACTGGGCTAGATTCCCTAAATCCCACGTACACCCTTAGTCAGGGAAGACAAAAGTATATATAGCACAAGTGGTGTCACTTACGGCATGTAATGCAAACCCACAAATGATCTCCACCAGTGGGTTCACTTATGGCATGTAATGCAAACCCACAGATGATCTCCACCAGTGGGTTCACTTATGGCATGTAATGCAAATCCACAGATGATCTCCACCAGTGGGTTCACTTATGGCATGTAATGCAAATCCACAGATGATCTCCACCAGTGGGTTCACTTACGGCATGTAATGCAAACCCACAGATGATCTCCACCAGTGTGTTCACTTATGGCATGTAATGCAAACCCACAGATGATCTCCACCAGTGGGTTCACTTACGGCATGTAATGCAAACCCACAGATGATCTCCACCAGTGGGTTCACTTACGGCATGTAATGCAAACCCACAGATGATCTCCACCAGTGGGTTCACTTACGGCATGTAATGCAAACCCACAGATGATCTCCACCAGTGGGTTCACTTATGGCATGTAATGCAAACCCACAGATGATCTCCACCAGTGGGTTCACTTATGGCATGTAATGCAAACCCACAGATGATCTCCACCAGTGGGTTCACTTACGGCATGTAATGCAAACCCACAGATGATCTCCACCAGTGGGTTCACTTATGGCATGTAATGCAAACCGACAGATGATCTCCACCAGTGGGTTCACTTATGGCATGTAATGCAAACCCCCAGATGATCTCCACCAGTGGGTTCACTTATGGCATGTAATGCAAACCCCCAGATGATCTCCACCAGTGGGTTCACTTACGGCATGTAATGCAAACCCACAGATGATCTCCACCAGTGGGTTCACTTACGGCATGTAATGCAAACCCACAGATGATCTCCACCAGTGGGTTCACTTACGGCATGTAATGCAAACCCACAGATGATCTCCACCAGTGGGTTCTCTTACGGCATGTAATGCAAACCCACAGATGATCTCCACCAGTGGGTTCTCTTACGGCATGTAATGCAAACCCACAGATGATCTCCACCAGTGGGTTCCTGTGAATGTTGAGCAGCATAGAAAATCTGTGGTCAAGAGCCACAGACTGCCTGATCTACGTAATTTGGGGGAAAAAAATTCATTTGCATTACAATTTTTTAAATGAAATCTCTCTCTCTCTCCATATACTGTGGCCAGGAGTTCCACAGGCTAATTACACACTGCACGAAGAAATGTTTCCTTTTTCTTCAACACTCATTTTTAATGGATGCCCCTTAGTCTGGTGTTGTGCCAAAGGGAAAAGAGCATCTCTCCTTCCACGTCCTGTGGCAAGGAGTTCCAGAGGTCATGAGCGCTCTGTGTGAAGCAATACAGGCGTAGCCTAATGACGGGCAATTCTGTCTTATCAAACGACTGAAGTTATCTCTTTGGATCAGCTTTGAAAGAAGGTAACTGGAAATGAATAAGACAAGAAACTGGGATAAAGGAATAAGAAATGAATAAGAGAAATGAATAAGAAATGAAAGATAAATTAAGATAAATGAATAAGACAACAAGTTAATAAGATTAATTAATAGGAAATTAATAAGACTGAGTTAATTAATGAGTTTAATTCCTGAATTCACTCATTTTCTGAAGGGAGTGGAGTTTATTGAGGTTTCGGTTTCGTTTCTGTGGCGCTCCCTCCTCCCTGGGAGTGGTGGTGAGGGTGGGGCAGGGTCTCCCATCCACCCAGTGGCGGAGAGTTCCGGGGACCGACCTTGTTCTCCTGGGCGGCCTCCTCGGCGGGCAGTGCGCGGTGCCGCTGGTGGTCGAGGCTCTCCCTGCAGACCAGGCAGATGAGGGTCTGGTCCTCCCTGCAGAAGAGCTTCAGGGGCTCCCCGTGCTGGAGACACTCCCTGCCCGCGCCCTCGCCCTCCAGGGCCAGCCTGCGGGCCACGTTGACCAGGCTGGCCAGCTGCAGGTTGGGGCGCAGCTGCTCCCGGAGGAAGGGCTCCCTGCACTGGGGGCAGAGCGAGGGGCCCTGCGACTGGCAGCACCTGGACAGGCAGTCCTGGCAGAAGTTGTGCCCGCAGCCCGTCAGCATCAGCGGCTCCCGGAAGAAGTCCAGGCACACCGGGCACGAAGCCTCCTCCCGGAGCCCCCGCAGCGCACTCCCCGACACCGCCATCCCCGCCCGCCCCGCACGCCCCGCCCCCGAGGGAGTCTCCCACAGGCGCCTATGACGTCATCGGGAAAGCCCTCCGCAGCCTCCAATCGCAGGCACCGCCGCCGCTCCCAGAAGACTCCGCGCCACGCCCTGCAGGGAAGGAACAGGGACTGCTCAGCTGCACTCGCTCCCTGCACTGCCCCCGCCACACCGCACGAGGAGGAAACCCCTGCACAGGGTGACCCCTCTCCTCTTCCCCAGGACATGTCCTCCTTCCCCCAGGACATGTCCTCCTTTCCCAAGTCATGACCTCCTCCCCCAGGACATGTCCTCCTTTTCCAAGTCATGACCTCAGGACATGTCCTCCTTTCCCAAGTCATGGCCTCCTTCCCCAGGACATGTCCTCCTTCCCCAGGACTTGTCCTCCTTTCCCAAGTCATGACCTCCTTCCCCAGGACATGTCCTCCTTCCCCAGGTCATGACCTCCTTCCCCAGGACATGTCCTTCCCCAGGTCTTGTCCTCCTTCCCCAGGTCTTGTCCTCCTTCCCCAGGACATGTCCTCCTTCCCCAGGACATGTCCTCCTTTCCCAAGTCATGACCTCCTTCTCCAGGACATGTCCTCCTTCCCCAGGTCTTGTCCTCCTTTCCCAAGTCATGACCTCCTTCCCCAGGACATGTCCTCCTTTCCCAAGTCATGTCCTCCTTTCCCAAGTCATGTCCTCCTTCCCCGGGACATGTCCTCCTTCCCCGGGACATGTCCTCCTTTCTGGGACATATACCTTTTTTACCCTTCTGTCCCGAGTAAAAATACCTTCATTGAGCACAAACCTAACCGTGCCTCCTCTAAAGGAAGCCCCGTTTCATTCAGTAGGTATTACTCCCAGAAAAGTGTTTTTAGGATTGCAGCTATTGTCTTCCTTGTGAGCAAACAACATGTAGCCTTTTTGGAATTTATAAAATATATCCAAAAGTTTTATATTTAAGAAAAAGTAACATAGGGTGCAATCCTATGCCTGTCTACTCAGAAGTCAGTCCCAGTGTGTTCTATGGGACTTAGGAAAGTGTGTATAGGATAGCAGAACGAAAGCAATATATATGAATGTTTTTATCTTTAATCTTGTCACGTCCTACGTTTTTCTTAGTTGTCCTACATTTTGGGGGTTCCTTGTCCTCTTTTTCAGTTATGACATCTGGTCAACCAACCTGAAACCATCACACCAGAAGTTCCCAAACTTTCAGCACAGTTCAGGACCCACTTTTTAAAATGACACTCTGTTGGGACTGTCATGAACCCCAACGCGGGTAATGTGGGTTGATGACGTCTCCCCCCCCCCCGGGGTTCTTGCCAATATGGAATCAGGCACACTACTAAAGTAGTTCCACGGAGACAGATGAGGCATCTCAATACTCAGACCTTTACTTCTACCCATGATAGAGGCACTTCACTTGAACAGGTTACAAACAGTCAACAGGTAAGTAATCAAACACAAGTCCTCTTAGCTAGAGATAAAGTCCAACCGTTCCCTGCATAGCAGGTGAGTCACTCTTCTCACGTTTAGTCCTTTGAAGCAGGTAAGCAACAGGCCTCTCCTTCCAAGCTAAGGCCTAAGTTGCACCAGCATGAATACTTCTCCTTCCTTTCCTTTCTCTTCCCAGACTGCTCCTTTTCCCGCCTTTTCTACTCCTTTTATCTATACCCAGGGCCCTCCCGCATCTGCTCTAGGAGGGTGGAAGGTTCCACCACCTTCCACCCTTTGATGGGTTCAGGCCGATGAAGGGTGAACCCTTCCCCCTGGTGCCATCCTGGGCCTTCTCTGAGCCAGCCACTCCCAGACCTCTGCAGCCTCTCTCCACCTCCTCCTCCCTTCCTCCTGTTCCTTGAGGGTCCTCTCTGCTCCCTTTTGGTCTTCTTTCCTGCTCTCCATTTCCTCAGTCTTTCTGTCCCTTTCCTCTCTCTCCTATGCGGGGTCCCAGAGACTGACACCCAGACTGCTAGGTCACAGTGGCAATCCATGCCCCCTCCTCGTATGACACCTCGAGGTACATCAAATCCCAAGCTAGCTCCTCCTCCGGGGTCTGCCCCTTGGTTCCCTCACAGGGACCTACCTAAATTTGCCAGTTTTTAAAACGGAGGTCTAGAAAAATTTATTTATTCATTCATTTCATAGAATCCTAGAGTTCCAGTGGTAGGCACAGCCTGGTTCAGTCCGGTTCTTGGGGACCGGATCTTGCAATATCCCCGCCGCTACCGATCCGGTAGCGGTGGGGGGCCCCCAAAACCGTCCAAACTGGTTCGTGCGGCAGCAGCCGGCCGGGCATTGAAAAATTTTTAAATTTGCCGCTCCTGGCAGCAGCCCGGCAAAGCGCCCCACAAGCCTCAGCGTTTTTCTTTCCCACCCACAGTGCAGAGGGGCGTCCCCCAGGCGCACGCGCCGATGAGATGGTGCGGGGGGGGGGCTTCCTGGAGGTGCGCGCGCCAATGTGATAGTGCGGGGGGGCTTCCCCCAGGCGCGCGCGCCAATGTGATGGCGCAGGAGGGCTTCCCCCAGGCACGCGTGCCTATGTGATGGCGTGGGGGGGGGCTTCCTGGAGGGGCTTCCTACTCAAAAGTAAGCCCCACTAGAGACAATGGGGCTTACTCCCAGGTAAACTGTGGTAGGATTGCAGTCTGAGGAGCCAATCCTATGCATGCCTACTCAAAAGTAAGCCCCACTACAGACAATGGGGCTTACTCCCAGGAAAGTGTGGAGAGGACTGCAGCCTCAGAGCACCATCCTATGCAGGTCTACTCAGAAGTAAGTAATTTAAAAAAAAATTAATTTTTAAATTAAAAATGTCCCCTGGCCCCGCCCCTTGACCATGGCCCCACCCACTTCCAGAGAACCGGTTCTTGGGCCAGACTGTGCCCACCCCTGGATGGAACCCAGTAGGTCATTTAGTCCAACCCCCTGCCTGTAGCACAAAAATCCTCAATTCATCCTTATTAATAAATCCTTATTTGTTTGTTGGTTTGTTTATTGTTATAATAGCCAGAAAAAGACTCACAATTATCTTCCCATCTTTGCACATGCTTGCAAAGTGCATGTGCTTATTTATTTACAGGGTAGTTAGCAGCAAAAATCACTGTAATCCTAAAGACACTTTCCTGGGAGTAAGAACACAATGAGGCTTACTTTTGAGTAGACGCGGTCAGAATTGTGCTCAATATCTTAATTGATAAGGACTTGAGGCAGTTATCTGATTTTGTTTTCCATCACACTTTGGTGACCCACCGAAATCAGTTCTCAACCCACCACTGGGTCCCGAACAACAGTATGGGAACCACTGCTCAACACCCTTTCGGTGTCCATTACAATCCTGATTGATCACTTGGGCTGACAAAAGTCACTTGTACTATATAGAGTGGTGGCCCTCAACCTTTTTGGCTGCAGGGAGTGGTCGGGTGGAAAAAAATATTTTCCATGTACCACCACAGATGGTGATGGTGGACCAGTAGGGTAGTGTGGTGGGAGCAAGAAGTACCACATGAACCAAAATGTGAATCAAAAGGTGAGGTTTTAATGTGAGAAGTACCAAAATGTGGGTTCAAAGCTGCTGCCTCCCCTGCACCCCAACACAGCTGCAGTCTCCAGGGTGAAGCATAGTGGTGCCTCCTTGCCAGCCCAGACGGGCTGCTGCTGGGAGGCTGTCTGGGTTATGTGTACCCACGTGAGGCTTGGCTGTAGTCCCTGAAGGTTAAAGCAGTGCTGCCAGTGCAGCTTCTCTCAGTGTGCCTCGGTTCCTACTGTGTGCCTGTCCGTGGCTTGGTTCCTTGAAGGCTGAAGTGGCAGTAGGCAGATGAGAAGCCTTACCGCTGCTGTTTCAACCTTCAGGGAACTATGGGCATGCACACAGGAGGACTCAGGCAGATTGAAGTGTGTGCCCACATCCTGTGGCTGCTTGCCTGCCCGTGCCCTGGTGGCCCAACAGACCCCAGACTGGTACCGGTCTCCAGGCCCGGGGATAAATACCCCAATATAGTGATCTTCAAATATAGCTCCCAATATAGGAGCTCCTTTTTTCCTCTTTAGGTTGAATTCCCTTTCTGTTTATATTTTAATATTTTAAATTATTTGCATGTTATTTGACTGACATTTTCTTAATTGCAACCTGCTTTGAAGTTTCCTACCTGTGGTGGACGAGAGGAAGACACCCCCAAGGTCCTGCCCGGAATTCCTCATTCAGGAGGAAGAATCTGCCTAGCAACAGAGGGGCTAGAGGAAGGTGGAGGAGCAGTTAGAATGGCAGTTAAGAACAGTTAGAAGGGGAGTTGGAGTTGGAGGTGCTTGGGAGGAAGGAGGGAAAGCAGGTTGTGCGGGATTAGGCCCTACAGCACAGAGACACCTAGATATACCATTACTCTCAGAGTGTTGTTCATGGCTGCAACCTGTACATCGGTGGTTCTCAAAAGTGGGAGTCCCAACTTCATTTCAGGGTGGTCAGGGGAAGCTGGACGATACCATCTTGGAATCTGGCACTGGGCGACACCACCTTGGAAAGCAATAGGTTGCTTTCCTGGGAGTAAGTCTCACTGAACTCAATAGGACTGATTTCCAAGTAGACATGAAGAGCTCTGGCATCACAATGATATCACAATGATGTCACTTCTGGCCATGACATTTTTTTTTGTGGGGTGTGTGTCCGTCCCGGATAGTCATTTCCTGAAGGGGATCCCGGACTGAAATGTTTGAGTACCACTGCTTTAAATAAAGCAATAAATTGCTTTATTTATTTGTTTATTTATTTATTTATTTGTTTATTTATTTATTTATTTCTCACCTGCGACACACCATCTCTTCTGTCTTGAATTCATCAACATCATCGATGAAGGTGCTCCCTTTAATGTCCCTCTCCCTTCTTGGTCTGTGGAACCGAAAACTGTGACTGCCATACAAGGTTGTTGTGGGGAAAAAAGGGGGGAACTATGTACTCTGAGCTCCTTGGAGGAAGCATGCTTTATGCATATAAAAATTAAATCGATAAAAGCTGGAAGGCAAAGTATGATGCCTTTTCCGTCTTCCATGTGTTTGCCTTCTAGAATGCAGGCTCCTTTGCAGAACAAAATGCTTCTCCCATATAGAAAGACAGGAAAGGGGGCAGCCTTTGAACTCCAGGGAACGGGAAGGCGTATGGTGTGAGACCGCTGTTGCACATAGCATGACACTGCGCTGTTGTTCCTTCCAGGTATAGCCCTGACGTCTCAAAGCAGGTCTTTCTACCATTACTCCTCTGCTATTCAGTGATGCTGGGGGGAGGGACAGATGGAGATGGTCTCCATCTGTCCTGCAGAAAACTGCGACCACCTGTCCTGTGATCAGGATAGGCAGTGCTTCTCAAGCATTTCAGCCTAGGACTATCTTCTGCAGTGGCGATGCAAGGGTGTGAGTGTGTCACCTTGGTGCAGGGGAGAGCTCATCACCTCCAGGACTGTGCATCACTACTGGGAAACGTGTCGCCCATCTGGACTGTTTACAATTGCAGCCTTAATTTATTAATTACGAAAAGGCATCTATCTGCTACCTAGGGTCAAAAAAAATTTTGTAGTCCGTAGGACAAAGTCAAATATAATTAAGTACATAAATAAAAAGTGTGCCCCTGATACTGTGAGAGATTGTAGGGATGAAGAGAGATAGTTATTCTCCTCCTGATAAATGTAAGGGGAGCACCACTTGAAAAAAGTGCCTCTTTCCCCAGTTAGCAGGGGTAACATGGAAATAAGAGCTGAGGGTGCAATCCTAACCAGTTTAGGCCAGCACAAGTCACTTGTTCCCCATTCCTGTGATGGCATGGGGAAGCCAGCGCATGTCTGGGTGTTGGCCTAATCTCCTACAGGGGTGGTGCAGAAGTGCCTTATGGTCCTTTTGTGACATCTCCAATCCAGCATGGGACATATGCCAGGACTTACAATCAGCCTGAAGAAAACACAAGTCATGGGTCAGGGTGTGGATCCACCTCCCTGTATCACAATCTCTGAACATGAACTGGAGGTTGTCCATGACTTTGTGTACCTTGGCTCAACTATCTCTGACACTCTCTCCTTAGACTCTGAGCTGAATAAAGGCATTGGTAAAGCGGCTACTACATTCTCCAGGCTTACAAAGAGAGTATGGCTTAATAAGAAGCTGATGGAACATACAAAGATCCAGGTCTATAGAGCTTGCGTCCCGAGCACACTCTTGTACTGCAGTGAGTCTTGGACCCTTTATGCATGGCAGGAGAGGAAGCTGAACACCTTCCATATGCGCTGTCTCCGACGTATTCTTGGAATCACCTGGCATGACAAAGTCTCAAATGACACAGTATTGGAACGTGCTGGAATCTCTAGCATGTTCACACTTCTGAAACAGCGGCGTCTACGCTGGCTTGGGCATGTCGTGAGAATGGCTGATGGTCGGATTCCAAAAGATCTCTTATATGGAGAATTAGTGCAGGGAAAGCGCCCAAGGAGACCACAGCTGCGATACAAGGACATCTGCAAGAGGGATCTAAAGGCCTTGGGAATGGACATCAACAGCTGGGAAACCCTGACCTCTGACTGTTCAGCGTGGAGGCAAAAGACCCAGCATGGCCTTCTCCAACTGGAAGAGACACTTGTTCGGCAGGCTGAAGCAAAGAGACAGACCCGAAAGCAGCGAAACCTGGGACCTGGGCAGGGGACGGAATTTATTTGTCCTCAGTGTGGAAGGGATGGACACTCTCACATTGGCCTCTTTAGTCACACTAGATGTTGTTTCAGGACCTCCAATCAGAGCACAATACCATAGTCTTTCGAGACTGAAGGATGCCAATAATGCCTGCCTAACTGGGGCTTAGGACTGCAGTCTGACTCATATTAACAATTTATTGGTTCCATCCTATATCATAATACCATCTCTTCCATTCTTAATCAATCAGTCTCATAGGTCAGTTTTGCATATAATCCACTTTTTATTTCATTAGGCAGTTGTATGTTCCCATTCTCTGGTTAATTGGCCACAACATTGGATAGGAAACAGATATTCCACTATTGTTTATTTTATTACAGTCAGCATCAAATTACCTTTCAAATGATAACCATGATGTTATTTTGTTCCACAAGGAAATTGTGTGTTTTCATTTTCAGGTTAATTAGCCACAACTTTTGATAGGAAACAGATATGCCAATGTTATTTATTTTATTACATTCAGCATTAAATTACCTTTCCAATGATAAAATGATATTATTTATATAAAAAGTATCAAGGTGTTCACAATTTTGGCCACCAGTATCAATCTTAGCTGGTTACCCCCTAAAATTTATAGTACAGTCCAATTGTATCCCCTTAACTACACCATAGCTGGGATGTCAGGGAGAGCTGCAAGGCTTTCAAAAAGATCAGGCATGATGAACTGTGGCTGTGATACTGAATGGTAAGGATTCACCACTTCTAAGCCCAGGAGGAATATTCTAGCACCCCATATCTGGCCTGTGGCTGGGGTTTGGAAAACGCTGGTGTACAGCAGTGTTTCTGAACATTTGTCCTCCTCTTTCCCACTTCATGGTTCACCTACTTGAAGTACCACTGGATGTAACCGGCAATGACATTACATCCAGTTGCTTGAGAGGCCAGTTTTGATGCAACGAACACCACAAGAGGTGCAAGGTGGCCTGGAGGGATTTGCTTGAGTGCAGAAAAATATGCTTCAGAGATCTGTCCACCTCCTACCACTGTTTCTGGTCTCACTGGTCATTCCTGGTCTCACTGCAGAAGACAGGTGTCCAGGGGTTCTGTGAGCACCATCAGACACCATCTCAAGTTCTACCGGTGGGACACTGGTTGAGAACCACTGGTTTAGAAGACTTTTCAGATGCTCTAGCAGCTACAAACTGGCTCTTATTAACTTTCTTGTTAATTATTCTGGTCTGGAAAGAAAAACCAGCACAGCACATGAAGACGTTCCTGTGACTACCTCAGGGAGAGAGTCTCAGGTGGGCTTCGCCAAACACGTAAAAAAAGGGGAGGACAATCTCTCCATGGAATTGGACTCCAGAGAATGTGTGGATATGGTCTCCTGTATCAGAATCAGAAAAGGCCACCTCTCCCTCAACACAGTTCAGAATTACTCGGATGCTCTTGAGCTCCTGCCTCAAGGACAGGGGAGTGTAATCAGGGGCATTCAAAACCCGGTACCCTCCCCATTTCCCCACAGCCCAGATTCCTTCCTCAGGGCTGAGATCAAAAGTGTCCTTTCTCTTTACAGACTTGCTGGCAACCCCCACCGCCCATGGTTCCTTACTTTCTACAGCGACTTCCCAGAAGTGTCTGCCTGCTGTGAATCCCTCACGGCCCAGCACAAATGCATGCTTGTCGAATCTCTCAGGACAGCTGGGCAGAGCTTGATAGCTGTCCCCCTTTCTCACGCTTTTGCAGTCCTCTGACAGGATGAGTTGGGGATGAGCCGTGTCTGGATCCAGAGTCACTTTTGCTACTGAGGCTGGAGGGAGAGGAGGAAAGAGAAGTGAAGCATGAATCAGTCACATACTGTAGATGGGGAAACATCCTCACACCTGTGATCCATTTTAAGAACCCAAAACACCCCTCAGACGTATCCCATGTTTCTTGGTTGACAAAGGCTGTGGGGTGGGGGATAACGGGTGCAAACTGCCTTTTTTGAATACCAGGCACAATGAGGGTGACCCTTTAAACAGAGATGTCCAGTTTTCACAACAGGAATTCATATGGGGGCTCCAAAATCTTCTTTGACCTCAGGTCGGTGCCAGATATCTTAGCCTTGCCACCAATGTAAAGAGTAAAGTTTTCCTTGTATTATTTTTCATGTACAGTGGTACCTTGAATAAAGAGCGTATAGTATATAGAGCAAAATTTTCTCAGAAATTTTGTCTTGCTTAAAGAGCACTGTCTTGAATAAAGAGCACTTCCGAGGAAGTTTGGAACAGGCTTCCGTGGCAAGAGAACTCACAGGCGGGACGAGGAGACTAGCTTGAGCTCCAGTGGGGCCCTGGGCAAAGTTTGGAATAGGCTTCCATTGCCAGGGAACTCATGGGACGTCCGGGGGGAGCGGCCTGAGTCAGGTCTGTATGTGGGATCTGTGTGTGGCAGTGTGGAAGGTGTGCCTTATCAATGTTCTAGTGCTGCTCCCCGTCAGCAGCTTGGGAATGTTCAAGTTGCACAAAAAGACAATAGAGTCCATTGAGCCCATGGATAGCAGTGACTCCATTAGTGATTGTGAAAGTCATCCCTCTCTGTAACCCTCACACCAGCCATGAAGGTTTTCAAAGGTACAGGACAGTTCAGTACTGTACAGTATTTTCTTTATTGCAGTGTTGTGTGTTACTGTATATTACAGTGCTTTGTATAGTGTTATATTGCAGTGTTTTGTAATCATTTTTATAAACAGTTAATATTTTTATATGAATATTTTTTGGGTTGTGGAACCAATCGTCTGAGTTTCCATTATTTCCTATGGGAAAATCTGCTTCACTTAAAGAGCATTTCACTTAAAGAGCATGCCTCTGGAACGAATTAAGCTCTTTAAGTGAGGCGCCACTGTATTTTGTTTTTCTTCCATGCTTCATATTTGATTATACATTCATGCTAGTCTAGCATCTGTACTGCCCAAATCATAAGAACTTAATAAGGGCTGGGCTGGATCAGGCCCATCACTAATTCGGCTTCCTGTATCTTATAATGCAGTGGTTCTCAATCTTCCTAATGCCGTTACCCCTTTATAAGTTCCTCATGTTGTGGGGACCCCCAACCATAAAATTATTTTCGTTGCTACTTTATAACTGTAATTTTGCTACTGTTATGAATCGTAATGTAAATATCCGATATGCAGGATGTATTTTCATTGTTACAAATGAAATGTGTGTTCTATGCACACACTGAACACAATGGGATTTATTTCATAGTAGGCATGCATAGAACTGGGCCCCGAGACTGCAATCCTATCCACATTTACATGGGAGTAAAGGCCCCCCTGACTATAATGGGATTTATTTCAGAGTAGGTATGCATAGGACGGGGCCCTGAGGCTGCAATCCTATCCACATTTACATGGGAGTAAAGGCCCCCCTGACTATAATGGGATTTATTTCAGAGTAGGCATGCATAGGTTTGGGCCCTGAGACTATCAGTCAGCCCCAGTGTGCGCGCAGGTACAGCTGGAGGTCTGGCAAGCCTAACCTGGCCCCCTGCACCAGGGGTCTTTAGGCGACCCCCAGGAAAGCTCTAGGCGACCCCCAAAGGGGTCCCGACCCCCACTTTGAGAAACGCTGTTATAATGGGTCACAAGATGCTTATGGGAGCACACATGACAACAAGAGACCTGCGTCTTGTCCCCTCTTTGCGCTGAGAGATAGGTTCCCCATAAAATCTACAAGTTGTATAATGTATATTGTCATCATGACTTGTAACTGTGATATACCTTTTCTCCATAAATCTGCAGGTGTAGATACCCCTATGGAACCATTTAAACCAGATGCTACCATAATGTTCTGTGGCAAGGAGTTCCACTACCATAACGTTCTGTGGCAAGGAGTGCAACAAAATAATTACACAGTGAGTAAAAAAGGTTTTCCTTCTGACTTGTTGCTCAGTTTTTTTTGTAGATGTCTGTGGGTTCTGGTGTTGTATGAGAGGGAAGAGAACTTCCCTCTATCCACGCAGTCCATCCCATGCATAATCATTTCTAGCCCCCAGAGATCCTTAGGAAGGAATGGATGGGAAAGGAAGTTAAGGGCACCAGTTCAGAGGAAGTTGGGCAGCTGCAGGAAACAGATAGCTAGGATAGATGGCTGCCTCTGCAGTTGAGGAACTGTGGTACACCTCAGAGCTGGCCCTTTTCTGCCAACCCCAGTGGTCCGAGCTCTGTGGAAGATGGCAAGCCAATAAAAGAAGACTGGCACTCTTTCTGGGCACAGGGATCAAGACATACTAAGCCCCAAGCCTATCAGGGCTGTGGTAGGGTTACCAGATGTCATAACTCCAAAACAGTACAAAGCCCCCCAAATGTAGGGCACTCAAGAAAAATGCAAATACAAAATGAAACTTAAAAACCCTAACATATATTGCTTTCAGGTAGGAGGACAATGAAGATTTTTTTTTCCAGGACACAAGACTAAATAAGAGGATATGTCCTTGAAAAAGGTCACCCAAGGTTGTGGAGACAGGGCCAGGAGAAGTGGCTTAACCTTTGAAGGCAAAAACAAAACAGCCACCTGTAGCCATTTGGGGGAAGCCCAACACACACAGCCGAGTTGTTGCCAACTATGCAGGAATACTGATGACCCTAGTAACTTACCCCAAATATCAGACAGCACCCTGGAGCTCCAGTCCACCTCTACACTTGGACAATGCTGACATACCTCAACTAGAAAGGAGAAGGAACTCCTGTTAGTCAACATGATTCTAGTAAAAGAACTGGGAATGGTATATGAATGTGAAGGCTTTGTCCAATGTCCTCTTTCCCAGTGTGGCCAACTGGATGTTTCTGAGAAATCCACAGCTGGGTGTCAAGG
The DNA here is from genome assembly GCA_030015325.1 of Cryptoblepharus egeriae. NCBI lineage: Eukaryota > Metazoa > Chordata > Lepidosauria > Squamata > Scincidae > Cryptoblepharus > Cryptoblepharus egeriae. Next base: position 10,325,833 of record JAREYC010000002.1, read on the forward strand.
CAATAAATCTTCCTTTTGGACTGGCTCTGAGGTTGGTTGCACACAAAAAGGAACAACCTAGATCATTTATATGATGTGCAAGACCCCAAGGTGTGATTGACCTAATGCTGCCGGTCAGAGCTGACAGTGTGAGGTCTTCTATGTTGAGAGTTCAGGAGAGAGAGAGAGAAGGAACACAGAAGCCAAGTAGGGAAAAGTCTCCATAGGACACAATAGCGAAAATAAAGGTCTGAGACAGAGTCCACGGAGCCTCCTGGGAGCTTCCTGGACCATACACTGCCTCCCAGTGCCATTTCCCATCCATTTTCCAACACTCACTGAAGATGGTTGAGCCATTTTCCAGCAATTTCTCTCCCCCACCCCGCCATTCCTTTCAGCCCCCAGAACTCTGGAAAATCCCATCCAAGCTTGTCCATCACCTGCATCCTTGAACATCGTTCTTTATTACCGTCAAATTGCTTCATGAGCCTCTTCAGAAGGGATTTTATATCACAGAAACCCTTGATTCTGCAGGTCAGCTCAGGAGGAAAAGCCACAGGAATCTCCAACACGTCCAACTTCTCATACCTGGTGTGGAGAAAAAAAAGATCCCTGGAATTCCTGATTGGAGCAAAAGAACAGTATGGCGGAGAAGGGCAGAGCAGAAAGCCGGGAGACACCGGCAAGGGTAAAATGGGGGTGCTTTGGGAAGAAGGCTCCTCTAGCTATGGCAATGTAAATGCATGTGAAATACAGTAGAGACGGAAGCACTTTCAGGCAGTGTGTAGTTGAGGGAAGGAGATAAAGGGTCTGACAGCCTTTCTGGATCTGCCAATGGAACAATCCAAAAACAAGCCCTGAATAAAACATTGAGGGTGGAAGTCCTGCCTTCTCTTCGTAAGAAAGCAACTTTCTTCAGAGACCATTCCCAGCACTGGGAAGCAAGAAGGGAATGAGTGGGATCCACTTACTTCTGCAAGGTCCTTCCAATATCCTGAAAGGAAAAGAAAAAGACCTCAGCTCCTGCCGTGAACAAGTTTTTCTTTTTAAAACCTTCAAATTGGGGAAGGGCAAGACTGGCACCACTGCCCCTGTAGATATGATGCCAAAGGCTTTTGCTCCTCCAATTATGCCACTGACTATTATACATGAACTTACTTATAGGTGCAAGTGTGTTTTTTTGGAGACAGCAAAATAAAAACATGTAACACCGCTTTCTGCGCTTTTCATTTTTGGTTAAAAAAATAAAAATAAAATTCCAAAACTGAGGCTATAATCCTACACATGAACACAGTTACCTGAAAGTAAGCCCCATTGAACTCTCTAAAACTTGGTACTGAGTAGTTCCATATTGGATTGGAATGGACTGTAAACTGTTTTCTAAGACCTCTGCATATTGGTCATTATATGCTGGTTGGGATGGACTGGGTGGGTGCATGACTGCAGCTGCTTCTGCTAACATATTTTTAAAGTGATTTAGGGCAAAATCCAGAGTAACTACCTTGCTCCAGTTTACTCTGGATTGCTGTATGAATTTCCCATAGGTTTTCATTAGGTGGTGTTGTAACTATGTAATGTCTCTTATGTGCTCCCGTAGTTACTCTGGATTGTAGGGTTATACTTATACTTTATACTCACCAGCAGGCCTCCACCAGTCTTGAAAGACTATGGTATTGTGCTTGGCGCTGCATACACTGCATGCGAAGCACGAAAGCCTGGGTTGGATTGTTATGGAGGATAGGCTGTTACCCAAGCAGCAAATCCCCCCCTCTCCACGCCTCTGAATTAGTCCAGTGGAAAGGCAGAGCCAATACGATTGGATCCAGCAGGCATCGCAGAGCTGGGCTAAGGACAGGAGCTCACCCTGTCTTGTGGGGCCGACCCGGGTCTCAAACCCTGGCCTGCTGGTTAACAGGCACAGTGTCTTAACTGCTTGCACCACCCACAGCATATGTATTTGAATAGAATGTGCCATAGAATCTAAAGTGCACCCTATACTTGCAATCAAAATACCAAATTTACTCAAATCTAATTAACCATCGAATCTAATGGGCACCCTGATTTTGGGGGCTGGATTTGGCTGGGAAAGGTGAGCATTAGATTTGAGTAAGTACAGTATTTATACTTATAATTTATAAAAAATGGCCTCGGAATAAAAATGGCCTACACTGGTGTCTGCACTTCTGAAATCTGAACAAAAATAAAAATGTTTAAGATTACCTAATTACTGTTTAGGGAACTGCAAAATACTGATTCAGTTCCTCCCCACACATATCTGAAAGATCCAAGCCCTTACCACCCCTGCTCTGCTTCTACCATTTCGCCATGCATTCCTTTCTATAGCAGCTTTCTCGCCTGCAAGTCTAACCTCTCAGGTTAGATTAGCAGGAGTTGCAAATAAATCACCTGGTGGGTGCTGATGATGCCAGCTAAAGACTCTCAGTTTCCTTCCAGTGAGCAGCTGAGCAAGATGAGGAGGGAGAAAGAGCTCTTCCTGAATTAGAAAATTCCCAAGAAATATCCTGGATATCCTTCCCAAGAAAGGTCCTAAATATCCTTCCCAAGAAAGGTCCTGGATAATTGATCTTTTTGTGAATGTGATACAATTTCCCTCTACGTTCCCTCTACACACATCCACAACTGCTCCTAGATTGCAGACACAGATAGTGTCTATGGCCAAGAGTGTTTTGCACAGCCCTACCAGTGCACCATTTGCAGCTGAATCTATGATCCTAGGTTCCTGCCCTAGTACCATTCTGGTTAGACTAATACAATGCACTCACAGGTGGACCAGTTCGGTCTGCTGGCGAACCAGTAGCGGCAGGGGGCCCCCAGAACCATGCGGACCAGTTCAGCGTGCCTAAAGCCTTCCCCGGCTGGCCGAGGGAGGGGCTCAGAGGCGCCAGAACATGCTCCTCCGCGCGGCTAAAGGAAAGGCTTACTCCCAGGAAAGTGTGGCTGGGACTGCAGCCTGAGAGCCCAATCCTATGATGACTACTCAGAAGTAAGTCCCATGACACTCAAGGGGACTTACTCCCAGGAAAGTGTTTTTAGGATTCCTGCCTCCTTTCCAGATAGATCCTCTTTTCATAGCCTGGTGACTTCAATCCTAACCATGTCTACTCAAAAGTAAGCCCTACTGTGCTCAATGGGTCTTACTCCCAGGAAAGTATGGACAGGGTGCATCCTCAGGAAGCAAGGCTAGGCAGGTTTACTCAGAAGTAGATCCCATTACAGTCACTGGATCTTACTCCCAGGAAAGTGTCGACAGGGTGCAGCCTGAGAGCCCAATCCTATGCATGACTACTCAGAGGTAAGTCCCATGACAGTCAATGGGACTTACTCCCAGGAAAGTGTGGCTGGCACTGCAGCCTGAGAGCCCAATCCTGACCAATTTTAATTTTTTAAATTTTTTTAAATTTTTAAATTAAAAACCTCCCCGGCCCTGCCCCTGCCCGTTCCCACCCCCTGCACCCACCCCTGACCCCGCTTGGCCCCACCCACTTCTGGGGAACCGGTTCTTGGGCAAGGCTGGGCCCACCAGTGATGCACTGTACATGGGGCCAGCCTTGAAGACAGCCTGGAAACTAATTAGTGTGGAATATGGCAGTCCAGGTGATTTTGGGGGATCAGCAGGCAAGACCTTACCTGCAGGAATTCACAGGCTGGCTGCTGACTCTTCCCCTCCATCTCCTGGATGAGGTTTTCCAGAGGGCAGAGTTGCCTGGAGAGTCTGGCCAGGTGTTCATCCTTTCTTGTTGCAATCTCTGTGTTCATCTCTACTACATGTAACTGAAGATTTTCCACCTGTAGTTTCAGAAATGTATGTATTTCTTGAATTACAGCCATGCTCTTTTCTCTCTCTTCTTTTACTTGTTCCTGAAAGGAAGAAACAGGAAGAAAAGAATGGAAGCTCAACAGGGACTTACCCCCAAATCCAGAGTAACTACGGGAGTACGTAAGAGACTTTACATGCACCCATAGTTACTACACCATCTAGTGAAAACTTCTGGGAAATTCATACTGGAATCCAGAGTAAGTTGTTCTTACACTGGAGCAATGACTCCTCATAGTCACTCTGGATTTTGCTGAGTCTGCCCTTGCAGTTCCATGTGTTTAAATGTGATAGGAAGGGCTTTTCTGACTTTTCGGAGATCAAATATACATTTATAAATGAACTTGCTGAAGACTTCAAAGGGCCCACCTTCAGTTTAGCTGTGCATAGATCAGGCTTTTCTTCCTGTCTTTGAATTATTGATTTTTCATGTCTCTACAAATAGGATCATTATCTTTAACTGACCAACACTTACAAGAAGGTCCCAGCTTTCGCATATTGCTTCTGTTTTATGCATCATGATTCTTTCTCTATTTGCTGTCAAGATCTCCAGGCTTCTACTGATCTGATCCTAAGAAAGGAACATTCAAGAGATGATTGATGTTTACACGGATGAAAGACAAGAGACAGACAGATGGAGGAAGCCAATTGCAAAAAGTGTTACCTCCCATATTCTAATATTTTTCAGGTGGCCTCCAAAGTCCCTTGGAGCCTTCATCCCATAGTTCTGTCAAAGCAGTAGATCCATATGGAGTTAAAAACTGCTTGAGGCTGCAATCCTAATTTACTTTCCTGGGAGTAAATCCCATTGAAAACAATGAGGCTTACTTTTGAGTAGACATGGTTAGGATTGTGATCTAAGTCAGAGAAAAGGGCTACACAAACCCACCACAATCTCCAAAGGTTCCTTTTGTTCACTGCTTCCTTCATATGCTACAATGGATGGAGCCCATTGGCAGGGCAGAGTAGGTGGGTTCACATTGATTAATCCCCAGTCTATTACCCTACAATCCAGAGTAACTACGGGAAGACGTAAGAGGCACATACCCTCAAATCCAAAGTAACTATGGGAGCATGTAAGAGACATTATCTCTACAATCCAGAGTAACTACGGGAGCATGTAAGAGACATTACGTGTACCCGTTGTTACTGCACCACCTTGTGAAAACCTATGGGAAATTCATATTGCAATCCAGAACAAATTGTTCTTACACTGGAGCAAGGACTCCCCGCAGTTACTCTGGATTGCACCCTATGTGTCTCTTACACCCATAGTTACTGCACTACCCAGTGAAAATCTGTGGGAAATTCATATTGGTATCCAGAGTAAATTGTTCTTACACCGGAGCAAGGACTCCCTGTAGTTACTCTGGATTTTGCCCTTACTCTGAATTGCTCTATGCATTTCCCATAAGTGGTACTGTAACTACATCAACATAAAAGGTCCAGTAGTTACTCTGGATTGTGCCCCTAATTTCATTAACTTTTGACTCAGTAATTCCTCACCGGGGCTCTCTTAAAACACATATATAATAGCTCACCAATGTCACTCACGTACACATAGAAAGCTTTTTTTTTCTTTAAAACCACCATGCACATTTGTCACCCAAGATCTAGAATCTCCTCTTAGAGAGGAAAGGCCTCTCTAAGATATCTATGGACATCTCTGGTGCTCTCCTAAAGGTAGGCAAGGAACCAAGTTTGCCATATTGCAAGCTGGGGATTCATCATGAATAGGGGGACCACCAGGGGTAGGTGTATTTCTCTGGGAATCTCTGAAGTCCTGGGAAATCCTGAGAATCTCTGAAATCCTTTGGCAATGGATTGAGATGAAAGACTCTTTGCTGTCACAGCAAAGAGAGCATCACCTCTTTTTTAAGGCACAGGATAATAATACAGCCCAAAGACAGACTCAGGGCAAAATCCAGAGTAACTACGGGGAGTGCTTGTTCAGTGTAAGAACAATTTACTCTGGAGTGCAGTATGAATTTCCCAGAGGTTTTCACTAGATGGTGCAGTAACTATGGGTGCACATAATGTCTCTTATCTGCTCACGTAGTTACTCTGGATTTGGCTGATAGAGCAATGAATCAGTTATGATAACTATAATTTCCATATTCTGTAGTGAGGTCTGGGAGAAGGGTTTGAAGCAGTTGCCTTAGGCAGAAGAGTGACAGAGATGGGGCAGAAATGTGAATGTGACATGGGAGAATGGAGGAACATGTTCTGAACATGTTCTTATCCAGAACATAGCTGGATAAGAGGTGTCATGCCATTGGCACCAGAAGTCCTTGGGTTGACACCGTTTGGGATCAAGCATTATGTGCTAAAACACATTGCACAATAGCAAGCTCATATTTTGAGTCAGACTGAATCCATGTGCATTTGTAATGGATCCATGTGCATTTGTAATGGTCCATTACCATGGAGGTGGTCCAGTGGAGCTTGGTCCCATCATGGATTTATAGGGTCAAGCATATGTAAATATATTAAGGGTGCTCCTGCAGCTGTGTCTTCTCTCTCCTCCACCCAATCCTGATCTTCGTCCCTTTTGTACCTTGTATTCTTGGAAAGCCTCCTCCAGAGGAATCACCTTGTGGTTTTCATGCTCCTTGGATCTGTCGCACACCAGACAGATGGGAGTTTGGTGGTCTCTGCAGAAGAGTTTCAGGGGCTCCTGGTGCTTCTTGCAAACTCCCTCTGCTTCTCTGGCCCTCTTTTGCCCCTGCAGTTTCTTGGTTATTTCAACCACATTTCTCAGTTGCCGATTTGGGATGTAGTTCCTTTGCCGAACGATTCCTCTGCATTGAGGACAGACGGCTTTGTTGCACCCCTTGCCCCAGTACCTGGTCAGGCAGGCTTGGCAGAAATTGTGCCCACATCCCACAATGGTCACAGGATCTGTGAAATAATCCAGGCAGATGGGACAAGTTGCTTCATTGCAGAGATCTTGCAGAGGACCCGCTGAAGCCATTGCTGCTTTGCAAAAGGCAGACTCCCTTTCACTTTCTTCCTTTGAGTCATCAGGGCGGTTTCCCTTCCTGGATTTCTCTTGATGTTGATAAAAAACCTGATAAAAAACAAAATAGGTTTAAAGGTCCTCCTTCCTTGAATTGCTCTTTTTTTATAGACACAGCAGACAATTTTCATCTGAAGCAAGATTTAACCCACTTCAACCTCAAACACAGATCGAACCCAAACACTGAATTCCATAGAATCCCCTACCATCGATATATGCTATGCTTAGACTTCCCAAGATAGAGGGCACAACCCAGAGTAACTACGGGGAGTCCTTGCTCCGGTGTAAAAACAATTTACTCTGGATTGCAATATTAATTTCTCATAGGTTTTCACGAGGTAGTGACATAACTACATTGCCATAAATGTCTCTTACGTGCTCCCGTAGTTACTCTGGATTGTAGGGAATGTTGAAGAGTCTCCGAATGCCTCTGGCCCCAAAACTGGAATGATTAAGGAAGAAATTCAAGCCACAAGAAATTTTTTTACATTTGCTCCACACATGTTGGCACATGTTCAAACATTTGCTCCAAACATGCTGGCACTGGGTTAAATTGGTGAGCATGCAATCCTCACCAATCTTCCAGCGCTGGAGTGTTGTATGTTTTACAAAACCCTCAGACAACTCAAGTTACCAGATTCAGGATCTCTATTCAACACATGTTGAATAACTCTTCGGACTCATGTCCCAAAGTGAGAAGCCGGCCAAGACGGCTGCCGGCCTTAATCTTTTATAGTAGCAAAGCAGGATACAGAAGCAAGAAAGCATTATTGTATTTAATAGGCTGCATCATACAACATGATCATAACAAACAATTCTAACTGATATTGTTTGTTATGTTCTAACTGATTCTAACTGATATTGTTTGTTAGGCAAGCGTGCTTGGGTTACCAGCAAGCATGCTCAGTAAGGTTTGGGTATTTCTTTAGAGTGGTCTCACCTCTTTAGGTCACACTGCACCAGACTGGGTAGTATCTTATACATAGTAACTATGAGCTTTGTTTAGGTCTGGGAGCAAATCTCTTTGTAGTTAACCTATAGAGTGGCCATTGTTCACTATCAAGTTTGGCACCAGATCATGGCCATGAAGAAGGCCTGACTGTCTCTGTTTAGGTAACATGGTTCAGGCTAAAGCAACATTATGTTGACAGAGAAAATTATGCTGCGTTGTGCTTTCAGCCATAGGTTTAGGCCCAAGATACACAAATCATATTATTGATCAGCTTTGTTATGCTCGAGGGGTATTGGATATTGGTAACGTCTCACAGGAGTAAGGGAAACACAAATTCAAGATAAGGGAAGATATATTGCTGTATCTTGAGGAGGCCTCCATGACTGCCCCCAACTACCAATGGGGGAGCACTTGCCCCACTGGCATAGTTATGCCAAGGCTGGAAAGTTGGTTAAGATTGTATCCTTAGTCCACAATCATAATCTCTAGTTAGACTGGCTTAAATCCTGTGCTGACCTGACAAAAGTGCTGTAAGGCTTCTGCCCCACTCCTGCCCCACTGCACTGGCATATGCCAACCTACCCACAACACCACAAGGGAAAAATGACAGTTGAGTTAGGCCGGCCTAAATTTGTTAGGATTGCATTCTCAGTTACCTATTAATCATTGGAATTAAATGCCGCTGTCTGAACTGTATTACGCCACAATTAACACTTGTACTTTGGCCCAAATGATATTAAAAAACTGAGCAAGGAAGAAAAGTTAATGCTTGCAGCATGGCCTCACAGATATCAAGATCAAGCCAAATTCAAAGGGACTGGCTGTTCCTTCAGGGGCAATGTGATGGTGCGTGTCACCCACTGTGGGAGGCAAGTGCGTCACCCCCGGGACATGCATCACACACTGCTGGATGGAGCATGTGCCATTCTGGGAGCTAAGGCCAGATGCCACTGCACATGGGCAAACTTCACCCATGCAGAGTGGCATCTGCAGCACTCCTCCCTCAGGAGCTTGGGGCTCCTCCCTCCCAGGAACACTCTGGCTGGATGCCACTGCGCATGGGCAAACTTCACCTATGTGTGTTTGGGATGTGAGTCCCTGCAGGATTAGCAGGGCTAAGCAGAGTAGTTGTGCAGAGGATGAGAGGGCAGCAGCACAAAGTAAACACACAGCTGTTTATAGTTCAAGATAACTATATTGTTCAAAAGGACAGGCAGAAGATAAGTCAAGTAACACAGTCCAAGGTCAAAGCAGTAGATCAGTCATATACATACATCCAGTTGCAGGGTTATTCCAGTCTCAGTAATCCAGTTAAACAGTCCACAAGTCAGTCCACAGATACAGTCCAGTCTTTCAGAGTATCAAACAGTAATAATACTCCTCCTCAGTAACCCACACTTTGCAATAATCTCATACACACTTAAATATAGTGAAACACCAATCAGTTAGAGATATTGCAGTCATGTGACCAGTGACTCAGCACTTCCAATTCTGCTGACTCATGCTGTAAGAGCAGTTACAGATTGCATCAGCTAGATTGCATCAGCCTTCTTCAGTATTGCATCAGCCTGGAATCCACTTGCCTGACCAAACATGTTTCATTATTAGATTCAAACCCTAACATTCTCCTCCTTTGGACAGGTAAGTTGTTCCTTTACAGTTTAAGATAATGTGTATCGTGTTATACACTTTTCATATACATATTCCATACAGTTCACAATGCTCATTGTGCTTAGCAATGTTTTGTGCCTTTGTAAAATGGTCAGCAATATTATTTTCTGTTGCACAGTATTCTAAACATATTAACCCATTTTTCACACTTTCTCTCACATTGTGGTATCTTATATCAGTGTATCTTGATCTAGATTTCACAGCAGAAGAGGGGTTAGCCGTGGATATAGCTGACTGACTGTCTTCATATACAGTAATTGGATAGTCAGTATTTATTTCTAGATCTTTTAACAGTTGTTTGTACCATATTAGCTCATTACATAGGTAAGACAAACAAGAAAATTCAGATTCTGTAGTTTTGTTCAGTATCTTATGTAAATAGACATGGCTCTGCTAGGCCAGCTTTAAAACCTAGCTGTATTAAAGCATCAGTAATACAAGTATTCCATTCATAACCAGATTGTTTTAAACCATACAGAGATTTTTTCAGTAACCAACAATCTTTTCCAGTATGTGCAGTTACACCTGGGGGTTTCTGCATATAAATTACATGCCTTAAAGGAGCATTCAAGTAAGCAGTTTCTATATCAGTGAGTTACAATATATTTATGTTTTGCAGCCCATAGAAGTGCAACCCTTAGCGATTCAGAGCGTAAACATGGTGAAAACGTTTCATCATAACAAGCAGAGGTTTGTGCAAACCCTTGAGCAACAAGTCTAGCCTTGCATTTAGTTACACCATTTACTCCTTTTTTCAGTTTAAACACCCATCTGCAGCCAATAGCATGCTCACCAGGTGGTAGTACAGCATCCTCATAGACTTGTAGTTTCTTTAAAGAATCAAGCTCATTGTTAACAGCTGTTTCCCAAGCACTTTTGTCTTCTGGTGACATGGATTGCAGATCATTATAAGATCTTGGCTCTACTGATACTGGACAAATTGCACCAGGACTATAGTGATCTGGAGCTTTTCGTTCTCTGGTGGAGCGTCTCAGTGGTACAGGCTCCTGTTGTAGAGTCTATTGGACTTAGCCCCTCTATTGTTTCTTGCTCCTCCTCTCCCAAGACCCGAGAGTCAGGGGTTAAAGCAGAACTTTCAGTTTTTCTTTTCCCAGAAATGTCAAAGTCTAAGGAATAATAAGGCACAAATTTATGTTATAGCCTTTCCCATCCGCTTTGCTCTAGGAATTTTGCACTAGCACTATTCCCAATCTGAGTTGAACCAGGAGTACCAAATCGATAGGATTTATGATTTGCTTCATAACCCAAGAAATAAAGCTTTCTGGCTCTATGTCCCCCTTTTTTCCTATTTTGGGCTGGAATATGAACCCAAGCAGGACAACCAAAAGTATGCAAATAATCTAAGTTTGGTTGTTTACAATGCCAGCGCGTAAAAGGTATTTCCATTGTGGAAGAGTGTGCAAGAACATTCAGTAAATGGTTAGCGCACATAAAACTTTCACCCCCAAAATTATTAGGGAGACCACTGTCATTCAGCATTGTTCTTGCCATTGCTTGCAGAGTCTGACCCCTTCTCTCAACAAATGAGTTGTGCTGAGGCCGATATGGGGCAGAACGTTTGTGGGAGATGCCTGCCTTTGCCAAAATATTCTGCAATTTTTGATTGCAAAATTCTAGACCATGGTCAGTAATTAGGCATTTTACCTTTTTATTGGTTTTTCCCTCTGCAAATTTAATCCAGTTGGCAATCTGCTGAATAGTTTCATCTTTTGATTTTAGCAGATACCAGAAACCATATCTGGAATAATGGTCCTCTATTTCCAGGACATATTTAGCTCCTCCCAAACTGGGTTTGAAAGGACCGAGTAGGTCGGCAAACACAATTTGGAGCACGTCAGTGGTTTTAAATTCACTGCCACGTTTGGCTGGAGCAGCTTTTGTTTTCTCTTCCTTGCAAGCCTCACAGTCCAGATATTTGCTGCAAGGTTTCAGTTTTATTCCTTTTGACAATTCTACAGTCATTTTTAAGGTTTTGAAATTAGCATGACCAAGACGCCTGTGCAGCAAATGAATACAGTTATCATGGGGCACCTTGTTGTCATATACAGACTGAGCAGTTACATGGTTCAGTACAAATAGCCCATTTTGCAGTATAGCAATAGCAGAATTACCATCCCTTCCTTGGATAAGGCATTGGTCCTCTTCAAAAGATACTTTGAATCCTTCTTTTACCAGAGCACCCACAGACAGGAGACTGTATTTTAGTGTAGGCACACAAATCATGTTTAAGGATTTAGCTAGACAAGGGAGATATACAGTTCATTCCCCAGTCACATTTACACATAGCCCATCAGCCAAAGATACTTGCTGAGTACTTACAGGCTCAAATGATGCAAAGATTTCCTTGCGCTTTGCAATGGAGTGAGAGGCACCACTGTCTACGACCCAGACATCGGAGCCCAGACCATCTGTGCCTGTCAGAGCCAGATGAGCCCCAGTATGGGTTTCAGCAGCACCAAACTTTTTTCCTTTCTTTGATTTGCAGTGGCGTGAAATATGCCCAGTGGCACCACATTTCAGGCATTTCTTAACAGAGTAGGCTCTTGCCGCTTGTCCTGTGCAGTCCTCAGTTGGCTGTTCTCTGTCACGTCGAGTAGTGGAGGTCTGGTGGGAATCACGAAGCAGTGCAGAGTCTTTGCGCCGTTTGGCTTCGTCTAGCAGCCTGCTGGTAATACCTGCCATCGTTATCTCAGTGCGTGGCAATACCTCCATGTTGGCCATGAAGTTGTCATAGCTTTTGTCCAGCAATGAAAGCACAATGTACGCCTGCTGGAGTTCAGTAAATATCAGCTCCTGCTCCTGCAGCTCATAGAGGGTGTGCTTCATAAACTCAAGATGAGCAAGCATGTCCCCTCCGGGAGCGAGCCGTGCTCGAAATAGCTTGCGTGTCAGGTGTATTTGAGCACCTGCACTATCACGAACATAGATAGTTTTTAGAATGTCCCAGCACTCTTTTGCAGACTCAATCCCTCTGATGTGGACCAATTGGTGATCCTCCAATGTTAAGCTAATAAAACACAATGCCCTCTCAGTGTCATGGTGGTACTTAGATATTTCTTCAGCATCATCTTCCTCATCTAAGACCTCCAATATAGGTGGGTTGGACACGACTTGCCAAAGCCCCTCCTTTCTTAGGAGTAAGTGCACCTTTTGCGCCCAAGTGGCATAGTTTGTCCCATGTAGACGGGTAATAGGGAATCCACCCAGTGATAGCAGACTTGACTCTATTTTATGACCTGGACACTGGACTTTCTCCAGGAATCAAACGTCTGGAAAATTGCCTTCAAATGTCAATACAGCCACCAGCAACACCAGCAAAGTTCACCTGTAGCACACTGCCAGCTCTGCCAGTCTCTGGGCCCATAAGCCATGTTCGGGATGTGAATCCCTGCAGGATTAGCAGGGCTAAGCAGAGTAGTTGTGCAGAGGATGAGAGGGCAGCAGCACAAAGTAAACACACAGCTGTTTATTGTTCAAGATAACTATATTGTTCAAAAGACAGGCAGAAGATAAGTCAAGTAACACAGTCCAAGGTCAAAGCAGTAGATCAGTCATATACATACATCCAGTTGCAGGGTTATTCCAGTCTCAGTAATCCAGTTAAACAGTCCACAAGTCAGTCCACAGATACAGTCCAGTCTTTCAGAGTATCAAACAGTAATAATACTCCTCCTCAGTAACCCACACTTTGCAATAATCTCATACACACTTAAATATAGTGAAACACCAATCAGTTAGAGATATTGCAGTCATGTGACCAGTGACTCAGCACTTCCAATTCTGCTGACTCATGCTGTAAGAGCAGTTACAGATTGCATCAGCTAGATTGCATCAGCCTTCTGCAGTATTGCATCAGCCTGGAATCAACTTGCCTGACCAAACATGTTTCATTATTAGATTCAAACCCTAACAATGTGCAGTGGCATCTGCCGTGCTCCTCTGAGGAAGGAGCTGGTTGCTTCTCCCTCAGAGGAGCGCTCTGGGTGGTGCGGCGCTTCCTCAGTGGGGATGATGCACTGAGGGAGTGTCAAACACCCTGAGGTGCGTAACGCACCAAACGCACCACCTTAGCGATGCCCCTGTGTTCCTTACTTTCTTCAGAACAGATTTGTGCTTGTTCCTAATTCCTGGGGTGGTATAATTTTCTGTTCTGACAGCCCAGTCCTAACCCCTAGTTAGGCTGGCATAAATCCCAGCATAAGTCCCATGCTGCCCTGGGGGTGTCACAAAAGTGCCATAGGGCACTTACTTCTGTGCCACTTCAGCAGGGATTAGGCCAGTGCACAGATATGTGCCAACCTCCCCACACCACCGTGGGAACCACCTAGCATATACGACCCCACGTGGGGAGGAGGGGGGAGTCCCAAGATGTTTCCTCTGGCAACCTATGGCAACTTTCTGGGGCCCTCAGCCTCCACCCTAGTGGAGAGGGCTGGCAGTGAACTCTCAAGTTCCCCAAACTGCAGCCAGGGAATGGAGAGGAGGGAGGGGCATCTGGCGGGTATAAAAAGGGGGAAAACGGGTGGGAAAGGCAGGCAGGAAAGAAGGAGTTGGAGGAGTAAGGTGGAGAGTGTTTGGTGTGAGTTTATCCTTACTTATGGTTCTGGACTTACTGATGGGCACATGGGACTTACCTGTTTGAAGGGATCTGTTGGACTCTGTAAAGGGATCCGTACCATTGTACGTTACCTGTTGATCAAGCTTTTGTAATTATCTGCAACCGTCAAGCTTTATTACCTCCTGCTATAATGGAAGAAAGTAAACATGTTCCCATTGCCAACACCGCCTCTGACTCTGATTCATTCACACAAGTGGACTTTGATCTAGAAAGAATCAGGGTACCCCAAGTATCTACGCCAGGTAACCCCGGAGGGGGATGGGAGGCGCATGACAGGTAGTTTCAGATTGCCACAGAAAAAACTATGGAACTCCAATGAGATCACTGCACTTTCAGATAACCCCCCTTCCTCCTTTGATGCCCCAAATGTACCTTTCTGCAACTGAAATCCAGATAACCAGTAGTCTGGGGAATGAACGGTAACAGACATCAGGCACCACACCATTATTTCCATAACAATTCTTGTATATTGCAGTATGACATTTTATTTTTTTATTATTTCAACAGGAGTATGGAAAAGCAAACACAAAAAGGAGATATTGCCTGAAAAAGGAAATTATTTTCAATGTGCCTGTCTTTCTCCAGCTGTCATCAAGTTCAGCTGCCCTTAGTTTTCTCCAGAATTTCCACTTCCAGATACCCTCCGACTTCAAATATAAAGAGGAGAGGCACTGAGATGGCCTTAAAAAGGGCTTAGGGACATTCAAGGGGGAAACTTGTCCATGGACAGCTACTGATCTCAATGTTTTTATGTCAGCTGCTTAAGTTCGGAGGGTCAGGGCTGGGCCATGGGCACCATTGAGGGATCAAGAATGAAGCCAGTCAGTGAATAGGATTGAAAAGCAACAACAACCCGGTTGACAACTGTCCAGGTGGTGGGTGTGATAATGTACTATTGCCCTGGTTTTTTGGCTGTACTTTTCGACAGAGATATTTCAAAGCTGTTTCTTTCATTGCATTCTGCTATAAGCTTGTATTGGGGGGGGAATATCTGGGAATGTTGCCATGCTAAATTCAACCTTGCTTCTTGGGCACTTTACCACTTGGGTTAAGCTGCGGAGCTTTTATTGGATCCCTGAAGTTAGCGCCAATATTGCTTGTGGAACTGGTCAAAGTTGAGAGGCCATCCAGTCCCCTCCTAGCAGCCTGTTTGTGTCTAGCTGTGAGTTTTAGGCTGCAATCCTATATACACTGTAATGGGAGTAAATCCTATAGGACACAATGGAACTTACTTCTGAATAGACCTGCTTAGGATTGCACCCTTAGGCTGGTACTAGGTTGTACAAACCTGTGAATTGTAAGGTGTAAGGTTTTGCAGGTGCTTCCATGATGGCTACAATCCAGAGTAATTACAGGACCTTTTACACCGATATAGTTATGGTGCCACCTATGGAAAACCTATCAGAAATGCATAGAGCAATCCTTTTACATCTTCCCATCATTACTCTGGATTGTAGGAGTCAATGTAGGGCTGTGGGTGGCGCAAGTGGTTAAGGCACTGTGCCTGTTAACCAGAAGGCCAGGGTTCTAGACCTGGGTCCCCACAAGACAGGGTGAGCGTCTCTCTTTAGCCCAGCTTTGCGATGCAGCTGGAACCAATCTTATCGGCTCTGCTGCTCCATTGGCATGGATAGGGGGGATTTGCTGCTTGGGTAACAGCCTGTCCTCCATATCAATCTACCCAGGCCTTTGTGCTTCACATGCAGCGTCGAGCACGATACCATAGTTTTTCAAGACTGATGGATGCCAAGGTTTTTTGTAAGGCATCAATCATAGAATCATAGAATCCTAGAGTTAAAAGGGACCTAGTAGGTCATCTAGTCCAACCCCCTGCCTGCAGCAGGAAATCCTCCTAGAACATCCCCGACAGGTCTTCTGCTTGAAGACCCCCAGTGAGGGAGAGTCCACCACCTCCCTTGGCAATCTGTTCCACTGCCAAACCGCCCAAACCGTCAGGAATTTTGTCATGTCATCCATCCATGGTTGATCCATGCACTCATGCACACAATACTGGGGTTCTTCATTCACACACACTGAGTACGCACTCTCCAAATCAGACTAAACATTTTATTAATAATTGTTTAGTACATAAGAAACTGCCACCCATACCATCAAGGACTTCTCAAGGCCCTCAAGAGTCAGAACTACAAAATAAGAACACTATCTAATAGGCTGTAATCCTAAAGACACTTTTCTGGGAGTAAGACGTATTGAACACAGTGGGGCTTACTTCGGAGTAGACAAGGTTAGGATTGTACTACAAATCTACACTACTGCAGATTTACCTGCATCTTGGCTGTTCAGGTTACATTTTCTGAGAAAAAGAAGCTCCTGTGGCTATGTGACCCATGCGGGAGAGTTTTAGATCTTTGATCAGTGGTTCCCAAAGTGGGGATTGGGACCCTCTTGGAGCATTATGACTTAATTTTAGGGAGGTCATGAAAAGCTGAGTGCCAATATCTTGGAATCTGGCTCTGGGCACCACCATCTTGGAATGGACAGTCAGGCTGCTTTCTTTGGATAAGTCTCATTGAACACAAAGGGGCCTACTTCTGAGTAGACGTGGAGACGCTTTGGCATCACATTGATGGCACTTCCTGTTCTGGTGGTGACATCACCTCTGGGGAGTCCTGGACATATTGTTATTATCATAAGACAATCCCAGTGTAACATTCTCAAGAACCACTGGCCTAATGCAGAGATATCCCAACAAGGAGGGCCACATAATCTCTCTGACACTGTGTCGGGGGGGGTTGGGGGTGTGCAGAAAACTAATTCACATTACAAATTTGAATAAATTTACATATAAGAATGTATTAGAGATGATTACAAATCTTTTCCAAGGGTTGTATAGAAGGGTCTTGTCATGGGCCATATTGAGACTCACTGCAGGCCACATCTGTAGGATTGCCATATTTCCTGAGAAACGGACAATCCCGATTTTGGGGGATTGTGTTCACATACTGGCAAATGGGGCAGAGGATTCTGTCCCGGTTTTGTGGAAGATAATTATAGCAATCCTAATCCGGAGATTATGTTGGATTGCACCATTGCTTCCCAGGCAGAAGAGATGGCTTAAGTAGACCTATTGGGGCTGCTGTAGCCCTTCTGTGGGGATAGGGATGAGCCTCCCATTTCCTGTTGTTAAACAGCAGCAGCAGCCCCATAACTTGCACTGGATACAGAACAGGTATTCCAGTCTGCCGGTTCTAGTGCAAATTAGGATTGCACTGTCAGTCTGAGAAGAAGAAACTTTGACTGCCTCAGGGACAGAGTCTGAGATGGGCTTCACCGAATACCCAAAAGAAGGGGAGGAGAGTCTCTCCGCAGAATGAGGCTCCTGAGTGAGTGTAGATATGGACTCTAGTATCAGCACTGGAAAAGGAAACCTTCCCCTTCTCACAATTCAGTGTCACTCGGATCCTCTTGAGCTCCTGACTCAAAGATAGAGGAGTGTCATCAGGTGGGTTGTGAACAAGATACTTACCGTCCCTCTTCCCTATTGCCCAGATCCCTTCCTCAGGACCAAAATCCAACCAGCCCTTTCTTCTCACAGATTTCCTGGCAACCCCTACAGCCCATTCTTCTTCACTTCCCACTGTGACATCCCAGAAGTGACTGCCTGCTGTGAATCCTTCTTGTCCCAGCACAGAAGACAACTCATCATATCTCTCAGGACAGTCAGGCAAATCTTGCCATTTGTCTCTCCATCTCACACTTTTGAGATCATCAGACAGAATGAGCTCAGGATGAGCTGTGTTGGGATCCAGAGTCACATTTGCTGCTGTGGCTGTTGGGGGAGAAGAGAAGCAGAATCGGTTATGAGTCTGTCATCATGATGTACAGAGATTGGAAAAACATCCTCCTCTCAACTGTGCCAATACTTTATGTGAGATATTTACTGTCTGCCCTGTACTTCTTGCTGATGTCCTACTCATGTCCAGGCTGACTGCCTGCTCTCCACGTTCCTGTTTCAGCATTCCGTGAAAGGGAGAACAGGTTCTTGGCATGTCGTGTCCAAACCCATCCGTCATATTCATTCTTGCACACCATGGATAGAGAGATGCTCTTTTCCCTTTCACATAACACCAGAACTAAGGGACATCCACAAAAACTGAATGTCGGGAGGGTTAGGACAGAGAAAATATTCCTTTACCCAGCATGTAGTTGGTCTGTGGAACTCCCTGCTACAGGATGTGGTGATAGCATCTAGCCTCAATGACTTTAAGAAGGGGTTGGACAAATTCCTAGAGGAAAGGACCATCACAGGTTACAAGCTATGAGGGACGGGTGTAGACATGGGCAACCTCAAAATGCCAGATGCAGGTGGGGCACCTGGATGTAGGTGTCTTAAGTGCTCCCAGAGACATCTGGTGGGCCGCTGTGTGATACAGGAAGCTGGACTAGATGGGCCTTTGGCCTGATCCAGTGAAGGCTCTTCTTATGTTCTTATTATTCCTTACCTGGGAATTGCGTCCTGACTTTCTTCAGAAGGGGTTTTACATCATAGATTCCCCTGATTCTGCAGATCAACCCAGGAGGAAAAGCCACAGGATTCTCAGATGCTTCCTTATTTTCAGACCTGAGGTGCAGAAAATATCTGATCTCAATATTCATCCAATCCAGAATTATTAGCTGGAGCAAAACATGGAGCAGAAACTTGGAAAAGAAAAGCAGAAATCCTGGAGAAGCAGACAAGGATAATCCAGGGCAGCGTTTCTCAAAGTGGGAGTTGGGGTCTAGGGCAGTGTTTCTCAAAGTGGGGACCCACCTTTGGGGGTCGCCTAGAGCTTTCCTGGGGGTCGCCTAAAGACCCCTGGTGCAGGGGGCCAGGTCAGGCTTGCCAGACCTCCAGCTGTAGCTGCGCGCACACTGGGGCTGACTGACAGCCTCAGGGCCCAACCCTATGCATGCCTACTCTGAAATAAATCCCATTATAGTCAGGGGGCCTTTACTCCCATGTAAATGTGGATAGGATTGCAGCCTCAGGGCCCAATCCTATGCATACCTATGCATACCTACTCTGAAATAAATCCCATTGTGTTCAATGTGTGTGTAAAACACACATTTCATTTGTAACAATGAAAATACATCCTGCATATAGGATATTTACATTACGATTAACAGTAGCAAAATTACAGTTATAAAGTAGCAACGAAAATAATTTTATGGTTGGGGGTCCCCACAACATGAGGAACTTATAAAGGGGTCATGGCCTTAGGAAGATTGAGAACCACTGGTCTAGGGTGTGCTTTAGAAGGAAGCTTCTTTAGCAACTGTAACATAAATGAATAGAAAACCCATCAGGTACAGAAGCACATCAAGGCAAAGTGTGATGCACTGTCACACTGTCACACTGAATGGGAATGGAGGTCTGGCAGCCCTGCTGGCTGGAGTGTGGGGATCCTACACTCTTTCTCCAGGAGCCATAAGAGAGCCATGATCTTCACAGCCTGTCCTGGCATCAGGAAGCAGGAAGGGGAAGGAGAAAACTCCACATACCTCTGCAAGGTCTCTCTAACATCCTGAAAAGAAAAGAAAGAGAAGTCAGCACCTGCCACAAGGAAGTCTGTCTTATCACTCCCTGGATAGAGATGCACTTCTATTTGGTGATCTTGCACACTCCATACAAGGATTGAGTGTGTAACTTACCCTAAGAATTTTTCTAGATCTGTCTTTAGCAACCTGTCAGCTAATAAATTAGTCAACCCTTTTAAAAATATAATAATCTTAGAACACCAACAGTATATTGAATAAAACCCATATCACAAGAGGATATTTAACACCAAGCTATGTCTGACCCAACCTGTGGCTTGGTTTTGGCCAGAGGCCTTAGGGTCAAATAGTAGCTTGACCATGTAGCAGCATGGAGTAACTAACTATAAGTAACTATAGAGTAACTAACGTACCCATAGTTATTGCACCACCTAGTGAAAACCTATGGAAAATTCATATTGGAATCCAGAGTAAGTTGTTCTTACACTGGAGCAAGGACTCCCCATAGTTACTCTGGATTTCGCCCCTATGCAAAAAACTTATCCTTGCTCATACTTTATGTTCTTATATGACAATAATAACAGATTGATTTTCTAATGCTGAAACCTCATGGATAACACCATGAACCCAGGTCCATCCTTGGATCCTTCCCTGTCCCCCCCCCTTCTTATTCTTAGTAAGATATCACTGCAAATACAGTTTTATTTGAGAATTTAATTTGTGCTAGTACAGTTGTAATGTAATTGCACTACAGATGCAGCTCCCCTTGATAGCCCAGGCAGCTCATGGTGGTCAGCAGATCAGAGCTTACCTGTAGGAATTCACTGGCTGGCTGCTGACTCTTCTCCACCATCTCTTGGATGAGATTTTCCAGAGAGGAGAGTTCCCTGAAGAATCGGGCCAGGTGCTCATCCCTTATCCTGGCAATCTCTTTCTCCACCTCTTCTATTTGGCCCAGGAAAATTTTCTCCTGTTCTTCCAGAAACTGGTGTATTTGTCGAAACACAATCACTGTCTTTTTTCTCTTTTCTTCTGTTTGGTTCTGTAACAAATAGATAGGAAGAAAAGAATGGAAAACCAAAGTTATGAGTCTGTCTTTGCGGTACTATGAGGTTGAACATGACAGGAAGGGCATTTCTGTGTTTACACAGAAATCAAATCAACGTTTAGGCTGCAATCCTAAAGACACTTTCCTGGGAGTAAGACCCATTGAACACAATGGGGCTGACTTTTGAGAAGACATGGTTAGGATTGTGCTCTTAGTCATGGAAGAGTTTCATAAAGACCACAAGAGGCCCACCTCCAGAATGGTAATGCATAAGATCTGGCTGTCCCAGGTATGGAGTATTAGGCAAGCAAAACTACTTCCTGAGTTTAGACTTTTGTATTTTATAATTCATGTCGTCATAAAAAGATTCATGAAACTTTTAACTGCTACACAATCATGACACTCACCAGAAGGTCTTGGCTTTCTTTTTCTGCATCTGCTTTATACATCAGGATTTTTTCTCTTTCTGCCATCAAGATCTTTAACCTGCTACTGATGAGAACCTGGTGAGAAACAAAACTTTGTGTTCAGTTCTTTTGGAGAGGTGACCACAATTTACACAAACACAGATGACAACTCAAAGACAGATGGGATCTTCTCTACTGGAGATGTTTCCTCCGTGCACCCCAATTCCTGTATGTTTAGCAACCCCTAAGTCCCTTGGAGTGTTTACATCATCATTTTCTGTTATAATAGTAGATCCAGTTCAGAACCATCAAAAGCTCCCTGGTGTGGCATTCAGGTATCAGCTAGGCTTCAGTTCAACTCCATCTTGGAAACTGGATCCAACTTCTCCACAGCTGGTGAGAATCTTGCTTCAGTGGAAGGTGGGTGTCATTTTATTTTTATTCAGTGTCATTTTATTCTTATTTTTTCCTTAGCCAGTGAGAACTCATATAAGGAGGGTTGCCAAAGTGAAACTACGGTAATTCAAAATGGGAAATAATTGAGGGAATCCAGTTGGAGGGTGAGTGAGAGACCCTCAGTGACGGAGATGGCACCATTCTTCTAGAAGATTCCACGGATGGATCCAGCCTTGTGGTTGTCTAGTAGCATAGGTAAATGTGGATCCACTCAGAAGGAAGATGCAGCTTGCCCTTTCCATTGCGTTATGGGTGCTTGGGCCTACCAAATGTGGTATGATGGTAGTCTGAATTCTCATTCCTCTCTTGCAGAAGATGGAAAGTCTCAGGTAAGAGAAAGGGATATGGCCATCAGCTGTTACTAGAGTTAGAGGACTGGTTTTGAAAGATGGGTGGTGGCAGCATTACTAGACTAGGGGGCCAAATTGCCATGATGGAGACATGTGCCAACTTGACTTGTGTGGAACTAGCCACTGGATATGCATAAGAACTTTGTTCTCTGGGTTTTGGTTTATTTAAGAACTTACCTTGCTCTCTCTTGGAATTGTGAACCCCATCCTGCCCTCCCCCACTCTGAGATAGCCTACAGGGGACTGTCCTAAAACATCTATTAAAAAGGATTTCCAATGACAGTCAAGAACAGTCAAGTTTTTTTCCAACTTGGCAACAAGCCACTGAACTTCTATGGAGCTATCAAGTGCTGTCATGGAGGTAAGTATTCATGCCACACCAGTCTATAAGGGGTGCTGCTCATCATGTATAGGAGTGATCTGAAAGGGCAGACCTATTTCTTCACATGGAGGTCAAGGAAAGGGGAACTCCAAAATCCCTTGGAACTGTTCGCAGGTGTGTCCAAGCCCTTGCATTGTGGTGAGATGTGGCCCGCAGCAAGCCTCTCAATCTGGCCATGGGGCAATCCTTGTACAGTATGTCTTTAATTTATTGTAAATGTATATAAATATATTCAAATTTGAAAAGGAAAAAAATTTTTCCAACCCCTGACACGGTGTCATAGAGATGATGTGGTTCTCCTGCCAAAAGGTTTGAATACCCCTGATTTATTATTGTTGGAATAAAATCAATGACTGGCCTCCATCATGGCAAATACAAGAAAAGGCGGCGCTTCTCCCACCCCATTCCAAAGTTAAGACACATGATGATGCTATAGTTGAAAGACAAATGTAAACCTTTCCAAGCATTGATTTCCAACCTGTGGTTCAAGGAAATAAGAACAAATAAGAATAAGAAACTGGGGTGGGGTCAGCAAAATGTCATGAAAATAAAAATGATTTCCTTGTAATGCTTTCACCTGAAATGTTGGCTGTAGCTGTAGGTTGCCCATTCTCTGCACTCTCTAGTATACTAGGGGGGGAGACACTTCTCCACCCCCCAAGACCAGCAGAAAGAGTGGACAACAGACTGCCCACAGCCACAGCTGTTAACACAAATAGCAACCTACAAGTCTTACCTATAAACTATCTCTAATTCTAACAAGTTTAATTGTGCCTTTTGTTTGCGAGGAGGTTGTAGGGTTCCATGTGACAGCTGAAAACACCAACTTTTGCCTCAGTGCTCTATAGGTACTAGGTTGGGAAACACCATTCTAGACATCTAGATTTTATTTCTTTACTTACTGTAAAGAGAAACCTTACTCTATAAGAAACTCAATGAGCAATAAAATATTTGTGATCAAGGGGTATGCAATTTTGAAAAAAAAACAAAAAGACAATCACAAAAAGAGGACATGCGGCCACCCTGGCGGGTCAGGCAGAGGCAATCTTGTCCTTTAATTAGAGCCCCCTTCTCCTTCCCCACATCATGATCTCCAATCCTTTCCTACCTTGTATTCTTGGAAAGCCTCCTCCTGAGGAACTACCTTGTGGCTTTCGTGCTCCTTGGATTTGTCACACACCACACAGATGGGGACCTGGTGGTCTCTGCAGTAGAGCTTCAGGGGCTCCTGATGCTTCTCGCAAACTCTCTCCACTTTTTTCCCTTTCTCTTGGTCCTTAAGATTGAGCTTCTTGGCTATTTCAACCACATTTTTTAATTGCCGATTTGGGATGAGGTTCCTACGCCGAGTTGTTTTTCTGCACTGGGGACAGGCGAAAAGGGCATTACCCCCTTCTTTACCCCAGATCTGACTCAGGCAGGGGTGGCAGAAGTTGTGCCCACACTCTGCAATGATCACAGGGTCGGTGAAATATTCCAGGCAGACAGGACAGGTGGCTTCATCGAAGAGATGCTGGATGTCCCCTGCAGTAGCCATGGCTTCTGCCACACGGAAGTCAGAATTACTTTTATTTTCTCCTTTGTGAGTTACTGGAGGGGTGTAAACCTTCCTGGAATCCACTCTGAGAAAAACCTGCAGGGGAAAAAAAGCATGAGCTTAAAGGATCTCCTGCATTGGAAAGCTTTTTCTGTTTCTCTTTTTTAGAAACCTTTTCACTTGATATGAGACATAAAATTAAACTTCTCCTTTCCCCTGTGTGTGGACAGCGTCTGGCCTTCTTGCAATTAATAAATTATGGCTGGAATCCTAAAGACACTTTCTTGGGAGTAAGACCCATTGAACACAATGACATGGCTAGGACTGTGCTCTATATGTAATCAAAATACAGTACAGTATTTAAATTTACTACATGAACCTTAATCCAGAATAACTACGGGAGCACATAAGAAAGTTTACGTGCGCCCGTAGTTACTGCACCACCTAGAGAAAACCTATGGGAAATTCATATTGGAATCCAGAGTAAGTTCTTACACCGGAGCAAGGACTCTCCGTAGTTACTCTGGATTTTGCCCAAAATCAGTATATAGGATGGTGTAGTGGAAAGGGAGTTGGACTGAGAACCATCCTCAGACATGAAGCTCCTGAGTGACATTGGGCCAGCCACTCACTTGAGCCTCACCTCCTTTACAGGGTTGTTTGAGGATGAAAGGATAAAAAAGTTTGTAAGCTGCTTCAGGGCACTTGTTTTGGCATGGGAAAAACAGGGTATAAATCCTCTTAAATAGATATACAAGTATTTTTAGTTTTTATTTTGTCATGCCCTAGAAGGAGATGTGAATTTGGATCTGGGGCTTACTTTGCAAATAGTTTTCCTCTTGAATGTCCTCCATGACATCTTGGCTTCCCCTCTTTTTCTTGTTTCTTGAATCTGACTGAAGTCAGGTGCTGCTGGAGCACAGCTCTGGATAAGGGAATATTTTTCTGCTTCCTGGACTATCCTCCTCCATCCATGACGTCCCCTCCTCGCCTGTTACACTCTCCTGCCACTTCTCTCACCCTTTTGCCAACTTGGCACAGGCAGGATACACCCAGTCTGAAGGATAAACATCTGGATACACCTTCAGAGCTGGATATCATGGCCATTTAGGTCATGGCACTGCACAATCCAGATACCGGAGAACCTTTATCTCTCCTTGCAAGATCCTTCCTACTATTTGTTGGAATTAAAGGCCACTTTATGAACATCATTAAGCTGTGCTTTGGTGAGTGCGGAACTGAGATGGTGGGGTGCGCTTGCGCCCAGTAACTGATGGATAGGTGGCTGATGAGTAGGTGGCATGGCGGAGATGATTTGCATGGGTGGATGATGCACAAGGGTGAGATGATGTAAATGGGGGGATGATGCGCAAGGGGGATGATGCGCATGGGAGGGATATTATGCGCACAGGAGGGTTTAATGCACATGGGGGCTGTTGCACAATGGGGGTTTCACAATGGGGGATGGTATATGGACTGTATTTTATTCTCACAACACGGATACATTTTGCTAGTAACAGATATTTTTCAAACATTTCATACAAATAAACGACTCAGCTTTTGTTACCAGCGAACAAACCAGTTTTAATACCCCTAAGGTTTCTCAAAGGTATCGAAAATAATCCTAAAGTTTCTCTGTTGAGAGGCTTTTCTGGCAGATCAGAAGACGACCATGCCAACTGAAAGCCTTTCCACACTGCTGACACTTAAAAGGTTTCTCCCCTGTATGGGTTCTCTGGTGGAAAAGAAAATGGCAACTATGACTGAAGGCCTTTCTACATTTCTGGCACTTACAGGGTTTCACTCCTGAGTTATCTAGAGTATTGTAAGATAAGTACTATGTCTGAAGGCCTTTCCTCATTCCTGTCACTTATAGGGTTTCTCTCCTGAATGGGTTCTCTGGTGCCTAAGAAGGTGGTCATTCCGAGTGAAGGCCTTTCCACACTCCTGGCACTTATAGGGTTTCTCTCCTGAGTGGGTTCTCTGGTGCATAAGAAGGAAGTCATTCCGAGTGAAGGCCTTTCCACACTCCTGGCACTTATAGGGTTTCTCTCCTGAGTGGGTTCTCTGGTGTTTTGTAAGAGTAGTACTTTGATTGAAGGCCTTTCCACATTCCTGGCATTTATAGGGTTTCTCTCCTGAGTAGGTTCTCTGGTGGCGAAGAAGATGGTCTTTCCGACTTAAAGCCTTTCCACACTCATGACACTTATAGGGTTTCACTCCTGAATGGGTTCTCTGATGTCTTGTAAGATTAGTAGTACGACTCAAGGCCTTTCCCCATTCCTGGCACTTAAAGGATTTCTTCCCTATGTGGGTTTTCCAATGGTTTATAAGTTTACTACTCTTACTGAAGGTCACTCTGCACTGCTGGCACTTATAAGGTTTCTCTCCTGTGTGGGTTCTATGATAGCTAAGAATAGCACTTTGATTAAAGGCTTTTCCTTGGGAAGAGGGAGTCTGCTTCTTCTTTCTTTCAATATGGTCCAAATGTGATCCTATGAAAATAAGAGATCAAACAAATAAATTGCAGCCTGTTGGGGAAGTGTTATATCCATGATCCCTGGCACCTGTGAATGAGAATACCTAAATGAGACCTATAAGCCTAGAATAAAAATTTCACAAACAAGGGAAAGTCTTGTGATTACTCTATCTTTTATCCAACACTGGACCATAATTCTTTCTTGAGGAATGGAATTGTAAAGTAATTAAAAGAAGCTCTCATATTATTAACAACTTCTACTGAATATAGGATAAGGTGTCTATTCTGACCTGGGGTAACTATATTCTGGATGCCCAACTGAGATGTAAAACTCATGTAATTAGCACCTGCTGTTTTTGGCAGGTGGATGTATTGTGTCTCTTCACAGGGTCAGGAGTCCCCGTTCTCCAAGTACAGAGCCTGTTATCACAGGGGCGTCCAACTCTCGTCTTTGACAGTCCACTGAGGGCTAGGTTTTCTGTTTTCATGTTTTCTATGAGCCATGCCCTGGTCATGCAATCTGCTCAACAACTCCCAAGGCAGCATCCAATGGAGCAGAGGTTCTTATCTGCAGCATCAATGAAAGGGTCCTCAAAAGGTCCTCCTTACCTACAAAAGTCACAGTTTCATAATTGTCCATTATTACAGCCTCATACAGCAGCCTTTGGCATGGACTCAGCAGAGGCCACTCGTCACTACTGAAAAACACAGCAATCTCCTTGAATGAAATTGGACCCTGGAAAAAAAGAAATGTCCTATTGGCAACACTGGACCTGCATAGGCCATGCTTGCAATTCAAAGGGAGAACTGCTTTCCAGTTTTCAAGAAGAATTTATTTCCAAATTAGAAATTGCATTCCCATAAACATTTCCCTTCTGACTTTGCATTTCCACCTTTTGGGCTCTTCAGCTCCAGATGATTTCAGTTTCCTCAAAGAGGTCTGAGATGACCTTTTTCTTCCATTCCAACTTCCATACAGACACCAAATTCTATGCAAACAAGGCTAGAAGTACAGCCCAGTTGCCATGGGGTATACTCCCAGGAAAGCCTCCCCAGAAATGAGAACACTGTGTAACCTGCTTTCACACATTCCAGTTCCCACCACACTTACCACTTTCAAATATCTTATGTCACTTTCTGTTTTTCTGGGCATGGCACAGACTTGTCCAGGTGAGTGTCTGTCCACTTGAGCCTCTGCACTGCCTGACCAGAATAGATTATTAAAAACATGTGTAACTTGTGCACACAAGGGGGAAAATAAATGGTGTGCAGGGATCCTGTGCTGAAATTCAAATCCACTCTATGTGTTTTGGTAAGAGTTCAGGTATACTAAAGGTTACCAAAAGTGCTTGGGAACCAAAATGGGGTTTCAACTGTGACTCACTATTGTGACTCATTCAGACCAGAATCCTCAGATCCCCTGAGGGATCCCCTGAGGTTTCCTGGGATGGTTGCAAATGTACTGTCGTGCGTATTTGCACCTTTGTACGAGGAAGCAATCCAGGTAAATGGGGGTGCAACTCCACCAGGTTGTGGAGGCTGCACCCGCCTCTGCAGTGGCAGAAAGTAGGACCTCCATGCTGGCTTATCTTAGCTAACATGGAGGTCTGATGGAGGTGGTAGAGGATGGAGAGAGGATATTCCAGGGCGGTGAAGCAGAGGATATTCCAGACTTGAAGGCAGGGGAGCAGAGAGCAGGAGGTGGGGTTGGGATCAAGGAGATATGCCGGATTCCAATCTTGGTCCCCTGGAAGCATAGAAGAGCCTCGCACTATTGGTATATGTTCAGCTTTGTGCCACTTTTAGACGTAGACCCACTGGGGCTGGTGCTGCATTATATGAGGGAAGAGAGAATTTCCTCTTGTCCAACCGCAGCAGCCTCAGACACGCACCAGATGCAGCATAGACTATATTGCACTCCTGCTCCAGGGCAATTTAGTAATGCAGTGCCCCCTCTTACACTATACAGGGGGACTCCTTCCACCAAGATGCCCCAAAAATTGAGCCCTAAGGAAGTTAGCTATAAGGAAGTAAAACGGGGAGAAGAGAGAAACCCCTCTGATGGTATCAAAGAAACCTTATAAAAGGAAGAAAAATCTGTAGGTCCAGTAAAAGGAGAACATTGGGATGGAGCTTACTAGATACAATGTTAGCTTGGATAGTCCTGAATGAGGAAAAAATTTACAAAAAACATAGTCAGAAAAGACCACACTGTGAACTCCGCCTTACCAGTCCTGAATGAGTGGCTCCCATTTCTGTTCTCAAAAAGGGTTTGGTCTGCTTTGCATCCATTTCTCTACTATCTGTCAGGAAGAGAAAGGAAATGTGTATGAGGTTTTTAAGCTTGTGTGCATGTTGTGTGTGCATGTGTGTGCATGTTGGATTCCTTTGCACTATGTGGGGTGATGGCTGCAGAAGGAGATTAGGCAGATTCACAGAGGAACTGCATGGCTGTTAGTCCTGGTGGGCAGAAGCTAATTATCATTAGCCAGAAGCAAACATTAGCTGGAAGCTGTTTGAATGGAAGCTAAATATCACAAAATGTCAGCTCCATTCATTTTTTTCTGCTAGATTAGCAGCACTTTTTCAGCTCTTTACAGAACACTCAACAAACATGAGGGCCAGGATTGAATGGCAGAAATGTGGCAGCCTCCGTGCATTTGAGTTCAGTGCCTGGAAGCCACTTTGTTGTTCACAAATGAAAGCACAAAGGAGGCTGGTAACAACCAAGGCAGCTGTAGCCATCCCAGCAGCCGTAGCCAGCCAGCCAGCCCTCTTTTTTTCTTTCTTTCCTTCCTTCCTCCCTCCCTCTTTCTTTCCTCCCTCCCTTTTTTCTTTCTTTCCTCTTTCCTTCCTCCCTCCCTTTCTATCTTTCTCTTTCCTCCCTCCCTTTCTATCTTTCTTTCCTTT
Source organism: Cryptoblepharus egeriae (assembly GCA_030015325.1). Classification (NCBI taxonomy): domain Eukaryota; kingdom Metazoa; phylum Chordata; class Lepidosauria; order Squamata; family Scincidae; genus Cryptoblepharus; species Cryptoblepharus egeriae. The sequence goes on from JAREYC010000002.1 coordinate 10,354,993, forward strand.
CTCCCTCTTTCTTTCCTCCCTTCCTCCCTCCTTTCTTTCCTCCCTCCCTTTTTTCTTTCTTTCCTCTCTTTCCTTCCTCCCTCCCTTTCTATCTTTCTCTTTCCTCCCTCCCTTTCTATCTTTCTTTCCTTTCTCCCTCTTTCTTTCTCTTTCTTTCCTCCCTTCCTCCCTCCTTTCTTTCCTCCCTCCCTTTTTTCTTTCTTTCCTCTCTTTCCTTCCTCCCTCCCTTTCTATCTTTCTCTTTCCTCCCTCCCTTTCTATCTTTCTTTCCTTTCTCCCTCTTTCTTTCTATCTTTCTTTCCTCCCTTCCTCCCTCCTTTCTTTCCTCCCTCCCTCCCAGAGCTTGCTTTCTTGGTTTCTTATTTTGTCAGGAGGACTATTTTATGCAGGCTTAGAGGCTAGAGGCCTAACAGTACTTTGGTTTACTACAACTTTGGTTCAGCTATGCATAGAAGGATATCAATAAGTATTCGGAAATATCCATTTCTCCTGTCACACAGGGCCTAGGAGGCCTACTGAAGCCTACAGGAGAGGCCTACAGGGAAGGCCTGTCTCCTTTCTTCTACTTCTTTACACCTGCCTCCATTTCCCTGTGTTCTTTTCTCATTGTGAAGTGGATTAGTCCCTCCCTCCCTTTCTTTCTAACTTTCTTTCCTCCCTCTTTCTTTCCTTCCTTCCTCTCTCCCTCCCTCTTTCCTCCCTCCCTCCCTTTCTTTCTTTACTTCCTCCCTCCCTTTCTTTCCTCCCTTTCTTCCCTCCCTCCCTTTCCTTCCTCCCTCCCTCTCTCTTTCCTTTGTCTTTCTTTCTTTTCTTTCTTACTTTCCTCCCTCCCTCTTTCCTTCTTTTTCTTTCCTTCTTTTTTCTTTCCTTCTTTTTTCTTTCTTTCTTTCTTTCTTTCTTTCTTTCTTTCTTTCCTCCCTCCCTCCCTCCCTCCCTTCCTTCCTTCTAGAGCAGCCTCTGCTCCAAGTGTCTTCCTCTCTCCCCCAGGCAGTTAGTCAGGAATGGCCACTTCCAGGCCTGGCTGGGCCTCCACACACCTGTGCAGAACGGCCTTGACCTTTCCAGTGATTCCCCCCTTTCTGCAGCATATATCCATATGAGAGAGAGAGAGAGAGAGAGAGAGCAGCAGGAAGGGGGTGAGCATGGTATGCTCTAGACCAGGGCCCGACTCTAGGGCCGGATGCAAACCTTGGCAAACCTCAATGTGGCCCCCATCAAGACCCCTTTGGGCAAGCCTTGTAATCCACTCCAATACATTCTTATATATAAATTTATGTAAATTTATTCAAATTTGAAATGTAAATTAGTTTTCTGGCCCCCGACACTGTGTCAGAGAAATGATGTGGCCCTCCTGCCAAAAGGTTTAGAGACCCCAGCTCTAGACCACTGCTTCCTGAGCATTTCAGCTCAGGCCCTCCTACTGACAATGATATGTCCTGGCCCCCCGGAAGTGACAGAAACAGAAAGTGACATCACTGTGATGCCAGAACTCCTGCATGTCTACTCAGAATTAAGTTCATTGTGTTTACTCCCAAGAAAGCAGCCTGAGTGCCATATTCCAAGATGATGGTGCCAATGCCGGATTCCAACACCCAGCTTTTTGCACCCCCCCCCCCCGAAATAAAGTCATGATTCCCACAAGTCATGACACCCACTTTGAGAACCCTAGACCACTGGTTCCCAAATTTTGGGTTCCAACCTGGTTTTTGTTGCCTAACTAATGGGTAATGGAAAGATCAAATAAGTAGTTGCTTTGAGCCTTGAGGCTTTACAAAAATCAAATACTTTCCCTCCAGATATATTACCCTGCAAAGAGCTCAGCTCTTGCAATTTGCAAGAATGTGTAAATAGAGGGAGATAAATTTTTTTTTCCGGAGATGTTACTTCTTTGTAGATCCCTTTTTAAAAGTCTGGTAAACCTAGGTGGATTTCAATAGATAAAGGTGTCCCCCCAACAGGGCGCCCTGCCAGTTGTAGGGAGTGGTGCTCATCCCGTTTCTAAGCAAGAGCCAGCATTGTCCAAAGACACTTCCATGGTCATGCGGCCAGCATGACTATATGCTGACGCACATGGAACGCTGTTACTTTCCCACCAAGGTGGTACGTACCTATTTAGTTACTTGCATTCACATGCTTTTGAACTGCTAAGTTGGCAGGAGCTGGGATAAGGATGGGAGCTCACCCCATCTTCCAGTTCTTGGGTCTCGAATCGCTGACCTGCCCATCTTCAGTGATGTCTTCAGATGGACAGGCACAGTATCGTTACCACTAAGCCAACTGCAGCCCCCAAATCTCAACAGAGTGTCATATTAAAGTGAGTCAGGTGTAAAAATGTTTGGCTACCACTGCACAAGACATTCCCATAGAGGCTGACATCCCCTCCTTACCTTAACATAGGTGGGTGGGTTGTCAAATAGGTTCTGCTGGAGAGCAGAGGATATTAGGCTACAGGTGAGCACTTAGAGATGAGTCCAGGCAAAAGAAGTTCTGTCTTTGATTTTGTACGTACAGCTGAAATAACACGGGAACATGCAGGGCAAGAACACAGAACATAGTTGGATGCAGCATGAAGAGTTTATTCGTATGTGTGAATGCAAATCCCAGTTGAAATATCATTTAACTTCCATATTACTCCTTATTGAGCATTTTTCCACAAAATGTGTTCACATTCAAAGATGAGTTTCACCAAGAGATCAACATAAATGAATGAACCAGAAAATAAAAAAAAATAGCTATGAGGAGCAAAAAAAATTCAGATTTTTTTCTAACAGTCATAAATCTTCTCTATAGGTACCCTCCCTTCACTTAAGTATGGGGAATAACATAAATCATTTTGTTACAACAGCAACGTTTGTGTTTTTAAAAAGGGTTTGGAAAGCCTGTGAAGAAGATCCCGCGACTGCCTCACAAAGAGAGTCTCAGATGGGCTTCCCCATAAACATGAAGGAAAGGAAGGAGGGTCTCTCCGCAGAATGAGGCTCCTGAATAAGTATAGATATGCACTCCTGTATCAGCATCAGAAAAGGCCACCTGCCCCTCATCATAGTTCAGAGTCACTTGGATCACCTTGAGCTCCCAGTTCAGGGACAGAGGGGTGCAACTGGGGAAATTGACCACTTTGTACCCACCTCCCCACTTGCCCAAGGCCCAGATCCCTTCCTTAGGACTAAGATCAAACTTTCCTTTTCTCCTTACAGACTTCCTAGCAATCCCCACAGCCCATTCATCCTCCCCTCCCACAGTGACCTCCCAGAAGTGTCGACCTGCTGTGAATCCCTCACAGCCCAGCACTACAGCATAGCAGTCAAATCTCTCAGGATTATTGGGAAGAACTTGATACTTGTCTCTCCATCTCACACTTTTATGGTCCTCGGACAGGATGAGTTCGGGATAAGCCGTGTCTGGATCCAGAGTCACATTTGCTGTTGGGGTGGAGGGAGGAGAAGCAGCATCAGCCAGGAGACTCATCCTGAGTCACGGAGATAGGAGAATATCCTGTTCTCAATTGTGCCCATATCTTTTTAATCCAAGATATTTACTGTATACCCTTTTCCTTTGTATCTTTTTATAGTCTCAGACCACCAATCGTTTCAACCTTCTCCATCCTGGCAAGTCCTGTCCAGACCCACCCATCATGGGCAATGCTGAACATCATTTCTCCTTACCTGGGAATTGCTCCCTGATGCCTTCCAGAATGGGTTTGATATCAAACAATTCCCTGATTCTGCAGGTCAGTTCAGGAGGAAAAGCCACAGGATTCTCATACACTCCATTCGTCTTAGACCTGCTGTGGAAAGAAAAATCTGATCCCAAAATTCATCTAGTTTGGAATTATTGATTGGAACAAAAGGACATGATGGAGGAGAAGAGTAGAAATGCTGAAGACAAAAGCAAGGACAGGCTGGGTTGCATTGGGAGGAGGCTTCTCTAGCGACAGTGACATGAATGAATAGAAAAACACAGGTACAGAAGTGTCTTGGGGCAACATGGGGCTGAATGAAGGAGACAGAGGACCAGCAGTCCTGATTCCTATATCAAAGTGACACAATACTGGAGGATAGGGAGTCTTACACTCTCTCCCAAGGGGGCCCTGGAGAGTTGCATTCTTCATAGCCCTTCCCAGCATCAGGAATCAAGAAAGGAAAGGATTGAGATTCACATACCTCTGCAAGGTCTTTTTAACATCCTGGAAAGAAAAGAGCAAGAACTCAGCACCTGCCACAGGAACATCCATCTTATCAAATGTAGGACAGAAATGCTCTCTGGTCATTCTTTTGGCAGTCCATACAAGGACCGAGCATGTCGCAGGTCAGCATATCATTGCATACCCCAGTGCCAGTAAACAGGAAATTAAAAATGGGGTGGGATAAGGAAGCTGGTGGGTGAAAAGAGGTGTAGACAGTGTGGTATTGGTGGTAGTGGCACTGCTGATAGCCTATCCAGGGCTCAAATTCACCCCCTGCCTGCAGCAGGAATCCTCCTAGAGCATCCCCGTCGGGTGCTCGTCAAGCCTCTGCTTGAAGATCCCTAGAGGGATCTAGATACATCCCCAACCAGGGTTGGATCCAATGTTTGATTTGGGGGGAGAGGGTCCATGTGCACTACCAGGTCCAGAGTCCAGGTCAACCTGGCAGGTAGACCTGGGTTCTGAGTTATCGAATATAGAGTTGGAAGAGATCTACAGCCCAGCCTGTAGCAAGAAATCCTCCCAGAACATCTTCAATAGGATACATTCTCAATACATTCCCAAGGATAGAACCAATGATTATATTATGGGGAGATGAGCACTACCAACTCCAGAGCCAATGTCAACCAGGGATGAAGACCTGGGCTCTGAGTTGAACTCAGTGTCCTCCACTGCTGAGGTTGGTTGAAGTTCAGAGCTATCTACTGGGCAGACTTGGTTTCATGGTTGAACTACCTCAATGGCATGTGTACTGGGCAGATAGATCTGGCATCTGGACTTGGTGCCAAGATCTACTTCTACTTGGGATCACATTCTGCTTGTTCCAGGCAGATAGACCTGGATTCACAGCTGTGCTTGAGCTGTTTCAGTAGAAGCCCTTCCCCTTTGGTGTCAGTTTGGGATGAGCCATGCACCTACATGCACCTTTGGATCTTTGGAGCCATGCATCTTTGGACCCACCTCTGTCTCCATCCTCATTTTATACTCATAAGATACCTTTGTAAATATAGTTTTATTTAGGAATTTACCATATCTTGCCCCAGTACCATTCCACTAAGTGTCTAATGTAATGCACTATACATGAAGCTGTCCTTATAGTCCAGGAAACCCAGATCAGACCTTACCTGCAGGAATTCACTGGCTGGCTGCTGACACTTCTTCTCCATCTCCTGAATGACATTTTCCAGAGAGAAAAGTTCCCTGCCAAGTCTGGCCAGATGCTTGTCCCTCCTTCTTGCAACCTCCTTCTCCAGCTCTTCTATCTGGGCCAGGAGGCTTTTCTCCTTCTCTTCCAGAAACTGGTGGATTTGTCGAAACTTAGCTTTGGTCTTTTGTCTCTTTTCTTCTGTTTGTTTCTGAAAGAAGTAGACAGGAAGAAAAGAATGGAAGACCAAGGGATGAGTCTGTCCTTGCAGTACCACAAGGTCAAAACTGATAGGAAGACATTACTAGGTTTTCACAGAAATCAACATTTAGTCATGAAAGATTAAATAGTTGAAAAGCGGTATATAAACACCCATTCCTTTCAACCATCTCCATCCTGGCAAGTCCTGTCCTGACATTAAATTAAAGACATTAATTACTTAGTTATCTAGTTATCTTTTTCTCCTCTGTAAACTATTTTGTGGACTTTTCGTTGAAAAGCAGTATATAAAAACTACTAATAATAAGGAGAAGAATACAAACTGACAAGCATCTGCCACACAACACACCAGACATAGCCATCATTGTCAGGAAGAAGACAATCTAGATAGTAGACACTGCAATACCTGGTGACAATAGGATAGCAGATAAAGAACTGGAGACAATGACCAAGTATAAAAACCTGCAAATAGAAATGGAAACACTGTGGCACAAGGAAGTAAGAGTAGTCCCAATAATTGTAGGGGCCTTGCACTGGATTTAGGTTTGATGAGGCCCTACGCTGTTGAAGGTAATGGGGCCCTTTATATGTCCAGCTGTCCTTTGTCAACAATAAATTGTCACTGTTTTTTAAGTTGAATATATGCTAAATGATAATTGATGGACCTAATAGGTATCTAAAACCATTTGTACATAACAAAATATGTATTTTATCGAACATATAATTGTTGAACTGAAATACAATTTAAATTTTTGGGGGGGAGGGCCAAGAGAGTGGGGCCCTAAGCTTTAGCTTGTTTAGCTTATATGTAACTCTGGCACTGGTGCTTTCTCAAAACCACTGGAAAAAACATTTGGGAACCACTGGATGAAATATCATCAGTCAGTTACAAAAGGCTGCCTTATTAGGAACAGCACACATGCATTGCTAATACTTGTAAAGCCCTAACAGGAATTTAAAATTGCTACCTATCCTAGGCTCTGGGAAGGACTCAACAAGTGGATATAAACCAAATTCATTCCAAAACAGTATGACTGTATGAAAATTCTTCTTCTTCTTCTTCTTCTTCATCATCATCATCATCATCTCCTGGGAACTTCACACATATTGAGATGATACCTTTGTAATTCCTAGTTCCTTGGATAGAAACTGAATCACAATAGAGCCAATTCCAGTCAAATACCTAGTGACTGTGAAATAGTACATCATCATCATCATCATCATCATCATCAGAAGAAGAAGAAGAAGAAGAAGAAGAAATAATAATCACTTTTACGTGGAATCTGAGTAAAAAATACAAGCTATCTGCAGTCAGAAACTGGTGGGACCACAAATGTGAGAATGATATTGAGAATATATATGATATTGTGATGTATATGATATATATGATATGATATATATGATATTGAGATATAACTGTAGTCAAGAAGATTGCATTGATACAGCAATCTCAGTGGACAGCAGGTTAGAAGTAAAAGACCTAGAAAATATTAACAAAATATAAAGATTTTCAAAGAGGAATTGAAAGGCTGTGGCAGAAGAAGACCAAAGTGATAATGGGGGTTTTCCAAAACACTTTAAATAGCACCTGAACAGCACCAGGGCCATTGAAATTACCATCCACCAGTTACAAAAAGCAGCTCTGCAGGGGCAGCTTATATCTTGCAACATTTTTTAATAATATCAGAATAATTAAAAAAAAAAAAAACAGGCTTCCCACATTATTGGGAAGGATTTGACGTCTGACTAAAACAAAGCAGTCAATAACATCAGACTGTGTGAAAATCAATAATCATAATAATGGTATTACTGGGAAGAGCTTACATTTTGCAATAATATTTGTAACATCAACATAGAATAAAAACCAGGCATTCCACATTCTTTGGAAGGACTTAATGTTAGGATAAAACAAAGTGAACAGCATCTATCTGACTGTGCAAATATCTGTACTACAACTATTAAAGACTTCAATGGGCCTATCTTCAGAAAGGCCATGCAGGGAAGATCTGGCAATCCAGCTATGGAGGATTAGAGTTGCAGAGCCACATTTGGACTTCTGCATTTTCTAATCCACATCATCAGAAAAAGGATCACGTATCTTTTAACTCCACAACTTTCCTGGCACTCACCAGCAGATCCTGGCTTTCTTTTTCTGTGTCTGCTTTATACATCAGGATTGTTCCTCTTTCTGCTCTTAACTTCTTTAGCCGGGTGCAGATTTGATCCTGGTGAGAAATGAAAGTTCACACTTATTCATTCATTCATGCATTCATTCATTCATTTGATTTACATTTTGCCTTTCTCTCCGAAGCGCACCACACTTAGTCCTTTGGAGAGATAACTGATATTTGCACAGACATACACACACAGATGAAATACTCTTGGAATTGTGTCACCTCCATCCTCTCACCTTGCCCCCTCCTAAGAGTAAATTGTCTTGCAAGACCCCTTGGGAGGAAGGGCTGCTGAAGAACATATTGGAAATATACTGTATATACTGTACCCCTGACTTGCTGTGAATGTTGGGACTGTGAGTTGGGAATGGAATAGATCAATTGACCTTTTATGTGTTTGAAAACCCCAGTGTATCGATTCCAGTGTCTTTTCTGTCAATTATTCCTCAACAGATACACTTGAAAACCATGGGCTGGAAAAGACATTACACTGTTATGCATGACATGTATATGTTACGTGTGACTCTGACATGTTACACGTATTTGTTTTACACAGTTATCTGCCCAGAGTGACCATGCATCCTCTTTTTTCAGGACATGTCCTCTTTTAATAGCCTGCATCCTGGGGAAAAATACTTCATTGTCCTCATTTTCCTTGTGAGTATGTAGTATGTAGCCTTCTTGTAATTAATAAATTAACTGTGGGATGCTTATTTGCTCAACAGTAAGGGCAGAATCCAGAGTAACTATGGGGAGTCCTTGCTCCAGTGCAAGAACAACTTACTCTGGATTCCAATCTGAATTTCCCATAGGTTTTCACTAGGTGGTGCAGTAACTAGGGGTGCACGTAAAGTCTCTTACGTGCTCCCATAGTTACTCTGGATTTAGGGGTAAGTCTCTTTGTATTTGTAGTGCTTACTCTTACGGAAATGTGCATTAGACTGCAGCCTAAATGTAATAAATCATATGTACAAACATCCTCCACTTAATTTGATGGGTTAGGGACCGGAGCACTGTCCAAAAGTGAAAATGGTTGAAAAGTGGAACCCGTCTTTTTCAGCTTGCAAATGAGACATACCTGCCAAAGAAGACATACCAGTAAATATCACTTGCAAAAACCCGAATAGAACATATTTATTAAGACACAGCCAAAATACATACCAAATTATACTAAAAAAAATGAAGGCATTTGTAGCAAATTATACCTTATTTTTAAAAAACAAACAAACTGATGAATCACTGAGACTCTGGGATAAAAAAAAACAGACTTCTGGATATATTTTAAGAGTGATGAAAGAGTGAAACAAGCAAAAATGGGGTGGTAGAAAGCGGGGGATGCCTGTATATATACAGAGTGAACCAAAAGTAGGTGGACAGTGAATGATATAACCTTAACACAAACCCTACTATCCACCCACTTTGGTTCACCCTGTACATTGTAGCCTGTTAAAATTACAAACCAGTAACATTAGTATGGAGTAACACACTCATGTTTATGAGTGTGCAGTTTTGGTGATCTGCAAAATTTGAAGCCAATATTTGGTACCAACTTGGATGAACATTCCTAATTCTGGACATATGAGAGTGCCATTTGCAAGAGGCCAATGGGGTCTTACACAAAAGAAGCACACTTTGGGTTAGGCTGAACCCACATCTGGAATCATGAATTCCAGGATGGGGGTCTTGGCAAACTTTGGTTTATTATTATTTGGTTTATTATTAAATTTGGTTTATTATGATGGGGGTGCTTTTGCAGCTCAGACCCCTCTTCCTCATCTAGATCTTCATCCTTTTCCTACCTTGTACTCCTGGGAAGCCTCCTCCTGAGGAACCACCTTGTGGCCTTCATGTTCTTTAGATCTGTCGCACACCACACAGATGGGGGCTTGGTGGTCCTTGCAGAAGAGCTTCAGGGGCTCCTGGTGCTTCTCACAAACCCTCTGCGCTCCTTGGTCTTTCCCTTGGACCCCAAGACTGAGTTTCTTGGCTATTTCCACCACATTCTTCAATGCCCAACTTGGGATGAGGCTCTTTCTCTGAGTGGTTTCCCTGCAGTGGGGACAGGAGACATCCAGGGCATCATCATCATCCTCTCCCCAGAACTGGGTCAGGCATCCTTGGCAGAAGTTGTGCCCACACTTGGTGATGGTCACAGGGTCTGTGAAATAGTCCAGGCAGATGGGACAGGTGGCTTCATCACAGAGATCCTGGATGCCTCCTGCAGCTGCCATGGCTCTTCATGGCACAGGGAAGTGGAGTCACTTTTCCTTTTCCCCCTTGGAGTGTGCAGGAGGAGTTTCCCTTCAGTGTTTCCTCTGCTATGAGATATTAACCCTTTCCAGCCTGGAATGATCATGGATGTGAACAGGGTGCTGATGGGACAAGAACATATGGGCAGCTCTGGAGAGCCTTATTGAAAGCCTCTCCAATTAATTTTAATTAATTAACTTTTAAAATTAATTTTTAATTAATTAATTTTTTTTTAAATTAATTAATTAAAAATTTATTTTCAATTTTGGGGAAATTTTGGGAAGCCGGGGAAACCCCACCACATCCAGAGTGCTGCAGATTTATTTATTAAATAAATTGATTCTGATTTATGAAATTGATTTATTTATTAAATCAAAGATTCTTATACATTGGAAGAATCAAAGACTTGAATACATTTCAAGTACATTCAGTACAAGACTTGAATACATTTCAAAGAATAATCAAATACATTTGAATAATCAAAGACTCTTATACACTGGAATATACATTGGGTGACATTGGAAGATTTTTCCAGGACAAAGGTCTAAAATTTAGGGCATGTCTAGGACATGCCTTGGATCTGGGGGAAAAAAATCTTCATTGCCCCTCTTTTCCTTGTGAGCAGGCAGCATTTAGCCTTCTTGTAATTCTATATACTGTACATGAGTGCTTTCCACCACAATCTCCTCCTCACCTCCAGTTTCTCATCCACAATGTGACCATAATTGCTCTTTTCCCAAGACTTTAGTCCTGGGTCTTGGGGAAAAAAAAATCTTAATTGTCCTCTTTTTCCTTGTGCGCAGGGCTGCATATAGCCTTCTTGTAATTTATAAATTATATGCAGTAAATTATATGGAATAGTTTTAAATTTATAGCCTTTAAGTTTATATATGCACTATATTGCACTAATGTATAGTGCAATATTGTGTATAAATCAACCACTTTAAAGCAATATGTGTGTGTGTGTTAACTTTTATTTTGTCATGTCCTACATTTTTCTTGGATGCCCTACATTTGGGACGGGGCTTGTCATCGTTTTTGTTTATGATGTATGGTCACCCTGCTCTCTATAAAATGTAGGACTACCAAGAAAAATGGAGGACGTCAACATAACCGCTAAAAACACTCATATATTGCTTTAATGTGGTTAACTGAAAAACTATCAGTGCAATCCTATTCATGTCTACACAGAAGTAAGCTCCATTGAGTTCAATAGGGCTTACTCCCAGGAAAGTGCTCTTAAGATTGCAGCCTTTGTTATTCATTATTAAATTTAAAACTATTACATTTAGGCTCCAATCCTTTACATCAGAGGTGTCCAAACTTTCAACTTGAGGGTTCTTGGACCTTTAGCACTTATATAGAGGAGGGAATTTCAGCAGGTGCAGCTTCTCAACTCACAGATCATAAGCTACACCTGCAGAAATGTCCTCTTCTACATTTCCTCTGGACCTTTATTTGTTAAAGATCTAAGAGCCCTGAAGTTGAAACTTTGGACACCCCTCCTATATACCATTATCCAGAGGATCTTGGATCTTGTGTACAATAATTGTGTAAAGGAGGGAATTTCAGCAGGTGCTGCTTCTCATCTCACATCTTAAAAGCTGCAGCTTCTGAAATTGCCTCCTGGATGCCATTGTTAAAGGTTCAGGAGCGCTAAAATTCAAAGTTTGGAGACCCCTGCTCTAGAACTTTGTCCAATCTCTTTTTAAAGACATTGAGGCCAGATGTCATCACCACATCCTGTGGCATGGAGTTCCACAGACCAACTGCACGCTGGGGAAATATTTTCTTCTGTCTATCCTGACTCTACCCCTGCTTACTGGTCAAGAGACACTCTTTCAAGTGGGTGTTCCTCTTTTCTTTAGCAGGGGCAGCGTAACTGGCCCTCCACACCCCAGCAAAGTCTGTTCTAGTGGCTTCTGCTGGTTTTCTTTTTGCGCCTTAGATTGTGAGCCCTTTTGGGACAGGGACCCATTAGCTATTAATTAGCTATTAATTTTTTTCATTTTCTTGTTAACCGCTTTGTGAACTTTTCAGTTGAAAAGCGGTATATAAATACTGTAGATATAGATATATAGATAGATTCTCCCAACATTCAATTTTCGTGGATGTCCCCTAGTTCTGGTGTTATGTGAAAGGGAAAAGAGTATCTCCCTATCCACTTTATCTGTTCCTTGCATAATTAATCATAATTAATAATTAGTCATAATTAACCACCCAAAAATATTTCCCTTCATGCAATTAGGTTGAATTGCAGGTCTTTGATTCCTCATACCTACCCTTTCATTTCGTACACCAGCATAGATAGTTGGCATAATTGAACCCCCCTGAAATATTTTTTGGCCCCCTACCTCTACCATCCTGGCTACAGCCCTGGGCCCACCACTGCCAGTATTCTAGCAGAGGTAATTATGTATCAGTGCACGGGCTTGCTGAACATATGGGGCTCATGTCAGCAGTGGCCTTTGACCCTATAGTAGAGTGATGATATGCCCCAACCCCAAAAAGATGACAAAGTCCCCCAAAATGGAGGACATCCAAACAAAATGTAGGACAAATGTGGGACATGTTATTTTAAGCTGGAAATGTTTTCCTGTACTTAAGTTAAACACTACATATATGTACTTAATTTCAACACTATATATATGTACTTAATTTCAACACTATATAACTTATTTTTAAAATGAAAACTGATGCTTCCCTCTCTATTCTCCCCCCTCCCAGTCTGGGTGACCATGTCATAACCTAAGAAAGCAGGCAAGAAACCCAAAGTCCAACATTTTTCTTTGGTGTCCTCTTGGGTCCTGGCTGTGCTTGGACTGTTTCCCATCCTGGGAGTTACTCATCCCCTCTGGTGTCACTTTGGGGGTGGGAGCAGCATCAATGGCTTCCCTGTTGATCCACCACTGTGTCCAGCCAAAATTATAATGACCATTATAATGACCATGTCAGTGTTATGATTACAAAATTGTAATGACAATATCTGTGTAGATCTGTGTTGCTTGAGAGGAGAAGACAACAGGCTATAGGCAGCCACTAACGTCTTGGTCAGGACAAAAGAAGTTCTGTTTTTGTTTCTGGAATCAGAGCTGAAGAAATCATGGAACATGTAAGGCAAGAACACAGGACCTTGTAGTCTGCACCATGAAGAGTTTATTTGTACATGTGAATGCAAATCCCAGTTGAGGCATCACACACATAACATCCACATTGCTCCGTAATGACAGCTTTTCCTACCAAATCTATTCACTCATTCAAAGATGAGTTGTCAGATTCTGGGTCATCAAGTGATCAACATACATAAATGAACTGAAAGAAAAAATGTAAGCAAAGAGTAGCAAGAAACATTTTAGGGTTTTCTTTCAGCTGTCATCATCTGTTTTGTCCATATGTGTATCTTTGATTTCCTTAAACATGAGGAACAATATATAACGATTTAGAACAGCAACATTTGTATTTTTAAAAAATGCTTTGGAAAATTAGTCCTGACTACTGGATATTTTGAGCACTGATTGGCTGACATCTGCAACATCACTAACCCATTCGCATCATCCAGGGCATGAGTTAGCAAATCTCTAAAAACTTTCTTTAAAAATAATAATTAGAACTTCGAGTTGAGAGATGAATGAGAGATGGGCTGCGCAATCCTAACTCAGGGTGACCAGATGCCAAACCCAAAATTCCTGAACCCCAAGGCTAAAATTCCTGATCCCAGGCCAAAATTCCTACCCGCTGAAAAAAATTGCCCGAAATGTATTTTTTTGTTTTGGTTTTTTGTTTTTTTGACCATAACTTTTGATAGGAAGGATATATCTCAAAACTGATTTTTGCACTGGATTCTGCTCTTTAATACGAATCCAACGACATATGGCATGATGGGGTACTGTGCACTATTATGAAGTTTCAAAGTGAAGCCAAAATGTAGGGCAATGATGCCAAAATGTAGGACACCCGGACAGGAGGCTAAAAATCCGGACAAATCCGGGTTTTTCCAGTCATCTCGTCACCCTGTTACCTCACTTGTAGCTGAAACAGGTAGGCTGGCATGCCTGTGCTGTATCCAACACAGTATTCTGCTATTGTGTTACCCTGGGAAGTGAAGACTTCTCCTTTTCGCCGAGGTATAGCTGCAGCATCCTCTATGGGTCTTCCTGGACTTAGGCTACCCCTGGGGTTGGCCTAATTCTGAGCAAACCTGGAGAGGCAATGTGCACTCCCATCTGCCTGCTCAATATGGTCAGGATCTGACAGAACATTGGATCCTGGTCCCATCCCATGTTCTCCTCCCTCCCTCTGCCTGCCTCATCTGAGCCATTGCAACAAGCATCTTCTGCTGCCCTGTGCCAGCCAAGTTAGGCATTTTCCCTATATAGTGCAAAAGTGCTGTATGACAGTTTACCAGAAGAGGACTCCTCTAGGCCATGCCAGGTCACATCTCAGAATGGCCCACAGAAGCAACTGGAACCCAATTTTTGTTTCTGGAAACATCATTTAAGTATTTTTGCAAAAACCAAAAGTGGATGTTGGAGGCTTTGTGGGCCATTGCATGGCTCATATAATGGGTATTCAGCCCTGAATGACCTGGTCGATCATCCAGAGCAGAGGTCAGGGAACTTTTTTACCTTTTACCCCAAAATATATTTAGATATGCCGACATTACCCCCTTGATACACTGACGTTACACTCAGCAAACCCTGCATCCATCCCTTCCCTAGTGTTCCTTGCTTCTCCTATATTGTTCCATTACCCCAGGAATTTCATTTTTACCCCATTTGGGGTAATTTACCCCTGATCACTGATCCAGAGGCTTCCTCAGTCACTACCAGGAGCATCACACACCACTGTAGAGAATGGGTTACCGTGTCAAAGAGACAGGAAAATGCTGGATTAGATAGTGGTATTATCTGTTGTGTTAGATTACAGTGTTTTGCAATCATTGTTATATACAGTTAATATTTTCAAAGAAAATTTTTAGTTGTGGAACCAATCGTTTGAGTTTCCATTATTTCCTATGGGACAATTCATTTTGAATAACAAGCATTTTGGATAAAAGGATATTTCTGGAATGAATTATGCTTGTTAAACAAGGTACCGCTGTATAAGTTGACCCATGTTTTCACGGCAAATTTTATGAGATAATTTTTTTTCAATTTACAAATGAGTATACATGGGACAAGGAAACCTTGGCTGCAATGTTATTCTTAGAACAGTTAACGGCCCACAGTACTGCATTAGAAGATGGGTGATGTCTTCAAAATGTGGCACAGTTCAGATTCTTTCCTCTCTTTCAATCATGCTCAATGATGGGGTCACCATAATTTTCTTCCACAAAACTGGGACAGGACCCCCTGTCAAACTTGCTAGTATGTGAACGCAATCCCTGAAAACTGGGAGTGTCCCAGTTTATATTGGGACAATCCCAGTTTTCCGGGACATAAGGCAACTCTACTCAAGGAAGCTGCAGCTCCTCCTTATAAGGTCCTTCCCCTATGATTTACCCCGACTCCTCTGCGGGCTGAAACCTGCCGGTGCCTAAACTGTGTTGATTGATTTATAAGTGAGTTTTTATGTCAATCCTTCCAACCAGGAGAGAAAGACCAGCAAAGCCACTGAAGAAAATTATGTGACTGCTTCAGAGAGAGAGAGACAGGTGGACTCCACCACCCAAAGCAAAGAAGGGGAGGAGGGTATTTCCGTGGAATGAGGGTCCTGAGTAAGTGTATATATGGACACCTGTGTCAGCATCAGAAAAGGAAACCTGCCCCTCAGCACAGTTCAGAGTCACTTGGATTCTCTTGAACTTCTGGCTCACGTTCAGGGTCTTGTATTCAAGATTATTAAGAATTCTGTACTCAGTTCCCCACTTGCCCATTGACCAGATCCCTTCAGGACAATTTATAAAAAAATGAAGCTTTCTCTCACACACTTCTCTCGGAACATACTTGCTGGCAACCCCCGCAACCCATGTTCCCTCACCTCCCACAGTGATCTCCCAGGAGTGTCTACCTGATGTGAATCCCTCTTGTCCCAGCACACAAGCCAAATTGTGCCGTCTCTCAAAAATGGAAAATCTGATTCTGTCTCGATTTCTGGTCAGATCACGATCCCCATGTGCCCTTCTCACACTTTTGAGATCCTCAGACAGGATGAGTTGGGGATGAGCTGTGTCTGGATCCAGAGTCACATTTACTGTTGGGGTAGAAGGAGATGAGAAAAGATGAATTAGGAGACTCATCTGGAGCCACAGAGAGGAATATCCTTCTATTCATTATATTTTACATTTTATTTACATTGTCATGCTTTCCCAGAGTGGCCATATAGAATGGAAGACAGAGCGCCTCTACCTTTAAGCATTGCATAGAAGAGGTAATTTAAGCAGGAAATTTCTTTCTTTCTTTCTTTCTTTCTTTCTTTCTTTCTTTCTTTCTTTCTTTCTTTCTTTCTTTCTTTCTTTCTTTCTTTCTGCAGTATTTATTCTATGCAATGCCTAAAGGTAGAGGAACTTCCCTGTCCTCCCCGGCAGTTTAAAAGAAGTCAAAACACCTGCTAGATACTCCCCAAGTCCCTCTGCTGGAAAATGTGGCTGAAACAGGAGACACAATGGCCGACACTTCCCTGACACTCCATGTCAACTGCCTATTTCTAAATTCAGCTAGTGTGTATATATACTGTGTGCACGCACGCACACACACGCACATGCACATACACACATGTGTTTATACATACACAGAAAAAAGTTTACACACAAAAAAGTTTTACATGAATAACAGGAAGCCTAGGTGGTTAGGCTTCAACATCCCTCTCTGTAACCTTTGAATCTCTCCATGGATCATTGGTCAGGAGGAGATTTTCCCAACAGTCCTGGTGTCTAATTCCTTGCTTTTCTACACAATAAATGGTTGCTTTATTGAACAGCCAAGTCTCTTGAGTCCACTGCAACATCTAGGCAACATACTACCCCTGGATCTGGAGCCCAGGTCTACCAACCTCTAGAATCCACGTCCCTCTAGAAGTCTACCAACTTCCCTCCAGGTCTACCAGCCTCTAGAATCCATGTCCCTCTGGCTGTCTGCCTGCCCTCCACATTCCTGTTTCAGCGTTCTGTAAAAGGGAGAATAAGCCCCAGCATGTCATTCCCAAACCCACCCATGCAGCACATCTTGCACATCATTCTTCATTACCTGGTAACTGTTTCTTGACTCTATCCAGAAGGGACTTTACATTATAGAATCCCTTGATTCTACAGGTCAGCTCAAGAGGAAAAGCCACAGGATTCTCAAATGCTTTCTTCTCAGATCTGAGGGGAAGAAAACAAAATCTGATCCCAAAACCCACCTATCTAGATGGAGCAGTGATTTTCAACCTTTTTCATCTCATGGCACGCTTAACAAGACACATAAATTGTCAATTGTTTTTACCTTTGAAAAGGCACACCAGACTGTTCAAATCCCCCAATTTCTCTATTAATGGATGTCAATCCCCAAATTCCCACGGCACACCTGAGGACCATCTACGGCACACTGGTTGAAAATCACTGGTATGGATGATAAGAGTAGAAAGCCTTGAGACAAAGGGAAGGGCATGCTTTAGGAAGAGGGTTCTATAGCAATGGTAACATTGTGAATCAAAAACAAAGTAGGTCCAGAAGCACTTCAGGGCATGTTAAGGCTGAAGGAAGGGGACAGAGGTCTGGCAGCACAGCTGCCTGTTCCAAAGAGACACAACACTGGAGGGTGAGGATTCTTTACTCTCTTCCCTGGAGAGTCACATTCTTCCCAGCCCTTCCCAGCACGAGGAAGCAAGAAGAGAAAGGAGTGAGATCCACATACCTCTGCAAGGTCTTCCTAACATCCTGAAAAGAAAAAAAAAGAAAACTCAGCATCTGCCACAAGGATGTCCATCTTGTCACACTCTGAATGGAAATGCTCTCTGGTTCTCCAGTGGCAGGAGATAGAGTGAAAAGAGGGGTAGCAGGGGTGGAATTGGTGGCAGTGGCATTGCTGATATCCCATCCAGGCCTTAATCATTTGCTCCAGTGATAGTCGGAATGAAATAGCTTTTATGAGACCTCATTATGTGAAATAGCTTTATGAGACCACTCATACCTCTGGGAAGGCTCCCTATATTGAATGCTCAAGCAGCACAGGGGTATTGGCACTGTATTGGCACAGGGGGTTGGAAAAAATAGAACTGGGCAGTGCTGTACTATTAGGAGAGGTGGGGGGTCTGACCATCCCATGCAAGCTGCCCTTGGAGCCATTCCAGGCATCCAAGGCAAAAGAGAAGTGCATTGAATCAAAAGGCAGGAGGGGATCTGCTTTCATGGCAGATAATGTATTGTACTATATATGGCACTTCCCTTGACAGGCCAGGATAGGCCTGGAAGTAGCCCACGGAGTTCAGCCGATCAGATCTAACCTGCAGGAGTTCACTGGCTTGCTGCTGACTCTTCTCCTCCATCTCTTGAATGAGGTTTTCCAGCAAAGAGAGTTCCCTGCAGAGTTCTTCCAGGTGCTCATCCCGTCTTCTTGCAATATTCTTCTCTATCCCTTCTATCTGAGCCAAGAGGATTTTCTCTTGTTCTTCCAGAAACTGGTGTATTTGTCGAAAGTCAGCCATGGTCTTTTGTCTCTCTTCCTCTGTCTGGTTCTGCAACAAGTAGATAGAAAAGAAAAAGATGGTGGACTAAAGTTTTGATTCTGTCTTTATAGTACCATCAGATCAAACATGATCTGGGAACATTTCTGGATTTTAACAGAGTTCAAACCATGATTAGTCATGAAAGAGTTTTCTAAAGACTCAAGAACAGCTGGCAGAGGATTAGAGGAGCAGCACTTACTCCTGCATTTGACTCCTGCATTTTTTATCCTGTCCTCAGAAACAAGCTTGTGTACCTTTAACTGCCCAACAATCCTGACACTCACTAGCAGGTCTTGGCTTTCTTTCTCCGCATTTGCTTTAAACGTCAGGATTTTTTCTCTTTCTGCCCTCAAGATCTTTAGCGTGTTACAGATTTTATCCTGGGGAGAAATATAAGTTCAAGTTAAGTTCTTTTGGAAAGAGGACTGATATTTACACAGACACACAGAGAGATGAAAGGTTAGAGACAGACTGGATTAAATCAGTGGTATTTATTCTTATTTCTCACTTAGCCACTGAGAACTGGCACAAGGAGATTCAGTAACAGTTGCCAAGATGAAGCTAATTCACGATGGGAACAACTGAGGGTATCCAGTTTGGAGCGTGAGTAGCCTGGAGACTGCATCATCCTTCTAGAAGGATAAGTGGATGGATCCAGCCCTGTGGTGGCTGGTACCATAGGTCACTCTTGTGATATTTATGGTATTTATTTGGATCTGCCCTTATTGCTCACTTTGTGTGTATTTGGGGGAACCCAACGCTTGCAAGTGCTGAGGAGGAACATGTTACATAAAGGCCTTCAGTATCCCTGGAGCTGAAGGACTGGATGATACCTAGGGTGGTGGCAGCATTACTGGACTACTGTACCAAATTGCCCTAAAGAAGCATGTGCCCGCTTGGCTTGTGTGGAATTAACCTGTGTATAGAGCTTTGCATTTGGGGTTTTGGATTATTTAAGAACTGTGCCTTGATCTCTCTTGGAATTGCATCCCCTTTCCCCAACCCCACCCCGTCACTGATGTCCCTGGAACAAGGAAAAATAATAGCTGAGCATAAAGACCTCTTGGGAGGAAGGACAACAGAAACAAACAGGCTGGGTGTACGGACAATTTCACAATAAAAAGTGTGTCCCAAGTATCTGTGCCGGGACTGATGCTTTTCAACCTGTTTCTGACCTGGAGACAGAATTAAGTAGCGAGATGGCTAAATTTGTAGGCAACACCAAAAGTGGTGAAGACCAGAAGAGACTATGATGGACTCCTGAATGATCAAACTGTAGGAATGGGCAACAAAAAGGGGAATGAGCTTCAGTGTATGTAAATGTGCTTCAGTGTAAGTAAATGTAAAGTAATGCACAGTGGAGAAAAAAATCCAAACCACATATAGGCTAATGGATTGTCAGATCTAGAGAGAGATTTTGGGGCATTGGTGGACACCTCAATGAAAACTGCTTTTTCGTCTTGCCCCTTAAAAGAGAAGAGAGTGGTGGTGGTGGGTTTTGGGGTGATGCCCCCCAAAGCAGGCATGTTGCCTGGGTATTTGCCCCTCTTGACCCCAGATATGCCGCTGTTCCCAGTGATGCCCTACCTTGTACTCCTGGAAAGCCTCCTCCTGAGGAATCACCTTGTGACTTTCATGCTCCTTGGCTTTGTCACACACCACACAGATGGGGGCTTCGTGGTCTCTGCAGAAGAGCTTCAGGGGCTCCTGGTGCTTCTCACAAACCCTCTCCACTTTTCTGTCTTTCTCTTGAGTGAGCTTTTTGATTTTTTCAGCCATATTTTTCAGTTGCCGGTTTGGGATGAGGCCCTTTTTCTGAGTAGTTCCTCTACATTGGGGACAGGATACATCTCCCTTTTGCCCCCAGATCTGAGCCAGGCAGGCTTGGCAGAAGTTGTGCCCACACTCTGGGATGGTCACTGGGTCCATGAAATAGTCTAGGCAGATGGGGCAGGTCACTTCTTCGTGAAGATCCTTGAGCTCCCCTGCAGCTGCCATGGCTTTCCCCTACAGTTCAGTCGCATTCACTTTCACTTTCTCCCCTTAGAGTCAGCCAAGGGGTGTTTCTCTTCCAGGAATCGACTCAAGATCTCTGCTGATGTGACAAAATAACCTGAGAGAAAGCAACATGTACTTAAACAGCCCCTGCCTTGGAAATCTCTCTTTTAAAGGCATCAGGTGTAACTATAGCACCTCATATTGTGAAACATTTTCACCTGAAGTAAGACATTAACCTTCTTTACATCAAAGGACTCTGGAAACTGTCCAGAACACCAGGTTCAAAAGGCAACCTCCATCTATCTACTCCGTGCTCTGAAGCTCTGATTTCTGCTGCCAGGTACAATGCAAACAAGGAGCCCCTACTCGCTTTGCTTCCACTACCTAGTATAGCTCCAAAGGGGAGGACAAGGGACTACTTGAATGGTGCACTGAGGCGTTTGGAAAAGTTAGTGCTTTGGCCCTCCTAGCTACACCATTCTCCAAATGGCGGTTCCCATGAAGTCTCCTTCATAAGAACATAAGAGCCACCACTGGATCAGGCCCAAGGCCCATCTAGTCCAGCTTCCTGTATCACACAGCAGATGCCACCAGAATCGGGGAGCACACACACCTACATCTATGCATCTATGGTGCTCACCTCTGCACACACCTGTCCTGGCTTCTAACTTATTAACCTTGGGTCAAAGTGGGATGTTTGCAGGTATCCACTCCTTGATCCTGTTTAGTGCTGTGTACAGAGAAGAAGTCTCGACATGAAATCCTAAAGCTTCTTTGGGCCATTCATTTATATACAGTATATATATAAATGAAAAGTCACTGACTGACTGACTGACTCATCAACACTCAGCCAAAACTGCTGGACCAAAAGCATGAAATTTGGGGAGGGTGTTTCTTCTGTGATGGAGGCAGCCACTAAGAAATGGTTTGTGGAAATTCCAGCTGGAAGGGGGTGAAAGGGGCGCAACATGTTTTCCTCCCTATACTTTCCATTGAAGAATCCCTGACTGATGGATGCTCTGCTCCAACTCATTGACCTAGAAGCATGAAATTCAGGGAGCCTATTCCTTCTGTGACAGGAACACCCACCTCAGGCGCATTACCCAGTGCGGACTGCACCACCTGCACCATCGTTGTGACACCACTGAGTAGAACCTCCTTAAGTTGACCACCCAATGGACTGGAAGAAATTGGTCAACATAAGGAGGTAGTCAACATACAGACCTTGGTCTCCCATTGTATACAGTATATGCCATGTCTGTCCATATTCTGAAAATTAGGTCAACTCAAGGAGGTGGTCAGTATAGAGAGGTGGTCAACTTTGGAGGTTCTACTGTATGTGTGATTTTAGCTTTTATAATGTCATGTCCTATATTTTTACTGGGTGACCTACATTTCAGAGGGAACTTTTCCTATTTTTTTGGTCACCCTGAGCCACAACGGCTCAGATTCGGACCTCAGAAAAATCCTCTAACCTATTGCAATAAGGAGTGATTGTATATTATGCTGGGCCACTGGAAAAATTTTTTATTTTAGGTACCAGGTGATGTAAATCAAATCTATTGCCCCTTTGCAAATTCTGTTGTTCATTTGGGAGTATTGGCATTCCCTCTTTTTCCCTCTTTTTCCAAGCAGGCTGCTTGGCATGATCTGTATTCTGGCTCAGAATCACAGATATGATGTACCAATTTACCATATACAACATACTCGTACATAAGCCTAAAGGTATGCAGGTATGCAGCTAAGGTGTCATCCTAACCTAGGCCGGCCCAACTCATTGGTCTTCCCATTGCTGGGGAGATGTAGGGAGGCAAGCGCATGTATGGGCACTCCCTTAACCACCCCCCCCCCCAGGAGTGGCACAGAAGTGTCTTTACAGCAGTTTTGTGACACATCCAGGCCAACGTGGGACTTGTGCTGGGGCCTACGCTGGTCTCACTGGGGATTATTAAGATTGAAGCCTGCGAGTATGAAACCAAACAACACAAACTATGAAATCATTGCAGCAATCATAAAGATGCTTTCCTTGGAGTAAGACCCGTTGAACACAATGGGGCTTACTTTTGGATAGATATGGTGAGGATTGTGCTTTAAAGCTTATAATTACAGCCAGAGAGATTATTCCTGTTTTAAAAAATCTGCAATAAATAATACTGGAGGAAACAGGACAGGGCACATGAACAACTTTCACACAGAACAGAGAAAAGTTTGCTTGCAAGGAAATATTAATATTATTTTCTTTCAAAATCAGGAGATCCAGCTCCTCTGATATAAATAAACCATAACAAAAATATCACTAACCATACAATCCAGAGTAACTTCGGGAGCACGTAAGAGTCATTACGTGCACCCGTAGTTACTGCACCACCAAGTGAAAACCTATGGGAAATTCATATTGCAATCCAGAGTAAATTGTTCTTATATCAGAGCAAGGACTCCCCGTAGTTACTCTGGATTGCGCCCTACACTGATAATTAAATATCACTAGCTACCTATTTCTCATTTGAATTAAATGCCACTTCCTGAACAGTACAACCCCAAGGGTTTGTACTTGCACTTTGCCCAAATGATAATTTAAAAAAACTGAGCAAGGAAGCAAAGTTAATGCTTGCAGCTTGGTCTGATAGATAACAAAGTTGAGCCAAGTTGCAAGGAACTGGTTTTTCCCTACTTCCTTCAGAGCAAACTGGTGCTAAGTCCTAATTCCTGTTTGGGTAGAACTTCTGAGACTTACAGGCATTAAGAGAGGTGTGATTTTTTTTCTAGAAAAAGGTGAGGGTACTTTTTGGGGGGCGGAGAGGGGATGAGTCTCTCCCAGGTTGTCAAATGCAATCAAGCAGGTATCTGCTTCTAGTCAGAAGTTCCTCACTAAAAATAAGATAAAATAAAAGAATAAAATCCAATTAGGATTTAAGAGGAGGGTTGAGAGCTGCTCACTCCTTCTCTCCTCTGCACCCCCCCAGGATGCACCTCTGACTGAACCCTGTATGTGCACCCCTGCTTGTAGATCAGTGGTCTTCAAAGTGGGGGTCGGGACACCCTTGGGGTCACAACTTCATTTCCGGGAGGTCACGAAAAGCTGGATGAAACCATCTTGGAATCTGGTACTGGGCACTTTTAATGACACTTCCTCCCATGCACACCATCCCCCAGTGTGCATCATTCCCCCATGCACACCATCCCCTCATGCGTACTACCATCCCCTGTGCACCCTCCCTCCCAGCACATCAGCTGGATGTTGATCAGTCTTCAGTGTTAAGTATAGGACAAAAACACATTGCACCCCTTTTCAGCCCCTCAAGGGTTAAATTTCTCAACATCAGTTCTTGGTGGGTGTTCATGTCACAGAAGGAACACCCTCCCCGAATTTCACGTTTCCAGGTCCAGGGGTTGGGGCAGGGCCTTGATCAGTCAGGGATTCTTCAATGGAAAGTATAGGTAGGAAAACGCGTTTATATTGATCTGGATGTGTCCCCCTCAGTTTCCTTGGGGGAGCTGTGAGGTACATGAGTTTGTGGTGTTATTGTGGATTTCAAAAGTATTTTGCAAAATACTTTTATTTTAAAAGAAAAAATGGAAGGAATGAGGAATGAAGTTTTCTTCTACATGTCATAAATCTTGTCCACAGGTACCCCCTGCTTCCTTAAACATGTGATTTTGAATGAACACCAACATTTGTTTGTAAGAAAGCTTTGAAACTGGTTCTGCCTCTGATTGTATACAGCACTAATTGACTGGCAATTATAATTATAACATCACTAATTATAACATCACTATAATCCACTTTTATCATCCAGGACAGGTTTCCAAGACTCTAAACATTTTCTTTAAATATTTTTTATAAAAACAATAATCAGAACTCTGAGTTGGGATAAACAAGAAACGGGACATCCATGAAGATTTAACCCTATATTGTTTACTATTGAGAAACAGGGCTCAGTCAAGATTTTGACTGCTCCAGTTAGGGCTGGAGATAGAATCATAGAATCATAGAGTTGGAAGGGACCTAGTAGGGCATCTAGTCCAACCCCCTGCCTGCAGCAGGAATTCCCCCTAGAGCATCTCCAACAGGTGCTCATCGAGCCTCTGCTTGAAGATCCCCAGTGAGGGAGAGTCCACCACCTCCCTTGGCAATCTGTTCCACTGCCGAACCGCCCTCACCGTCAGGAATTTTTTCCGGATTTCCAGCCGGAATCTCCTCTCTTGCAGTTTGTACCCACTGGTTCTAGTTCTGCTTTCAGAAGCAGCTATGAACAAATTGGCCCCTTCCTCCCTATGACAGCCCTTCAGGTATCTGAAGAGGGCAATCATGTCTCCCCTCAGCCTCCTCTTCTCCAGGCTGAACATCCCAAGTTCCCCCAACCTTTCCTCGTAGGGCTTCCCTTCCATCCCACTGATCATTCTTGTCGCTCTCCTCTGGACTTGCTCCAGTTTGGCTGCATCCTTCTTCAAGTGAGGTGCCCAGAACTGAACACAGTACTCAAGGTGAGGTCTCACCAATGCAGAATAAAGAGGAACTAGAACTTCTCGTGACTTGGAAGCTACAGTCCTCTTAATGCAACCTAAAATGGCATTTGCCTTCTCATAGAATCATAGAGTTGGAAGGGACCTAGTAGGTCATCTAGTCCAACCCCCTGCCTGCAGCAGGAATTCCCCCTAGAGCATCTCCAACAGGTGCTCATCGAGCCTCTGCTTGAAGATCCCCAGTGAGGGAGAGTCCACCACCTCCCTTGGCAATCTGTTCCACTGCCGAACTGCCCTCACAGTCAGGAATTTTTTCCGGATTTCCAGCCGGAATCTCCTCTCTTGCAGTTTGTACCCATTGGTTCTAGTTCTGCTTTCAGAAGCAGCTATGAACAAATTGGCCCCTTCCTCCCTATGACAGCCCTTCAGGTATCTGAAGAGGGCAATCATGTCTCCCCTCAGCCTCCTCTTCTCCAGGCTGAACATCCCAAGTTCCCCCAACCTTTCCTCGTAGGTCTTCCCTTCCATCCCACTGATCATTCTTGTCGCTCTCCTCTGGACTTGCTCCAGTTTGGCTGCATCCTTCTTAAAGTGAGGTGCCCAGAACTGAACACAGTACTCAAGGTGAGGTCTCACCAATGCAGAATAAAGAGGAACTATAACTTCTCGTGACTTGGAAGCTACAGTCCTCTTAATGTAACCTAAAATGGAATTTGCCTTCTTTGCAGACACATCACACTGCTGACTCATGTTCAGCTTGTGATCCAGGGCGACTCCAAGATCCCGCTCACATGTTGTGCTGCCAAGCCAAGTATCCCCCATTTTATACCTATGTTTTTGGTTTTTATTGCCTAAGTGCAGAACCTTGCACTTCTCCCTGTTGAAATTCATTCTGTTTGTTACAGCCCAGGATTCCAGTTTATCCAGATCCTCCTGGAGGTTTCTCCTATCTTCTGATGTGTTTGCTACTCCTCCCAGTTTGGTGTCATCTGCAAATTTGATCAGGCTCCCCCGTATCCCTTCCTCCAAGTCATTGATGAAAATGTTAAAGAGAACCGGTCCCAAGACAGAGCCTTGGGGTACCCCACTAGAAACGGACCTCCAGGTTGACACAGAACCATTTACTAAAACCCTTTGAGTGCGGCCATCGAGCCAGTTGCAGATCCACCTAACAATTGCCCTGTCTAGCCCATATTTTTCCAACTTCCTAATTAAAATGTCATGTGGGACTTTGTCAAATGCTTTGCTGAAGTCAAGATAAATGACATCCACAGCATTGCCACTGTCCAGTAAGCTCGTAACCCGATCAAAAAAGGAGATCAGATTTGTCTGGCAAGATTTATTCTTGGTAAATCCATGCTGGGTTGTTTTGATCACCGAGTACTTGTCTAGATGTGCACAAATTGTGTGTTTTATGATTTGCTCTAATATCTTGCCCGGGATTGAAGTCAAACTGACTGGTCTATAATTTCCCGGGTCTTCTTTTTTCCCCTTCTTAAAAATTGGGACTACATTTGCCCTCTTCCAGTCCAGTGGCACTTCTCCACTCCTCAAGGATTTCTCAAAGATGAACGACAAAGGCTCTGCAAGGACATCTGCAAGTTCCTTAAGAACTCTAGGATGCAGCTCATCCGGTCCAAATGACTTGAATTCATTTAGGCCAGTTAAGTGGTTTCGAACCAGTTCTCTGTCAATCTTAATCTGCTGTTCTGCACCATCCATGTTTTCATTACCTCTTTGGGGATGTAAACACATCCCCGAATCAGTCAATGATCCCGCACCCCCATTTGCACAGCCCTCCTTCTGTGAATAGACGGATGCAAAGTAGGAGTTGAGCAGCTCCGCCTTCTGCTGGTTTCCAGACACCTGTTGTCCATCCTTGTCCAAGAGCAGCCCCACCCCCTCGTCTCTCCTCCTGTTCCTTTGGGCATATCTAAAGAAGCTCTTTTTGTTATCTTTGACTCCCCTGGCCAGCCTCAGCTCATACTGAGCTTTAGCATCCCTGACCCCCTCCCTACATGACCGGGCTACCTGCCTGTACTCCTCTCTGGTGATCTTTCCAGTCTTCCACTCCCTATACTTCTCTTTCTTTAACTTCAGCTGATCCCCAAGTTGCCTGTGGAGCCAACCTGGTTTTTTCAGCATTTTCCCCCCTTTCTTTTTTATTGGAATTGTTTCTGACTGTGCTTGTAGAAGCTGCCTCTTAAGGAGCTCCCACCCATCTTGGGCCCCTTTCCCCATTAGATCATCAACCCATGGGATCCCACCTATGACTCCTCTAAGCCTGTTGAAATCAGCTTTCCTGAAATCCAACATATAAGTTTCACTCTGCACTCTTTTTATTTCCCACATTATTCTAAATTCCAGCAGCTCATGATCGCTTTCCCCTAAAGTTCCCACTATGTTGACCTGATCAACCAGTTCTTCACGATTTGTTAAGATCAGGTCAAGGATGGCCCCTCCCCTTGTCGTTTCCTCCACTTTCTGGACCATGAAGTTATCTTCCAGGCCCATCAGGAATCTACTGGAGCTTCCATGTTTGGCTGAGTTTGTCTCCCAGCAAATGTCTGGGTAGTTAAAGTCCCCCATTACTACTACCTCATATTTCCTTGCAATGCCTGCCAGTTGCTCCAAGAAGACATCGTCTACTCCTTCTCCTTGACCTGGCGGTCTATAGTAGACGCCCACCACAATGTTTTGTTTTTTATTTTCCCCCCTTACTTTTACCCAAACACACTCCACAGGGATATCCGGACCACTCTCCTGGATTTCAGAGCAAGTATATATGTTCTTGACATATAATGCTACTCCACCTCCCCTTTTGCCACTTCTGTTCCTCCGGAACAGCTGATAGCCTTCCAATTGTGTGTTCCAGTCATGGGAGTCGTCCCACCAAGTTTCAGTTATTCCTATCAAATCAAATTTCCCTTCACTTGCTAAAAGCTCCAGCTCATCTTGTTTATTTCCCAGGCTCTGTGCATTTGTGTACATGCAACTTAAGCCCTGGAGGTTGCAACTCAATGCATTTCCCTCCTTTTTTGTAAGGCCAGGCCCCTCTAAAGATTTTTGAGTTACAGCTGTGCCCTGGCAATTTCCATCCAGAGCATTTTCCTTATTCCTAGGTTCCCTTTGGACGTAACCCACCCCCTTCTTATTTAGTTTAAAGCCCTCCTGATAAGGTTGGCCATCTCCCGTCTGAAGACACTCTTCCCCCAACCCGTAAGATGTAGTCCATCCTTTGCTAGGAGTCCTTCCTCAAGGAAGTTCATCCTGTGATCCCAGAATCCAAATCCTTCCCGATGACACCATTTTCGAAGCCAGCTATTGACCTGAAAAATCTTGCTATCTCTCTGAGGACCTTTGCCAATTACTGGGATGATGGATGAGAATACCACCTGGGTATCCCCCAGGTCCTTAATCTTCCTCCCCAGAGCTTCATAATCCCCAACTATCTTTTGGAAAGTTTCCCGAGCTGTATCGTTTGTTCCTACGTGGATGAGTAAGAACGGGTGACGATCAGCAGGTGTGATCATCCTCGGTAGCCTCTCCGTGATATCCCGTATCCTAGCACCAGGGAGGCAGCACACCTCACGGGAAAACGGGTCTGGTCGGCAAGATCTTCTTTGCAGACACATCACACTGCTGACTCATGTTCAGCTTGTGATCCACTGTGGCGACTCCAAGATCCCGCTCACATGTTGTGCTGCCAAGCCGAGTATCCCCCATTTTATACCTATGTTTTTGGTTTTTATTGCCTAAGTGCAGAACCTTGCACTTCTCTCTGTTGAAATTCAGGAGAAGTGATATCATATCAACCATATCAACCATAAAATGAAAAAGTACAAGATCTTGGCAAGGAGGAATTCTGCCTCAAATGTCCCAAAAACTTTTTTAAAAAATAAAGGAGGTGTGCTTTGTTTCCCACCTTTGCAGAGAAAAACAAGATTGAATGCAGGATTGAGGGACATGGAAAGAGGAGAGGGTCTGGTGGATTTATATCATTGATCATTGAATCATAGAGTTGGAAGGGATCCAGTGGATCATCTAGTCCAACCCCCTGCCTGTAGCAGGAGTTCCTTGTCTTGTGGGGACCCGGGTCTTGAACCCTGGCCTGCTGGTTAACATGCACAGTATCTTAACCGCTTGTGCCACCAGAACCTCACTAATGAGACACCCATTTCTGCCTTGAAATTATCTAGCTCAGGAGCTCTTAAGACTGGGTCATGGATCAGCGGCAGACTAGCAGGGATGAGGGTTTTGGCAAAAGCCACATGGGGTGACAGCTGTACTGTGGCACCATCTTAACCAGCCATAGCTTCCTCTGCCCACCCTCCAGAGCCATTCAAAGGTCAGACAAAATTCTGTTCCGTGGCTTCTCATCACACTGAAATACTTTATTTGGGTAACCTGAAGTACTGGTTAAATGCACTCTGGAGCTCTCAGATGGATTTTAGGGTGCCAAATAATGTTGTGTGAAGCTTTGCAGCAAAGGTTAAAATGGGGGGGGGGGGGGAGTTCCGGGCAGGTGGTGTGTTGGAGATGCAGCCCCAGAGCAGCTCAAGTACCAGCTCTGTTACTTTTGCAGATTTTCTCTCTCATGATCCCACTTATCCTTGTACCCAAATGTCTCTAAATAGAATTCATTCTGGAAGATTGAGAAGGTCTTTTGCAGATCTCTCAGGGAGAGGACAGTTCAGGGATGTTGTTGCAGCCAGCAGAATCCCAGAGGAGCATTGGGTACCAGCTCAGTTCCGGCTGGAGATATTTGCCTCTCTCAGCATCTCATTCCTGCCACAAACAAAGTCAGTACAACTGCACCCCAACTTATACAATGGCTGAAAACCTGCTCTATGCCATATCCTTATGTAATCCTTCAATCTAGAGAGAAAAACCAGCAGAGTCTATGAAGAAGACAGTTTCTCATGGAGTGAGTCTCAAGTAGGCTTCACCAACCAAATGAAAGAAGGGAAAGATGGTCTCTCTCTTCAACGAGGCTCCTGAGTGTGTGTAGAGATGGACTCCTGTATCAGCATCAGAAAAGGACACCTGTCCCTCTTCACAGTTCAGAGTCACTTGGATCCTCTTGAGTTCCTGGCTCACGGTCAGAGGAGTAGAACAAGGGGAATTACAAACTCTGTACTGACCACTCCACTTCTCCACTGCCCAGATCCCTTCCTCAGGACTCAGATCAAACCAGCCCTTTCTCCTCACAGACTTTCTGGCAACCCCCACAGCCCATGTTCCCTCCCTACCCACAGTAACCTCCCAGAAGTGTCTCCCCGATGTGAATTCCTCACTGCCCAACACAAAAGGCCAAAAGTCAAATCTCTCAGGATTGTTGCGCAGAACTTGACGTTTGTCTCCCCATCTCACACTTTTGAGATCCTCGGATAGGATGAGCTGGGGATGAGCTGTGTCTGGATCCAGAGTCACATTTGCTGTCAGGGTGGAAGGAGAGAAGGAGAATCAGGAGACTCATATGAAGCCAGAAAAATAGGAAAATCTTCCTCTCAATTGTGCCCATATTTTATTTATCTGGGATATTGAGAGCATATCCTTCCCTTCCTGCTGACGTTCTTGCTGTGCTCTTCAAGCATCCAAGCTGCCTGCCTGCTTTCCACCATCCTCTTTTAACATGAAGGGTTGTAGTGGCTCAGGCTACAATCCTAAAGACACTTTCCTGGGAGTAAGAACCATTGAACATAATGGGAATTACTTTTGAGTAGACATGCTTAGGATTGTGCTCATAGTTGCAAAAGATACTGTGCTTGTTGACGTGAAGGTTGGCAGGTCAGCAGTTCAAGACTGAGTACTGTGAGATGGAGTGAGGTCCTTTTACTTGCCCAGCCCCTGCCAACCTAGCATGCAAATTCAGGTAGGTAAATAGATACCACTTTGGTGGGAAGGTAACAGACTTTAACGTGTTTTGGTGTTTAGTTGTGCTAGCCACATGTCCATAGAGATGTCTTTGGACAACATCGGTTCTTCAGTCTTGTAATAGGGATGAAAGTCTGTGGGTGGCTCAAGTGGTTTAGACACTGTGCCTATAAACCAGAAGGCCAGGGTTCGAGACCCGGGTCCCCACAAGACAGGGTGAGCTTCTGTCCTTAGCCCAGCACTGCAACGCAGCTGGAACCAATCATATTGGCTCTGCCGTTCCATTGGATTATTTCAGTGGCGGGGAGAGGGGGGATTTGCTACTTGGGTAATAGCCTATCCTCCATATTAATCTACCCAGGCCTTCATGCTTCGCAGGCAGTGTTGAGCACAATACCATAGTCTTTCAAGACTAATGGATGCCAAATAGGGATGAGTGACCCTTAGAATCTGTCACAACTAGTAGGGCAACCTGCAGGGGACACCTTTTCCTAAAGGGAGACACCTACACAGGTCTCAGAGGGCACTACCAAGGTCTGAGATGGGGAGCCTTGGAGGCATCTGATTTCTGCATAACATGCTGCCCCCCCCCACACGTCCTGCATCTAGTTTTACACCCATTTTTCAACAGGTTTTCCACTCACTGAACTGTACAGAGCATGGCTGTCCAACCTTTCAACCTGAGGGCTCCTGGACCTTTAACAAGTGTGCAGAGGAGGACATTTCAGCAGGTGGAGCTTGTGATCTATGAGATGAAAAGCTTCACCTGCTGAAATTTTCTCCTCTTCACAATTGTTCAAGGTCCAGGAGCCCTCAAGTTGAAAGACTGGACAGCCCTGGTATAGAGCAACCATATAGAGCCCCCATTTTATAGTCCTGTCCAGCGCTCCCATCATATTCATCATTGCACATCATTCTTCATTACCTTTGAATTGGTGAATGATACCCTCCAGAAGAGGTTTTCTATCAAAGAGTTCCTTGATACCGCTGACCACTTTAAGAGGAAAAGGCACAGGATTCTCAGACACTTCCATCTTCTCAGACCTGGCATAGAGAGTCACATTTGCTGCTGAGGCTGTTGAAGGTGGAGGGAGAGAAGGAAAGGAGAATTGGTTGGGCACTCATCCTGAGACACAGGCTTTCCCAGCTGTGATTATATTTTATTTATTTGTGATATTTGAGTTATATCCTGCTCTTTCTGAAATGCTGTTCCTGATACTGTTCTGGCTGTCTCTAGCATCCAGGCGTCCTTCCTCCTCTCTACATTCCTGTGTTTTGGAAAAGGAAGAACAAGTTCCCAGCATGTCCTGTCCAAACCCACCCATCATATGCATCTTCTACAACATTCTACATTACCTTTGAACTGGTTCATGATTCTTGCCAGTTGGGGTTTTCTAAAAGAGAGTTGCCTGATTCTGCAGGTCAGCTCCGGAGGAAAAGCCACAGGATTTTCAAATGCTTTCTTCTTCTCATACCTGATGTGGAGGGGAAAAAATTGCAGGCCTCTGTCAGTCTTGAAAGACTGTGGTATCGTGCTCGGCGCTGCATACACTGCATGCGAATCATGAAAGCCTGGGTTAGATTGTTATGGAGGATAGGCTGTTACCCAAGCAGCAAATCCCCCCTCTCCACGACACTGAATTAGTCCAATGGAAAGGCAGAGCCGATACAATTGGATCCAGCTGGCATCGCAGAGCTAGGCTAAGGACAGGAGCTCACCCTCTCTTGTGGGGCCGACCTGGGTCTCAAACCCTGGCCTGCTGGTTAACAGGAACAGCATCTTAACCGCTTGTGCCACCCACAGGCCAGGGTGCACCCACAGCCCACACCGCAGGGAAAAAATATCTGGTCCCAAAATTATCCAATCCACAATTACTGATGTGAACAAAAGAATAACATGGAGGAGAAGAGTATAAATCCTGGAGGTACGGGCAGTGGTGGGATTCAGATAAATTAACAACAGGTTCTATGTCCTAATAACCTAAATTAACAACAGGTTCTATGTCCCGTTAGTAACCAGTTCTCAGAACCAGGTGCTCATTAGCAAAAGGTTCTATAGAACCTATGAGAACCTTCCTGAAGCCCACCACTGTATATAGGGAAGGGCCACCTGGGACTGTTTTGGAGGAGACTTCTCGAAATGGTAACATGAATGAATGGAAACACGCAGGAAGAGAAGCACCTCAGAGCAGTGTTTGGCTGAAGGAAGGGGACAGAGGTCTGGCAGCCTTGCTGCCTGTTCAGAAGGACAGAATAATGAGTCCCACAATCTCTCCAAAGAAGTCCCTACAGTGGTTCTTGAGCATTTCAGCCCAGGAGCCCCTTCTGACAATAGTCCGGGACTGCCCTGCATAAGTGATATCATGGCTGAAAGTGACATCAAACAGGAAGAAATCCCCATTGTGTTCAATGAAACTTACTCCCAGAAAAGCTGCCCAAGTGCCCCATTTCAAGATAGTGTCATCCAGTGCTAAATTCCAACATGGCAACACACAGCTTTTTCATGACCCGCCTGAAATAAAGTCACAAACCCCCAAGGAGGTTGTGACCCCCCCCCCCACTTTGAGACCCACTGCCTGGAGAGTCCCCATTCTTCACAGTCTTTCTCAGCATCAGGAAGGAAAAAGGGAAAGGAATGGGAGATCCATGTACCTCTTCAAGTTCTTTTTAACATCCTGAAAGGAAAAGAAAGAGAACTCAGCAAGTGCCCCAAGGAAGTCCATCTTGTCAGACCATGCATGGAGATGCTCTCTGGTCCTCCAGTGTTCATTTGGTCGGGATGCATTTTGCACACTCCCTACAAGGACTGAGCATGTCACTGGTAGGAATATCATTGCGTATCTGGGGTTACGTGGGGGAAGTATAGGTTATATACTGCACTATAGGAGTTTTTCCAGTACTGAACAGACCATGGAAGCCGCCTTTGGTGCCATTCTGGGTAGCTTGAGCAAAGCAGAAGAGACATCTCCATTTTGCTCTAGGTTCCAAGAATGGCTACAAGGGGGAGAAAGGGGCCTGCTTCCATGGTGCATTTAGGCACTATAGTGCTATTACCCCTGAGAATTCCTCCTGGTCTCTCTCTATCACCAGCAACAGCAATAAGCATCTGACACTGATACTTTAGGTGTTTCTTTAGCAGCCAGCCAGTGAAATCAATCAGTCCTACTAAGGAGCTAATGATCCTATAACAACTTTGTATACTGAACAACACCTCAATATCACAAGGGGATACTTAATACCAAACAACTTCTGACCCAGCGAGGGGCTTGATTCTGGCCAGAGGCCTCGTGTCAAACAGTACCTTAATCAGAGCATGTATATAGTAGCAGTTAAATGACCAAGATTAAATTTAAATTCTTCTCCAGCCAGGGGTGGATCCAATGTTTTTTGTTTGGGGAGGGGGCCATGAGCATTATCAACTCAAGGTCAGTTCAGCCAGGATGGTTGATGCGGGCTCTGAGGTGAACTTTATGTCCTCCATTGTCAACATTCACAGGAGCTCGGATCCACCAGCTGGGCAGACCTGGGTTCGTGGAAGATGTGGTGTCAGTGGCTTGTTTGCTGGGCAGGTTCATCTGGTCTTTCATCTGGACCTGGTACTCAGATCTACCTGTCTGGTAGACTTAGGCTCCAATTCTCTATGTTCCAGTCAGGTAGACATCTTGGGCTGTTTCTAATCTCCACAGATGCCCTTTCCCTCTGGTGTCAGGATATATTGGGCCATGAACACATAACCCATCTTTGGATCCACCTCTGTTCCCCAACCCCTCTCATACTCAGTAAGAAACTGTTGAAAATGTAGTTCATGATGTCTTAAACTACTGTAATGCACAATATTTGGAGCTGCACTTGATAGCCTGTGGAGTTTAGCAGATCTGACCTTACCTGCAGGAATTCACTGGCTGGCTGCTGACTCTTCTCCTCCATCTCCTGGATGAGGTTTTCCAGAGAGGAGAGTTCCCTGCAGAGTCTGGCCAGGTGCTCGTCCCTCCTTCTTGCAACCTCCTTCTCCAGCTCTTCTATCTCGGCCAGGAGGATTTTCTCCTGCTCTTCCAGAAACTGGTGCATTTGTTGAAACTCAGCCATGGTCTTTTGTCTATCTTCTTCTGTTTGATTCTGTAACAAGTATATATAAAGAAAAGAATGGTGAGTTAGTTATTTTTTTTCTGTAAAGTGCTTTGTTCACATACCTTTATAATGGTATGTAGAGAAAAGGTGAAAGGCGGTAGAGGCAGAAGTGCTGCCTCCACCTAAGCAGTAGAGGCAGAGTGCTGCTCGCGGTCAAAGCTGGCAAACCAGGAATGAAAACAGCAGCCATTTTCAAAAGTAATGTATTAAAATATTTACAGCAGCAGAAGGAGAGATGGAGAAGTCTTCCAGAGCACAGTGCAAACACAGTAGATAGTCAATGAACTTTGATACACACTCTCTCCAACCAACAGCTCTGGGGGGGCCTGCAAATATAAAGCTGTGGAGGATTTAGAGGAACAGAGCTGCCTCCTCCTTTGACATGTATTTTCTAATCCATGTCATCAGAAACAGGTTCATATATCTATCCTCTGCTCACCCGTTGTGACACTCACAAGCAGTTCTTGACTTTTATTTTCTGTGTCTGTTTTACACAATAGGATATTTTCTTTTTCTGCCCTTAAGAACTTCAGCCTGGTACAGATCTGTTCCTGGTGAGAAATGAAAGTTCAAGTTTATATCCTTTGGAAAGATATCTGAGACAAGACAGACAAGCTAACTGGATCACGCTAACTGGACCAATTTGGTTTTTTCCGCCCCAACTTCCTACAATTCCCCCCTCCCCAAATCCCTCAGGGTTTTTACTCCATCATTGTAGAACTTACATTATAGAAATAGATCAAGGAAGAGCCCATTACAACCTCTCTGGGAGAGGCATGGCACTCAGGTAACAAGGAGGCCTAGATAGGATTCCTTATTGATATCTGGAATTACCTTCTCCACACTATCTACCCACAGTATTTATATACCACTTTTCAACTAAAGAATTGGGGAGAGTCTTGCTTACCTGAATGGTGGGTCAGTGTCTATATAC
The DNA here is from genome assembly GCA_030015325.1 of Cryptoblepharus egeriae. Taxonomy (NCBI): domain Eukaryota; kingdom Metazoa; phylum Chordata; class Lepidosauria; order Squamata; family Scincidae; genus Cryptoblepharus; species Cryptoblepharus egeriae. The sequence goes on from JAREYC010000002.1 coordinate 10,391,010, forward strand.
AATTTGGAGGGTGAGAGTGAGTAAGCGTGTATGGCCTGGAGATTGAGCCAACCTTCTAAACAGGTTGGTGAATGGATCCGGCTCTGTGGTTGGTTGGTAGCGTAAGTGGATCTCCTTGTGCCATGGGTGATTGGGCGTACCAGATCGATATGATGGGTAGTCTAAGAAAGTCCGTGTTCCACTCTCTTAGAGGTTGGAAGGACTCAGGTGAGAGGCAGAGATAAGACCTCCTGCTGTCCATGGAGCTGGACAACTGAATTTTAAAGAGGGATTGTGGCAGCATTACTGGACTAGTGGGACAAATGGCATGTGCCAAAACATGTGTGTTTGGCTAGTTGTGGCAAATATCCTGCAAATATCCTTCCTTTGCCCCTAATATCCTGCAATAGGGAAAAAATAGCAGCTGCAAAAAGTGTCTCATAGGCTGAGCATAAGTCCTTTGGGAAGTAGGGCTACCAAAGACAAAAATGGATCCATCAGTTGTCATCACTTTGGTCTTTTCAATTTTTTTTTAAGCCTAACTCCCCCAGTTTCTTGGTCTGGTCACTGAGCTGGAGACCACCTACTAAAGAGTAAAGCCTGATATTGGGCATTTTCACTTTCCCGTAGAGATCAATGCATATTTTTAGTTTTTTGGCCATAACTTTTGATAGAAAGGAGATATTTCAAAACTGATTTTTGTATTGGATTCTGCTCTTCAATACGAATCCAACAACATATGACACGATGGGGTACTGCACACCATTGCAAAGTTTCAAAAAGAAGCCCTTTTGGAGGGCAGGAGGCTGATAAAGAGGAAAAATTCGGAAATTTCTGGTCCTAGGGTCACCCTGTGATGCACCCCCAGGCTGACCCCCAACTTTGAGAACCGCTGCTCCATTCATTCTGCAGGGAAAGGAAGCCTCCCAGCCGAAACAAACCAAAGCTGAAGCCTTTCTTAGACAAGATAATTGCTCTCTTGTAGAGGAAAACGCTCAATGTATCACTGACTGTGGGAAAGATACCTCGGGGTAGTGGTAAAAATGGCCTTCTGGAAGGACCTCAGGCTCAGTCCCCTCACGCCTCACTTGTTTCCAAAGAGTATAACATTCTGTTGTCTGCCACCATTCGTCGGGTGCTGGTGGCATATGTGCCATTCTGTGTGCCTAATTAATTTTTTTGGGGGGGATGTGTGGAAATACATCATTAATTCCTCATCCATTTTTTGGAAACTGCTATCCAATGAGGAGAGGCACGATGTAATTCTCTGGCACCCATGACAGTGATGCCATAAAATAACATGACATTGTGCCACATGATGCCACTTCCAGATTCTCTCTAAAACGAGTGGCTTGTTGCAATGGCTTCATTGCAATGGCTTCACTTGCCCCTTCCTTCTCTTGGAAGTGGTGCTTTCAGAGTAGAGGGAACAGTGTGCATGAAGCTGCTAGAGCCATTGAAAACAATGTGCTAGACAAGATGCTGTTATGTATACTGAATGGGCCTCAGTTAATCTTCAGATATGGTTAATTTATCTTGACATCCATGTCTGGGAAGGGTCCATCTTCAGAATACACTTCCACACAGGTCTAGGATGGGGTTAGGCTTCACACACCCTTCCTCCTGTTCATGTGGCTTCCCTGGCCCTTCATCCTCCTCTAGAAGATTATCTGTGTCCATCCACCTCCCAGTATCTTCCTTATGGGCTTCTGAAAGTTTTTTTCAAGTCCACTCTCACTCTACTGGGCATCATCCCCACTTTCACCTCCATGGGTCCCCTGCCAAGGCTTCCAAGGCTGATCAGCACTTTGGGACTGCCCAGGATGTCCCTTGGCAGTTCCTGTCACTGGCTGCGCCTCCAGCCAGGACAGCAATAGCAGAGTTGTGGGAGTGTTCCAGTTTGGCTGGGTTGTCCTGGGGCAAATCTGGACCTGCGAAAGTGCCATTTGTAGGAGGCTAAAAGGTTACTTGAAAGTGGAGAAATCTAATTTTCTTATTTTGCAGGCTTGATGACCACGGAAGTGTCTTTGGACAATGCTGGCTCTAAAGGCTTAGAAACGGGGATGAACACTGCACCCCGGAGTCGGACACGACTGGCAGTTAAGGGGGACCCTTAAGTAAAGTAAGTAAAGGGGGACCTTTACCTTGGAGGCAGGGTTGGCATTCCAGGAGGCCAACTAAAGCAGTTGCCTTAGGCAGCAGGTTGGTGGGTGACAGAGAGGAGGAGAAAGGTGGAGTGGAGGGCTGAACAGAACAGTGAAGCATTGGAGGAGAAGAGCCTGGCACATTACTGGGTAAGGGGGTCAATGGTTGGCTCCAGCATGTTCACACCTACTCTAAAGAAACGGTTTTTAATGAGTGATAGGACATATAAAGTTTAAAAATAGCCATTTAAAAGTGGCTGCCAGATCGGCATAGAACCAGTTGTTAATTTCTTTGAATACCATCACTGAAGAGGGTAGCACGTGACATGCCAGGGTCAGGCATAAGGAGGTCTTGGACCAGCCATACCTGCAGAGAGGAATCGTATTGTATCAGAATCATGTGTTAGAGGATTTTGCACAAAACAAGCACATGTTTTGAGTCAGATTAATCCATGTCTGTGTTCAGTATGACAACCTCTCAGTCATGCTGAGTTGTGATGTTTGTTCCTATGAAGAATTGGATGAGGGAGGAACAGGCAGATGCAAAGTCCAGTTGTTCATTTCCTACCTTGTACTCCTGGCAAGCTTCCTCCTGCCGCACCACCTTGTGACCTTCATGCTCCTTGGATCTGTTGCACACCATGCAGATGGGGGCTTTGTGGTCCTTGCAGAAGAGCTTCAGGGGCACCTGGTGCTTCGGGCAAATTCTATCCACTCCTTGGTCCTGAAGACTGAGCTTCTTGGTTATTTCCACTACATTTTTCAGCTGCCGGTTTAGGATGAGGTTCTTTTGCTGAGCGGTTTCCCTGCACTGGGGACAGGAGACAACCAAGGAATAGCTCTCCTCCTCCCCCCAGTTCTGGGCCAGGCAGGCTTGGCAGAAATTGTGCCCGCACTCTGCAATGGTCACAGGGTCCTGAAAATAGTCCAGGCAGATGGCACAAGTCAATTCCTCACAGAGATCCTGGAGGGGACTCCTAGCTGCTGCCATGGCTCCTGACACTGGAAAGCTGGAGTCACTTTCGATTTCTCCCTTGAGTCAGCCAAGGGGTGTTTCCTCTCCTGGAAATGGACGAGCACCCCTTACCTTGATCCCCTTGCCTCTCACTTTAGCTGGTGGTGCAATCCTTGCAGTCCTGTTTCTTCTCCCCGAACGTATGCTTGGGGGCCCAGAAGTTCCTGTGCTCTTATCTTGCATCTTCAGTACTTTTTCCTCCAGTGTAAATCGCCATTATCAGCAACGGACACCTGTGTTGGCCCAAGTTACCAAGCCAGGGACCTCTCCAATGATGTGTTGCAGCAGAACAATAATTGCTTCAATGGAATTACTCTACAGTTGCCTTTTGAATGTCTCTTTCCACAAGGTGGGTGGACTAGGACTAGCATACCTTGGAAGTGGAATGTTCCAAGTACAGGATCTTTCAGGCACTGAATCAACAACCTGATGTTTGCACAACCAGTACTTTGCCCTGAACTGCAAGCCCCCAACCTGTGTGATCTTTCCGAGACAGGGAAAAGAAGGAAAAGCCCTACACCCAGAGGACCAGTGGAGTGTTTGCCTTCAGCAGTGGATGGGGTGGTGGAAAACAGCTGAGAGGAGAGTGTCCTGCATCTGTCCACTGCCTCTCCTGGCCAGCCTTGCTGCATTGCCTACCTGCTTTCCTCTCCATTTTTCACTGCCCCCTTTGAAAGGAAATGAGAAGATGCTGGATGTTCTGGCCTCTTCTTTCCAGTACTGTTGCAAAGGATGAGGCAGAACCAGAGGAGATGGTAGAGGTTGCTGTGATGTGGCAGATGGAGGACATTGATCCACTTTTCACCAGCGTGTTCATATGTGCTGAGCAAGAATGGAGTGAGCATGCTAACCCCTAGACCACTGGTTTTCAAACTGTGGGTTCCAACTTGATTTTTGGTCCCTCCCAAAAGTATGCTGGAAAGATCAGATAAGAAACTGTCTCAAAACCTGAAGTAATTCAAATATCAGAATATCAGTTGTCATTTACTCTGTGAATAGCTCAGCTCTTCCAGTTTGCAACCATGTGTCAGTAGAGGGAAATGTCTGTTTCTGGTTATTATTACTTATAAATACTATTTTTTAGATATCCTTTTTTTAAAAAATTGTCTGGTAAGCCTAAGTATTTCATTTTAAAAAGTGGGTCCATGTGCTAAAAAACTGGGAACCACTATGCTAGATGGTCCTGCCCTGGATAAGCACATGAGAGCTGAAACCCTCTATACCAGTGGTTCTCAATCTTCCTAACGCCGTGACCCCTTTATAAGTTCCTCATGTTGTGGGGATCCCCAATCATAAAATTATTTTCGTTGCTACTTTATAACTGTAATTTTGCTACTGTTCTGAATCGTAATGTAAATATCCGATAGGCAGGTTGTATTTTCATTGTTACAAATGAAATGTGTGTTCTGTGCACACACTGAACACAATGGGATTTATTTCAGAGTAGGCATGCATGGGATTGGGCCCTGAGACTGCAATCCTATCCACATTTACATGGGAGTAAAGGCCCCCCTGACTATAATGGGATTTATTTCAGAGTAGGCATGCATAGGATTGGGCCCTGAGGCTGTCAGTCAGCCCCAGTGCGTGTGCAGCTACAACCGGAGGTCTGGCAAGCCTGACCTGGCCCCCCTGCATCAGGTGTCTTTAGGTGACCCCCAGGAAACCTCTAGGTGACCCCCAAAGGGGTCCCGACCCCCACTTTGAGAAACGCTGCTCTATACCATAAGGTTGCCAAGAAAGGACTGCTTGAAGGGCAAGGACAAGAGCAAGCTATTGTACTGCTGGGTCAGGACAAAAAAGGTCCTGTCTATGTATCTGTAATCAGAGCTGAAGTAACCATGGATCATGTAGGCAAGTACACAGGACTTGGTTGGCTGAAGCATGAAGTGTTTGTTTGCATGTGTGAATGCAAATCCTAGTTGTAGCCTCACAGACATAATTTCCACAGTACTCCAGAGTGTTGTTCCTGCAAAATCTATTCACACATTCAAAGGTGAATGATCAGATTCAGGGCCATCAAGAGATCAATTTACATGAATGTAAGCAATGAGGATTAAAAAACATTTCAGGATTTCTTCCACCTGTCAGCAATCTTGCCCACAGGCACCTTTTGTTTTTTTCAATATGTTTGCACCTTATCCGCTATGTGCAAAACTTTGCCGCAGAACACCCCCCTAATGCGCATCATCCCACCCATGTGCAACACTGTGCCGAAGAACATTCCCCTCATGCACAACAACCACAACCCCCCCCATGAGAAATATGCCCTCCATGCACCGTTCCCCCACAACTGTGTGCACCCTACTGGGCAGATGCAGCATTTGGGGTTGGGTATTGATTAGTCTTCAATGTTAAGTATAGGCTGAAAATGTGTTGCACCCCTTTTCAGACCCTTAGTGGTTAAATTTCTCAAAACTGGTTCTTGGTGGGTGCTCCTGTCATGTAAGGAATAACTTCATTGAATTTCATGCTTCTAAGTCCAGAGGTTGGGGCAGAGCATCCATCAATCAGGGTTTCATCAATGTAAAGTACAGGGAGGAAAACATGCTGCGCGCGCCCCATTTCACCCCTTCCTGTTGGAATTTCCAAAAACCGATTCTTAGTGGGTGTCTCCATCTCGGAAAGAACACCCTTCCCAAATTTCACGCTTTTAGGTGCAGCGGTTTTGGCTGGGCGTTAATGAGTCAGTGAGTGAGTCAGTGAGTGAATCAGTGACTTTTCTGTTTTACATATATAGATAAACATAACATTTGTATTTTAAGAAAGGCTTTGGAAAAATAGTTCTGCCAGCTGGTTGTGTTGAGCTCTGAAACATCATTAACTCTCTTGCATCTTTGACAGCACAGGTTTGCAAGTCTCTAAGCACTTCCTTTAAAAATAATAATCAGAACTATGAATTGGGAAATAATGAGAAATAAATTGAAAATTTGATCGTTATCAGTCATGTACTCTTGAAAAAAGGAAACCAGTCAAGATTTTGGCTGCAGCATTTGGCACCAGTTGTGACTAGAGATCCCAGAAAAAAAGAGGGATTCTGCCTACAATGTCCCAACAGCCTCGCTGAATAGAAACAATAAGGGAGGTATATGGCCTATATCCTAAAGTGAAATTAAGCCCCTTGCTCTGGAGCAGTTAAGATGACTTTCCATAACACTAGAGGGTGACGTAACTGCAAGGACCCGTAACTGCTCTGGATTTAGCCCTTTGTTTCTCTCCTTTGCAGAGAGAAGTGAAATGAAGATTGAATGCAGAATTGTGGGACATGAAAAGAGGTGACAATACTGGGCAAAGACTGGGTTACCCTAATGGAACTCTCAAACTGTGGGTCATGAGTCCATGTAAGATGGGTTGTGGATCAGTGGGGTGATCAAGCACTCTTCTAATTTTCTGGTAACCCCCAAAACTCATCGTCTCTAGTGTCAGTGATTTGTGACTTTTGCACAAATCTCATTGTAAATGGTCTAGGAAGGCAGGTAAGTTGGGGGGATCTTTTGGGGGGTTGGTAGGGAAAGGTGAGGGGATCTAGATAGATAGGGAATAATGGTGAGGGGATCTAGATAGATAGGGAATAATGAGTGAGACACAGGCATGCAGCAGGAGGGACCAGATCTTGTGCGTGTCTACTTTGGAGCAAGTCTTCAAGCCAGGGAAGGCTGCTTAGGATTGCAATTGTGCCAGGGTGACCAGATGCCAAACCTAAAATTCCTGAACCCCAAGGCCAAAATTCCTACCCTACAGGGCAAAATTCCTACCCTCCCAAGCCAAAATTCCTACCCAAAATTCCAAATTGGCAATTTAAAAAAATGCCAAAAATGTATTTTTTTGTTTTTATATTTTGATTTTTACTTTCTTGGCCATAACTTTTGATAGGAAGGAGATATCTCAAAACTGATTGTTGCATTGGATTCTGCTCTCCAATACGAATCCAACGACATATGACATGATGGGTCAAGGTGCTCCAGGATTGGCCCTATCACAGGATTGGCCCTAAGATGCACAGACATTTCCCTTCCCCCTCCCCCTTTGGGGAGAAAAAAGTGCATCTTAGAAGCTGGGAAATACGGTATGTATTTATGATTATCCAGGGGTCCTCAACCCCTGATCCGCAGTTCAGTGCTGGTCCACAGTTCCTTGGCCACCAGGCCACACCAGGACAACCCTGGACAGGAGGCAGAAAGCCCTGGCTGTTCTCTGAGGCAAACTGCGCAGGCACGACCTAGTGCTAGGTTGCGCCTGTGCAGTCTGTTCCAGTTGTGTCCCAGTCTGTCCCATACGCATCACTCCCAGGCCACGCATCACATCCCATACACATCACTCCCGGGCCTTTTTTCCCTACAGACATGGGCCGTGGTCCTCACAACACTGTGGTAATCCTTCTAATCTGGAGAGGAAAACCAGCAAAATCTGTGAAGAAGACCCTGTGACTGTCTCAGGGAGAGAGCCTCAGGTGGGCTTTATGCACATAAAAGAAAGGATATAGGGTCTCTCCACGGAATGAGACTCCTGAGTAAGTATAGAGATGGAGTCCTGTATCAGCATCGATAAAGGAAACCTTCCCATCACCACAGTTCAGAATCACTTGGATCCTATTGAGTTCCTGACTTAGGGACAGAGGAGTGGAATCAGGGGGATTAAAAACTCTGTACTGATTTCCCCACTCCCCCACTGCCCAGATCCCTTCCTCAGGACAAAGTCCAAGGGAGCCCTTTCTCCTCACAGATCTTCTGGCAACCCCCACAGCCCATCTTCCCTCACTTTCCACTGTGACTTCCCAGTAGTGACTGCCTGCAGTGAAGCCCACACGGCCCAGCACAGAAGGACAATCGTCAAATCTCTCTGGATTGCCAGGCAGTGCATGATGTGTGCGACTCCATCTCACACTTTTGAGGTCCTCAGACAAGATGAGGTAGGGATGAACCGTTTCTGGATCTAGAGTCACATTTGATGCTGAGGGAGAAGAAGATCCTGGAGAGAGAAGGAGAAAGAGAAGAAAAATGAGGAGATTCATCTGGACCCACAGGGAGAGGAAAAACACTCTTCTCTCAGTTTTGTCCATATTTTATATTTTGTGCCATTCCTGTCCTTCCAGACAGCCTAAAAGAAGCAAAAAATTCCCCTAAGAGTAAGACACTTGCAGTATCTCTCTACTGGAAAGTATATGGCTCCTGACAAGAGTAAAAATGGCTTACACTTCCCCTGTGAACTGCTCCTTTCTGACTTGCAGGAAAATGAGACTGTTGAGAATAAAGCTTTTTGTGTGCACTGTCCTTGTATTATTATTATTATTATTATTATTATTATTATTATTATTATTATTATTATTATTATTATTATTATTATTTGCTGCCAGAATTATAATACAAGAACAGCCTGCTGGATCAAGGCCAAGAACACATCTAGCCCAGCTTCGTGTATCCCACAGTGACCCACCTGATATAGCCCACATCTAGCCGAGCTTCGATGTATCCCATGGTGACCCACCTGGTGTCAAGACAAGATACCTGCATCCTATTCCTTGCTCCTACCATTGGGAAAAGGAGAAAAATGAAGATTCCCCCCTCCCAGGACAAGAAGCTAAGAAAGAGTACATGTCCTGGTAAAAGAAGACATAGTGTCACCCTGCACTGCATCGGAAGAAGTTAGTCCAATTGACTTGACGCTTGCACTGCCACAAGGAATGGTTGGTTTCATGCTGCTGTTAGAGCTTATGGAACCAAGTCCTAATTGCTGGAAAATCAGGAGAAAGAAAGCAAGAGGGAAAGATGAAGCCAAGTAGCGACACAGTTCCACAGGTGAGGGAGACAGAGTCAAGGGTTGAGACAGGGAGCCTCCAAACTTCTTCTGCTTTCTGGAAAATATTCTGCCCCCATTTTCCTGTTGGTGGCATTGCACCCATTTTACAACTGTTTTTGTTTTCCTCTAACTCAAGATTGTTCAATTTTCTAGGAATTTCTACTCATCCCCTACATTTGTTTCAGCTCCCTTTGGCCTGGCAAGTCCTGTCCATACAACCCAACATATGCAGTCACATATGCAGAACTTTGCACATCACTCTGCATTACCTTGCTTCAATTGCTTCATGACTCCCTCCAGAAGAAGTCTTTCATCATCTAATCCTCTGATTCTGAAGGTCAGCTCAGGAGGAAAAGCCACAGGATTCTCAAACACATCCATCTTCTCATATCTAAAGGAGGAGGGAAAAACTGATTCCACGGTCCATCCAATTTAGAATTACTGACTGGATAAAAAAAGACATCATAGAGGATAAGAGCAGAAATCCCGGAGGCAAAGACAGGAGAAAGAAAGTTCTGGGGAGGAGGCTTATCTAGCTATGGCAATGTAATTGGATTTAAAATGCATCATGTACAGAAGCATCAGTGCATGTGAGGGAAAGGGATGAAGATCTGGCAACTCTGATGGATGTGCAAATTTAATGTATTAAAGAGCAGCCCTGAGTGGAATAATGGAATTGGGGAATCCTGCATTCTCTCCCCAAGAGCCACGTTCTTCACAGACCATTCCCAGCATTAGAAGCAGGAAAGGGAATGAATAGGAATCACGTACCTCTCCAAGGTCCTTCTAATATCCTGAGAAAAAAAGAAAAGAAAAATACCTTTAGTGCTGCCACAGGAAAATCAGTCTATTCAGAACTGCACAGAAATGCTCCCCGGATGGTCCTCCCTTGTGCAGTTAGCACAAGGTGATCCATCTTGCACATTGTACTCAAGGCATGGGCTGTTTCTACCCCCACTCACCTGCAGTAGTTCACTTGCGGGCTGCTGGCATTTTTCCTCCATCTGCTGGATGAGTCCTTCCAGGGAAGACAGTTCCTTTGTTAGTGTGGCCATGTGCTCATCTTTTCTGGCTGCAGCTTGCTTCTCCAGCTCTTCCACTTGAGAGAGGAAAAGCATCTTATGGTCCTCCAGAAGCAGTTGTAGCTGGTTGAATTCAGCCACTGTCCTGAGCATCTCTTCTTCTATCTGACCCTACAAGAAACAGATGGAAAAAGAAGAAAAGGAGAGAATTTGAGGAATATTGTCAGTCTTTGCAGGTAGATTGTGGGGAAAATAAAAGCTAAAAACAATTCATTCATTCATTCATTCATTAGTTTCAAGAAGGCTACATGCTGGCTGCACACAAGGAAAAGGAAGACAATGAAGATTTTTCCCCCAGGACACAGGTCTAAAAAAGAGGACATGACCTGGAAAAAGAGGAGGTATGGTTACCCTGTCCTAATGTGAAGCTATGTACCCACTGGGACACATTACAGGGCCACCCATCCAAGGAATCTCAGTTTTTGCAGATATCAACTAGAAGAGGAGAAGCCAAACACCATCTTTAATTAGCCTTTAGTCAACATGATCGGGAAGGGCTGGCCAGGTAAACTCTTTGGCCTTCTCTATCATGCCTCAATATGGGTTCTAATGGCTGTTCACTTCTAATCCAACAGGAACACTTACAAGGAGATCTTCACCTTCCTTTTCAATTCTTGCTTTTCTTGCAAGAATGAGCTCTCTCTTCTTCCTCAGAACTTCTAGACAGCGACACAATTGGCTCTGAAAGAAAAAAAAACAAAGTTTCTGATGGGATTATTTTTTTGGGGGGGGGGTTCTAGAGATACATTTTAACTCTCCATATGAATAAGAAGGAAGTTGTGACATCTGCTTCCTCCTTGGATTTCAGTGTCTTCTGTGCAGGTCTCTGGACGTGGTATCTGACATAAGCAGAAGGAGATTGTGTCTACAAGTTAATTCAGTTTGTGTCAAGCTCTTCCAAAGATGGGAAGAATGCCCTAACACCTCTCTTTGTGTCCAGGCCTAATAGGAGGACTCCCATTAGAGCAGGGGTCCTCAAAGTACAGCCTGCGGGCCGAATCCAACCCGCCAGGAGCTTCAATCCAGCCCACCGGGCTTTTGGGAGATTTGGGGGTGCTTTGTGGGCACTGGGCGGGGGGGAGGTTCAAGGCTGCTGCGGCGAAGATACGCCCGTCACAGCAGCCCTGTGTAAAGGGAGAGAGCCCCTCTGGGCTCTGGAATTTGGGCAGCTTCAAGCTGGCCCTTAAAATTTTTTTTTTAATGTTGCGTGTGCAGCTGGAGCTCCATGTGCACTTTGTCTGCCCCAGGGGTTCCGGCTGGTGCGTGCACCTCCCACCGCTCTCTCGTGGCCACCCCAGCCAGCAGGGGCTTCAGGTTGGAGCACACACCTCTCACCGCCCTTGTGCGGCTGCCCCACTTGCCAGGGGCTTGAGGCTGGCATGCCTGCCTCCCGCCGTTCTCTCTCGGCCACCCCAGCCAGGAGGGGCTTCAGGTTGGAGCGCGCACCTCTCACTGCCCTTGCACGGCCGCACCAGCTGCCAGGGGCTTACTTCTGAGTACACAAGCAGAGAGCTGGGCTATTAAGGCCACCCTCCCATCCACTTTTCTGGGAGTAAGCCCCATTGACTCTAATGGGCCTTACTTCTGAGTACACAAGCAGAGAGCTGGGCTCTTAAGGCCACCCTCCCATCCACTTTTCTGGGAGTAAGCCCCATTGACTCTAATGGGCCTTACTTCTGAGTAGAGAAGCCGAGAACTGGGCTATTAAGGCCACCCTCCCATCCACTTTTCTGGGAGTAAGCCCCATTGACTCTAATGGGCCTTACTTCTAAGTAGAGAAGCCGAGAGCTGGGCTATTAAGGCCACCCTCCCATCCACTTTTCTGGGAGTAAGCCCCATTGACTCTAATGGGCCTTACTTCTGAGTACACAAGCACAGAGCTGGGCTATTAAGGCCACCCTCCCATCCACTTTTCTGGGAGTAAGCCCCATTGACTCTAATGGGCCTTACCTCTGAATAGACATGCAAGGGGCTGAGCTTACTTTCCTGGGAGTAAGCCCCACTGACTCTAATGGTTCTTACTTCTGAGTAGACCAGATGTCGAACGCAAAATTCCTGAACGGCAAGCTCAAAATTGAGGTGAGCTTGTGTTTGTGTATGTGTGTGTAAGAATGCATGTGTTCGTGTGTGAGAGTGCATGGTGTGCATGTCAGTGCATGTCACTGACATTCCTTGTGTTGCTGCAAATTGCTTTGAGGGAGTCTTACATGTCTGGGTCAGAATCATGTATGTTGAAAGGTTTTAAATTTAAAAAGTGTTGAAATTAAGTACAGGAAAGCAATACAAGTATTTTTGCTTCATTTTAACATGTCCTACATTTTGTCCTTCATTTTTGGGGTGTCCTACAAATTTTTTAAGTGGGTAGGAATTTTTTAAGTGGGTAGGTGCTGCGCGTGATTTCACAGGAGCAAGGGAGGGGGCTCGCCGGGAGGAAGTCTGGTCCCTGACAGTGTCTGAGGGACCATGAACCGGCCCCCTGTTTAAAAAGTTTGAGGACCCCTGCATTAGAGAGATGTCAACTACTGGAGAAGGCAAACACTTTCCTGCTGCTGGGCTCAGTTTTCCATCAATGGTTTCTCTTCAAACAAGCTACATGCGACATGTTATAGCCATCAGTGGCCCTTGAGATTAGTATTCACTCACCTTGCATTCCTTGGCAGCCTCTTCCAGAAGCAGGACAGTATGACATCGATGTTCTGGAGATCGCTCACAATGCACACACACCATTTCCTGATCTTCTTTGCAGAACAGATTGAGTTTTTCCTTATGACTCACACATAAATGATCTTTTCCTGGAGCGTGTGGTAGACATTTAATTTTCTCTGCTATATTAGCCAGTGGCCAGTTTGGTCGGATATTTTCTTTTTTAATTTTGGCTTTGCAAAGGGGACACTCCACGTCTTCACCCAGATCTTCCCACGTCTTCCAGTACTGGGAGATGCAGCCCCTGCAGAAGTTGTGGCCGCAATCTACAGACACTGGGTCTTTTAGGTACTCCTTGCAGATGGGACAGTTTACTTCTTCTTCTACATTTGATAGTGAGGCTGAGGCCATGGCTGATGAAGTCTCCGTGGATGGATTCCTATAACATTTTTTATCCAAGCACAAAATTTATTTGATTTGGGGACTTATCTGCCACCCTCAACCTTTCATGTATGTCATGAAAGCCCCACCTAGAACTCTGTCAGTACCATTTAGCAAGATTGTCTGACTACAGCCCTGCCTCCTACTCCCCCTAAATAATAGATTAAATAAGATTAAAGAGATATATTTTCCCTTCAATTTCCTTCCAATGTCTAAGGAGCTTCAGACACACAGAGCTGGGGAGGCAAGACCAGAGAGAAGTCTCCAGACTTCAGGAATTCTCTCTCTCTCTCTCTCTCTCTCATGCTGCATGCTTCAGACTAGGCAAGACAGAGATGAGTAGAGCCCATGGAACAGAGAAGGGACATAAAATAAGTAAAGTATCTTATGTTTTGTTGTATGTTATTAGTCCTTCCCATCCAGAAGGCTGCAGATCTGAGTCGCCTCCGCTTTCACTAAACCGAGTGGGGATCCAGACTCAGCCTAGCCTAGGCTTTTGTATTGGCTTCCCTGCAGATGTCATTCAGGGGACATTTCTTTGACAGAACTCAAGCATATTTGTCCAAATCATTTGGCAGGAGGGCCATTTCACATCTCTGGCACTGTGTTGGGGGCCCAGAAAATTTACATAAATTTACATAAACAAATATATTAGAGAGAATTTACATGAATGAATGAATGAATGAATGAAAATCAGTTCAGTTTCTAACATAGAAAAAGGTGATCTTCAAACCAGTTCATAAGTATTTCTATACACAGACAGAGGAGGAGTGTGCAGCCTCCCCAGCCTTTCCCTCCTCTGCTGGTAGCAGAGATCCCCTTTCCTCTGGAGGATTACAAGCTTGCCCACAGACCAGATGGAGGGGTTTGGCCATGGGTTACATGGAAGCTTGCCACGGCAGCATATGGTCCCAGGGCTGGGGTTAGGACACTCCTGATGTAGATGCAAACCACCTGCTGGGAGAAAAGCAAAAAGGGAGGATGGTGTCTTGTGGCTCATGGCATAGCAGCATAGCAAGAGGGGGTGCAAAGCACTCAGTTTTGCAGGGAGCCTCATCATGGTCATCCTCATCATGGTCATCTGATGAGTCATCCCATCATCCTCAGGTCAGCCTGAGGCAGTTTATAGCTGGTGCAAGTCAGCACTGACCGATCAACATGAATCAGGTCCAGGAAGGGAGTTAGGATTTAGGGATGCCACTGATGACAATCTGCCCACTCTGTTCCATCTCCTCCTGGTCTGCCATTTTGTGCCACCCCCTCATTGCCTGCCTCCTATCCCCTGCTTGGTCTTACTTGCTTTGGTGGGAACGCCTGATCTTTTTTAAAAAAAATTTTTAATTGATGCATTGTATATTTACATATCAATTTTTCTTATATTTACATCATTATACATAAACATCATTTCCCCCCTTTATATTCCCACCCCCCTTAAAGAAAAGAAAAAGCAACCATCTAATTTTATAACTTCAGCCATAAGCACACCTTTTGGATTCTGACAAAAATAACATTGTTGGTCCCCCTTCTCTTACCCATTTTATGTATCTCAACCATTTATTTCTTATCTCTAATTTATTTTTTCCCCACAATATTTTTACCCTGTCACAATATTGACATTTTATCTGCTTGTATCAATTCATATAAATATGAATTCCATCTTTCCAGAGTCCATTTTGAAGCATCCTTCCACCCATATGCTATGACTGCCTGCGCAGCTAAAATCATAACTTTAAATAAATTCTATTCAGGTTTTTTTACTTTATTGTTTCCCAATATTCCCATAAATAGAATTTCCCCCATCATTTCCAACTTAATATTACATAAATCCTCCACCTTTTCCAAAACTAACTTCCAAAATTGATTTGCCTTAGGACATTCCCACCAAAGATGTAAATAATATCCCTTCTCTCTTTTACTTGTTGGAACGCCTGATCTAACCTTGTGTGGACTGTGCAGCATCAGAAGGCTGCACACACTTTCTCCCCCTTGCTCCCAAAATGGGTGGCACAGATCCAAGTTGAAGTCAACAAAATATCTGGAGCCCAAGCTTTAGGAGGAGGGCATCAGTGGTACATATACAGTACAAAACAAGTAGTGGAAAGGGGCAATCAAGCCTCTTGCCCCAGGATTCATACCAGCTCAGTGGCCTTCGATGAGACCCATCTGGGTAGCAGAGACTTGCATCAGTGTCAGGGGGAAAAAATTTCTTGCCTCGGACACCTCGGTGATCCCCCGCATGATGCAGTGAGCACTCAACTGGGGTGGCTGCATGCCAGGGTGCTGCCACTCTGCACACCAAGCATCTTTCCATTTACCTGTTCAGGGGCCAGATCCAGACAGAGTACAGCAGCAAGCTTGTCCTGGTGCCTCCTTGTCCTGCTGTGAAGGGCCAAGCCACCGTTCTGGACTCTTGTTTTCTGGTTTTCAGCTGGAAGGCTTCTCCACGCCCTTTACTAATCGAAAGTCAACGTATCTTGTAAATCAAGTTTCCTTTGTTGATACTGGAGCGTTTCCGCCTTTAAAATCAATGAAGGTGATACACTGCTCTAGACTGAACTGTTGCAGTGGCCACAAAGGAAATCAGAACTGTGGCTTGCATGGGTTGGAAGCTCCTTCCTCCTGGGCTGTGCTTTTGTGAAAGCGTGTCAGAAAGTGCACACTTCCCCCAGCAATGCATCCAAACTGTCAGATCTCTGGCTGTTCTTCTCCTTGTTGATCTTAGTCCTTCGGAGTGTGCAAGCATATCACGACATGAAAAAACTATGCAGGGTGGAGCGATAACCTTATTGTGAAATTTATAAAGCCTCTTGCTTTTCCTCTTGCATTGGGTAGTTTGTGTCCTTTGCTCCATTCCTTTCATGGGATTCATACCTGCAAACCCCTGATGAAGGCACCTGCGGTCCACAAAAGTGCATGTGGTTTGATGCACCAATAAACATGTCTTCAAGGCTGTTTTCACAACAGCAACACTACATGGTTTTGGCTTCCAAGCAGGAATCTACTTTGTATGACTGAAGGGAGATTGAGCATCACTTTGGTGTTGTAAGTAAAAGAGTAATGTAATTTTGTATGCAAAATGTAATCTTGGCTCATAAAATTAAAAGTTAAGACGATTTTATGTTAGAAAATGTTAGATTTTCATTTTTATTTTTTATTTTTTGCTTAGAAGCTTAGAAACTTTGCTCAGCCAGTTCACTAAGGATTTTGCACTGGGGTATCCAGCAGGTGTGACAACCTCCTAGAACTGGAGAGTTTTTAATTTACTTCTGATCTGGATTGTAAAGTCCTCCTTTTGTTTGCAATATTTCAATCAATTTAATGGCTCTGATCTTTTGGGAACTATTCCATTTTGTCTGGGGGTATCTGGGAGCCATTCCTTTTTTCTCTTACGGAGGCAGGATCAAGGAATTAACGAGAATTTGTTAAATATCTTTATATTGTAAGAATGATGGGTTTAGCCCAGGGAATTGCTTTAGTGGTCCTGGTCCTTGGGCTGTAGGCAGAAGTGGGCTTCAGCAGGTTCTCACCTACTCTATAGAACCTGTTGTTATAAGATGTATGTCTGTAGGACATATAGGACATATGCCTATGGCAATAGGACATAGAACCTGTTGTTAATTTATTTGAATTCCACCACTGGCTGTAGGCGGTGAGCAGTGGCGTTACTAGAATATAGCGTGGGATGCGGCCTGCCATGGGCGCCAGTGCTCCAGGGGTGCCAGAGGGCACTACTGACACTCCTCTGGTGCCCCCCAGTTTTCCCCTCCAACCTGCCCTTTTTGTTTAAAAGAGAAAAAAAAATCCTAATGCAACTTTTTCTTGCAATGCAACTTTTTCTGGTGCTAGAAAGATTGCAATGTGGCAATATAGAAGAATTTTTCCAAGACTTAAATTGCTCAAACTATAGTATACACATAAAGAATACATGGGGGATATAGACATGTTGGAAACAGTCAAAGTCCTCAGGAAGGTGCTGTAACAAGAAAAGCAAAGTTATGAATTTCTGCTGATGAAGGATGCAACTATGGATGTAATGGTGGGCTGTTTAGTCTGCTAGAGAAGTGGGGGGGGGGGTGAAGGAGCCAAGGATCAAAGCAGGAATTATAAATGGTTATATTGCTGAGAAGAATGTATGGGAACCAAGGGGGGAGTTTAGTAACTTCAGGGCCATCCGGAGATGCCTTCCTTGTCATGGGAAAAGGAAGGAGTCAACATGGCTAGTAATTGGATTTATGACACCTGTAAATTCATCTTGGGTTCCCCAGCTGAGGTAGATCAAACAATTAGGGCTCGAGGATGAGAGGCCCCATGATCTGCAGCTGAAGAGGTTTTGGGGGGATATAAGGAGGATGCTTTCTAGAGGTGAGAGAGACTGCTTTTTGGGAAACATCTTGGAAGATCATGGAAAGAGATGATTAAGGTTGGCAGTCCTCCATTTGGACAACAAAGCAACAGATTTTGTAAGACCATGCTACTGCAGAATTTACTGTGTTAGAGAGATTTAGACCCTTTAGCTATTAATTAGCTATTATTATTTTTCCATTTTCTTTGTAAACCGCTTTGTGAACTTGTTAGTGGATACTTAGCTTTCTGACGGACAGGAAGCAGCAGGTGAGGTTGGGGAAAATTACATCTAGTACTTGAACTATCAGCACAGGAGCTCCTCAAGGGTGTGTGCTCTCCCCGTTGCTTTTCTCCCTTTATACAAACGATTGCACCTCTTCAGACCCCTCTGTTAAAATTTTAAAGTTTGCAGATGACACAATGGTCATTGGTCTTATCCGTGATGGTGATGAATCTGCATACAGATGGGAGGTTGAACAACTGGTTCTGTGGTGCAGTAGGAATCATCTGGAGCTTAATTCACAAAAAAACTGTGGAAATGATGGTAGACTTTAGGAAGCACCCCCCTATGCTACTTCCACTTTCCAATTGTTGTAATGTGGTTTCAGTGGTGGAGTCCTTCTAGTTCTTGGGCTCTGTAGTCTCCCAAGACCTGAAATGGTCAACTAACATCAGCAGCATCATTAAAAAGGCTCATCAGAGGATGTTCTTCTTGCGTCAACTGAGGAAATTCGATCTGCCTCAAGAGCTGTTGACCCTGTTTTATAGGGGAATTATTGAATCTGTTCTCTGCAGTTCCATCACTGTCTGGTTTGGCACAGCATCCAAACTGGACAAGAAAAAACTACAAAGAACTATAAGTATGGCAGAGAAAATAATTGGAGTCAGTCTGCCCTCTATGGAGGATCTATATATCGCTCGGGACAAGAAGAGAGCCATGAGTATTGCTGCAGACCCTCTTCACCCTGGTCACATTTTGTTTGAGCTTCTTCCCTCTGGATGCCGATATAGGACTCTGTACACTAAGTCAACTAGGCACAAGGACAGTTTTTTTCCTTGTACCATTAAATTGCTGAACCATCAGCTATGCTGAGGCTACTTTTGAAATCACTGAGGCAGTAACTGATGTATGTTCTGTATGTATTGTATGTACTGTTTGATATTTGTGTGTTGGTGTTTGTATGTCTGCAGCCGTTGCCGAAGCCAAATTCCGGGTATGGAGTTCATACTTGGCAAATAAATCTAAATCTATCTATCTAAATCTATGTATCTAAATACTGGAGATAGCTAGATGGATTTAGATGACTATTGTTTTGTTGAAGTGAGTTCCTTTCAATGCATTGTGCCTGTTTGAATAAAACAAGTAAACTCTCTTTAAAGTGTTTTTAATCAGATTACCTTTCCCGAAGGGGGGGCTAAGTGAAAGCTAGGGGGAGGTGTTTTAAGCTGGACTAACTCAGGTGGCTGAGTGTAGTCTGGATTGTGCACCCCTAAGTAAAAGGGGGTGTGTGTTAGGTAGACCTGGTTAGAAGTCCTTTTGGGGTAAAAGGATCTCTCAGGTGGCCTGGTGGAACAGTGGGGTGTGAAGACCCCCTCGTTCTGAATCACAGGTGCCATTCTTGTTACAATGTTAGATTAGAAGTTTATTGAAATCTGCACTCATTACAGTAATCCTACAACCGTCACATTCCTCTCTCCCAAAAACAGAGGATTAAGGTTATAGGTAAAGATGGAGAGAATGTTAACTAATAGCATATCACATTACAAGATATCACAATCCTAACCTGTGGCAGGATAAAAAGGCAGCTGTTGGGCCGCTTAAATGGGACACCCAGGAACTGGTCAGAGGAGCCCCGAGTCTTCCTTTATCATATCCTTTCACTCCAGGCTGCTCTGTCACCCTGCACCTTCCCCAACTAGTGTAGCTTAAGTCAAGCCTGAGAACCTAATCTTAGGGCGCTTTAAGAACCTAAAGTTAGGGCGCCTGCTCTGCCCTAACTGCTCTCTCCTAACTATTCTGTATCCAGAACATAAAGTTATGCTGCATCCAGAGAGTCAGGAAGCCTGGGCTGCCCTAACTGCTCCAGAGCATGCTAAGTAATTGACACATGGGGAGGACTTGCTCCTGAGGAGACCCCCCTCAGATCACACTGAACAAGGAACAGCTGTGGTGTCTGCCTTATAAGAAAGCCCAGAAGTTCCTGACAACCAGTTACAGCTGCTGTTCGTCTAGTGGAGGGTGGATGTTTGGAGTGGCCTGCTGTATCCTGAGGTCTGTGGGCAGCCGTAGTTTGTTCCATATCCTGAGGTTGAGAGGCAGGGGTTGCAGCCAGGCTGGCCAAGAACTCAGATTTTTGGTCAACACTGCCATTCTTACTCAGGCCTTATCATGGACCCCTATGGGTCTACTCATTACTATACCTGCTCCTGGGGTGGTATAACACTGAGGGCTAGAAGAGGGCATTTCTGCCTTGAAAACAGGCTCTGGATACAGAGTAACTGCTCTGCCCTAGGCAATGCTCAACATGCCCTCAACATGCCTCTCCTGAACTGCTTAGGGCATAACAGTTAGGGCAGAGCAGGTCCACCTCTCTTAGGGCACCCTATGTTGCCTTGCTCTGCCCTAAGCCTCTTCCAGAGTAACTGGGCTGGAGCATCTTGCAGTTGCTCCAACCTAGTGATAGATAGGGCAACCCAAGGGCACTTATGTGGACAGATTAGTTGCTCTGGATTGTGCTGTAAGAATCATTGAGTTGGAAGAGGCCCAGATGGAGGGTCTTTCCCATTTTTCCCCATTTCAGCAGCATGTACATATGGGGGTGAGAGAGGAACAGGAAGGGAGCCAGCACACTAACCCCTTAGACCACTGGTTCTCAAATTGTGGGTTCCAACTTGATTTTCAATTTGATCTTTTTTTGTCCCTCCAGAGAGGGTGAAAAATCAACTTGTCTCCAGTCCTGAAGCTATTTAAATTCCTTTAAAAACAATAATCAGAACTTTTAATAATTTTTAATTATAATTAAAAATAATAATCAGAACTTTAAATGATGAATGAGAGACTGTAATCAGTTACCTGACTAGAAGTTTTATTTACCATATTCACCCAGGTATACGTGACCCATGTTTTCAGGGCAAATTTTCAGGCATGCATTTTTTCAACTTAAGTATATATACTTAATACTGTGTGCTATATATGATATAAAATATTATAGTATAGTATATAGGATACAATTTGGCTGCAATCATTCCTAATTTATTGTTAATGTAGATACTTGTCTATAAGGTGTCTCCTAGCTCTATCTACAGGTCACATCAGGTACAAGCTCAGCTCCAGCTGAGCTTGCATTGCTTCTCCCTACAGCTCCGACTTTTAGAGAGACATGGGACTTGGCAGGCAAGAGCCTCTGGGTATTAAATCCTGCAGTACAACGACAGGGTAGGAAAAATTCCCCTCTTGTCCTCCTTCTCTCCATGTTGACCCATTACACAGAAAAGGAAAATAGCACAAAGTTCTGCATTAGCACTGCTGATATCTTCATGTTCGGATTCATCCCACCCTTTCAACTGAGCTAGAGGGGAAGTGGATGCTCTCCTCCCTTCCCTTATGTGAGATCAACTTTGAATATTTCAGTAATCCTTCTAATCTGGAGAGAAAACCAAAGATCCTAGGACTGCCTTAGGGATAGAGGCTCAGGTGGGCTTTATCATCCGCACAAAAGAAGGGGAGGAAGGTCTCTTCGCAGGAGAGTCCTGAGAAAGTATACAGATGGACTCCTGTGTCAGCATCAGAAAAGGAAACCAGCCCCTCAGTACAGTCCAGAGTCACTCGGATCCTCTTGAGCTCCTGGCTCGGAAACAGAGGAGTTTCATCCGAATTTAGAACTTCGTACTTTCCTCCTGACTTCATGATAGCCCAGATCCCTTGTTCAGGACTAGGACTCATGAGAAAGTCAGAGAGTGGGGCTACTAGGCCTCCGAGAATATGAAAACCCTTTCTCCGCACAGTCTTCCTGGCAACCCCCACCAACCATCCTTCTTCACATCCCACAGTGACATCCCAGAAGTGTCTGCCTGTTGTGAATCCCTCTTGTCCCAACACAAAAGGATGTCGGTCAAATCTCTCAGGATTGTTGGGCACAGCTTGAGGTTTGTTTCCCCTTCTCACACTTTTGAGATCTTCGGACAGGATGAGTTCGGGATAAGCCGTGGCTGGATCCAGAGTCACATTTGCTATTGGGGTGGAGGCAGAGGAAGACAGAG
Organism: Cryptoblepharus egeriae; assembly: GCA_030015325.1. Classification (NCBI taxonomy): domain Eukaryota; kingdom Metazoa; phylum Chordata; class Lepidosauria; order Squamata; family Scincidae; genus Cryptoblepharus; species Cryptoblepharus egeriae. Next base: position 10,412,714 of record JAREYC010000002.1, read on the forward strand.
AAAAAGAATCAGGAGACTTATCTGGAGCTACAGAACGGAAAATCCTCCTGCTCACAACCATGCCCATATTTTATATTTTAAATATTGTGCCTTTTCTGTCCTTCCAGGTAGCTTAAAAGGACATTAGTGTCACCTAAGTGTCTGTCCCACCTAAGTTTCCCCTAAGTGCTTGCTTGCTTGCTTGCTTGCTTGCTTGCTTGCTTGCTTGCTTGCTTGCTTGCTTTCTTTCTTTCTTTCTTTCTTTCTTTCTTTCTTTCTTTCTTTCTTTCTTTCTTTCTACTATGATATAATGGTTTATATCATTTATATCATTATATCAGTCCAAGAGCACAGCTAGTCCAGTGTTCTCCCTGCAATGTGCGAGGGACTGCCTCCCCCTGAGCCATTCCAGGAGAGGGAAAAATCCTGGAATGGCTCAGTGCAAGGGATGTTCCCCCCTTCTGGAATGGCTCAGAGGGGGAGGAGGTTCCCCATCTTCTTTCTAGACCAGTGGTTCCCAAACCTCTTAACACCCGGACCCACCTTTTAAAAATGACACTCTATCGGAGCCCACTCAATTTCATGAGATTCTGTTTTTAGTTAGCTTGAGTCCTTCCTTGGTGTGGGAGAAAGGTGGGATATCTACATATATAAAACTGAAAAGTCACTGACTCACTCATCAACGCCCAGCCAAAACCGCTGGACCTAGAAGCTTGAAATTTGGGGAGGGTGTTCCTTTTGTGATGGAGGCACCCACTAAGAACCGTTGGTTTTCAGAAATTCCAACTGGAAGGTGGTGAAAAGGGGCACAATGTGTTTTCCTCCCTATACTTTCCATTGATGAATCCCTAATTGAGGGATGCTCTGCCCCAACCTCCGGACCTAGAAGCATGAAATTAGAGGAAGGCGTTCCTTCTGTGACATGAACAGCCACCAAGAACCAATGTTGAGAAATTTATGCACGTGGGGTTGTTGTGCAGTGGGGGGGAGAAGGGCGTAAGGGGGAAATTTTACTCCCACAATGCAGGTACATTTTCACTAAATAAATAAATATACAAGTAATTTTTAATGTTATATATTTATCCATGGATTACAACAGGTCTTTACTCATCTGACTAAATATATGCATTGATTATTTTCTTGGAATGCTTTCTTAGAAGTTCATTTTTCTTAGAAGGGAGTCTGTTGATGCCAACCTTCCAAGGAAAAACGTGCTTAGGTTGGATGGCTTTGAAAATCATGAGGGTGCAGTGCAATCCAAAGTATATTTTACCAAGAACCCAATCCTATGCCCTATCTGAGTGTTCAGAAGTAAATCCCATTAGGGCCAATAGGTTTTACTCCTAGGACAGTACGCTAGGATTTCAGCCTTAGAAGAAGTCTTACTCCTGAATGGATGTGCATAAAAAGTACTGTATAAACAGAACACAAATCTGACAAAAGTGGGGTCTCAGACCAAGCAGGTGGTTATTTTAAACACTATATTACTTATTAAAAATAAATTATTACATATAATTTATAATTACAAGAAGGCTACATGTTGCCTGCTCACATGGAAAAGGAGAACATTGATTTTTTTTTCCAGAATGCAAGGTTAAAAAGAAACGTCCTGGAAAAAGAGGACATTTGGTCACCCTGCATGGCACTGGAAGAAGTTAGTCCAATTGACTTGAAGTCAGCCCTGCCACAAGGAACGGCTGACTTCATATTGCTGCTCCAGAGCTGATGGAGCAAAGTATTGCATGCTGGAAGATCAGAAGGAGAGAAATCAAGAAGGAAAGAAGAAGTTAAGAGGGGGTGTGTAGAGACGGACAACCTCAAAATGCCAGATGCAGTTGGGGCATCTGGATGCAGGTGTCTTGTGTGCTCCCTGAGGCATCTGGTGGACTGCTGTGTGATACAGGATGCTGGACTTGATGGGCCTGTGGCCTGATCCAGGCTCTTATGTTCTTAAGCCAAGTAGGAATACATTTCCACATGTAAGGGGGACCAACTCAAGGTTTCAGACAGCGGGGCTTTGAGTCACCTGTTTCCTGAACAATATGCTTTTCTCCGGTGTCCGTCAGGTGGCATGGCACCCATTTCTGAACTAGTTTACACTTGTTGAGCCTATTTTCTAGGAATTTCTAACCCCCCTCCACTCATTTTAGCCCCCTACACTCGGGCAACACCTGCCCATCATATGCATCTGTGCACATCACTCTTCATTACCTGGGAATTGATTCATGATTCCTTTGAGAATGGTTTGTACATCACAGAATCCCCTGATTCTGCTGGTCATCTCCGGAGGAAAAACCACAGGAATCTCAAAAATATTCTTCTTCTCATAGCTAATGTGAAAAGTTTTAAAAAGCAAACAAAAATGATTTCACAATCTGGAATTACTGAGTGGATTAAAAATACATCATGCTATCGGTGGCGCAAGTGGTTAAGACACTGTGCCTGTTAACCAGCAGGTTAGGGTTCGAGACCCAGGTTCCCACAAGACAGGGTGAGCTCCTGTCCTTAGCCCAGCTCTGCGACGCAGCTGGAACCAATCATATTGGCTCTGCCATTCCATTGGACTATTTCAATGGCGTGGAGAGGGGGAATTTGAGGCTCCGGGAACAGCCAATCTTCCATATTAATCTACCCAGGCATTCGTGCTCTGGAGAGGACACTGGAGCAGGCACAGAAGCATCTACACAGCTGAGGGAAAGGGATGAACACCTGGCAACCTTGATGGATATACAAATAGATGGGAGGGTGGGGAGTCCCCAAGAGCCACAACAGAGCTACATTCTTCCAAGACCATTCCCAACATCAGGAACAAGAAGGGGACTGAATGGAAATCATGTACCTCTCCAAGGTCCTTTTAATATCCTGGGGAGAAAAAGAAAATAGCGTGGTGCTGCCACAGGCAAATCAGTCTATTCAGACCAGCACGGAGACCAACCCTGTCGAGGTGGAAGGCTGGCTTGCACACTCCAGTAAAGGTCTGGACAATTTCTCCCACCCACTCACCTGCAGGAGCTCATTTGCTGGCTGCTGGTATTTCTCCTCCATCTGCTGGATGAGACCTTCAAGCGAAGGCAGTTCTTCCATCAGTCTGTCCATGTGCTTCTGTCTTCTGGCTGCAATCTGCTTCTCCAACTCTTCCAACTGCAAGAGGAGAAGCGTCTTTTGTTCCTCCAGAAGTTTCTGTAGTTGGCTGAAAACAGCCACTGTCCTAGTTTTCTTTTCTCCTATCTGGCTCTGCAGCAAACGGAAAGAGGAGGAGAGAAAAACATCTGGAGTATTATCAGTCTTCAAAACCAGGTAGCAGGACGTCTAGTCAAAAACTTTGTAGGAAGAGGCTGGAGGAGCTGGAGGGAGGCAGATTTGCCAGGGTGTCCTTTATCACCACCTATCACCATTGCTGGGTTACTGGCAAGCAAATTGGGTTCTCCCAATGGGAAGCCATGTACCCACTGGGATTCATCACAGGGCCAGCCTGCAAGAATGTTGTGGCACGTACATATGCCTTTTAAGTCAGCCAGAGAGTGTTCTTCAGCTGGCATAGAAGAGTACTGGGGTGGGAGAAGTGCTGGGTGGCACAAGTGTGCCCACTAGTGCATATGCACCCATGGCAGGGACTTTGTGTGACGTGCACAGTAAGCCACTGTGTTTAGATATGAGTTCTAGAGTCTCTTCACTTACAATCCAACAGAAACACTTACGAGCAGCTCTCGGCTCTCCTTTTCTGTTCTTAATTTACTTGCCAGGATTCTCTCTTGCTTCTTCCTCAGAACTTCAAGACAGTTATACAAATGGTGCTGAAAGGGAAAAAAAGTTTCTGTTTGCAGTGTTTTTTGACAGGGAGATTTAGAATTCTCTATAAGATTGAGAGGGCCGTTGTGACATCTGCTTGCTCCTTGCATTTCACTGCCCTCTTGGGGCTGTGGGTGGCGCAAGTGCCTGTTAACCAGCAGGCCAGGGTTCGAGACCTGGGTCCCCACAAGACAGGGTGAGCTCCTGTCCTTAGCCCAGCTCTGTGACACAGCTGGAACCAATCGTATCGGCTCTGCCTTTCCATTGGACTATTTCAGTGGCATGGAGAGGGGGATTTGCTGTTTGGGTAACAGCCTATCCACCATATCAATCTACCCAGGACTTTGTGCTTCGCATGCAGTGTCAAGCACGATACCATAATTTTTCAAGACTGATGGATGCCAAGTGCCCTCGAGAAAAGACTGTGGATTTGGCATTTGACATGAGCAGAAGGAGATTGCAGTTGGGTCTAGAAGTCCAGTTTCTGTTTATCCCCTCCTGAGATGGAGAAAGGAAAGAATGCCCTGCAACCTCCCCTTTTGTCCAACCCTCACATTAGGAGTACTTCCTACTCAGTAATGTACAGGCAAACCTGTACTCAGTGATCCTGGTACAGGCAAACCTAGTGCAATGGGCTGAAGGGTTTGTGCAGTTGGTTTCTTCCACTGAACTACCCTTGTGTATCAACTCTTGTCTCCCTACCCATCAGTGTCCCTTGAGATTTGTATTCACTCACTTTGCATTCCTGGGCAGCCTCTTCCAAAAGCAGGACTGTATGCCTTCGATGTGCTGGGGATTTCTCACAAAACAGACACACTAACTCTTGATCCTCTTTGCAGAACAGGTGAAGTTTTTCCTTATGTTTCACACATAAATGCTCTTTTTCTGGAGTGAGTGATAGACGTATAATTTTCTCTACTATATTTGCCAGTTGCCAGTTTGGTCGGATATTTTCTTTTTTAATTTTGGCTTTGCAAAGGGGACACTCCAAGTCTTCATCCAGATCTTCCCATGTCTTATAGTACTGGGAGATGCAGCCCCTGCAGAAGTTGTGGCCGCAGTCTACAGATACTGGGACCGTTAGGTACTCCTTGCAGATGGGACACTTGACTTCTTCTTCTACATTTGATAGTGAGGCTGAGGCCATGGCTGATGAAGTCTCCGTGGATGGATTCCTATAACGTTTTTATGCAAGAACAACTGCTTAGTATTTTGCTATCCATTTGGGGGGCTTCATTGCCACCCTCAATCTTTTATGTAGATGGATGGACTGATTGGATGGATGGACCGATTGGATGGATGGACGGATGGACGGACTGACAGACGGATACCATGAAAGCTCTGTCTTAGAAGTGTCAGCCCTAAGTAGCAAAGTTGGAGGTCTACAGCCCTCCCTCCTAATCCACAAGAGGTAGAAAGATAACAATTGTGGTTTCTTTGGAGAAATTTTCCATCAGTTTCACAGCAATGTATGAGGTGCTTCAGACTCACAAGGGAAGCCAGCCTTGGGAAGGCAGAGCCAGAGGGAAGTAATTCCAACTTACTAGAATTTCTCCCTCTTTGTGTGTGTGGGGGATGTGACTTGGGACTCTTGATCTAAGTGGCATAGGTAGATAGGTTGCAAAGTCCTAGGTTTTGCAGGGAGCCAACAGCCTCTCCTCATCAAAGCCGTTCTAGGTGTGGTGTGGAGCCAAATGGTGGTGAACACTTCCTAGGAGTGACCCTCCTGGGCTTATACCTTCATTTTGTTTTCCTCCACTGGAACAGGTCTAAAAGGGTTGGAGCATCTTCACACCACGAAGAGGCTCCATGCAAAACTTAGTGCTTAGCAATCCCTCTAGCTATTGTACATCACTGCTTGGTCTGATCCTGCACTTTTTCAGCCTGTGAGTAGCAACCCCAACAAGCAAATTCTGCTGCATTCATTGCACTGGGGAAAGTGCACTGGGGAAAGTGGCACAAAAAAGACTGAAGACCACTGGCCTTCTCTTAGAAGGCGAAGGATTAAAGGAATAGCAAACAACATACCCTGCCAGAATTCAGCACATGACTTAAGAACTGGAGAAGTTCTGGGAGAAGGAAGCCTCCCCGTCCCACACTCTGGGTCCAACCCTCTCCACATCCTACACCTTTCAGTCCACCTGCCTTGCCGATAAATTCTGGATTGTTCATTCTCTTCTTCATTACTGGCATAAGCCAAGTTCTTACTTTTGTAGTGATAAATCCCAGATTACAGGAAAGTGCCGATTTCAGGTCTTTTGGTGGCTGATACACTTCTGGGGCTTCCTTCAGCTTCTTCTGTGAGAAAGATCTGGGAAGAGCAGACACTCCCTTGTCACTCTGGCCAATGCACATCAGCGCATAGTTAGCAAAAGCCGTTTCATAAGCAATCAGCAGCATTTCCTGGCACTGGCAGGAAACTGCTAAGAGATTTATGAGTCCAAAGTCTGATCAGAAGCATAACAAGAATTGTAGATGACACCCAGGCTGGTCTTGGGTGGGGTTTTCCACCGGTACAGAGTCAGGATTTGTTCCAGGATAGTTTCCATGTATATAATGTGCATAGTTCACATAATAACTAAGCATTCAAAGTGTTGTTAGTTTCTAAGCAAGGATATCACCACCACGTTCTTCCGCTGCTGGTTTGGGGATGTGGCTTTTCTCTGAATGGTTTCCCTGAAGTGGGGACAGGAGACAACTAGTGCATTGTCCTTCTCCTGCCCCCAACTTCATGCCAGGAAGACTTGGCAGAAGTTGTGCCCACACTCCGTTCCCACTCCATTCACTGAATCCATGCAATACTGGAGCAGAGAGAAGAGTACAGCTATTCCCCACTTTCTGACGGTTTGTTTTCTGACATTCCACTCTTTCAATACCTTTCAATCATATCCAGAACTCATTCATTCATGCTCCACTCTTTCAATCTCTCTCTCTCTCTGCTGTTCTAAAGGCCAAAATTGCCCTCCCCCATATTGTTACTCTTGGTCTAAACCTGTTCTTGAAAGGGTTAATGAAAATCCATTTGCAGAAATATTTCTGTAAAAGCAGGAATTTGCAAGACAAAAGGGGGCATTTGCATTTTGCCTGCTAAAAAGCATTGGAAGCAACATTTATAAACAAAAAAAGATTGGGTTCCACTTTTCAACGGTTTTAACTTTTGGATGATACTCCAGTCCGTAACCTGTCCAATAAGTGGGAGATTCCTGTATCTGTGGTAAAAGGCTGACCTCTAATGGTTTACTGAGGGATGGATTTGAGCTGACCATCCATGAGTCCACATGCGGTGGGTTGTGGATCAGTGGTCGACCAGTTGGGATGGGGTGTAGACAAAACCACTGCAGAGGACAAAGTGGGTTGTGGCGCTAAAGAGTAAGGGAAATGCTGAATCAGGATGACCACAGGTCCTCTTTTTCCAGGACATGTCCTCTTTTTTGCCTTCTGTCCCGGAAAAAAACTTCATTGTCCTCCTTTTCCTTGTGAACAGGCAGCATGTAGCCATCTTGCAGTTAACAAATTACATGTAATAAATTCAGTATAATAGTTTTAAATTTCATAAGTAATTCAGTGTTTAAGTTAACCACATTAAAGTAATATATAGGAGTGTTTTTAACTTTTATTTTGTCATGTCCTATATTATTTTTGAGTGTCCTACATTCTGGGAAGGTCTTATCCTCATTATGAACATGACCTCTGGGCATCCTCTGCTGGTGTTGGTTGTTGTCATGAATGTGTCCTTTTATTAAGAGGAACTTTTGGGTCACAAAGAGCTGCAAACAGGAGTTATATTAAAGGAGTAATATAACAGGAGTGCAAACTTATGGGAGTTATAGGCTTTGTACAGAGTACAGAGTTGACATTGCGTAGTTGTAGCCATTATACAGAATACATACATACTGCTTGGCGGTCCTGCTTCCTCCTATCCATCAAGCACCCACCAATGCTCCAAGATGTTTTATTTACCATATAGCATTGAGTATACACATGTTTTCTGGGTGAATATTAAGGCATAAATTTTTCAGAGTATATGGATATAGTATGTCCTTGTTAATCATTCTGGTTTGGAAAGAAAACCCAGTAGCTCCTGTGATGGCTTCAGGGTGACAGTCTTTTTTTTTTTGGGGGGGGGGGGGGGGCTTTTCTAAATATATGAAAGAAAGCGACACCCATAGTATAGTGGGAGATCAATTTCTGCCTCAATTATCCTCGTCTTCGTTGACATGAAAGTGGCGTTACGTTACACAGAAAGGAAAATGGCACACAGTACTGCATAAGCAACTTTTAAAATGTATTTAATGTTTTTAAAAAACAGTGCCCTCGCTCAGTTTCCTTGCCCATTTTAAGTCAGGATCAGGTTTTACCCCACCCGGATTTATCACAGGATTGTGATATCATGGTTTATCATGGACATATCATGGTTTGTGGAAGAAAACCTGCTCTCAGCTCTCATGAAGTTGAATTATAGGTGAATATTTATGCTACAAATTCCAAGCTGGAGAGAAAAACAACCAAAGCCTGTGAAGAAGACCCTGCGACTGTCTCACAAAGAGAGTCTCAGGTGGCCTTTACCAACCACATAAAAGAAGGGGAGGAGGGTCTCTCCGTAGAACGAAGCACCTGAATAAGTGTAGAGATGGCGTTCTGTGTCAGCATCGGAAAAGGTCACCTGCCCCTCCGCACAGTTCAGAGTCACTTGGATCCTCTTGAGCTCCCTGATCAGGGACAGAGTGGTGTAATCAGGAGAATTTAAAACTCGGTACTTTCCTTTCCACTTCCCCACAGCCCAGATTCCTTCCTTAGGACTAAGATCAAACTTGCCCTTTCTCTGCACGGACTTTCTTGCAACCCCCACAGCCCACTCTTCTTCACTTCCCACAGCAATCTCCCAGAAATGCCTTCGAGCTGTGAATCCTTCACGGCCCAGAACACAAAACCAGTAGTCAAATCTGCCAGAATTCATGGGCAGATCTTGCAGTTCTTCTCCCACTCTCATGCTTTTGAGATCCTCAGACAGGATGAGTCGGGGATGAGCCGTGTCTGGATCCAGAGTCACATTTGCTGTTGGGGTGAAGGAGAGGAGAAAAGAGAAGAATCAGGAGACTCATCCAGAGCCACACAGATAGGAAAATAACCTCACAATTATGGCCCATGCTTTAGTAATCTGAGACATTTAGGGTGAAATCCAAAGTAACTACGGGGAGTCCTTGTTCTGAAATAAGAACAAGTTACTCTGGATTGCAATATGAATTTCCCATAGGTATTCACTAGGTGGTGCAGTAACTACAGGTGCATGTGATGTCTCTTATGTGCTCCCGTAGTTACTCTGGATTGTGCCCATATTGTATATCCTCTCCTTCCTTGCGAACATTAAAATTTCATTTAGCATTGATTTTCTTTCTATACCATTATGGACTCTTAGCAGTTTGAATGCATGCAAATATAAATAGATAAATAGCACTTAAGTGGCAAGGCAAGGTCCTATGACAGGCCCCTGTGACAGACCAGCCAGATATCCCCACTGTTGTGTCAAAGTATGGTTTGGATGACTCCATTCCAGAACACACGGACCCCACCATCACATGGGACAAATTCTGAAGAAGTTTCCTTTTACCTAGTTGGGGACTCTAATATCTAGCAATATGATTTCACATTCAATGCCCACTGGAAGTGATGTCATCAACTTGGAAGTGATGTTATGACCAGAAGTGACATCACCCAGAAAGTGATATTGGTGTAAATCCTGAGCTCCTCCATGTCGACTCGGAAGTGAGTCCCATTGTATTCAATGAGACATACTCCCAGGAAAGGGGATGCAGCCGGAGTGCCCCATCCTTTGCTTGCCTACTTGGAAGTAAGACCAATTGTTTTCAATGAGACTATAGGCTGCAAACCTAAGCACACTTTCCTGGGAGCAAGACCCATTGAACACAATGGGGCTTACTTCTGAGTATACATGGATAGGATTGCACCCTATCTTATCAGGTCAGTATATAGTCTACTTAGGCCAGCTTAGCTTTTGGCTAGTGGCCAGTGGTTTTCGGATTTTAGATTATGAGACCTTTTGGGACAAGGACCCATTAACCATTTTTTTTCTTTGTTAACTGCTTTGTGAACTTTTTAGTTGAAAAGAGGTATATATGGTAAATATGACAGACAGACAGACAGACAGATAGATAGATAGATAGATAGATAGATAGCAATGTTATGACCTCCCCTCACCATAAAAACAGCACTTTTGGTAACATTTATTAGCGTTCAGGCTGTCTGACTACCCACAACATTCCTGTTTAAGCATTCTGTAAAAGGGAAAACAGATCTATGGCATGTCCTATGCATTGCAAACCCACACTCCACATGCATCCTTGCGCATCATTCTTCCTCACCTGGAAATTGCTCCCTGACACCCTCCAAAAGGGGCTTTACATCATAGAAATCCCTGAATCTCCTGGTCAGCTCAGGAGGAAAGGCCTTAGGATTGTCAATCACTTCTTTCTTCTCATACCTGATATGGAGACAAAACGTCTGATCCCAAAATCCATCCAATCTGGAATTACTGACTGGAGCAAAAGGACAACATGGAGAAGAAGAGTAGAAATCCTAGAGACTTAGGCAGTGGTGGGCTTCAGGGGGTTCTCACAGGTTCTGTAGAACCCTTTGCTAATGAGCGCCTGGTTCTGAGAACCGGTTACTCATGGGACATAGAACCTGTTGTTCATTTAGGTTATTAGGACATAGAACCTGTTGTTAATTTATTTGAATCCCACCACTGGAGTTAGGCAAGGGGAGACTGGGGGTGCATTGATAGGAGGCTTCCTTAGTAGTTGTAACACAAATGAATGGAAAGCAAGTCCAGTTACCACTTGACACATTGTGTGGCTGGCAGCCTGGCTGCACGTTCCAGAGACAGAACATTGGAGGGTGGGGAGTCCTACATGCTCTACCCTGGAGTGTCACGTTCTTCATAGCCCTTCCCAAGTTTGGGAAGCAAGAAAGGAAAGAAGGGATCCACCTACCTCTGCAAGGTCTTCTCAATATTCTGAAAGGAAAAGAGAGAGAACTCAGAAAATGCCTCCCTTGGTGACATTCAGATCCACTTGCCAGGCACACCAGGGTTCCTGACTGCCTTTTTTGGCCTGTTGCCTGGGTGGGTATATCTGAGCCTCTGCCTCAATGTGTACCTCAACCTAGAGGTACCTGCCTGGTAGACCTGGGCACTCAACTGCCTCTTCCAGGCAGGTAGATCTGGCTGTGCTAGAACTGTCCCTATCCCAGAAGATGACCTTCTTCTTTGGAGTCAGTTGGGCATACAAGCATAGCCCTCCCTCGGATCTACTTTTTATAAGTAAAATATCTCTATAAATGTAGTTCAATAAATTTAGAAATAAATGAAGAAACTAAGGCTGCAATCCTAAATGCACTTCCTTGGGAGTAAGACCAACTGAACACAATGGGGCTCACTTTTGAGTAGACATGGTTTGGATTGTGCTCTTAGACTAATGTGATACACCAAACATTGATCTGCCCTTGATTTCCTGGGCAGCCTGTGGGACTGCAGATCTGATCTTTTTATTATTATTATTTAATGTATTTATACCTGGGCTTTCTCCACTATGTGGATCCAAGCAGCTAATTCCCATCTTACCTGCAGGAATTCACCTTCTGGCTGTTGACTCTTCACCTCCATATCCTGGATGAGATTTTCCACCGATGAGAGTTCCCTGACCAGGTGCTCATCCCTTCTTCTTTCAATCTCCTTCTCGAGTCCATCGATCTCGGCCAGGATGGTTTTCTCCCGTTCTTCCAGAAACTGGTGGATTTGACGAAACTCAGCAATGGTCTTTTGTCTCTCTTCTTCTGTTTGGTTCTGCCAGAAAGAGAACGGAAGGGAATAGTAGACCAAGGCACTGTCTGTCTTATCACCACCAAGTCAAGCATGATCAGAAGGCATTTCTAGATTTTCACAGAGAGAAGGACAACATTTAGTCAAGAAAGAGTTTCCTAAAGATCTCAAGGGACCTGAGTTCAAAACATCCATGCATAGAAGCTCCAGCATTCCAGCTCTGGAGGATCAGAGGTGCCTCCTGCCTTTGGACTCTTGCATTTTCAAGTCCATGTCTACAAAAATAGATTGATGTATCTTTGAACCATCAACAACCCTGACACTCACCAGCAAGTCTTGGCTTTCTTTTTCTGCATCTGCTTTATACATCAGGATTTTTTCTCTTTCTGCTTTCAAGAACATTAGGTTGCTACAGATTTGATCCTGGTGAGAAACAAAAGTTCAAGATTAAGTCCTTCAGAGAGATTACCAATATTTACACCAACAGAGAGGCATGAACAAGCCAAATGGACAAGGTGGTTTATCCTTGCTCCAAATTTCTATAATTTTCCAGCAGAAATTTCTATAAATTCTCCCTGTGGACAATGAAGATTTTTTTCTCCAGGACACAAGTCTAAATAAAAGGAATATCCTGGGAAAGGAGGACATTTGGTAATCCTAGGAGGTCAGGCAGAGGCAAACTTGGGTCTTTAATAAGGGTGATCCTGCAGCTTCTTCTCCGCATCCAGATCCTCAGCCCTACCTTGTACTCTTGGAAAGCCTCCTCCCGAGGAGCCACACTGTGGCTTTGATGCTCTTTGGATCTGTCACACACCACACAGATAAGGCCATCGTGGTCTCTACAGAAGAGCTTCAGAGGCTCCTGGTGCTTCTCACAAACTTCTTGCCTGTCTTTCTGCTGGCCCCACATACTGAGCTTCTTGGCTATTTCAACCATGTTCTTCAGGGTCCTATTTGGGATGCAGTTCCTTCGCTGTGCGGTCCCTCTACACTGGGGACAGGAGACATCAAGGCCATCGCCTGCCTCCTTCCCCCAGCTTTGGACCAGGCACTCTTGGCAAAAGTTGTGCCCACACTTTGCAATGGTCACTGGGTCCCTGAAATATTCTAGGCAGATGGAACAGGTGGCTTCATCACAGAGATCCTGGACTGGATCCCCAGCCGCCATGGCTTCTTTGCACAGGCAAATCAGAGTGACTGTTGCTTTCTCCCCTCTGATTCCACCAAGGTGTTCAGGGAAAATAACTTGGGATCTCTGATGATGTCACAAAAGTGTGATGTCACAAAACAACTTGTCAAGAGCAACCAGAATGATGAATTTAAAGGGGCTCCTCCTTTGGAAGGCTCTTCCTTGAAAAAAGCAAGTCTGGGATGAGCATCTCATTTGGAGAAACATTTTCATATGGAGCAAGATTATGGACACAATCCTAGTCATGTCTACTCAAAAGTAAGCCCCATTGTTATCAGGTCTTTAGGATTGTAGCCTAAGCCTTTTCCAGCCTGAAACAACTCTAAAAGCTGTTGAATGAACCACAATGTCAGCATCCAAGGAAGCCCAGTCCATAGATGGTGTGTGGAGATTTCTGCAGCCAGGCACAGTCTGAAGAGGGAGGAGATCCCCAAATAGTGTTCCACTCCAAAGTCCCCTTTTTGATCCCATGGTGGATCTCATAGACCCCTTCCAAGTGGGATGCTCCACCTGGATCACCTCCTGGAGCCTATTTGGTTTTTTTTTTCAGAGAAAGCGCTTCAGCCTGACATACTAAAGCTTTTTCATCCCATTCTGGTTTTTTTGAGGGGATATCTTGTTCTCAGAAGTTGAGGGCACCCAAAATATTGCACAAAGGAGCAGCGAGAAAGGCTCAGACTCTGACCATGGAAAAGCCCCAACACTTCCTGAGTAGGGATTGTCACTGCAAGGTGACCAAATGACCAGATTTTTCTGGATTTGTCCTCTTTTTTAGCCTTCTGTCTGGGTGTCCTACAAAAGGGCTTCATTGTCCTCCATTCTGGCTTCATTTTGGAACTCTGCAATAGTGCTGCAGTACCCCATCATGTCATATGTCATTGGATTTGTATTAAAGAGCAGAATCCAATGCAAAAAAAAACTGATTATCTCCTTCCAATCAAAAGTTATGGCCAAAAACTAAAAAATATTCATTGAGCTCTATGGGAAATTGAAAAGGCTCAATATTGCAGCTTTACTTGTGCCGTTGTCTGCCAGAAAGACCAGGCTGAGAGGAATCAAAAACCTTGTCCTCCTTTTGAGGTTTGGGCATCTGGTCACCCTGGGATTGTGGAACCAGCTGGACCCCTGAGCTTCAGCCTCTCTCTAGAAAAAACAGTGTTCAGACAGGTTGGCACAAAAAGAGGTAGAGGCACACAGACTGACTGGCAGAACTAGGACAGACCGAAGGAGACTGTTTTTTTCCAGTGCAAAATTAGTTTATCCCATTTGTAGGGTTGGCAGATGTGTTTTAACACAGGGATAGTCCCAATTTTTGAGGACTGTGTTCACCTACTGGCAAGTGTGACAGAGGGTCCTATCCTGCTTTTGTGGAAGAGAATTATGGCAACCCTACCCATTTGCCTTGCTCTGTGTTTTGCTGTTGATGTATGTTTTGACAGTGTCCCCCCCATAAAGTTCTCCTCCTCTGGCACTTTTTTCCATGGAAGGCATCCATGCTGTCTGCTTTGGGGAAGGCTTGCCTGGCTCAGGAAATCTTTGGCAGCCTTCCTCACCCATGGAGGAGCTACTCCACATGCCTGTGGGGGAGCAGAGCCAGCTTTAGGCCAACTGGGCTCCGTGCCTAAGGAGGCTCTTTCCTTAGGTTAAAATAATACTTTTTCTAAATCATTCCACAATCCAAATCATTCCACATACCGTTTTGCTGGGAAGCGAAAAGCACTCCATACACTTTGGTTTTCAGTCCTGCCGGCCACATGACCAGTGAGGCATCTTTGGACAATCCTGACCTTTCTACCTTGTAATGGGATGGGCACCGATCCCTGGAGTCAGACTAGCATAGCAAGGCTGGGCACTACCTTTACCTCTATTGTAACCTTGCATCTTTCTTGTCTCCTGTGTGGGAGAACGACAGTGCCTTTGCTCTACAAACACTACCATGAAAGTGATTTTGACAGGAATCCTGAAGTTCAATATTTTCCCAGGATGGGTTTGCCCAGGGAGCCTCTATTGCTGTCCTGATATCCTAGCCTGGTGGCATTGGAGTCAGTCTACTGAGGTTCTTCCTTATTCAGCTGCATCATGTCCCTAAGGGGGAGAGAGAGGAGGAGAAAGGAGTGGGTTGGGATAAATAGGAGAAAATACCTTGTTGTGAACACCCTTAAAGAGAAACCATTTTGGGTTTGGTCAAGTAAGAGCTAAACTTGGTGCAGACAGGCCTAGAAATGGACATCCTTTTAAGGCTGTGATAATGTTAGGGTTCCAGAAGTGAGAACTTAGGCAATCAGGCATCTAGGGCAGAACTGGTAAGAAACTGGCCAACTTATCAGCTCTCCCCTTTGTTGCCCCAAGAATGATCTCACATACCATAGCCACCTGCAGTGGTGATGCAACCCTATGTGCCACTCAGTGCGGGGTTGATGCTGCATTAAAATGGAGCTAGTTTTATCTCTGAGCATGTGCGGAGTACCTATCTCTTTCACCTGGATGCTGCAAAACCTTGTTGTGTCGGCATGTGCTTCGGGAGTGTGCAGCTAGAATGGGGTAGTCTTGTTGGCGCATATGTAAATCTGGCTGCAGTAATAAATAAATATTACAATTTTATTATTAATTATTATTGAATTTTGTTACGGGGCGATAAAAATTTTAGGGCACCTGGGTGCCATATGGCCTAGTTACACCACTGATCCTAACCAGCACAATTCATTGGTCTTCCGGTTCCTGTTGTGATGTAGGGAGGCAAGCGCATGTCTGTGCACTGGCCTGACCCATTCCCAGGAGTGGGGCACAAGTGTCTATGGGCACTTTTGTGACACCCCCCCAGTCAGTACAGGAGTTTTGCTGACTTAATTGCAGGTTAGGGTTGCAGCCTTAATTACCAACGCTTCTTGTGTATGTCAGTCTCACAAATAAGGTTTTGAGCCCAAAGTCAAGAACTGTCTAGGATTCTTGGACAGTTAATCTGGGGGAATTTGGGGATGTGTGAAATTCTTTGGAAATCACTGAGCAGGAATTACTCTGAGGCAGCTGAAAAACAGGGGAAGATGCCATTTTTCTTCTCCAAAGAGGAAGGGAGATGAAGGTGTTTATGGCTTTGTGCTCTTCCATATGAGCAGCCCTCCTGTATATAGAGTATATAGACTGCTAACCTGTTCTGTACCCAGCCCACCAACTGCTCCTAGAAGCTGTATTTACCACGTTGATCCACATATAAGCCAAGCCAAGTTATAAAGGTGAATTTACTATAGGTAGAAGTTTCAAGACATAATTTTTTTCTACTTATGCATTGGTGTAGAAAGATAGTACAAAGTGGCTTTGGTTGCAGCAGCTTCATTAAGTTCTTGTTACCATATATAATTGCCTATAAGGTGAGGACATTATATCTCCTCATTGCAGATCTTTCAGGGAACATGAGAGTTCAAGGGTATTACTGCTGCCAGAAGAAGCCCACAGAAGTGGGAGAGACACCTTGGCACCATCTGAGAAGCAGTTCAACTACAAACAGGAAAATGTCCCCTACAGTCACCCCATTGCAATACAGAAGGGAGGTTCAAAGTATTTATTGCTCCAAGAAGCTTTAATTACAGCATCAACTAAGGTATACACTGACATGTTATCAGGATGAATTTTAAGGCATATATTTTTCAACTTATATATGAGGACACGTGGTAGACAGAGGTTTTGGCTGCAATATCATTCTTAATTTCTTTTTACTATAAGGTGAGACATTTTACCCAGAACTCTAGCAGTTCATCTCCTCACCATACCTGTTGGTCAGTCTGGGGTGAGGGTGGCTTGAAGGTGTTGTTGCAGTCAGAGAAGCCCAAGGAGCAGCAGGTACGAGCTCAGCACCAGGTAGATGTTTTGCATCTCCCAACATCTCACTCCTGCTGGGAGACACTTGGCCAAGATGGGACTTGGCAGGCAGGCGAACAGAGAAGCCAATGCTGGGTCTAAAAGTCTGCTTCCTTCATGTGTATTTTGGAAAAGTTCCCTTCACTTCTTACTTCCTCAGAGCCAATCCAGAAAGGGGAAAATGGCACACAGTACTAAATCTCTACAAAAACAGTGACATGGTTTAGGTTTCTCCCTTTCAGTTAGCTGAAGCTGATCCTCACAAGCCCCTTCCCCTAAGTTTTAGCCCTGCTGAAGACCTGCCCTCTCTTTACCTGCTTTGACATGAGTACTTATGGTAATCTGGAGAAAAAACAGCAGAGCCTCTGCAGAAGATCCTGCTTTGGCCTCAGGGGGAGATTCTCAGGTGAGCATTTCCATTCACACAGAACAGTGGTTCTCAATCTTCCTAATGCCGTGACCCCTTTATAAGTTCCTCATGTTGTGGGGACCCCCAACCATAAAATTATTTTCGTTGCTACTTTATAACTGTAATTTTGCTACTGTTATGAATCGTAATGTAAATATCCAATATGCAGGATGCATTTTCATTGTTACAAATTAAATGTGTGTTCTATGCACACACTGAACACAGTGGGATTTATTTCAGAGGATTGGGCCCTAAGGCTGCAATCCTATCCACATTTACATGGGAGTAAAGGCCCCCTGACTATAATGGGATTTATTTCAGAGTAGGTATGCATAGGATTGGGCCCTGAGGCTATCATTCAGTCCCAGTTCGTGTGCAGCTACAGGCGGAGGTCTGGCAAGCCTGACCTAGCCCCCTGCACCAGGGGTCTTTTGGCGACCCCCAGGAAACCTCTACGGGACCCCAAAAGGGGTCCCAACCCCAACTTTGAGAAACGCTGACATAGAAGAAGGGAAAGAGGGTTTCTCTACATAATGAAGCTTCTGAGTAAGTGTGGAGATGGACTCCTGTATCAGCATCAGAAAACGAAACCTGCTGCTCATCACAGTTCACAGTCACTCGGATCCTCTGGTGTTCTGAGCTCAGGGACCTGGGAATGTGATAAGAGGAAAAGTGATAAAAGTCCTTCATCATTCCCACAGCCCAGATGCCATTCTCAGGACTAAAAGAACACCAGTCCTTTCTCCTCACATACAACTCCCACTAACCAATCTCCCTCCCTCCTTCCCACCGTGACCTCCCAGAAGTGTCTTCCTGATATGAAACCCTGACGGTCCAGCACACAAATATTTCCATTAAATCTCTCAGGATTGTTGGGCAGATCTTGAGGTTTGTCTCCGCATCTCATGCTTTTGTGATCCTCGGACAGGATGAGGATGGAATGAGCTGTGTCTGGATCCAGAGTCACATTTGCTGCTGAGGTTGGAGAGAAAGGAGAAGAAAAGGACAATAAGAAAAGCAACCTCAACCAGCCTCCTCCTCTAACGGTGCCCATATTTCATTCAACTGAGGGACTGACTGTATATCCTGTCCTTCCTGTCATGCCTTCCGGCCAGTGTTCTACCTGATTCCTCTAGCACAGGGGTCTCCAAGGGTTTTGGCAGGAGGGCCACATCATCTCTCTGACACTGTGTTGGGGGCCAGAAAAAATTATTTACATGTCAAATTTGAATAAATCTATATATATAAAAGAGAAAAGTCACTGACTGACTCACTGACTCACTGACTCACTGACTGACTCACTGACTCATCACCGCCCTGCCAAAACCGGTGGGCCTAGAAGTGTGAAATTTGGGGTGGGTGTTCCTTCCATGACTGAGGGGTGCACTAAGAACTGGTTTTCGGAAATTCCAACGGGAAGGGGGTGAAAAGGGGCGCAACGCGTTTTCCTCCCTATGCTTTGCATTGAGAATTGCTGACTCATCAACATTCCGCCCCAACTGCTGGGCCTGAAGCATGGAATTCTGGGAGGGATCCTTCTGTCACCTGAACACCCACCAAGACCCATCTGGAGAAATTTAACCCATCAGGGGCTGAAAAGGGGGCAAAGTGTTTCTGTCCTATACTTAACATGGGAGACTGAACAACATCCAGCCAATTTGGTGCTCAGACCCAGATGCACTGGGGGATGTTGTTCGGAGGAAGAGGTTGCGCCGGTAAGGATGCTGCGCATGAGGGGAAATTGCGCATGAGGGGAGAAGTTGCGCAGGGGGAGAAGTTGCACACGGGAGGAAGTTGCGCAGGGGGGAAGTTGCGCAGGGGGGGAAGTTGCGCAGGGGGGGAAGTTGTGCAGGGGGGAGTTGCACAGGGGGGAGTTGATGTGTATGGGGGAAGTTGCACATGGGGAGTTGTTACGCCTGGGGGAAAGTTATCCATGGGGGGTTGATGCACATGGGGGGATGGCTTACGGGGGAATTTTACTCCCGCAACGTGGGTAAGCCTTTCGCTAGTTTACATATAAGTTTGTATGAGAGACATAACAAGGCTTGCCTTCGGGCCAGATGGAGGGGTCTTGCCAAGGGCCATCATGTGGTTTGTCGAGGGCCACATTTGGCCTCAGGGCCAGGTTTTAGAGATCCTGCTTTTGCATCCAGGCTGCCCACCTGCTCCCCATGTTCCTACTGTATTTCAGCATTCAGTATAAAGGACAACCAGTACCTGGCATATCCTCTCCAAACCCACCCATATGCAACTCAGAAGATAATTCTTCTTACCTTCAAACAGTTTCATGAGACCCTCCAGAAGGGGTTTTTTATAAGAGAATTCCCTGATTCTGCTGTTCAGTTCGAGAGGAAAAGCCACAGGATTCTCAAACGTTTCCTTCTCATACCTGGTGTGGAGAAGAAAATCTGATCCCGAAAACTGGCCAGTTCAGAATTACTGATTGAAACAAAGGGACAACATGGAGGAGAAGAAATATCCTAGAGATATATTGGGAAGAGGCTATTCTGGTCATGCTAATGTGAATTATAAAGCACAGCAGGTACAGAAGCACATCAGGGCAAAAGGTGGGAAGTGACGGAGGTGGACAGAGGCTAGAGGGTGGGAGTCCTACACCCTCTCCTAGAGAGCCCCGTTCCCAGCATAAAGAAGCAAGGAGGAATATGAGAGGGATCCACCTACCTCTGCAGGGTCTTCCTGATATTCTGAAAGGAAAAGAGAGATAATCAGCATCTGCCTCAAGGAAATCCAACTTGTCAGACCCTGGATGGAGATGGTTTCTGGTGATTATAGATAAATGGTAGACATGGGCTTTCATTCTGCCTGTTCCAAGCAGTTAGAACTGGGCTCCCAGCTGTGATTGGGATGTTTTCTGTCCCAGTGGGTGCCCTTTCCCACTGCGATCAGTTTGGGTTGGGCCACACATATTTCTCCCCCATGGATCACCCTGTCCCCAACATCCTCTTAGTAACATACTTCTGTAAATGTAATTTTATTTAGGAATTTGATTTGATCCAGTACCAATCCAATAATTTTGCACTAATGGCACACTTGAATGCATTGATGTGTTTGTCCTGCCCAGTCTCTGCCCAGTTTGTCCTGCCCTGTGAATACCTGGCTGGGCTGATCATGTGAGCATATTTCCTGACCAGCTCTATCTGGCTCAGAGTAGCATCCCTGCGCACCTATATTCAAGATTGCTGGCTTCCATGTGTTCTCACCATGATTGGCTATTTATGGAGTTTTCTTCACCTACCCTGAACTATTAACAGCTGGGTTAATGTTCAGTTTGGTCACTTGATACATGTTGTGCAAGGTGGGAAGGTAGCATATAGGCCTACGTCAAGCAAGGGCTATGGTTGAGTCAGTACTGCTCCGATGTTGCCTGACTGGCTCCAAGAGTCAGGATGCCTATCTCCAGAATTGACCCAAGCCCTGCTTGGGTGATGGGTGGGCTGAGCATCCAGCTGCTTCTACCTCAAAGTTCAACAAAGATAGGCATGTTTAGTCTGTTCACTAATTAATATCCAGGGGAGATAGATGGTTTGTCAGTTTCACCCAAGTTGCTACCTACATGGCATGTTAGATTGCAGCAAAAATGCAGGGCACTAGCAAAGTGGTCTAGTGTTCAATCACATCACTAGATAAATAAAGTGATATAGTACTCAATGACATCATTAGAGTTTGTGTCACCCGGTGCGGGAGTCCAGTGTGTCACCCCCATGATTGACCTGCTAGGCAGCGATAGGGTAGCATCCCTACAGTAAAATGGATGTACCATTGCCATCTTCCCTCATTGTTTTTGGCCATTCTTAGGTAAGTCTCTGGTCTATTCTTTTTATGGGGACATTCAGTTTACTATTCAGTTATCACCCCAAACCGATTCCAGTTGAGGCTGCCTTCTGGAGCATTTTCTGAGCTTCACTTTAATGGGATTGGGACCATTCTGGTGGCCTTGCATTCCTGTTTGCCAGACCTGAAAATGAGCCAAGGCATGTTTGCGAATCCCATCAGTAAATGTGACCATGTAGCTTACTTTCTGTTTCTACACAACTCAATACATTTGTTACCTGGGGGACTTTCTTGAGAACTTTTAGGGGAGCTGCGTTCACATTCCCTTTCAAACAAACTATGGTATGATTGACTACTTGTAAATAAACACACAATATGGCTCAGTTTCTCTTTCTCTAGAGCTCCCTGCATATTACTATTTTCTAGTTTTTTTTACCATAAATGTTGACAGAAAGATATTTCAGTCCAGTTTTTTCATTGCATTCTGCTGGAAAATACACATCCAGTGGTATCTAACAGCATGAGGTTATTTCTAAACATCAAGTCCTCTTGACATGTCACCCTCCTGGGAACATCATCTGAAGTAGGCTGCCCCACACACACTCCCCGAGCAATACCACATCCAGTATTTATTCAAAGCCTGTGTCTGGTGTGATTATTGATGGTTGCTGGATAAGCCTTACACTAATTCACTATATGTGGAGCTTCACTATACATGGAGCTTTCACCTTTATGGTGTTCCTCAGATCGAATCGTACCTGCAGGAATTCACTAGCTGGCTGCTGACTTTTCTCCTCCATCTCCTGGATGAGTTTTTCCAGAGAGGAGAGTTCCATGAAGAGTCTGGCCAGGTGTTCATCTCTCCGTCCTGCAACCTCCTTCTCCACCTCTGCTATCTGGGCCAGGATGATTTTCTCTTTTTCTTCCAGAAATTGGTGTATTTGTTGAAACTCAGCCACGGTCTTTCGTCTCTCTTCTTCTGCCTGGTTCTGCAACAAGAAGACAGGAAGAAAAGATTGGCAGGTCTGTCTTTGCAGTATCATGTGTTCAAACATGATAGGAAGGCATGTCTGGGTTTTCAAAGAGTCCAAATCAACCTTTGCGGGGGAGGAAAGGCGGGATATAAATTGATTAAATAAATAAAATAAAAAGTTTTTAAAGACCTCAAAGGGTCAACATTCAAAATGGCCACACATGAAATATCGAGCATTCAAGCTATGAAGGATTAGGAGCAGAGCCACCTCCTCCCTTAATAAGACTATTGCATTTTCTAATCCTATCATAAGAAACTCATGTATCTTTTACCTGCTCACCCATCATGACACTCACCAGCAGGTCTTGGCTTTCTTTTTCTGCGTCTCCTTTATATGTCAGGATTTTTTCTTTCTCTGCCCTCAAGATCTTCATCCTGCTACATACTTGATCCTGGTGAGAAAGGAAAGTTCAAGATCCTTGAGAGATGACCGATATTTACACAGAAACACACAGAGAAACATGAAAGGCAAAGGCAGTGGCGTATTATTACTATAGCACGAGTTGTCTTGTGCCATGGGGTACATATGGAAACAACTGAGTGCATCCAGTTTGGAGAGGTCAGAATGAGGAGCCTGGAGACTGCACTATCTCTCTAGAAGAGTTTGTGAACTGTTGGCTTGTTGCAGAGTTAAAACTGGATCCCCCTCACAGGGAAGGGGCTGGCTGCTCATTTCATTGGGTTATGGGCATTTGGCCCTACCAGACCCCGTACCTCTATCTCAGAGGCTGAGAGGACTCAAGAGAAAGACAGGAATAAATAGACAGCCAACTTTTTTGTTTTAAAGTGTTTGTGTTCTTTTAGAAATGCCTACTGAGTGATAAGCAAGTTTTATTCTTTAATCAGTCATTCCAAAATTTAAAGGTCTGTGTTTGTTCTTGAGTACAAAAAGGAACTAGGATTGATTTGGATCTGGCCTTACAGCTCACTTTTGGAGGCGCACTTATCACTTACAACCCACCACTTACTGATAAGTGTACATCCAGGTTTGAGAGGAGTCTGTGTGCCATCTAGGAGGGGTGTACCCTCCCCACAGGTCTCAGAGGGGGTCAGGCTTCACCCCCTTTAGTCTCCTGTTCAGGAGATTCTCTGCATCTCCCAGCATCCTCCTTATGTGCTTCAGTCTGCAGTCCTAACCACACCAGTGAATAAGCCACATTAACCACAGTGGGACTTACTATTGAGTAGACATGCATAGGATTGAGTAGACATATATGGGTTCCTAAAAAGGTTTTTCAAATCCTCTCTCACCGCACACAGGCAGCATTCCCTCTTCTGCCTCCCTTGGTCCCTTGCTGAGGCATTCAAGATTGATCAGCACTTTGGGGATGCCTATAATGTCCACTGAAATTTCCCATTGCTGGCTGTGCTTCAACTGGGAAAGTAGAGGGAGTGTGCCCCAAATCCAGGCTTCGCTGCTATGAGACAAATCTGGAACTGTGTGTGTTTCATCAGTAGTAGGCCAAGAGGTTACTAAAGTGGAAAATTCTCACTTTCTTATTCTGTACTGTTGTTTGGAGGCAGGGCCATCAAGGAGGCCAACTGAACCAGTCCCCTCAGGCAGCAGGTTGGTGGGGGCAGAGAGGAGGAGGAAAGGAGGTGGGGAGGAGAGTGTGAAACTGAACATGGGAGAGCAGAGGCTGGCACATCAATGGGGAACGGGGTAGCATGAGGCATGCAGGGTCAGGCATCAGCCATACCTGCAGGGAGGAACCAGGCATTTTGTTTTGCACATCAAGTGCATACTTTGGGTCTGACTGAACCCATTTCAGTGCTTAATGTGACAACCTCTCAGTCCTGGAGGGTCTGATACCATTTGGTCCAACATTTAAGTGGATGTGAGGTCAGGATGAGCCATACCTGGTTCTTTAATAGGGGTGCTCCTACAGCTCGCCCGCTTCCCCCATCCCAATCCTTGGCCCTTTCCTACCTTGTACTCCTGGAAAGCCTCCTCCTGAGGAATCACCTTGTGGTTTTCATGGTCCATGGCTTTGTCACACACGACACAGATGGGGACTTCGTGGTCTCTGCAGAAGAGCTTCAGGGGCTCCTGGTGCTTCTCACAAACCCTCTCCTCACCTGTGGTCCTCCTTTGCCACCCAAGACTGAGTTTCTTGACTATTTCCACTATATTCTTCATTGCTCGATTGGGGATGAGGCTCTTTCTCTGAGCAGTTTCCCTACACTGGGGACAGGAGACATCCAGGGCACCATCATCATCCTCCCCCCAGCTCTGGGTCAGGCACCCTTGGCAGAAGTTGTGCCCACACGCTGCAATGGTCACAGGGTCCTTGAAATAGTCCAGGCAGATGGGACAGGTGGCTTCATCACAGAGCTCCTGGATGTCCCCTGCAGCTGCCATGCCTCCTCCTGGCACAAGGAAGTGGAGTCACTTTCCTTTTCTCCTCTCTGAGTCAGTCAAGGGCTGTGTCCCTGCCTGGAGTTGACTCTCCTCTTAAAGGGGCTTCTTCTTTGGAAGGCTCTTCTGGTGGGAATCATAGAATCATAGAGTTGGAAGGGACCTAGTAGGTCATCTAGTCCAACCCCCTGCCTGCAGCAGGAAATCCTCCTAGAGCATCCCCAGCAGGTGCTTGTCAAGCCTCTGCTTGAAGACCCCCAGTGAGGGAGAGTCCACCACCTCCCTTGACAATCTGTTCCACTGCCGAACCGCCCTCACCGTCAGGAATTTTTTCCAGATATCCATCCGGAATCTCCTCTCTTGCAGTTTGTACCCATTGGTTCTAGTCCTGCTTTCAGAAGCAGCTATGAACAAATGAGCCCCTTCCTCTCTATGACAGCCCTTCAGGTATCTGAAGAGGGCAATCATGTCTCCCCTCAGCCTCCTCTTCTCCAGGCTGAACATCCCAAGTTCCCCCAACCTTTCCTCGTAGGGCTTCCCTTCCATCCCACTGATCATTCTTGTCGCTCTCCTCTGGACTTGCTCCAGCTTGGCTGCATCTTTGTTAATTAAAATGAGGTGCCCAGAACTGAACGCAGGACTCAAGGTGAGGTCTGACCAAGGCTGAATAAAGAGGAACTAGAACTTCTCGCGACTTGGAAGCTACAGTCCTCTTAATGCAGCCTAAAATGGCTGCATCAGCATGTCCTGGTGTTGAAAAGTAACTTCTTATCACTTTAATTGGTTAGTCCTTTATCTTCATAATTTGCAAACATAAACAGCAGCCGTCTCGTGAAGAAACTCCTGTAGAACCGGGCAAAGGAACAATCTCAGAGTCCAGAAGTGCCTTTCCCAGACCCAGCATGTCCAAGCTGCCCAACTACCTCCTTGTCCCACTCCTGGGACCTGAAGATCAGTCCAGCTGATAAGAAATTCTGCCAGGATGTGTGGAGCTAAATTAGCTGCCAGCCTTCCACAGCTCCATCTTGAGCCCCCAACGTCCTAATATTGTTAATTGCCTAGATGTTTTTCATATGATGGGACATAAATCTCTATAATAAATCCAGTAAATTAATGCTAAGCCTCAAAATCTGATTTTTTCCCCTAACTGGGAAGTGAAAAGCAATGTGGTAAGTGAGGGACGAGTGAGGTGGTAAAGTGTGGTGGTGAGCGAGGAGAACTCTAGAGATAGATCATTTGTGAATGTTTTTGGTTTGTCCTGCAGTTTTTTTGTTCTTCATAAAAATGGGATTAGATTAATGTACATTTAAAACCATTTAAAACTTTTAAAAAAATATATTTACTTGGCTCCCAAGGATAATGCTAAGAGCCACCCCATTCTGCTGCACCAACCTACTGCTTCTTATTTCTAAGCATTCATAACTTTCCATAGAGTATTATTGGATTTCATAGAGCATTATTGGATTATTTGAATTTTTCAGTTAAGGACTTATGGCCAACACCGGAGACCAGTCCTGTTCACAAGCCTCTGTCCAAACCCCAGTATCTCAGAAGAAATAAACACAATGGCTGTGGCCTTGAGGGATCTGCCAGATCATCATTAGACTAGTTAGTTTAGATATCCCCTGCTGAGGGCTGCATTGGGGTTTGACCATAAGAATATAAGAAGAGCCTCAAGTGGATCAGGCCAAAGGGTCATTTAGGCTGCAATCCTAAAGACACTTTCCTGGGAGTAAGACCCATTAAACACGATGGGGCTTACTTCTGAGTAGACATGGTTAGGATTGTGTCCTTAGTCCAGCTTCCGGTATCACACAGCAGCCTACCAGATGCCTCAGAGAGCACATACGACACTTGCATTCAGGTGCCCCCCCCCCCCGCATCTGGCATTTTGAGGTTTTCCATGTACACATACCCCTCATGTCTTGTAACTTGTAATGATCCTTTTCCTCTCTGAATTTGTCCAAGGCATTAAGGCTAGATGCCGTAATCCTATTGGATCCTGTGACATCCTGTGGCAGGGTGTTCCACAGACCAACTACATGCTGGGGAGAGAAATATTTTCTTTTTGTCCATCCTAAGTTAGGACCCTTTGTAACCCTTCCAACATTAAATTTTAGTGGATGTCCCCTAATTCTGGTGTTATGTGAAAGGAAAAAGAGCATCTCCCTATCCACTCTATCCATTCCTTGCATAATTTTGACCTAAACCTTCTTTCACATTTCCAGAACGCCGGAAGACTTCATTTCCCCAGATCAGGGTGACGCAACACTCTGGCTAAGGTACATCTTTGCAGAAGTCTAGACTCATCTATGGTACATTGTACCATAGATGCATCTGGCTGAATAATGTGTCATCCCAAAACCATGTTGGGCTGAATCAGCACTATTGAAGAAATAGTTATATTTTTTGTGAAAGGCTCTGGTGTTAAAAAATACTGATTAATGGGGTGCTTATTTTCAAAAATGACTGAATAAGGAGACAATTCCTGCCAAATTCCCCATTCCCTCAGAGAATCTGAGAAGAAAATCACACCACATTGCTAAGAATACATGCAGTTGAGAAAGACATAAGGGAACAGAAACCCTCCCCAAATTAAGTTGTCATTTGAAAGAGTCATGCCAGTTTTCCCTCAATGCAGTGATTTGGTGCCGTGGATGGTCCTTAAGTGTACAGCAAGAATTTGGAGCTTGACATTCATTAACAGGGGATTTGAACAGTCTGGAGTGCCTTGTCAATGGATATAAACAACTGATGGTGTGCCTTGACAATTTCAGTGCCTTAAGTGTGCCGTAAGATGAGAAAGGTTGAACATCACTGCCTCAGTGGATAGTTCGTCAATAATCCCTGTGCTATAATTTAAAATCAAACAACCACCATAAGGAAAATGTTCCAGTTTGACCACTCAAGGCTTAAGATCATTGCTTTAAATATTTAAAGGTGTCCCCTGTTCTCCTTCAGGATGGTTTTGCTTGCTACATCCTGCATATTCCGATGGGATGTGATTTGTCAGGCTGTTCATACCTGAACAGCCTGACAATTTGGCATCATATCAACATGAAGGAATGGAGCAACCCAACATGTCATATACCATTGGATGTGTATTGAAGAGCAAACAAAAAATCCATTTTTGAACATATCCTTCCAGTCATAAGTTACTGCCAAAAAATAAAAATGAAAGTGTCCCACATAATGGCTTTACCCACAAGTAGGTGAATGTGCCATAGTTCATCAGAAAGGGCAAGCTGATAGAACTCCAAAGACAGCGGTGTGGACCTTAGTGAACGCAGCCCCCAAAATCACCCCTAGAAAATGTCTTTTGGTTCATTGACCCTATATAAATGGAAATGGAGCCATATCATGCTCTTACTTGTGAGTAGGCCAACTTGCCTTAGACCAGTCTCAGAGGAAGCAGAAGGAAGTCCCTGCTCCAGGCATTGAGCTCTATGGAAAGTGTAAGTAAACTGCACAGCTTTGTTTACACGCAAGGAAGCAACCATGTGTGGCTTCCAACTCTGGTCAAGCTCAGAGGAATGCAAGTCCCCCAGGATGGTCCTGATTCAGCAAAAGTGGTGCTCAGCCAGTATTCCAGGTAGCTTCATCTCCATCTCCCTCCCTAAAAAGGCTCCCCAAAAAGGAGGGCTGAAAAGCTTATGGATTTTTTTGTATTTGTAGTTCTGAAATAAACAGAACTTCCACAATGCTTCATAGGCTGCAATCCTAAGAACACTTTCTAGGACTAAGAGCACAATCCTAACCAGGTCTACTCAAACATAAGCCCCACTGTGTTCAGTGGCTCTTACTCCCAAGAAAGTGTCTTTAGGATTGCGGCAATCGTCCCATTGAACTCAATGGAACTTACTTCTATTAGATTTTCACCCATAGTCAGTGCTATTCCCACAAAATCTGTTCACAGATTTGAAGATAGTTCTCGCATTCTGGGTAGATCAACATACATGAATGAACTGGGGAAAAAGGCAACAAGGACTGAGAAACATTTGAAGTTTTCTTGACCACAGGTATCCAACGTTTCCTTAAACTTGGGGAACAACATATAATGATTTAGAACGAACAGCAATGTCTGTATTTGCGCTTGGTTGACCCTGCAGGTTGTATGAAGCACTGACTGTCTAGCAACTACAACATCATGAACCCATTTTCATCATTCATGAAACAGATCTGCAGCTCTATAAACATTTATTTTCCTTAAAACCTTTATTTTCATTTATTTAATTATTTCACTTATTAACATTTATTTTCCTTAAAAACAATAATCCAAACTACATGTTGGGCTGAACTAGAGAAACAAACAGGGCACAATTAACGTTCTAGCTGCAACATTTGACACTAGTTGTGATCTGAGATCTTAGAAATGAAGAGTTGCTTTAAATACCCCAAGAGTCTCTGAATAGCAACAAGAAAGGAGGTTTGCTTTGGTTGTTTTCCAGCTTTGGCAAGAAAAGTAAAAGGAAGATTGAATGTATGATTGAGGGATATGGAAACAGGAGGAGTTTTGGTGGCTTTAATGGGTCACCCATTTCTTCCTTAGAATAGTCTGTATAAGGACTATAGTTCATCACTATACAAACTATATGAACAACTATAGATGAACAAACTATAGTTCGTCATTGGTGGACCAGCAGGGTCCACAGAGCAAATGCCACAGGCGACATAGCTGCAGGCCATGTTGGGGTGGCACCATTGCACCTGCTTTGGCTTTACCTTTATGCTCCAGAGCCATACCGGGGTCTGACAAAACCCTATTACGTTGCTCTCGGCATAACAAAAGCCTTCCCATGGGAAACAGGATGTACTGGTTAAATGCTTGCGAATGGCGCATCATGCAAAGGTAAGAGAGAAAAGGAGTTTACATTCTAAGAAGCCACGTCCGTGATTCCTCAGTTTGAGAAGTTGGAGGTTCAGGACTGGGTGTGGTGCCCTCCCCCAACTTGATGAGTCAAGGGGTTAGAGTCCCCTCTGTAAATCCAAGGTTGATGGTGGATCCCAGTTCAACAAGACAATTATGAACTAGGGGTTAGTAACATGGTAGATTCCAAAAACCTCCTCTCTAAGACTAAAACATTTTGCTGTTCGAAAAAGAAAGGATCTATATCTGAAGTAAGATTGTAGGGAAAAGAAAAACAAAACAAAACTGATGGGTGTGCATGTAAAGCATAAGTAATGGAGTATAATATGTGATCCAAAAATAAGTAGGGGTAAAATAAATTAACATGAAAAAGTGAATGAACACCAATAAATGCAAGAATTCTATATGGTATGTTTAAAAAATAAGAGGCGTCGTTTGTGTGTGCTGTTTTTTCTTGTGGAACATTTTCTGTTCCTAGTCAGATATAAGAACGGGAAACTAAAAAATTCTTGGGCAAGACCGAAGGAAGGTTATAGCTACTTTGCCTAAACAGAGATGACTCATGAAGCTGAAGTTTCTGTACTCTAAAATAGATTCAAAAACAAATTGAAATCTTTGCATTAAAAAAATGAATGGAATCATTTAAACATAGCAGGTATGCAAAAAATAAGTCAAGGCTGTTGTAACTAATCTCTCCTTTAGCCTGCAAACAAATGCAAAACCAGCAGAGCATGTGAAGAAGGTCCTGAGACCGCCTCAGGGGGAGAGTATCAGCTGGGCTTCATCACACACAAAAAAGAAAGGGACAAGGGTCTCTCCACTGAAGGAGGCCCCTGAATGAGTGTAGAGATGGACTCCTGTGTCAGCATCAGAAAAGGCCACCTGCCCCTCAGCACAGTTCAGCGTCACTCGGATCCGCTTGAGCTCCTGCCCCAGTGACAGGGCAGAATAAGGGGAATTAAGGACTCTGCATTTCCTTTTCCACTTCCCCATAGCCCAGATCCCTTCCTTAGGACTAAGATCAAACTTGCCCTTCCTCTTCATAGACTTTCTGGCAACCCCCACAGCCCATGAGTCCTTACTTCCCACAGTGACCTCCCAGAAGTGTCTCCCTGCTGTGAAACTCTCACGACCCAGCACAAAATTCCATTTATCAAATCTCTCGGGATTCCCCGGCAGAACTTGGTATTTTTCTCCCCTCTTCACGCTTTTGCGATCCTTAGACAGAATGAGCCAGGGATGAGCCGTGTCTGGATCCAGAGTCACATTTGCTGCTGAGGCTGGAGGGAGACAGAAGCAGAATCAGTTGGGGAGACTCTCTGTATTAGGCACAAAGACTAGCATAACAACTTTGTCCATATACTTATGTTTTCTGCTAATGTTCTGGCTGTGTACTTCTAGCATCCCAGGTATCTGTTTGCTTCCCAAGTTCCTGTTTTAGCGTTCTTTAAAAGGAAAACACCTCCATGCATTATAGGGGTCAAAGACAGGTTTTGAGACGGGGACACTCCAAAATGCCTGCTTTCTGGGCAATATTCTTCTCTTCAGTATCCTATAGCTGGCACTGCACCATTGCCCAGCAGGGCCCATCCTATGCATCCTTCCATGTCATAATTACCTTCAAATTGCTCCATAACAACCTTCAGAAGAGGTTTCACATCATAGAATCCCCCGATTCTGCTGGTAATCTCAGGAGGAAATGCCACAGGATTCACAAACTGGTCCTTCTCATATCTGGTGTGGAAGGAAAAAAAATCTCATCCCAGAATCCATTCAATCTGAATTACTGACTGTAAAAAAAGGATAGCATGGAGGAAAAGAAGAGCTGAAATCCAGGAAGCAAGAGCAACTAAGGGTGCTCTAGACAGTGTGTTACTAGTAATGGTAATGTAAATCCCTGCCCATATCCTACACACCGAGCCAAGCTTGATGCATCCTTGCTCCCTGACATGACAGTGAGGTGAAGGAGGGATTGCCTTCATTATGGATGGAATGGGATTGCATGAGGGAAGGGGTTGGCCTGTTACATGCTGCTATCCAGCATTGGCAGTGGCATCGCCAGCCTATCTGGCAACCAGGGCTGCCGTCCGCCCAATTTTTGGCACCCCCTCACATATGCCCTCTCTCTTCCTCCAAGAGGCAGTCACCCTCTCAACTTTCCTCCCACCTACCATGCAGAGGGAGGGAAGGCAGGCAACCAGCCTACCTGGAAGTAAGCAGAGGGCAGAGCTGGCCTGAACCCTCCTGGCCTGGAATGCACGCCAGTTTGGCTGCACTCTGAAGCCACAGCATGGAGTCACCTGGGTCATGTGGCTGCTGCCCAGGTCCTGGACTGAGTGGGAGGAAGGGGTGTGTATGGAGATTGCAGGAAGTGGGTTGGTGGGCACACAGCAGGACCCGAGCAGTCTACCACAGCCTGTCCTGGTTCTCTTGCATGCAGACCCACCCACACATCACAGCTGCGCTATTGGGAACCCAAGAGTGGCAAGGAGCAATTAGACCCTCCCTATCCTGTGGTACCCAGGGCCAATGGCTCCCTCACCCCCCATGCAATGCTACTGAATATTGGGCAGGACATGCTTAATGGAAACCCAAAGAGGGCACACAACCTGGCAGCAGTCCTGTTTCCCTCCTCAGAGCCACAGCAGGCTTTTTAAAGGTGGCGACTCATGACTCCTTTTGAGTAGCAAAAAGGAGACTCAGCAACTCAGAAAGTGCCCTGGTTATAACTCATTTTCAAGTTAAACTGCAGGCGAGTGTTGATTCATGACTTGAGTCAAACCATGCCAGATTTGCACATCCCTGCAGAGATCTGGTAAACCAGCTCCCTTTTCCAAAGTGACAGTCCATTGGAGAGGGGAGTCCTACACTCTCTTCCCAGGAGCTCCTGGAGAGCCTCATCCTTCACAGCTATTCTCAATATCAGAAAGCAAGAAGAGAAAGGAGCAGGATCCACTTACCTCTGTAAAGTTTCTCTAACATCCTGAAAGGAAAAGGAAGAAAACTCAGAGAATGCTACAAGGAAGTCTGTCTTGTCAGACTCTGGATGGAGATCCTCTCTGGTCATCCACAGTTCAGTCGGCAGAAATCAAATGTTCTTTTACCAAAAACAGACCTTTGTGAATGAGTCCTGTGCTGGATGCTTGAGTAGTGCAACTGCATTCACCCAGGATGGATGTGCAGATAGGACTGGGCAGTAATCATAAATAGAAGGAAAGTTTAGCCTGTGCCTGAACATGCCGCTCAACCTCACCTTGGAGTAATGCCAGGTGGATAGAGAGATCCAAAAGCTAGAGCAGAACATTTCTATTTCGATCTAACTGCCTGGAATGGCTCCGAAAGAGAGGAGGAGGACCCACACCAATGGCATGTTCAGGCACCTACAAACTTTAATGTGACTCCCTGTGAGTTTCTTCTAGTGTATCTGTAATATTCAGCCAGGGCAATAAACAACTGACCCTGATAATTTCTCCAGATATATCACAGCAGATGGCCATGCAATTAACCAATCAATCCTGCTAACCAGCTAGTTGTCCTGTTTACACCAACACAGTGTACTGAAGAACACCCCAATAACACAGGAGGACACATCCCCAACACAAAGGGATCACCATTTTTTATCCAACCTGGGGCTTGGTTTTGACCACTAAGACATCTGTATGGTAGAGGATAAATGGCCTAGGTTGAATTTAGATAAATCCTATCCTCTTTTGATACTTGGTTAGATATATCTATAAATGTAGTTTAATTTAGGAATGTAACTTGTTTTGGTACTATTCCGGTTGGACTCATATACATGGAGCTGCCCCTGATAGTCCAGGCAACCCACAGAAGTCAACAGATCAGACCTTACCTGCAGGAATTCACTGGCTGGCTGCTGACTCTTCTCCTCCATCTCCTGGATGAGGTTTTCCAGAGAGGAGAGTTCCTTGCAGAGTCTGGTCAGGTGCTCATCCCTCTTCCTTGCAATCTCCTTCTCCACCTCTTCTATCTGGGCCAGGAGGCTTTTCTCCTTTTCTTCCAGAAATTGGTGGATTTGTTGAAACTCAGCCATGGTCTTTTGTCTCTTTTCTTCTGTTTGGTTCTGCAAGAAGGAGAAAGGAAAATAAAGAAACAGATAGCCCAATACAAAGCTTTCCAGTGCCCAGGGCTACAGTAGTGCCAAAATGGAAGCAACTCTGTGGATATTCAGGGTAAGAGATCTTATGCTCCACTATCCTGTGTCATTCCTAGGCATGCTTGATGTGCCTTCTTAGATTTGAGTGCAGATTTGAGGAACCTGTGTAAATCTCCTAGGGCAGGGTGGGGTTAGGATACGGAGTCCAGATTGCTCTCCTCCCTGCCTCTGCACCTGCTCCCTCCCCTGTCACACTTCCCACAACTCACCCAGCCCCAGAATACCTGCCCATACATCCATGGTTGTGGGTCTGCCACTAGGTGCTCTCCTACAGCTCTGAGTGGCAGTCACCCTCCTCTGCCTGGCACATTTGCAACACAGTACTGGGCAGGATGCAAGACCAATTAGACTGGGCTCCAAGTTTGTCCTTGCAGTACCATGGGTGCAAACATGGCGGTAAGTGCTTTTCTGAGTTTGCACAGAGATCAAATCAGTCATGAAATTGTTTCTTTAAAACCTCAAGGGCCCACCTCTATCATGGCCAGCATAGAAGATGGAGCTATTCTGGTCATGGTGGATTAGAGGAGTAGAGCTGCAATCCTAGCCACACATTGCAGGTAGAAAGTCCCATTAACTATAAAGGGTAGACATGCTTCAGAGTAGACATGCTTAGGATTGGGGTCTAGGTTTCTCATGCTCCTTTCCACTGCCCCCTTACATAGGAGTGAACCCCACTGAGCATCTCTCAAGAGAGGCTCAGCAGGTGTTGGTGGAGCACCGAAACCAGCAGTATGTTGGCTGCGACTTAATCCTGACACTCACCAGCAGGTCTTGGCTTTCTTTCTCTGCACTTGCTTTAAACCTCAGGATACTTTCTCGTTCTGTCCTCAGGATCTTTAGCCTGTTACAGATTTGATCCTGGTGAGAAATGGAAGTTCAGGCTTAGTTCCTTTGGAGGGATGACCGTTTATGGCCTGGCCATTTATGACTTAGGCCTCAAGGAAAGGGAACCAGTTTTTGCCTAACACCACTTGGATTTCAAAGGCTTGCCTTAACATTTGCCACCCCCCATAAAGCAATAAAGTGACCCATAGGAAGATCAGTAAGGCCATCCTCACAAGATGTTTTGTAGATAGTTGTCTTAGAAATGTTTGGTAGCAGTTTCTAGTATCCTTTCTTTGTCCTGTTGCCCCAAGTTTCTTGAACCTGTTTGCCCCCTCCCAGTTTAAGCTGTCCTATAAAAGTGATCTCCCCTTGTGTATCAGTGCTGGTCAACTATTCTGGGTTGCCAGTCCCTGTTAACAGGTAGATAAAGGATCTGGTTGCTTCTCCTGCCTCTGTTGGCTGTTTTCTCCCGACGAACCATTGGATTGCCTATTTGGGCTCATATGGGTGGTGATGGGAGGTTGGTGTATGCCTGTGTTGTGGGGCGAGTGGGGCAGAAGTGCTTTACGGCACTTTGTGACACTCCCGGGTCAGCCCAGGACTTATTCTGAGACTTAGGCTGGCCTAAGTGGAGCTTAGGATTGTAGCCTTACATTGAGCATAAAAACCCCTTGAGAGGAAGGGCTACTGAAGAACAAATTGGGAATATTCACCCCTGACTTGTTGTGAGTGTTGGGACAGTGATAGGCAAAGGCAAAGTTCAGTCATTTAATGGGGTGCTCCTGCAACTCTGCACATCTCCCCCAATCCCGATCCTCAGCCTTTTCCTACCTTATACTCTTGAAAAGCCTCCTCCTGAGGAACCACCTTGTGGTTTTCATGTGCTTTGGATCTGTCGCACACCACACAGATGGGGGCTTGGTGGTCCTTGCAGAAGAGCTTCAAGGGCTCCTGGTGCTTCTCACAAAACCTGCTCTCACCTCTGGTCTCCCCTTGACCCTCCACACTGAGTTTCTTGGCTATTTCCACCACATTCTTCAGTACCCGGCTTGGGATGAGGCTCTTTCTCTGAGTGGCTTCCCTGCACTGGGGACAGGAGACCCCCAGGGTATGGCCCTCCACTTCTTCTCCCCAGCTTTGGACCAGACAGCCTTGGCAGAAGTTGTGCCCACACTCAGCAATGGTCACTGGATCCCTGAAGTACTCCAGGCAGATGGGACAGGTGGCTTCATCACAGAGATCCTGGACTGGACCTGTGGCTGCCATGGCTCCTGGGACAGGAAAGTCAGAGGCACTTCCCTTCTCCCCCCAGTATGTCAAGGGGTGTTTCCCTTCCTGCAAAGTGCAGGCTGAGGAATGTTTCTCCTTTGGTGTGAGATATTAACCCTTTCCACACTGAAATGACAATGATTTCAGTGGTGATCTCAACATGGTGCTGATGGGACAAAGACAGGGTGACCATATGCCAAAAAAAGAGGATAAGGACCCCAAAAATGTAGGACACCCAAGAAAAATGTAGGTCATGACATAATAAAAGCTGTAAAAAAACTTAAATACATATAAGATATACAGTGGCGCCTCACGTGACAAATTTAATTCGGAGGCATGTTTGCTACGTGAAACGTTCTTTACGTGAAGCGGATTTTCCCATAGGAAATAATGGAAACTGGGACAATTGGTTCCAGAACCCTAAAAACCTTCATATAAAAATATTAACTGGATGTAAAAACGATGACAAAACACTGGAATTGAACTGAACACAATGGGACCTACTTCTGGGTAGACATGGTTAGGAGGCTGCAATCCAAGACACTTTCCTGGGAGTAAACACCATTTAACACCATGGGGCTTACTTCCGAGTCGACATGGTTAGGAGGCTGCAATCCAAGACACTTTCCTGGGAGTAAACACCATTTAACACCATGGGGCTTACTTCCGAGTCGACATGGTTAGGAGGCTGCAATCCACGACGCTTTCCAAGTGTCTCCCCACTTTCTCCTTCTCTCCATCCTGAGCCTCTCTCTCCCCTACTCCCTTCTGGCTGCCCTGAGCTGCTTCCCTCTTCTCCACTGCTCTTCTCTCCCTCTGCCCAGCGGACGCCCAGCCACAGGAGGAACAGCGCGCAAGTGTTGCTTTCGCTATGGGCAGGCGCACGAGGCAGCCCTGACATTTTTAAAAGGGCTGCAAGCCAACACGTCTGCCCCAACTACAAACAAGTGTGCTTGTTAAGTGAAGCACAGTTTGTTATGTGAAGCAGAATCCTAGAGAAATTGTTGCTTATGTGGATACTTGTTAAGCGAGGTACCACTGTATGTCTATGCAGAGCGACTTTAAACTCAATATCAATTAAAAAAAATTAAAATCATTAAAATAATTTTTCAGTTATTTTAAAATGTGAATTCAAAAATTTGAATTTTTAACTGTTCCCTCTCTAGACACAAATCCCAATGCTGAATGATATGTCTATGGAGAGCAACTTTAAACTCAATATAAATTAAAAACTTTTAAAATAAAAAAATTAACTGTTAATTTTTTAAAAAACTTAAAATAAAATGAGCTTGGGGGTTGGGATTGGGTTGTGTGTGTGGGAAAGAGTGTGGGTTAGGTTGTGTGTGTATATAGCGTTGGGTTTTGTGTGTTTGTGGAGTGTGGGGGTTGGGTTGTGTGTGGGAGTTGTCTGTGTCTGTAGTTGTGTTGTGTGTGCGTGTGGGGTTGTGTGGTGTGTGGGGATTGGGCTATGTTGTGTGTGTGTGAGAAAGAGTGGGTTAGCGTGTGTGTGGAGTTGTGTGTGTAATGTGGGGTTGTGTGTGGGGTTGTGGAGTGTGGAGTTGTGTTGTGTGGGGATTGGGCTACATTTTGTGTGGAGTTGTGTTGTGTGTGTGAAAGAGTGGGTTAGTTTGTGTTGTGTGTGTGTGCGGCGTTGTGTTGTTTGTGTGTGGAGTATGGGTTGGGTTGTGTGTGTGGTTTGGCCTATGTTGGGTGTGTGTGTGAAAGAGTGGATTAGTGTATGTGCAATTTTGTGTGTGTGTGTGGAGTCATGTTTTGTTTGTGTGTGTGATCGGTTGTGTGTGGGGGTTGGGCTACATCTTGTGTGTGTGAAAGAGTAGGTTAGCGTGTATGTGTGTGGAGTGTGGGTTTGGGTTGTGTGTCTGGGTAAATCCCAGGATCACTTGCAATTCCAAAAAAGTATAATTTGTCTATGCAGATCAACTATGCAGAGTTAGAGGGGTTTAGGGTGTGAGTTGTGTTGTGTGTGGAGTTGAGTTGTGGGGGGGTTGGGCTACATTGTGTGTGTGTATAAAAGAGGGTTGTGTGTGTGTAGATATGTTGTATGTGTGGAGTGTGGGGTTGTGTTTGTGGAGTTGTGCTGTGTGCGTGTATGTGTGTGTGGGGGGGGGGGGTTCGTAGGGTTGAGTTATGTGTGGGGATTAATCCCGGGATCATCCCGATTCTAAGAAGGTGTAATATGTCTATGTAGAGCAGTTGTGGGCAGAGCTGGAGGGTTATCTGACAGACGGATGGACAGACAGAATTAGCCTTTTTTAATATAGATAATAATAATTTATGAATTATTGAATTATTATTAATAATTTATGAATTACAAGAAGGCCACATGCTGCTAACTTCAGGACACTGAAGTTTTTCTCCAGGAAACAAGGCTAAAATCCAGGACAACAAGTCCTGGAAAAGGAATAGATATACCATAGTTGCCCTGGTTTTTTTATGGGGGTGACCTAATTGAAACAAGGGCAGGATTCAACAGGGGTGGGGGGTGGAGTGGAGAAGAGCCCAAGCTATGCACATCTACTCTGAACTCAGCCTCAATATAGCCAATGGGGCTTACTCCCAGGAAAATGTGAATAGGATTTTAACCTCAGAGCCCAGTCCTGAACCTGTCTACTCCAAAGTGGCTCATTACAGTCAAGAGAGCTTCCTTCCCAAAAAAATGTGGATAGGAAGGCAACCTCGGAGCCCAAGCCTAGGCTTGTCTACTCAGAAGTAATGTCCTTTACAGTCAGTGGGGCTTCCTCCTAGGAAAGTGGGGCGAGGATTGCAGCAACACCTGTAATGCTTTCCCGTCCACAATCTCACTTCCCCCGCCCCGCCCCCCCCCAATCCTTCATGGAAGTGAGGATGTGAACCCACCATTTGTGCCCCCATATTCGTGGCTAGCATCATCCCAGGCTGATGATGTGAGGAGGACGTACAGCCATGGATTGTACCTGTGTTGCACTGGAGAGACCTCAAAGCGTCCATTTCTCCAGAGAGCTCAGTAGCTGCCTCCCACCTCTGTCCTGGGGCACACCTTGAGCAGTCTTGTGGCACACCAGTGTGCCGCGGCACAGAGGTTGAAAATCCCTGCAGTAGATTCTTGCCTATAAGATGAGAAATTTTACCCAATCTCTCCAGCATAGTCCACCTCACCTTCATCCTGTGTGTTACTCATGGGTCAGGGCAGTTCAAGGGTATTGCAGCAGCCATCATGCCAAACCAGAAATGGGAAATGGCACATAGTACTAACATACCCTACAACCCAGAGTAACTACGGGAGCACGTAAGAGACATTACGTGGACCCGTAGTTACTGCACCACTTAGTGGAAAACTTATAGGAAATTCATATTGCAATCCAGAGTAAATTGTTCTTACACCGGAGCAAGGACTCCTGGTAGTTACTCTGGATTGCACCCAGAAGCACCTTCTCAGTGTCTTCAAAAACAGTGGCACAGTTCAGGTTCTTTCCTCCCTTTCAATCTGGCTCAAGGGGAACCTGCAGATCCTTCTCACAATCACCTTCCCTGAAGATTTACCCCCGATTTATCCAAGGGCTGACAACCTGCCCTTGCCTTATCTTTGAGATCGACCTATAGTTGAGTATTTATGGTAACCTGGAGAGAAAAACCAGCAATGCCTTGTGAAGACTGTGTGACTGCTTCAGGGACAGAGTCTGAGGTGAACTTTACGATCCACATAAAAGAAGGGTCGGAAGGTCTCTCCACAGAAGAAGGCTCCTGAGTAAGTGTAGACATGGACTCCTGTATCAGCATCGGAAAAATCCACCTGCCCCTCAGCACAGTTCAGAGTCACTCAGACCCTCTTCAGCTCTTGGATCAGGGACAGTGAAGTGTTTTTAGGGACATTAAGAACTTTGTACTTACCTTCCCCAAAGAACTTTGTACTTACCTTAAGAACTTTGTACTTACCTTAAGAACTTTGTACTTACCTTGCCCAAATCCCTTCCCCAGGATTAATCTGAAACCAGCCCTTTTTCCTCAAGGACTTTTGGGCAATCCCCACTGCCCAATCTCCCTCTCCCGCATCATCCCCACTTCTATCTGCAGGCTACCTTGCTGACATATCCAAGGCTTATCCTATTACAATTCCCATTGCTGGCTGTGCCCATTTTCCAGTCCTGGAGGGTCTAGAGGGTCTGATACTGTTTGGTCCAACAAAGAACTGGATGTTAGGGGGTCAGGATGAGGCAAATGTGGTTCTTTAATAGGGGTGCTCCTGCAACTCTGCCATGTCTCCTCTCCCTCCCCCAATCCCAGTCCTTTGCCCTTTCCTACCTTGTACTCAGCCTCCTTGAGAGGAACCGCCTTGAGTTTTTTTATGTTCCTTGGATCTGTCACATACCACACAGATGGGGGCTTGGTGGTTTCTGCAGAAGAGCTTCAGGGGCTCCTGGTGCTTCTCACAAAACCTGCCCTCACCTCTGATTTCTTTTGCCCCCCCCCCCCCAAGACTGAGCCTCTTGGGTATTTCCATCACATTCTTCAGTAATTGATTGGGAAAGAGGCTCTTTCTCTGAGCACTAGAGACAGGAGACCACCAGGGGCATGGACTCCTTTCTCCTTCTCCCCCCAGCTCTGGGTCAGGCATCCTTTGCAGAAGTTGTGCCCACACTCAGTGATGA
Source organism: Cryptoblepharus egeriae (assembly GCA_030015325.1). Taxonomy (NCBI): domain Eukaryota; kingdom Metazoa; phylum Chordata; class Lepidosauria; order Squamata; family Scincidae; genus Cryptoblepharus; species Cryptoblepharus egeriae. Next base: position 10,452,737 of record JAREYC010000002.1, read on the forward strand.
TCACAGGCATATAGTCCAGGCAGAGAAGACAGGTGGCTTATTCGCAGAGCCCCTGGATGTCCTGTGCAGATGCCATGGCTCCTCCTGGCACAAGGAAGTGGGAGTCACTTTCTTTTTTCTATCTACAGTCTACAGTATTTATATACCGCTTTTGAACTCGAAAGTTCACAAAGCAGTTTACAAGAAAATGAAAAAAAATTAATAGCTAATTAATACCCAATGGACCCCTGTCCCAAAAGGGCTCACAGTCTAAGATGCAAAAAAAGAACAGCAGTAGAAGCCATATGGGGTCTTGCATCAGCATCAGAAAAGTCCACCTGCCCCTCAGCACAGTTCAGAGTGACTTGGATCCTCTTGAGTTCCAGGATCAGGGATAGACGGGTGCAAGCATGTGCCCTCACCTTAGCTTGCTTCCAAAGGAATCCAAATAGGAGCCATTCTAGAAGATGAAGACCTGTCCTCACCTTAGCTTTGAGACTTATTGGTGAATATTTATGGTATGAGATCTGATCAGGCAAGAAAAACCTCAGTTGGTTGTGGATTTCTTTAATTTCTATGTATGTCACATTAATTAATACATGTAAATAATGTATTTAGATATATTAAATTTATGAAATAATTTAAATGCACCTGTCTTGTAATAATTCAATGTGATTTTTAAAAGATCTAGTGGTGTGCCAAGGGCTGTGGATGGCCCAGCTGGTTAAGACACTGTGCTTGTTAATCAGAAGGCCAGGGCTCGAGACCCAGGTCCCCACAAGACAAGGTGAGCCCCTCTCCTTAGCCCAGCTCTGCGACGCAGATGGAACCAATTGTATCAGCTGTTCCATTGGACTAATTCAGTGGTGAGGAGAGGAGGGATTTGCTGCTTGGGTAACAGCCTATCCTCCATCTCAATCTACCCAGGCCTTCGTGCTTTGCATGCCGCATCAAGCACGATACCAGTCTTTCAAGACTGATGGATGCCAAGTGGTGTGCCTCGGGACTTTTAGTGACTTGGGAGGTATGCCGTCTGATAAGAAACCATGATGCCATGACTCCTGCACAGGGAAGATGGAGCCACTTTCATTTCATCCCCTCTAATTCAGTCAAGAGTGTTTCCCTTCCTGGAATGGACTCTGCTCTTAAAAGGGCTCCTGCTTTGGAAGGCTCTGGAGGTAGGAAATCAGGGGTGTGATCAGCATTTCATTTGGAGAAACCTTTTCCCTTGGAGAGAGATTTAACCCTTCCCAGTCTGAAATGAATGAAAACTGTTGAATGAACCACAACATCAGCCTCCAAGGAAGCCGCTCCTGTTCATAGTCTCTGCAGACACTTTTGCGGCCGGGCAAGGGGGAAGAAGAACCCCACATAGTGGATCCAACTGTGATGATTTACCTGGATCCCCTCCTGGACCCTGTTTGGGGCTCTTTGTAGACAAGGAGCCTCCGCCTGAAATCCTGAAAGTTTTTCAGCACATTCTGTACTGAATTAAGGGTCTCATCCTTACCTATTGGGGGCAGCCAAAGTATTACACAAAGGAGGATTTTTACTCTGGAAAAGCTCTCCCCTTCTTGAGCGGGGATTGCACTGCTTGATTCCTGAGCTGCAGTCCCTCTCTGGGAAGAATATAGAGCATGACCAGGTTGGCATCAAAGGATGCAGGAAATTTAGGACAGATAGAACGAGGGACTTCTTCCCACAATTCCAAATTAGTCTGAGGGATTCACTGCCACAAGATGTGAGATTGGCCACTATCTTAAAGGCTGAAGAAGGGACTTGGACACAGAAATGGTGGACTGATCTAGCCATGAGTTGTCATCATGATGGCAGTGGACAATCGTTGGGTGAAGTGCCAGCTGCCTGAATATCCTTCACAGGGCATTCAGATGGAAGGACCGCTTTCTTCATGCTCATGGGTTTGGGTTTCTAGAAGCCCTGGGAGGATACTGGACTACAAGGCCCTTTGCTCCAGGCTGCAGTGTCACCATGTTCATTTCCCACCTGAGTGTAACATGAACCAGGGCTCACCAGGCTTCATCCACAACCTGATGAAGGAGAAGAAGAACATGTGCAGAGTGCTTTGGATTCATCACTAATTGGTTCTTCTGCAGTGGGACATACCGACTCCTGCAGCATGTATGTTTCATGCCTTTTCCATCTTTAGGTAGCTCCAAGGAGGAGGATTGTTCTAGCCCCACAGCCAAGGATGCTATAGCCAGGAGACCTAATAAAGTGCTTGCCTTGAGCAGTGGATGGGGTGGCAGAAAATAGGGAGGTGGAGAGTGTCTTGCATTTGCCTGCTGCCTCTTTTGGCCTGTCAAATTGCATTCCCCGACCAGTGCCATAGAACAAAGTGTTTATTTGCATGTGCGCATGCGAATCTCAATTGGAATATCATAGATAGAACTTCCATATTGCTTCACAGTCAATGTTCTACAATGAGCAACAACATTTTTGTTTCTCAAAAGGATTTGAACTGGTCTTGCCTGCTGGATGTACCAGTTGGCTAGCACCTGCAACGTCACAAACCCACTTTCATCATCCATGACACAGATCTGCAACTCTATTAACATTTATTTTCCTTAACAGCAATAATCAGAACTTTGAATTGGGCTAACAAGAGAAAGAAGATCCAGTCAACATTTTATCTGCAACATTTGGCACCAGTTGTGACCAGTTAGAAAAGAGAGATTCTGCTTAAAATGCCTTAAGAGCCTCCTGAGTAGCAACAATAAATGTGGTTTGCTTTGTTTTCCAGCTTCAAAGGGAAGGACTGAATGCAGGATTGAGGGACTGGATGGATAGGAGGTGATCTGGTAGCCCTAATGGGTCACCCACTTCAAACCTACAGGCGACATGGCTGCAGGTTGTGTTGTGGTGGTGCCACTCTGTTATCCCGCCACTCTTTTACAGTGTGTTATCTATCCCGCCATAGATTCTCAGATATAAGTCAATCTCACAGATAAGTCTGATTTTGAGCCAAAAGTCAAGAATTGTCTATAACCCTCGGATAAGATCAGCAGGTAAAACTTAGGGTTTGTGAAATTCTTTGAAAATCACTAATCAGAAATTGTTTTGAGACAACAACAAATCGAGGGGGGGAACCATTTTTATTCTCCAAAGAAGAATAGAGATGGAGATGCTTATGGGAGTCGCAGGCTTTGGTGCATATCCATAGCAGCAGCCTTGCAACAGACCACATACAGACTCCTTATTAGGTCTGTTCCTATCACCACCTCCTCAAGCATTTGCTCTGTTTACCATATTGGCCTAGGAATAAGTTTACCCAAGTTATCTGGGTGAATTTTAAGGCATAATTTTGTCAATGTATACATAAGTCTATATGGCACAAAGAGGCTTTGGATGCAATATTATTCTTAATTTCATGTTACTGTAAATATTTGCCTCTAAGGGGAGAAATTTTTCCCAGCCACTCCAGCATAGACCATCACCTCGCAATATCTGTGGGTCAGTCATGGGTGAGGGTGGTGCGAGGATGTTGCTGCAGTCAGAAGAAACCCAGAAGAGCAGCAGGTACCAGCTCAGCTCCAGCTGGACATGCTTTGCCTCTTCCAAAATGTGACTCCAGCAGGGAGATATTTTGCCTCCATGGGACTTAGTAGGAAGGCAGGCAGTCACTGGGTCTTAAAGCCTGCTAATAAAGGCAGTACAAGTCCAGACTGAAAAAGTTCCCCTCGCTTCCCACCTTCCTATGGACCATAGGTTGAAGAAGAATATGTCTTCCAAAACAATGGCTTGCTTTACAGTCAGGCTGAAGCTCCTCTTTCTTCACTAGCTCCTTCCCCTAAGTTTTAGCCTCACCTTATCCAAGGGCTGAAGATCTGCCCTCGCCTTGTCTGTGAGATTGACTATCGGTGACCTTTTACGGACCACATTCTGGTCTGGAGACAAAAAAACACACCAGCAAAGCCTGTGAAGAAGATCATCTGATGGCCTCAAAAAGAGAGTCTCAGGTGGGCTTCACCATCTACCCAAAAGAAGGGGAGGAGAGTCTCTCCATGGAATGAGGCTCTTAAGTAAGTGTAGAGATGGACTCCAGTGTCAGCATCAGAAAAGGATACTTGCTCCTCATCACAGCTCAGAGTCACGCGGATCCTTCTGAGCTCCTGGCTCAGGGACAGAGGAGTATAATCAGGGGGATTAAAAACTCTGTAATGCCCATTCCACTTCCCCACAGTCCAGATCCCTTCCTCAGGACAAAAAGCAAACCTGTCCTTTCTCCTTACAGACTTCCTAGCAATCCCCACAGCCCATTCATCCTCACCTCCCACAGTGACCTCCCAGAAATGTCTTCCTGCTGTGAATCCCTCACTGCCCAGGACACAAAACCAATAGTAAAATCGCTCAGGATTGTCAGGAAGGTCTTGACGTTTGTGTCCCACTCTCACACTTTTGTGATCATCAGACAGGATGAGCCAGGCTTGAGATGTGTTTGGATCCAGAATCACATCTGCTGCTGATGTTGTTGAGACTGGAGGGAACGAGAAAGGGAAAGAGAAGAATAAGGAGTCAGATGATGTCAGATGATGTTGGGGTGAAAGGAGAAGACCAGTCTCAACCAGCCTCCTCCTCCAACTGTGCCCATATTTTATTTATCGGAGGTATTAACTGTATATCGTGCCCTAGCTGATGATCTGGCTGATCCCTCCACCATCCAGGCTGCTTACCTGCTTTCCATGTTCCTGTTTCATCATTCAGTAAAAAGGAGAACAAGTCCCTGGCACCTTCTCTCCAAACCCATCCATTATATGCATCCTAGAGGATGATTATTCTTACCTTCAAACTGCTTCATGACACGCTCGAGAACGGGTTTTGTATCATAAAATTCCTTGATTCTGATGGTCAGCTCAGGAGGAAAAGCCACAGTATTCTCAGATGTGTCCTTCTTCTCAGACCTGTGGTGGAGAAAAAAACTCTGATTCCCAAATACATCCAATTCAGACTGAAACAAAGAAACACGGAAGAGGATTTTCGTGTGATGGTAACGTGAATGCGTAGAAGACACAGCAGGTATAGAAGCACCTCGGGGCAAAGGAAGGCAAGTGACAGGTTTGTCAGCCCTGCAGTGTGTTCCAAAGAGTCAGAAAACTGGAGGGTTGGGGGTCTTAGACTCTCTGCCTTGGAGCCTCTGGAGAGCCTCGTACTTCACAGCCCTTCCCAGCATCAGGAAACAAGAAGGAAAATAAATGGGATCCACATACCTCTGCAAGGTCTCCCCAATATCCTGAAAGGAAAAGAGAGAATTCAGTATCTGTCCCAAAGAAGTCCACCTTGTTAGACTCAGCCTGGAGATGCTCGTGGTTTCCAGTGTCCTTTCAGCAGTGATGTGTTTTGCACACTCCCTACAAGGACTGAGCATGTCACTGTTAGGCACATGATTATATACCAGGGCCAGGAGGCAGACTGTACACCCATTAATATTCAGGACAGGTCGTCCATTTCACTCAGCTACTGCATGGTAAGTTATGTTGCCAATGCTCTCCGTTTTTATTGCAATTTTATTATTTATTTGTTTATTAATAAATGGTGGTCCAATATTCAATGGCATCATGAGAGTTTGCATCACCAGGCATGGGTGTCCAGTGTGTCAGCCCCGTTACAGACCTGCTATGCAGTGGTGGGTAAACAACCCATGGTGGGTGTGAAGATGTACCCGCTAAAAACCATGAACACATAGCTTATTTTTGCTTTCCGTAGGGCTCATATATTTGACAAATGGAGGAAGTTCTTGGTTATTGGGGGGCTGTGATAATCAAATCAGGACCATTCTACTCTCACCTTCCCTTTCCAATGGACTATCGCATGTTTGCCTAATTGTGAGTAAACACGCAATACGGCTCAGTTTTACTTTCCATAGGGCTCCATGCATATTATTTTTTCTAGTTTTTTGACCATAAAGTTTGATACAAAAATATTTCACTCCAGGTTTTTTTCATTGCATTCTTCTGTAAAATACATGCCACATCCAATGGTATATAGCAGTATGGGGTTATTTCTAAACAACAAGATTTCAGCACATCATCATGTCCCCTGGGCACATCTCTTCCCAGGGCATGTCACTTGTAGGCTGCCTGCCCGAGTGCAGGGCATTAGCATTGCCACTTCCAGTACTTTTTCATTGACTGTGTCTGGTGTGATTCTTGATGGTGTTGGTTAAGTCTTAGACTAATGCACAATACATGATGCTGCCCTTGTTAGTCTGGGCAACCTGTGGAGTTCAACAGATCAGCCCTTACCTGCAGGAATTCATTAGCTGGCTGTAGACACTTCTCCTCCATCTCCTGGATGAGATTTTCCAGAGAGGAGTGATCAGTGGAGAGTCTGGCCAGGTGCTCCTCCTTTCTTCTTGCAATCTCCTTCTCTACCTCTTCTATCTGGGCCAGTACGGTTTTCTCCTTTTCTTCCAGAAATTGGTGTATTTGCTGAAACTCAGCCACGGTCTTTTGTCTCTTTTCTTTTGTCTGGTTCTGGAACGAGAGGAAGAAAGAGGACAGGATAGAATCATTCTTTGCAGTGGTCCTGATAGCAGGACGTGTTTGGGTTTTCACAGAGACCAAAATCAACCTTTATATATGAAAAAGTTTTCTAAAGACCTAAAGGGGACAACATTCAGAACGGCCACATGTAGAAGACTGAGCATTCCAGCTGCAGAGGATGAGGGGAGCAGAACCACCTCCTGCCTTCGGACTCTTCCATTTGTTCTCAGAAACAGGCTCATGTATCTGCCCATCCATCACGACACTCACCAGCAGGTCTTTGCTTTCTTTTTCAGTTTCTGCTTTGCAAGTCAGAATTTTTTCTGTTTCTGCCCTCCAGATGTTCATCCTGCTACAGATCTGATCCTGGTGAGAAAAGAAAATTCAAGTTCCTTTGGAGAGATGACAGATATTTACATAGAAACACACATGAAACACACATGAAAGCCAATGGAAAACAGAGGGGATCAAACCAAGGGTTCCTCCCTGCCTTGTTTTTTCTTGGCGGTGTCACTTCCTTTCTACCCACCCCACAAGCTATCTTGGAACAGTTAATACAAAGCATTATTTTCAGAAACTGTTCTCACAAACTCAGCGTAAAGATCCCTTTGGAGGAAGGACTACTGAGGAATGGATTGGGAAGAGGTGCTCTGGACATGCTGTGAATGATGGCACAGTTGACTCAATGGAACAGATCCATCAGTGAGTCCAGGTTGGGCCACTGACTGTCACTGCAAGGGAGAAGAGGACACACCTGACACCCACTTCTTTCCAAATCTTCCTTCAACTTCCCTATTTTTATAAGGTTTTATTAATTTCAGATACAGGTAAAGGACAAATTTATCACAATGGGAGGGGATACATAGAGTACACACATTAGGACCATTGTTGTACATCCCTTATAACTTCTATTTACTTCAAAACATCTTCACATAAATCAATCCAAGATATACCTTTTCAAATTAAGCTCATCTCTCTCTCTCTCTCTCTCTATCTATCTTTTTTAAGCTTCACTACTTATCAATGCCTTGACTCTCACTCCACACAAGCACCATGGTTAGGATTGTGCTCATAACCTCTCAGTGTTGGAGGGTCTGATCATGTTTGGTCCAATTGGGGATTGGGGAGGTGTCAGACATAGGCTGGCTGTTCATAATAAGGGCAGTGGGAACAGGGTGATACCCAAACCTCAAAAGGAGGACAAGGTCTTGGATTCCTCTCAGCCTGGCCTTTCTGGCAGATAATGGCACGGTTGCCTACTCATGAGTAAAGCTGCAATCTTGTGCACTTTCACTTTCTCATAGAGCTCAATGCATATTTTTGATTTTTAGTTTTTTTTGGCTATATTATTTGATAGGAAGGAGATATTTCAAAACCGATTTTTGCATTGGATTCTGCTCTTTGATGCTAATCCAACATATGACACAAAGGGGTACTGCACACCATTGCAAAGTTCCAAAATGAAGATAAAATGGAGGACAATGAAGCCCTTTTGGAGGACATGTGGACAGGAGGCTAAAAAAGAGGGCAAATCTGGAAATTTCCGGTCATACGGTCACCCTGTTTGGTACTTTACTAGGGGGGCTCCTGCAGCTCTGCCCCTTCTCCCACCACATCAAGATCCTCAGGGCTTTCCTACCTTGTACTCCTGGCAAGCCTCCTCCCGAGGAACCACACTGTGGCTTTGATGCTCCTTGGTTCTGTTGCACACCACACAGATGGGGGCTTGGTGGTCCTTGCAGAAGAGCTTCAGGGGCACCTGGTGCTTCTCACAAAGCCTCTCCTCAGCACTGGCCGCCTTGATTGTGAGTTTCTTAGCTATTTCCACCACATTGTTCAGCTGCAAGTTTGGGATCAGGTTCATTTGCTGAGCAGAACTTCTGCACTGAGGACAGGATGCATTGACCTCCTCCTCCTCCCCCCAGAACAAGGCCAGGCAGGCTTTGCAGAAGTTATGTCCACACTCTGCAATGATCACGGGGTCCTTGAAATACTCCAGGCAGATGGGACAAGTCAACTCCTCGCAGAGGTCCTGCGGAGGACTCTCCGCTTCCGCCATGGCTCCTGCACAGGGACGATGGAGCCACTTTTCTTCCTGTGAATCACTCAAGGGTGTTTCCCTTCCTGGAAATGGCTCCGATGATGTCACCAAACCCTTGTCAAGAGCCACATGGTGGAGGATCTGAAAGGGGCTCCTGCTTTGGAAGGCCCTTCTTTGGAAAGCAAGAGGCCTGATGAGCACCTCTTTTGGAGAAAGCTGAGATTTTACCCTTTACACCCTGAAAATCCTCTGAAAGCTGCTGAAAGAACCAACATCACCATCCAAGGAAGTCTCTCCTGTCCATAGACTCTGTGCAGAGACTTCTGCTGCCTGGCAATGGGGAAGGAGAGCCCCACGTGGTGGATCTCATGTAAAGTCATCTTCCAAGTGTGATGCTTTACCTGGATCTCCTTGTGGACCCTGTTTGGGTCTCTACAAAGAAGGAGCCATATGGATGCCGTTCAAAGTGGCCGTTTTAACTAGTAACTCCAGTGATTTACAGCATAGAGCACAATCCTAACCATGTCTACTCAGAAGTAAGCCCCATTTAGTTTAGTGGATCTTACTCCCAGGAAAGTTTATTTATTATTGCAGCCATAGGCTGCAAGCCTAAAGACACTTTCCTGGGAGTAAGACCCATAGAACCCAATGGGGCTTACTTCTGAGTAGACATGGTTAGGATTGTGCTCTATGCTATTCCACAGCCCTATAGGATGGTGATAAGCAATGCATCTCTCTGCTTTCTTTTAACCCTTTCTTTGTCTGTCTTGCTTGATATTTCTACCTTTTAAGTTTGGATCATCCCACAGGATGGGTTAAAACACCCTCCAGATACAGGCAGCTACAGATGGGTCAGGACAAAAGGTTTTGTTTGTGGTTAGAAAATAAGAGCCTCCACTGGATCAGGCTACAGACCCATCTAGTCCAGCTTCCCATATCTCACAGCAGCCCACCAGATGTCTCAGGGAGCACATATGACACCTGCATGCAGGTACCCTTCCCTTACACCTGGCATTTTGAGATTGTCCACCTCTACACACACCCCTTATGGTTTGTAACCTGTGATGGTCCTTTCTTCTAGGAATTTGTCCAATCCCTTCTTAAAGGCATTGAGGCTAGATGCCATCCTGTGGCAGGGAGTTCCACAGACCCACTACACCCTGAATAAATAAATGTTTTCTTTTGTCCATCCTAACCCTCCCAACATTCAGTTTTAGTGGATGTTCCCTCGATCTGGTGTTATGTATAAGAACAATGTATATGTATACGGTTCTGTAATCAGAGCTGGAGGACTTAGGGTGCAATTCAGAGTAACTACGTGGAGTCCTTGCTCCAGTATAAGAACAATTTGCTCTGGATTGCAATATGAATTTCCCATAGGTTTTCATTAGGTGGTGCAGTAACTACGGGTGCACGTAATGTCTCTTACGTGCTCCCATAGTTACTCTGAATTGTAGGGTAAGCTAGCTGGTTCAGGGCACTATAACAGGACCTAGTTGGCTGCTGCAGAATGTATTTATTTGCATGTGTGAATGCAAATCCCACTTGAAATCACAACTTCCATAGTGCTTTATAGTGTTTTCCCACAAAATTTGCTCACACATTTGAAGACGGGAGTTGTTAGATTCTGGTTCATCACGAGATCAACATATACGAGTAAACTTTTTGTTTTGACTTTTTTGACCACACGTTTCCGATATTTCCTAAAATATGGGGAACAATATCAATGATGTATAATGAACTGCATGTTTGTGTTTTTAAAAGGGTTTTGAACAACTGGTTCTGTCTGCTGATTGTATGCGGCACTGATTGGCCAGCATTTGCAACATCAAACCCATTTTCATCATCACCATCAAGACACAGATTTGCAACTCTATAAACATTTATTTTCTTTAAAAACAATCAGAACTTTGAATTAGACAAGAGAAACAGTGCCCAGCCAGCCAATATTTTAGCTGCAACATATTAAGCGTTCCCCTCCCTTCCTCCTATTGATATATTGCATGGCCTGGAAAACGGCACACAGTACTGCATTAGCACCCTGTTGATGTCTTCAGAAACAATGGTGAGATTCAGCTTCTTCTCTCAATCAGGCTCCATGGCAAGCTCCAGCACCTTCCCCTAAGATTTACCCCTGATGTATCCAAAGGCAGAAAACCTACCCATGTCTGATCTGTGAGATTGACTTATAAGTGAGTATTTATGGTAATCATTCTAATCCAGAGAGACAAAACCTGTGGATCCTGTGACTGCCTCAGAAAGAGAGACTCAGGTGTGTTTTAAAAGGCACATAAAAGAAAGGGTGGAGGGTCTCCCCATAAAAGGTTCCTGAGTGAGTGAAGAGATGGTTTCCTGTATCAGGATCCGAAAAGGAAACCAAACCCTTGGAATAGTTCAGAGTCACTCGGATCCTCTTGATCTTCTGGGTCAAATACATGTAATGTTGGGAACCAACCACTTTGTACTGACCTCTCCACTTGCCCACACCCCAGATCCCTGTTTTGGGAGAAAAAATAAAGGAGCCTTTTCTCTGCACAGATTTTCTGGCAACCCCCACACCCCACCACCCCTTACCTCCCACGGTGACATCCCAGAAGTGTCTGCCTGCTGTGAAACCCTCCCGGCCCAGCACGCATGTTATACTGTCAAATCTCTCCAGCTTGTAGGGCAGAACTTGGTATCTTGGTTGTTGCTTCACACTTTTGAGATCCTCAGCCAGGCTCAGTAGGGGATGAGCTGTGTCCGGATCCAGAGTTATATTCGCTGCTGAGGCTGGAGAAGAGGAGAGGGAAGAAGAATCAGGTGACTTATCTGGAGCCATTGAGATTGTATTTTTCATTTCCTGAAGTTTCATTCCCTGAAGTTGTATATCCTGTCTTTTTCATTCCCATTTTCCATGAAATTCTCCCGCACCCATTCCTTTTAGCCAGGCAAGTCCTGTCCAAACCCACCCACCACAAGGGTGACCACAGAGGACGGAGTGCCTCTACCTTTAACCATCGCAAAGAAGAGGGAATCAAGGCAGGTTTTAAAAAGGCAGGAATCATAGATGGGTTTAAAAAGCAGCACTTGTCTAAATTCCCTCTTCTATGCAATGGTTAAAGGTAGAGGCACTTTGTCCTCCATTCTATATGGTCACCCTACCCTCCACATATGGCCTTGCACATCAGTCTTCCATACCTGGGAACTGCTCCCTGACATCCTCCAGGAGGGATTTTACATCATAGAATCCTCTGATTCTGCAGATCAGCTCCGGAGGAAAAACCACACAATTCACAGAAACTTCTTTCTCAGACCTTGATGTGGAGAGAGAAAAATAATCTGATCTCCAAATCCATCCAAAGTGGAATTTATAACAGGAGCAACAAGGCAACAGAGAAGGGAAGAGTCATGCAAGAGGCAAGGGCAGGTTGGGGGTGTTCAGGGAGGTTTGTCTAGGGATGGTAAAGTGAATGAGCAGAAATAACAGCAGGTACAGAAGCTCCTCAGGGCAAGAGGTGGCTATATGAAGGTGACAGATGTTATAAAGAGACAGAACATTGGAGCATGTAAAAGTCCTCCACTCTCTCCCTAGGAGCCCCTATTTTCACATCCCTTCCCAGCATCAGGAAGCAAGAAGGAAAAGGAAAAGCAAGAAGGAAAAGGGACCAGTGGTGGGCAGCAGCAGGTTTGCACCTACGCTATAGAACCGGTTCTTAACAAGAGATAGTACATATAAAGTTTAAAAATAGCCATTTAAAAGCGGCTGCCAGATGGACAGAGAACCGGTTCTGAATTTCTTTGAAGCCCATCACTGAGTGGGACCAACGTACCTCTGCAAGATCTTCACAATATCCTGAAAAGAAAAGAGAGAGAACTTAGCACCTGCCACAAGAAAGACCATCTGGTCCATCCTGTCCCTCTTGTTCATCTCACTCCTGGATGGAGATGTTCTCTGGTCCACCAGTGTTCATTTGGTAATGTTACATCTTGCACACTCCGTACACGGGCTTAGCATATGGCAGGACAGCACACCATTGCACACCCCATAGTAAGATAAACTGGGGTATGATCGGTTAGGAAGTGGGGTGAAAAGGGATGGAAGGGGATGTATTGGTGGCTATGGGGCTGCTGATAGTCCTCAGCTACATGCTGCAGCAAAATAGCCGGTGCAGGTTGGAGAAAATCTGGCACTGGTGGCTTTTCCCTAAAGTAAGCAGATCTCTGAGAATGCCCCCGTGTGACTGTAGGTTCTAACCCAAAAAAGAGGACAAAATGTAGGGCACCCAAAGAAAAATGTAGGACATAACAGAATAAAAGCTAAAAATGCACATATATATTGCTTTCATGTATAGACAAACATATTACTCATTATTACATTTAAAACTTTTACATATGATGTATTAATTACAAGAAGGCTACATGCTGCTTGCTCACAAGAAAAAGGAAGACAATGAAGATTTTTTTACCAGGATACAAGGCTAACAAAGCGGATGTGTCCTGGAAAAAGAGGACATATGGTCACTCTGCCTTGTGCTTGGGGGGATATAACACTGGACAGCAGTCCAGCTAGAGGGGATTGCAGTGCAGTGTTTGATGGCTTCCGAACATGCTGTGAGGTCATTCCAAGTGGCAGGAGCAAAACCGAGGAGTGCCACCAACTCTAAAGTGGTAGGTAAAGTTGCAGTGCAATCCTAAACATGTCTATTCAAAAATATGTGTTCATTGTACTTACTCCCAGGAAAGGGTGGTAAGGATTGCAGTGTTAATGTCCTTCATTGCCAGAGTTCACTGATCTTCCACCTAGTCTTGGAAGGTAGACTGCCAGGTAGACCTGGGCTCCCCTTCTGCCTGTTTCAGACAGGTAAACCTGGGCACCCGGCTCTGCTTGGGCTGTTTCCTATCCCAGCAGGTGCCCTTTTCTTCTGGCATCATTTTGGAGGGCCATGCATCCATGCCACCCCTCCTGATCCCAAACCCTCTTATACTGAATAAGATACCCCAGTCTAAGACTAAGGAAATTCACTATACATGGTGCTGTCCAGGCAGCCTGTGGAGTTTGGTAGACCAGACTTACCTGTAGGAATTCCTTGACTGGCTTCTGACTCTTCTCCTCCATCTCTTGGATGAGATCTTCCAGAGAGGAGAGTTTGCTGGTCCTTCTGGCCATGTGCTCATCCCTGTTCCTTGCAATCTCCTTCTCCACCTCCTCTATTTGGGACAGGAAGCTGTTTGCCTCTTTTTCCAGAAAATGTTGTATTTGTTGTAACTCGGCCACGATCTTTTGTCTCTCTTTCTCTGTCTGCTTCTGCAAGAAGGAGAATGGAGGAAAGAATGTCAGACCAAGTCTATTGGTCTTGCAGTACCATTAGGTTGAACAAGAAGGACATTTCTGGATTTTCAAAGAGATCAAATCAAAATTTAGTCACAAAATATATTTTGTGGGGCCCACCTTCAGAGTCACCATGCTTAGAAGGTCAGACCATTCAAGCCACAGAGTAGCAGAGATATAGAGCATTTTTTAATCTGTGTCATCAGAAAATGGTCCACGAATATTTTAACTGCTTCAACATTAATGACACTCACCAGCAGGTCTTGGCTTTCTTTCTCTGCCTGACTGGTCAGGATTTTTTCTCTTTCTGCCTTCAAGACCAACAGCATGTTTTCCATCTGATTCTGTTGAGAAATAAAAGCTCCAGTTTAATTCCTTTGGGTAGATGAGATATTTACAGCGGCATATAGGCTGCAATCCAGAGTAACTACAGGACCTTTTACACCGACGTAGTTATGGTGCCACCACTGGGAAACCTCTGGGAAATGCATAGAGCAATCCAGAGTAAGTGCCTCTTAATGTCTTCCCATAGTTACTCTGGATTGTAGGGATACAGAGATGAAAGCTCAGAGACAGATGGTATCAAGCCAACCGGACAAGGTGGTTTCACCCTGTACCACATTTGTGTACTTTTCTGGCAACTCCACAAGTCCTTTGGAGTCTTTCCCCATAATATTAAAGCCTTAAAACCCATAAAGCCTTAAAACCTTTTATTTTAAAAAAGCTTTTTAATGGGGGCAGAGGTTGGGGGACTTTTGTTTTTATTCATTTATTCATTCATTCATTTATCGTTTTTAGTCTATGTTTTTAGCTTTAATCTAATTGTATTTTAACTTCATTTTAATGTGTTTTAATCTCTATTTATTACCGTGTCTAATTTTAGTGGTGTTTTATTGTTTTTTAGTTGTTGTTTGGCCGCCTTGAGTTCCCCCTTGTGGGGGAAGAAAGGCGGGATACAAATTGTTTAAATAAATAAAAATAAATAAATATTAAATCTAATTCAGCCCATTAAAAGCTCTCTGGGACAAGTGAGGTACTCAGAGCTAACAGAGAAGCTTCAGTCTGACTCCGTGTCAGAACCTGCACCTTCTCCATTGCTGGTAAGGCTTAACTGGAAGTTGGATCAGGATCATATGGTTCTTACTTTTTTCTTAGCCAGTGAGAACTCATTATCCTTTAATTTTTTTCATTTTCTTCCTAAACTGCAACTTTTTAGTTGAAAAGCAGTATATAAATACTGTAAATAGACAGATGACAAAAGAATCCCAACCATGATTTCTCCAAAGAGGAGCATTTCTCTTTCCCCGTCCCAAACTGCAACAGCTTTTTACTGCAACAGCTTTTTACTGCAATAGCTTTTTAGTAAAAAAATAGATTTGTGTGATGTATGGCAGTGATTTTCAAGCACTGTGTCACCCCAGTGTGACCATATGTCCCTTTCCCCCCCCCACGTGTCCTGGATTTTAGGCCTTCTGTCCCGGAAAAAAAAATCTCTCTTGTCCTCCATTTCCTTGTGAACAGGCAGCATGTAGCCTTCTTGTATTTCTTAAATTTGTAAAAAAAAATTACATATAATAGTTTTAAATGTACTAATAAGCGATTTAAAGTTTAAATTAACCACATAAAAGCAATACATATGAGAGTTTTCAGCTTTTATATTGTCATGTGCTACATTTTTCTTGGGCATCCCACATTTAGAGCAGCACGGTGGTCAAAACACTGGAGTCACAGTTTTAGCACCTTGTTGGTTTATTCCAGGTTGGGCCACTGACTGTGACTGCAGGGAGGAGGGGACAACCCACCCCTCTCCAAAGTTTCCTTCAGCTTCACTGTTTATCATTCCCAAAATCCCACATGCCTCTTCCAAACATCCCACAATCTTATTCCAAAAGTACTGAAGGACAAAGACCAGGATAAGCTCCATCCTCAGGAATGCAAAAAAAAGTTTCCTTATTCTGTAGAGTGGTCTGGGGGTAGGGCTGGCCCCTCCAGGAGGCCAAATAAAACAACTGCCTCAGGTAGCAAGTGGGGGGGCAGAGAGGAGAAGGAAATGTGGAAGGGAGATAATCTGACCCAGCACAGGGGAGTGGAAGGAGCAGAAGCTGGCATTTCACTGGAGAACGGGGGAGTACATGGCATGAAGGATCAGGCATCAGGAGGTCCTGGACCACCACTATCT
Organism: Cryptoblepharus egeriae; assembly: GCA_030015325.1. Classification (NCBI taxonomy): domain Eukaryota; kingdom Metazoa; phylum Chordata; class Lepidosauria; order Squamata; family Scincidae; genus Cryptoblepharus; species Cryptoblepharus egeriae. The sequence goes on from JAREYC010000002.1 coordinate 10,468,747, forward strand.
ACAGGAGGAAAAGTGGCATAAGTGCACAAAACAAGTGAATCCATATATGTATTCAATGTGAGAACCTCACATTCAATGTGAGGGGTGTGATGTGTGATGTTGTTAGTCCATTGAAGAACTGGATGAGTGGGCCAAGCTGTAGTTCTTTTAATAGGGGTGCTCCTGCAGCTTCTTTCCCCCCAACCCCAATTCAGATCCTCAACACTTTCCTACCTTGTATGCCTCACAAGCCTCCTCCTGAGTAACCACCCAGTGGTTTTGATGCTCCTTGGATTTATCACACACCAGGCAGATGGAGACTTGGTGGTCCTTGCAGAAGAGCTTCAGGGGCTCCTGGTGCTTCTGGCAAGCCTCTTCTTGCCCCTGAAGACTGAGCTTCTTGGCTATTTCCACTATATTCTTCAGTGCTCGATTAGGGTTGCGGTGTTTTTTCTGAGTTGTTTCCTTGCATTGGGGACAAGAGCCAAGCAAAGCATGGCCCTCATCCAGCGCCCAGTACTGGTCCAGGCAGGCTTGGCAGAAGTTGTGCCCACACTCTGAGATGGTCACTGGATCTGCAAAGTAGTCCATGCAGATGGGACAGGTGGTTTCATTGCAGAGATCCTTGATGTCCCTGGAAGCTGCCATGGCTCCTGGCACTGGGAAGATGGAGTCACCTTGGGTACCCTGCCTTGTGTCAGCCCAGGGATGTTGCTCTGCCAGCATCCACTCCAGATCACCACTGGTGAGATGTGAGGAGCTGAGAAAGAGGGCTCTTGATTTGAAATCTCCCCCTTTTAAGAAATCAGGGGTGATCAGCATCTCACTGGGAGAAACCTCTTCATCTGATAAGAGATTTAATCCTTTCAGGCCTGAAAGGACTCTGAAAGCTGTTGAATGGACCACAGGAAGCCCTTCCTATCCCAGGAGGACCATCACCACAGAAAAATGTGTCCCAAAATGTTGGACATCATATAATAAAAGGAAAAACTCTCATATATATTAACTTAAACACTAAGGTTGCAATCCTAATCACACTTTCCTGGGAGTAAGACCCATTGAACACAATGGAGCTGACTTTTGAATGGGCATGGATAGGATTGCACTGTATTTTATTAATTATTAAATATTATTAATTATTAAATTTAAAACAATTTCATTAAACCATTAAATGGTTTCATTAAACCATAAAAACCAAAAACCATTAAATTTAAAACCATTTCATATATTACATATAGTGAGCACAATCCTGTCTACTCAAAAGGAAGCCCCCTGGTGTTCAATGGGTCTTACTCCCAGGAAAGTGTCTTCAGGATTACAGCCATACAGTGCAATCCTAAACATGTCTACTCAGAAGTAAGCTCCATTGTGTTCAATGGGTCTTACTGCCAGGAAAGTGTCTTTAGGATTGCAGCCATACAGTGCAATCCTAAACATGTCTACTCAGAAGTAAGCTCCATTGTGTTCAATGGGTCTTACTGCCAGGAAAGTGTCTTTAGGATTGCAGCCATATTTTATTAATTACATGAAGGGTATATGTTGCCTGCTCACAAGGAAAAGGAGGATAATGGAGATTTTTGTCCAGGTCACAAGGCTAAAAAGAGGACATGTCCTGGAAAAAGAGGAGATATGGTCAGCCTATCTTATCCTGAAATGATAAGAGGAAAGGCTGCAGCATTTGGGGCTCTTCAGTCTAGAGAAGAGGCGCTTGAGGGGAGCCAAGATTGAGACATACAAAATTATGCACGGGATAAACTGAGTGGATGGAGAGATGCTCTTTTCCCTTTCACATAAAACATTCACTAAAATTGAATGTTGGGAGAATTAGGACAGACCAAAGAAAATATTTCTTCACCCAGCATGTAGTTGATCTGTGGAACTCCCTGCCACAGGATGTGGTGTTGGCATCTAGTCTCAATATCTTTAAGAAGGGATTGGACAAATTCCTAGAGGCCAACACAGATTACAAGCAATGAGGGGTGCATAGATGTGCACAGAGAAGTGCAGATGTGGAAAACTTCCAAATGCCAGATTGGGGGGGGGGAATCCTATGAGCACTTCCTGGGAGTAAGACCCATTGAACTCAATGGAACTTACTTTTAAGTAGATATGAATAGGATTGCATTTAAATGTCCTCTTTTTCCAATATATGTCCTCTTTTTCCATAGGTCCTTGAAAAAATCTTGATTGTCCTTCTTTTCCCTGTGTGAACAGGCAACATATAGCCGCCTTGTTATTAATAAATCATAATGTAATTGTTTTAAATTTAATAATAAGCATTATAGTGTTTAAATTAACTACATGAAAGCAATATATATGAACATTTTTAGTTTTTATTTTATCATGCTCAACATTTTATTTTAAATGTAAATTTACATTTTAAATATCCAACATTTAGCTTTTGGCATGCCATTATTTGTCACTTTTGTTCTGTTTTTACAATATTATTTATTTAGGCGCATGGTAAATACACGGACTTATGTATGGTAATTAAATGGTAGTTCAGACGTTAGTGTCCAGTCCACCCAGCCATTCAAGGACAGAGTGGTCTATATTGAAAAAATCAGACATTGGGCCAGTGGAAGCTCTTGTGAGCAAAATCCTAACCATGTTTACTCAAAAGTAAGCCCCATTGCGTTACATGAGACTTACTCCCAGGAAAGTGTCTTTAGGATTGCAGCTGTGACAAATATTTTATTCATATTTGTGTTTAATATTTGTGTCGATGAGCACAAATTGTTTTTACGTTTATAACCACCTTTTAAGAAAAGCCAGATACAGTGTCATGTGTTCATCCAGTTTGCCACTGTTGAACATGTGAACATTCAGTTCAGTGCTCCTGTTCTTGCTCTTTCTCTCTCCTCTTTCTCTCTCTCTTGTCAATAGCAAGGGGGTGTTGGCCCTTGATGGCCCATCTCGGTTGAATCATCTAGACTTGGGGGCTTGAAATCTGATACAAAGGAAGATGGCATGAACAATTCCTACTAAATTGCAAATTTGGATCATGTTCAGCAACTCCTTTGTAGACACAGGCTCTGAACCTCAGGCAGTGATGGGATTCAAAGAAATTGACAACAGGTTCTCTGCCCATCTGGCAGCCACTTTAAATGGCTATTTTTAAACTTTATATGTCCAATCTCCCATCAACAACTGGTTCTATAGAGTAGGTGGGAACCAGCTGGAGCCACCACTGACCTTAGGCAATAACCATCTGCCACACCATTGTTCTGCAGGATGGCCCATCAGGCTCCTCCTGCCAAACTCTTTCAGATTGTGACTGGATTACTATTAACTGAAACTATTAACTGTAATGATGTCAAAGTAATACATTCAATCAGCCAACAAATCTGGAAAACAGTGGCCTCAGGATTGGAAAATATCAGTCTGTGTTCCAACATCCTATGTGCAACATCCCTCCATGCGCATCAACCCTCCCATGGGCAACATCCCCTCATGCTCATCAACCCCCCATGTGCAACCTCCCCCAATGTGCATCAACATCCCATATGCAACATCCTCCCATGCATATCATCCCCCAAGAGCATCAGCCACCCAAGAACATTAACCTCCCATGTCATCAACCCTCCCTCCCAGTGCATCAGGCACTGGGCACCAAATTGGCTGGATGTCGATTAGTCTTCAATGTTAAGGACAGAAACACATTGCACCCCATTTACCCCTTTAAGGGGTAAATTGATCAACATTGGTTCTTTGTGGGTGTTGATGTCACATAAGGAACACCCGCCCCAAATTTCATGCTTTTATGTCTATGGGTTGGGGGTTGGTTTCATGCTTCTATGTCTGGACTAGATGACCTACTGGGTCCCTTCCAACTCTAGGATTCTATGATATACTTATTACAAGAAGGTTGCTCTCAATGAAAAGGGCAATGGAGATTTTTTTATGGGACACAAGGCTAAAAAAGAGGACATGTCCTAGAAAAAGAAGACATATGGTCACCCTGCCTACTGCCAAACCCTGATCCACTCAGCATCCACTGGAGCAGTGGCACCATAGCGGCTAATCAAAGTGTTTTTACCAAAGCACACATGGTATAGTCGAGCCAGGCATGATCCCTGAAGCCCTCTTCTTCATCCTCTCTCCTTCCTGGGGCTCCACGTTTCATGTGAAGAAGACTCCAGTGCTGCTTTGTGTATTTGGGCGGGGGGGGGGGGGGAAGTAGGGAGATATCAAGGTATCAAGTTCAGTGGCTACTGGGTACTACAGTCTGGGTCTCCCCCTCTTCCTCCACCACAGACCCTGCGCCTCTTTCTTCATAGACAGATTCCACACTGACACCATAGTTTTCCTTATGTAAAATTAAAATAAATTTAATAAAATTAAAATAAATTGGAACATTCCAACTAAACCCCTCTACAGGACAGATCCAAGTCTTCATTGCATCATTAAAAATACAAACCCCTTTTGTTCTTTCTGTTGCCACACTGTGGGAGGAGTACCTATGTCTTGACCCCTACTGCATCTGCTCCAGCCCTGGACTTTGAAAAGAAGAAGAGCAAGAGAAGAAAGAAGCTCCTTGGTGTGGTGGAGAAATGCAGGCACACTTCCTGCTTCTTCCCTCTGCCCCCCATGTGAAGGGCAGGGAATGAAAAACTAACCTTGGGTTTAAAAGACGATTGAAGATTATCAGAACAGCATGCATATAGAACTGCATGGCCTTGAAATGTTAAATATTTTTTAAAATATTCAGAATATCTTTTGAATTAAGAATCTGGCAGGCACACACATACACATACACATGCATCATCTCTGATGGGTTCAAGGGAGCTGTCGGTTGGCTCTACACTTTTAGTGCCAGGGAGGGAAGTCTTCTCCAGATGTACTGCCCCATGCCCCCTCTCAGGACTGGGGGAGAGAGGAGAACCTCCTGTGTGAGCACCAGGGTTGAAATGCAACCTATCGCATCTCTCATGCATAGGCCCAGCTAGGAATGCTTAGGAGGCAAAGCACCCCAAACCTTTTCCCTTTTCACCCCAAGCAATATTTCAAAGCAATAAGGAAGAGATCCTGTGATGTGAGCAGCAGCAGGGAGCACTGGTGTACTGTGGCAGGGTCAGAGGTGTGAATACCCCAGGGCATCAGCCAAAAGGGAATGCTGCTATGACCTGTTTTTTCCCCACAAACCAGAAGTGACATTTGCTCAGTAGGCTTACAGGGTGCAGGGAGGCCACGTGTGACCTGCTGGGCACTCCAAAGGCTTAAAAACATCACGTCACGGTTATAGTGACATTTTCCAAACACTTGCAGAAGGCAGCATTGAGAGAGGCCAGTGAAGAGGGCTTGACCTTGGCCCGGACTGAGGGGTTGTGCCACCGGCAGCATGGCTGCATATCAGAAATAAAAGCCCCCCAAGAGCTGACGGTGACTGCTCCAGGGTGAGGTCCAGGGCACACAAGGCAAGGTGGGGCAGGAAGAGGAGAGAAGCATGAAGGCAAGGAGGCATCAGTTCTTACGGGGGAACTTGAAGGTGGTCATGAGCCATTTGGCAACCAAGAATGGGAATGGGGAGACAGAGCCTTGGGTAGCTGTAGACTGGGGGGTTAGGAGGGAAGGTAGTGGATATATACAACATTTTACCCAGACTTGGCCCTGGACTGTTCCAAGTAAAAAGGGCTTTGTTTCTCCTCACCCACTTGAGGGGTAAAAGTGTCTCCTGTGGATTTCACAGAAACAGACACCCAGGCTAATCTGCTGATGGACACCAGAACAAGCAACCCTCAGTTTATATGCCCAGGCTGTGCCTCTCCGCCACTTTGAATGGAACTCAAGTTTAGCTGGGTTACATCCTGTAGGCCTCAAGTATCCGATGTCTTGCGATCTGCAGCCGTTGGCGGTTCCTGCTCATGCTGCTCCTCTCGAAATCTTTCCCAATGCAGAAAGTGGGAGTTTTGAACTCTGCATGAAGACAGAAGAAAGAAGCAAGCCCCTATTAAGCATCTCTACCAGCCCCTGCCACTGCTGTTTTTGGTGAAGGTATCTAGCTTTCATGTCTTTAAGAAAGGATTGGGCAAGTTCTTGAGAGGAAAGGGCCATCACAAGTTATAAGACATGAGGGTTGTATGTAGATGTGGACAACCTCAAAATGCCAAAGGTGGGGAGGAGAGGCACTGGGATGCAGGTATCATATGTGCTCCCTGGGGCATCTGGTGGGCCACTGTGGGATACAGGAAGCTGGACCAGATGAGCCTTTGGCCTGAACCAGTGGAGGCTCTTCTTCTATTCTTATGAAACCCTAGTCTACTCGTCCATCAATGGTTGTCCATTAACAGAATATCAGTATAAAAAGGAGTCTCCAAACATTTTGGCCAAAGGCCAAATATCTAGCACAGTGTTGAGGGTGAGACAAAAATAATTAAATATAAAATTTCAATAAATTGTTTCTCATTTATAAATTATTTACTATGAATTGTAAATAAGTTCAATGAACTTTAATTAATGAATAAAATGGGCTCAGATTTCTAGGATTTCTGCAAGCACTAACACACAGTACAGATATAAAGCACATATGGTACTTAAATTCAACTCCATTCCATTGCCCCACCATCACCGTTCCAGTCATGTTCGGTCATCTAGGTCAGAGGTTCTAAGTGAACCAGAGGCTGGCAGTGGGTTAGAGGCTCACCACGAGCTTCATCTGGCCTCCAGACTGGGGTTTGGAGACCCCTGGTATAAATTTAAGTGAGTAATTCTCAAACTGGTATGTTCTAATACTTTTCCTTAAGCATTAAGAACACTTGCTGACCAATGGGGCACATTTGAGGCAATGGCACATTTGGGGCAATGGACCAAATGGGGCACACTTTCCATTTATTCTGATCAGAGATAGGACTCCAGTGCCGTAAGGACTTATTAACCCCTGCTTGGCCTCCAGAATCACCAGAACCTTGGAACAGAACTACAATGCTAGAGGATGACTGAAGAAGGTGACTTCTTGCAACCAGCACCCTCCAAGAAGAAAAGCATCCTCTCACGACAAGGTCAAGCTTAACTTGAGGTTATACAATTGCATTAAGTTCACAACTCTGTTTAAAACCAGTTTTAAAGTCGCCACAAATGTAAAATGAAAAGGCCATTTGGGTTTTTCAGCAGAGATTGGTCCACCCTCGAGCTAAGGAAGAAGGAGGACACCTCCCACCCGGCTTCAGCACTGAGCAGCCTTTGAGGACACTACTGAGGCACCTACCACATCTTTGGCTCTTACCAAAAGTAGATCCTGATCCTCCAGAGGCTGAGGTGATGGGTACTCCACTGGAAGGTGGGTTGCCAGCTGTGCTCCATCCTGAGGCAGGCGACCCCTGTCCAAAGGTGGATGTGGGAGCTCCTGGTTGACAAAGAACAGAGAATATATGTTGAATATATGTTGAGAATATATGTTGAGAGTATGCACTTCTCAAACCCCCTCTACATGCAGTAATCCTATTTCAGAATTAAAACACCCATTTAAACATTTGTAAAAACAGTAGTAAAGAATCCTCAAAAAAGGAATAATAAAAGCAACAAGTTCACCAGTCACAATGTCCCATCTCAAATTCCTGGGCCTAAAAGCCCTGCCCCCTGAGAACTCACCTCCAAAAGCTGTCTTGCTCTCAAGAGTCGTGCCAGGGTTGGAGAAAGAGAAGATGGAGTCCTGCTTCTGGCTGCCCAAGAGAAGCTGTGTCGGGGATGGGCCAAAGGAGGGTGCTGCCCCTTTTGCCCCACTTGATCCACTGCCAGCACTGAGGTCAGCTGGTGCTGGCTGGTGTGGCCACCTAAAGGTGAACTGAAATGGGGTAGAGCTGCCAAAGATAGAGCCTGCGTTACTGCTTGTTGTCTGAGTGGTGGCTCCAACGCCTGATACTGCAGACGTAGTGGTTGTCTTGAAGGTGGATGCAGTTTCTCCAAACACTGGTTGGTCGGTGGTGCTTCTGGTATGAAAAGACGCCAGAGAGTTGCTTCCTCCGAAGGGCACTTGTGCGGTGCTGCTGTCAAAGGCTGGCTGAGCCATTGGGCCAGCAATGCTTGAACAAGTGCCGAAGCAATCTATGGGACCAGGTCCTGGTTTGGTGGCTGGTTGCTGGCCATTAGGGGCACCTCTAGGACCCGAAATCAACTGGCTGGTGCCTGCTGTGTACAATAGCGGCAGCTTCACAGGGACACCAACAGCTGCAGAAAAAGCAGAGGGGCAGGACTGTAAACCAAAAAAGCAGCATAAGGTATTTGTCAGGGGAATTAAGCATTGCCTCCTTGATCATGAGATCGTAGCCCGGACTTAAACAACCAGCATCCCTTCAGAGAGGGACCAACTTCACAAAACCACAACTATTTATTCATATTTTTGGGACCTTATCTAAGTTTTCAACTATCTGGAGAGTTAATCTCTGATTGTTTACTGGGACTTATGGGAGAAATATACACTTCTCCATAAATTATATTCTTATATGTCCATAATAACAGACTGCTTTTGTAATGATGCAACCTCATGGGTTAACAGGACCCAAATGTTAGCTGCGCAGGCTGGTTTCTATGAGGAGAGAGCCAAAGGTCTGCTCTAGCAGCACCTCTCATTTGTCTGTGGAGAGGATTCCCACTTATGTATACAGTGATTTTCAACCAGTGTGCCGTGGATAATCCTCAGGTGTGCCATGAGAATGGGGGGAGGGATATTTATTAATAGGAAAACTTGGGGATTTGAATACCATAGAGTGCCTCATCAATGGTAAAAACAACTGATGGTGTGCCATGAGATGAAAAAGATTAAAAATCACTGTATGTATACAACAAAACAACCTGTGATTTATTGCACAGCTTACTACTCAATAGTAAATGCCACTGAATTCAAGGGGACTTGCCCCCAGGTGTGCATAGGATTGCAAGATTTATGGGCAAAATCCAGAGTAACTACGGGGAGTCCTTGCTCCAGTGTAAGAACGACTTACTCTGGTTTCCAATATGAATTTCCCATAGGTTTTCACTAGGTGGTGCAGTAACTACGGGTGCATGTAAAGTCTCTTATGTGCTCCCGTAGGTGCTCTGGATTTGGGGGTATCTCTTTTCAGAGGGGGCTCTGTTTTCTCCATCCTGCTGATCTGTACCCAGTCCAAGATCCCTTTTATCAATCAGAGCTCTGTATTTTAGTTCTGGTCACATCGTCTCCAGAAGATGCCTGATCTCCCTATATCTTTCAGAGATAAATTATTATGAATTATTCCCCTATGCTAACACCTCTTCTAACAAGAGAGGAGCTACTCTAGCCCTACCACAAAGAAGCGAGTTCTTCATAGAGATAAAATATGCAAGGAACTTTAAATAGGTCTTCAACCTATTTAATTTGTCTAAGTTGCCTCCACCCCGCAACTGAGGCTTTGTGACCCCACTCGGGTCCCAACCCCAAAATTGAAAACACCATTCTAGAAATTTCTCCCTTGCCCTTCCTTTCAGTCCTGTCTGCACCCTGGCAAGACCTGTCCATCATATGCATCCTTGCACATAATCCTTCTTTACCTGGGAATTGTTTCATGACATTCTCCAGAAAGGGTTTTACGTCACGGAATTTCCTGATTTTCCGAGTTAACACAGGAGGAAAAACCACAGGATTCTCAAATACTACCTTCTTCTCAGACCTAGTGGGGAGGGAAAAAAACTTATCCCAGAATCCATCCAAACTGGAATTAATGAATATAGTAAAATTATGGCTTGGAGGGAAAGAGCAGAGCCAGAAAGCCTGGAGACACTGGGAAGGGCATAATGGAGGCACTTTGGAGAGGTGGCTTTCTAGGTATGGCAACACAAAGGAATATAATATGCAACAGGTAAAGATGCACTCGCAGGCAATGTGTGGCTAAAAGAAGGTGACAGAGCTCTGGTGGTCCTGCTGGATGGGCAGACTGAATGTTCTAAAGACAGGACCCGTTCTTCAAAGGCAATTCACAGAATCCGGAAGCAAGAAGGGAAATGAATGGGATCCACATACCTCTCCAAGGTTCTTCTAACATCCTGAAAAGTAAAGAAAAAAGGAACTCAGAGCCTGCCGTAAGGGACTCGGAGCGCAACCTTAATCAGAGTCCTTAATCAGTAGGGCATATGTTGAGATCTGCAATTGGGTGGGGGCAGACATGGAGGTCTCCTTAAGGTCAGGAAATGTTTGTTTCCTTACCTCAGAGAGTTGTATTGTGCTGGAAAATTGGTTAGGATTGCATCAGTCTTTCCAGACCCCAGTCAGAGGTACTCTGTGGTCCTCCAATATTCAATTGACAGTTTTGCAAAGAAAAAAGTAAGGCCTCCTTTTTTATGAATCATAGAGTTGGAAGGGACCCAGTGGATCATCTCGTCCAACCCCCGGCCTATAGCAGGAGATCCTTGTCTTATGGGGACCCAGGTCTTGAACCCTGGCCTGCTGGTTAACAAGTACAAGTTAACAACTGCTAATAACTCTTATTAGCAGTTGTCTAAACTCTTGAAAATGAACTTTATTTTGAAAATTCTTTAAGAATGTTTACTCCCTTCCTTCCCAGGGACATTTCACACATCCAAGACCCTTTTATCTCATGTACAATTTTCCCAACAGTGGTCCCATCTACCTCCAAGCTAAGACTGAAGGCAGAGGCAAGAAATCACCTCCTTGATTCTGATGCTGCCTGTTCAAGTCTCTCAGGGCCCAACACCATCCAACTTCCTACTGCTGATGCAGCCCCAAAGTAAAGTAACAAATGTAACCCATGGTGGTGGTGGTGATTTTGCCGAGTTCTGGCTGCAAACTAGGTTTAGTGCAGAATGTGGCAACCCAGGTGATTACTGGAGCTCAGCACACCAGACCTTACCTGCAGGAATTCAGTGACTGGCTGTTGACACTTCTCCTTCATCTCTTGCATGTTATTTTCCAGAGAGGAGAGTTCCCAGGAGAGTATGGCCAAGTGATCGTCCCTTCTCCTTGTAATCTCCTTCTCCACTGCATCAATCTGGTCCAGGAGGCTTTTCTCCTGTTCTTCTAAAAACTGGCGTATTTGTCGAAAGTCAGCCTTGGCATTCCGTCTCTCTTCTTCTGCTTGGTTCTGCAACAAATAGGTAGGAAGAAAAGAATGGCAGAACAAAGAAATGAAGGCCTAATCCTATTGAACTTTCCAGCTCCACGTAGCCATAATTCATATTCATCCCCTCGGTAAGGGTACACACGTTCCTATAACTTAAGGAGGCCACATTGACTGTGCCTCCACCAAAAGATGCAGTGCACACTCCACTGGTACAACTGCACCAGGGTTGGAAAAATTGATAGGATTGGCACTGAGTCTGTCTTTGCACCACATATCCCCAAATCCAGAGTAACTACGGGAGTACGTAAGAGACTTTATGTGCACCCGTGGTTACTGCACCTCCTAGTGAAAACCTGTGGGAAATTCATATTGGAATCCAAAGTTGTTCTTACACCGGAGCAAGGACTCCCCATTGTTACTCTGGATTGTGCCCTAAGAGACAGGATAATGACAGGAAGGACATTTCTGACATTTCACAGAGATCACATTCATCTTTTAATCCCAAACGAGTTTTAGAGATCACTGATGATCTCTTAGTGCCCACTTTCAGACCAACCATGCATAGAAAATCAAGCCATTCTAGCAATGGAGAATTTCTCCACCCTTCTTTTGGACTCTTGCTTTTTCTAATCTGAATAATCAGAAACAGGTTCATGTACCATTTATCTGTTCACCCATCATGATACTCACCAACAGGTGTTGACTTTCTTTTTCTGCATCTGCTTTATATGTCATGATTTTCTCTTTATCTGCTGTCAAGTTCTTCAGCCTGTTATCGATTTGATCCTGTTCAGTAATGAAAGCAAGTTAAGTCCCTTTGGAAGGATTCACACATACTCACAGTACAATCCTAACCCCTGGCCCTAAAAAGTCCCTATCCCTACAATCCAGAGTAATTACAGGAGCACATAAGAGACATTACGTGCACCAATAGTTACTGCACCACCTAGTGAAATTCATATTGCAATCCAGAGTAAATTGTTCTTACACCGGAGAAAGGACTCTGGATTGCGCCCTACGCCTGCCTTGGAGTGTGTCCAAAAGTGCTGTAAGCTGTACGCACGCATGCATATACACACACAGAGAGAGGATAAGGCTGCAATCCTATGCAAATGTACTTGGGAGCAAGCCCCTTTAAAAAATAATGGGTCTTATTTCTGAGTAAACAAACACAGGATTAGGCTCTAAGAAATAAACTTATAGGATCAAGCAAACTGGACAAGGAGTTTCCTCCATTCTCCATATATCTGGCCCTCATATCCACTAGCAACCCTCATGAATAAAAAAATCCATGAATAAAAAACAATGAAAAATAGATTTAAAGACCTACTTTCAGGATTCTAGTTTCGCCATTTCTCTTAATGGAATAAGGTCATTCCTTGACATCTGCAGGAGTTTGTTTTTGAGACACCGTGTAGATACAAAAAAGTGTTAAATAAAAGCAGTTTAAAAAATAAAAAGCATGTCCTTGACAATTGTTTAAAAACAGCTTTTCTTACTATTGAAGAGAGGCAATCAGGTATTAGAAATGCAAAGGATCCCCTTGCCTTTGGGTGAAATCCAGAATAACTCTGGGGAGTCCTTGCTCTGGAGTAAGAACAAGTTACGCTGGATTGCAATATGAACTTCCCATAGGTTTTCACTAGGTGGTGCAGTAACTACGGGTGCACGTAATGTTTCTTACGTGCTCCCGTAGTTACTCTGGATTGTGCTCTTTGCCTGGCTCAGCTGAAAAATGCAAGGATTGCTTGCATGATTGCCTATCTACAACAGCAGAATTGCGGGTATTTAAACTAAAGGTATGCATCATCCCCTTTCCAAGAAAAATGTAGGAAATGACAAAATAAAAGCTAACAACACTCATATATATTGCTTTCTTGTGAATAATTAAAACACTATATCACTTACCCTACAATCCAGAGTAACTACGGGAAGACGTAAGAGGCACTTACTCTGGATTGCTCTATGCTTTTTCCATAGGTTTCCCATAGGTGGCACCATAACTACATCGGTGTAAAAGGAGCTGTAGTTACTCTGGATTGTAGCCATAGGTATTATTAAATGTAAAACTATTACTTGCAGTTTATTACATAGAATTTATTAATTACAAGAAGGCTACATACTGCCTTCTCACAAGGAAAAGGAGGACTATGAAGTTTTTTTTCCCCCTGAGGACGCAAGACTAAAAAGAGCACGTCCTGGAAAAAGAGGCCATATGGTCAACCTATATGGAATCTGCATATATTTTATTAAATCGTCCAGCCTCCCAGCTGAGTGTGTGATCCAGCTGGGTCCAGAAATCAGAGACATGGAGAAAGCTTGGGGTGCCGTTTAATAGGGATTGCTCCCAAAAATCAAGCTCCTCGTCTTTTCCTACCTTGTACTCCTGGAAAGCCTCCTCCAGAGGCAACACCTGGTGGCTTTGATGCTCCTTGGATCCCTGGCACATCAGACAGATGGGGATTTGGTGGACCTTGCAGAAGAGCTTCAGGGGCTCCTTGTGCATCTCACACACTCTCTCCACTTTCCCTTGCCCCCAAAGACAGAGTTTCTTGACTAATTCAAACATATTTTTCAGGTACCCATTTGGGATGAGGTTCCTTTGAGGGTCTGTTCCTCCTTCAAGCAGTAATTGAAGAAGGCCTTTGGGTGACTCCAAATCTGGAGAAGGTACATCTGGAGCATTTTCCAGTTCCTCCCAATAGCGAGTCCTGCAGGATTGGCATAAGTTGGGTCCACATTCAATGATGATCAGTGGGTCTGTGAAGTGGTTCAGGCAGAGGGGGCAGGTGGCTTCATCCTGGATGCCCCCCACGGCTGCCATGGCTTGTGCCACTCTAAGATCAGTGTCCCTTTCCTTCTTTGGGGTGTTTCCTCTCCTGGAAAGGAATCTGGATCTTGTATACAAGGTGTGGGAAAGCTGCAGGGGGCTCTTGGCCAACAGAGAGCCTAGGGCAGGAAAACAAAACCAGGGGAGTCACTCATCAGCATCTTATCTTGAGAACCACCAAAGCATCAACCCTTTCCAACCTCCAACTGCTGTTTCAACAGTTGAATGAATCAGAATTCCAAGGAAGCTCCTCCCAGACATAGGTGCTATGGGCAGGCTCCTGTTGCCAGAAGGAAGGAGTCCCCCAGATCTCCCCAAGTCACCCCAAAAGGAACGGGTTTCATCCCTTGGAAGTCCCCTTGAAAGTGGGATGCTGCTCCTGGAGCCACTTGGAGGCTCTTTGCAGATCCTGAAGCTTGTTAGGACCCTTCTCCAATTCTCCTAATTAACTCTTAGGAGTTGGGGGCACCCAAAGGTGCAGCCTTAAGAATCAGGTTCTGACCTCATAAAATCCCCCACCCTTATGAATGAGGAATGATTATGCAACCTGCTTGCCCATTGAGCAGCAGCTCCAACTCTGGAGGACACAGAGTGGAGCAACCAAGTTGCCATCAATTCAGGGGTGCACAGTCATTTTCTTTTCAGGCTTGCACAGCAGTGCTTGAAGAAGGCCTTTGGGTGACTCCAAAGCTGGAGATGCTTCATCTGGAGCACTCATTTGTCCTCATCTGTGTTGCACTCAGGGTGATCAGATGTCATAATGGCAAAAGGCCTCCCCCCATGACACCCAAGGAAAATGTAGGACAGGACAAAATAAAAGCTGAAAACAACTATATGGTTGCAGCCATAGTGTTTAAACTAATCACTATTTAATTAATTAACTAATCACAATATGAAAACTATATATATTATATAGTTTTCATATATATATATATAGATAGATAGTTAGATATAGATATATAGATATAGATAGATAGATATAGAAATATATATAGTTTTCATATCGTGATTAGTTAATTCATTAAGTCCAGAAGTCCCATTTGTTATCTGTTGCAGAATTAGGATTAAGATTATGAATCCCTAATAATGTGGTATTAATCCCCATTACTAACAAGCCAGCAAGAGCAATACTTTGGCTAAGATTTTAGTTCTAAGCATCATGGGTATGTACGAAGCATTATGGAAAAAGTATGAGCACATAAGAATTGAATTGCAAGTAAGCAGAATGAGCAGAACTACAGAAGAATCTGGCAACTTGAATCCAACAATGAGTAAAAAAAATCCTTGAACAAACAATAGCATAGATGGCATACTACAGTTGTAACAAAATTATGTGGTAAACACGTCAGTGGTGTGAACTAAGTTAGCAAATCAGAGTTGACCTGTAAAGGTGAGATAACATGAATATGACTGGAAGATGAATATGAATTTACCATTGGTGTAAACTGTTTGATGAACAATGATAGACTATGTTGAAAGCAAACTGAAGTGTATGGATCATTAAATATTCCTGATGTCATTTTGGGGTATAAGAAACCTTGCACTTCCATGTACGAGGTTCTTAGGCCAGTGTTTAAAAGATTTCATCAAGAATGAGCCCAGCTCCATATTTGCCAGCAAATAAAACTCTTGCTTAACTCTTGCTTAACTCAAGGTTAACTCAAGGTTAAACTCTTGCTTAACTCAAGGTTTTCTGGACCTTGGTTATTTCTTGGGAAGTTTGGGGATCCAAGCTTGTTCCAGAGGTTGGGGGGCAAGAAACACACTCTGGCGACCCATGACATCTAAAGCACATATAACATATCCCATAGACCACTTTAGCCACTACTGATGATGATGATGGTGTGTTTTGAGCCTTATCACACAGAGCTTTTCTTTTAAGTATTGGAAGGCAGCATCTGGGTAAAGTGACCATTCACACACTCCAGCCGCAATCCTAACCACACTTTCTTGAGAGTAAGAACTATTGAACACAATGGGACTTACTTCTGAGTAGACATGCTTAGCATTGCACTGATAGTCCTGAAAACTACTGCATGATGGAGTTGATCAACTTTGATAAACAGCATTAATTCCTCTATGAAGCAGCACTCTTGTGCTTCAGCACTGCACAATGATCCTACTATAGAGAAGTGGTGGGTGGAGAACAAGTCTCTGACGCTATCATGGGAAAAAAATTTTCAGTTTCAAATCAGATAGATGGATACATTTGAGATGGAACTTATATAAATTGCTTCATTTTATTGATATTTATAATACATATAAGAACTAAAATACAGCCATGTAGAACCACAGGAGAACGATGAATTTTTTCAACACACCTCTCGCACAGTGAAAACATTTAGCCCAAGCCAGAAACGCATGGAGACATGTGTTGGGGACAGATAAAATAATGCCCAGGGAACAGCAGAAAACACGTGGAGATTTGATCTGGTCTCACTTGGCAGACAAGAACAGGAATGGAGAGATAGCTCCGTTTCTATTGAGAGGGTATAGATATATATATACAGGGAAGGGATGGTGGTGGGTATATATACAATGTTTTACCTAGACTTGGCTCTGGACTGTTCCAAGAAAAAAGATTTTGTTTCTCCTCTCCCACTTGAGGGGTAAAAGTGTCTCCTGTGTATTTCACAGAAATAGACCCGCAGAGGATGAACATCAGAACAAAATTTTACTGACCTTTCAACTATTATAAAGTATACCTTGGTGTATATGCCCAGACTGAGCCTCTCAGTAGCTTACAATGGAGCTGAAGTTCATCAGGGTTACTTCCACTGGCAGCACCACCAGCCTCTAGGTCTGCAGTTCTAACTACATTTCCCTTAGAAATCATCTTTGGTTGTCCATTAACGGATTAAATCAGCATATATTTAAGTGAGCAAAATGTTTTGACGATAAAGTACACTTTGTTCTTTAATGTCACATGCATCATTTGCGTACGTGCCGCTGGACAAGGCTCCCCTTCCTGGATCCTGCCCCAAAGCAGAAGGTGGGAGTTGTTGATCCTGGAGGGATACAAAAAAGCAACATCTCTTAAGCAACCCCACCAGCATCCATCCCTGCAGTTCTTACAACTTTGTTGAAGATCCTCAGTGGTGACTGTCCTTTAACGTCCAATGCCAACCAACGTTCTAGCTCTGGCATAGCTGTGCCAATGGAGAGGCAGCCACGGTACCCTTCTCAAGGTAAGGAAATATTTGCTCCCTTTCCAGCACTGTTTTAGTGCTGGAAAATTGGTTAGACTAAGGCTACAATCCTATGCTCACTTTGACACAATGGGACTTGCTTCTGAGAAGACCTGCATAGAAATGGCCTGCCGATCAGCATAAAATTAAGTGTGCAAAATGTTCGGATACTTGTCCTGTCTGATGCTCAGAGGAGATACCCTTTTAAACATTGAGATGGCTTGCACATTTGCCACTCATCCTGATCAGAGACAGGACTCAAGCGTATATAAGGACATACTAGATACTAGCATGCAACACTAGTGTATATGTGTTACACAAGTGCCTATGACATAGTAGATCCACACTACATATAACATACTGTGTTATATGTATGGATCCATACTGGATCCTAGATCCAGGATCAGCAGAACTTTCAAACTGAATTATAGGTACTATGCTCTGACTGAGGAAGGTGCTCTCTCTAAGACGGAAAGCATCCTCTCAGGAGAGGGTCAAGCACAGACTTAAGAAATTATACTGTACCTTTGCATTTTCACATCTCACTTTACACATTAAAAATGAACACATATAGACCAAATTGTAGGTAAGTGTTTTTCAGCATAGACCATCCATCCATGTGTCCATCCTAAAGCCTAGGAAGCAGGAGGATGCTTCCCAACCACCACTGAGAAGTCCACAAGTATCACCAATGAGGTCCCCCTCCCCACACATCAGGCTCTTACCCAAAGTAGCTCCTGAACCTCCAAAGGCTGGGGTGCTGGGGTCTCCAAAAGAAAAGGGGTTGCCTGTGTCGCCCCCTCTTGGGGCAGGCAAGCTCTGTCTGAAGGTGGGTGTTGGAGTTCCTGGGTGACAGAACAAGGAATGGAGAATCTGTTCAGAGCACGTAGTTCTCAACTCCCTTTACTTATTTTTATTTCTTTTTTCAGTGCCAATTTCAGAACTGAAACAGCAACACTCCATATTGATACATCAAAGTAATAGATCCACCAAAGAATCATCAAAGTAATAGATCCACCTATTAAAATATCCCACCTCAATTTTTTCCCAAGTTTAAAAAACCATCATGACTGGGAGCCAGATACTCCCTAGATAGTTAGAATGAAAAGTTGTTGCAGAGACAGTAAGTACAGGTATCCCCCGCTTTCTGACGGTTTGTTTTCTGTCAATCCACTCTTTCAGCATCTTTCAACGATACCTAGACCTCATTCATCCAATGCATGTTCCTCTCTTTCAACCACTCTCTGCTGTTCTAAAGGCCAAAATTGCCCTCCACCATGTTGTAGTTCCTGGTCTAACCCCATTCATGAGACACATGCTAAGAAGGCTGGTGTTCAGAAGCCGACTCAATATTTCTATGTAATATATTTTGTTTGGTTGCTGGAACATTTTCAGAGATATGTTCAACACGCTGAAAGGGGAAAGGGTGTTTTTATGTAGCAAAAAAACACCAGTACAGCACCCAGTCCAAACCTGCCCCCAGGGTACTCACCTCCAAAGGCTGGACTGCCCCCAGGAGTAGTGCCACGAATGTTGAAGGTGAAGGAGGTGCCCTGATTCTGGCTGCTGCCCAATGTGGGCTTTGCCGAGGATGAGCCAAAGGGGGGTGTTGCGCCTGCTGCCCTGTCTTGCACAAGAGACCCACTGCCAGCAGAAAGAAGGTCAAAGGCACCGCTTGGTGCCACTGGCTTGTTGGGCATCTTAAAATTGAATTGAAAGGGGGCAGAGCCGCCAATGACAGCACCTCTATCTCTGCTGCTTGTTCTCTTGGTGGTGACTCCAGAGCTTGACACTGCAGATGAGGTGGCTGTGCCCAAAGGAGAAGAGGTGGGCATCCTAAAGGTGAACTGAAAGGGATCAGAGCCACCAATGACAGAGCTGGTTGTTCCAAAGGAGAAGTTGGATGTAGTCACTCCAAATGCTGGCTGGGTGGTGACGCTTTTGGTACCAAAGGATGCCAGAGGGCCTTTCCCTCCAATGGGTGCCTGTGTGATGCTGCTGCCAAAGGCTGGCTGGGTCATCGAGTCAGCAAAGCTGAAACAAGCCCCAAAGCAGTGCTTGGTGGCTGGCCGTTGGGCATCAGAGGCATCAGTGGCACTGGAAATCAACTGGTTGGCATCTGCTCTGTACAATGGGGGTGGCTTCAAAGGTGCACCAACAGCTGCAGAAAAAGCAGAGCATCAAGATGCAAAAGTCAGTGGCAATGGTTGAGGAGAGAATCAAAAGGTGGTACAAATAGGACAAGACACCCACCTTGTACATATAACAACAATACAGTTTGTGATTTATTGTGACTGTATGTCCTCTGTTTCCAGGACATATCCTGTTTTTTAGCCGTGTGTTCTGGGGGAAAAAAATCTTTATTGTCCTGCATTAGTTTATAAGCAGGCAGCACGTAGCCTATTTAAAATTAATAAATTATGTGTAATACTTTATGTCTGCAAGCCTAACCACACCTTCCTGGGAGTAAGTACTATTGAACAGAATTGGACTTACTTTTGAGAAGACATGCTTAGGATTGCACTGTTTATGTTTATGTAATACTGTAATTTTAAATTTAATGTTAAGGCTGCAATCCTAAACACATTTTCCTGGGAGTAAGACCCATTGAAAAGAATGGGGCTTACTTTTGACTAGACATGGTTAGGATTGTGCTCTAAGTAATGTAGCGGCAATTAGGCACATGAAAGCAATTTGTATGATGGTTTGGGTTTTTTGTAACGTAAATAACATTTTTATTGAATGTCCTTCACTTAGGGAAGCTTTGGCTGCAATTCCTAAGCATATCGACTCAGAAGTAAGCCGCATTGTGCTCAATGGGTCTTACTCCCAGGAAAGTGTCTTTAGGATTGTAGCCTCAGTCTTCTTTCGTGGTTATGCCACATGAGTTGCTTCCCTGGGAGTAAAGACACACTTTACTCCCTGGGAGTAAAGACACTTCCCTGGGAGTAAAACACACTGATCACAATGGGGCTTACATTTGAGTAGACAAGGTTAGGATTGTGCTCATGGTCACTTTGTGTATTGCCCAGCATGGGGTAAAGGAGTCTGCCATTCCTTGATGTTTGTGGAAAAATCCCAGTTTACTACAGTATCTCCCTGGAAATTAGCATGTTACAGCAGGCGCTTTCTGACCTGGTCTTCGGGTAAGAGGCAGGGATGGGCAGTTCCAGGGTAGCTTGACCTGAGTTGGGTCATGAGCCTCCATGCCTGTGACTCGACTCAAAAAAGAGTCATAACTGGGTCACTTTCCATTTCTTTTTAACTCAATAGGACAGATCAAGACTTATGGGACATTTAGTGGGAAAGTCAAGTTTAGTGGGAAGTCAAGTTTAGTGATATAATCCTAAACAATTTAGTTCAGGGCATCTCACCTGTCTCTCCATTTCCACGGTGAGGCCGGCACATGACTGCGCATTGCCGTAACCCCATTCCTAGAGGGTGCAGAAGTGCGTTATAGGACTTTTGTGACACCCCCAGGCCAGCTTCTGCTGACCTAACTGGGGTTAGGATTGCACTGTGAGTTCTTCATAGAGATAAAACATGCAAGGGTTATAGTGGGATTGTGCCCACTAACCCCACCTCAGCTTGCCATTGCCCCCACACCTCCCTCCGCTCTTCCATCCTTCCATATTTTTCTGAAGAGGCAAAATCTGAACAGTAAACAGTGATTAGGGGGAAAGTTTCTCATTCTACAATGAGTTACATTTAAGAAGATGTGCCTCGATTTGTGATGAATGCCCGCTTTTGGGGCTACTTTTTCTCACTTCTATGGTGCCCCTCAATGCCCCTGAGGGATGGTAGGAATTTCTTTCCCCCCTCTTTTCAGGCCCCTTCACCATGGAAAGTGGAGGCCCATCATAAGCATAATTTCATATCATTCCTCATTACCTTGGAATTGCTTCATGACACCCTCCAGAAGAGGTTTTCTATCAGAGAATTCCCTGACTCTGCAGGTCAGCTCAGGAGGAAAAGCCACATGATTTTGAAATGCTTCCTTCTCCTCATACCTGGTGTGGAGAAAAAAAAAATCTGACCCCACAACTTATTCAAACTGGAATTCCTGATTGGAGAAAAGGATGGCATGGGGCAGAAAGCCTGGAGATAGAGGCAAGACCCCCAAGAGCCCCCAGGTCAACGTTCTTTACAAGCAATTCCCAGCTTCAGAAAGGAGGGGAATGAGTGGGATCCACATACCTCTGCAAGGTCCTTTTAACATCCTGAAAAGAAAAGAAACAGAGCTCAAGATCCTGCCATAGCCTGCCAAGTCAGTCAGATCCTGGATGGAACTGCTCTTTGGCCAAGAGATTCTGTGATATCCAATCCTGGTCTGAGTATGTAGCTCCATAAAATATTTCGCTAGTATTCTAGCAATGTAAGGACCTTTTACAGCAGTCAAAACTGCAAGCTGTAGGTATCTGGATAGCTGATGACAAGTAGCCTGTCAAGCAGATCCATTACATCCCCAGACATCCCTCCAACCCTTGGTGAGGTGGAAGGTAGGAGGTGAGGAAATAGGTGGGAAAGAGGAGATGGCCAGGGTGGAATCAGGGCTAGAAAGACAGAAGTGGTGTCGTTGATCACCCTCCATGACTGCCCACCACCACCACCGCAGCATGCAGGGCACACCCCATTGACAGGGCTGCATCAGTGGTAGAAAGTTGGATTTTGGCTGGACCCTTGGTTACCTTCCAGTGGTCAGATAAGTAAGAGGAGATCCTCTTGATCAAGATGCAAGTGCTAGATGACCAGCCTTTTCTGAATGGGGTAGCAGTCCCTCTTCAGTATGTGTGCTGAATGGGAAACCCACAACTACACTGACATGTAGATGTTAGCGACCAGGGTGTTTTGTCCAGCTTTGGTCATCTGGACTCAACCACCATGGTCCATGCCTTGGTATTATGCTGGTTACACAAACATAATGACAGCAGCCTGGAAAGTGCAATTAGTGCAGAGGGAGGTAACTGGAGATCAGCAGATCGGACCTTACCTGTAAGAATTCACATGCTGGCTGCTGATTCTTCTCTTCCATCTCCTCAATGACATTTTCCAGAGAGGAGAGTTCCCTGGAGATTCTGGCCAGGTGTTCATCCCTCCTTCTTGCAACCTCCTTCTCTACCTCTTCTATCTGGGCCAGCAGGCTTTTCTCCTGCTCTTCCAGAAACTGGTGCATTTGTCGAAACTCAGCCATGGTCTTTTGTCTCTCTTCTTCTGTCTGGTTCTGCAAGAAGGAGAATGGAAGAAAAGAATGGAGGACCAAGGGACGGAGAATGTCCTTGCAGTACTATCAGGTTGAACATGAGCAGTTCTGAGTTTTCACAGAGATCTTTCATTTAATCATGAAATATTTGCCTAAAGACCTCAAGACGCTACCTTTACAAGGGCCATGCAAAGAAAATCAGGCCATTCCAGTTATGGATGATTTGAGGTGTACCTCCAGAATTTATTTTCATGTATCTCCAGAAATAGGTTAATGTATCTTTGAACTGCCCAGTAACTGTGACACTCACCAGCAGGAGTTGGCTCTCTTTTTCTGCATCTGCTTCATATGCCAGGACTTTTTCTCTTTCTGCCCTCAGGATCTTTAGCCTGCTACAGATTTGATCCTGACAAGAAATGAAAGTTCAAGCTTAGTTCCTTAAGATGGATTACCTCTATTTACACATCCACATCCACACAGAGAGAAATGAAAGCTAATGATGAAATCCCTTCTTTCCTGGGAGTAAGCCCCATTGACTCTAATAGATCTTACTTCTGAGTAAATATGCTTAGGATTGGGCTCTAAGGCAGCAATAGACTTATGAGATGAAGCAAACAATATATGTTTCCTCCCTTCCCCATATTCCAGTATACATTGTGACTACAATCTTAAAGACTCTTTCCTGGGGGTAATTCTCACTTAACACAATGGGGCTTACTTTTGAGTAGACATGGAGAGGATTTTGCTCACAAGAGCTCCCACTGGCCCAGTGTTTGATTTTTTTCAATATAGACCACTCTGTCCTTGAATGGCTGGGTGGACTGGACATAATGTCTGAACTACCATAAGTTCATATATTTACCATACGCCTAAATAACTAAATTGTAAAAAGTGGGAATAAAGGCATGACAAAATAAAAGCTGAATATTAGATATTTACATTTAAAATAAAATGTAGGACATGACAAAATAAAAGCTAAAAATACTCATATTTATTGCTTTCATGTGGTTAATTTAAACTCTATAATGCTTGTTAAATGTAAAACTATTACATATAATTTATTAATAGCAAGGAGGCTATATGTAGCCTATTCACACAAGGAAAAGGAGAACAATCAAGATTTTTTTTAAGGACCTATGGAAAAAAGAGGACATATCTTGGAAAAAGAGGACATTTAAATGCAGAAGTAAGTTCCACTGAGTTCAAAGGGGCTTACTTCCAAGAAGTGCTCTTAGGATTTCAACTTTCCATCTGGCATTTGGAGGTTTTCCACATCTACATCTATCTATGCACACCTACACACCCCTCATGGCTTGTAAACTGTGATGGCCTTTTCCTCTAGGAATTTATCCAATCCCTTCTTAAAGATACTGAGGCTAGATGCAATCACCACATCCTGTGGCAAGGAGTTCCACAGACCAATTACATGCTGGGAAAAGAAAGAAAAAGAAAAAAGCTTTTCCCCTTCTTTTCACCACGAGTCCCTTTGGCAAGGGCTGATCCACACTTTTGTGCTGTCTGTGATATCCCTTGGCAGTTTCCATCACTGGCTTCCATCACTTTCCATAACCCCACACAGTAATAAGAATGCCCCCCTTTTCTGAGCTCCAGGGAAATCTTTCCTTACCTGGCATAAAATTAGGCTATGGAACTCCTTGTAACAAGATACAGTGATGGCTTCTAGTCTGGATGCTTTTAAGAGGGGATTGGACAAATTTCTGGAGGAAAAGTCCATCAAGGGTCACAAGCCATGATGATTAAGTGCAACCTCCTTATTTTACATGCCAGATACAGGAGAAACCACCAGGACACAGGTTCTTGTTTTCTTGTGTATCCCCTGGTAGGTTGCTATGAGGTTCAGGAAGCTGGACTAAGGGCACAATCCAGAGTAACTACGGGGAGTCCTTGCTGACGTAAGAACAATTTACTCTGGATTGCAATATGACTTTCACATTGGTTTTCGCAAGGTGGTGCCGTATCTATGTCAACGTAAATGTCTCTTACGTTACTCTGGATTGTAGAGATAATGGGCCTTTGGCTTGTTTGACTCCATCTTTTCAGACTTTGTTGAGGACCCCTGATATAATTGGTCAGTGGAGGTACGTGAACCAGTTTGGCCCAAAGATCAGGTCTAAGCAAACTCTGGTTCTTTATCAGAGGTGCATCTGTAGTCTTGCATCTTCTCACTCCCCACTCCCAACAAGTGGGGTTGTTTCCTACCTTATACTCCTGGAAAGCCTTTTCCTACCTTATACTCCTGGAAAGCCTCCTCCTGGGGAACCACCTTATGGTTTTCATGCTCCTTGGATCTATCACACACCACACAGATGGGGCCGTCATGGTCTCTGCAGAAGAGCTTCAGGGGCTCCTGGTGCTTCTCGCAAACCCTCTCCTTTTCTCTGGTCCCCTCTTGGCCTTGAAGACGGAGTTTCTTGGCTATTTCAACCATATTTTTCAGTTGCCTGTTTGGGATGAGATTCTTCCACCTAATGGGCTTTCTGCACTGAGGACAGGAGATATCTGCATGTGTCTCCCCCCAGCTCTGGTCCAGGCAGGCTTGGCAGAAGTTGTGCCCACACTGCACAATGGTCACAGGATCTGTGAAGTAGTCCAAGCAGATGGGACAGGTGGCTTCCTCGCAGAGAGCCTGGATCTCCCCAGCAGCTGCCATGACTCCTGGCACCAGGAAATCCGAGTCACTTTCGGTTTGAGTCTACAAAGGATGTTTCCCTTCCTGCTGATGCAATGTTAAGAGGGCGTGGAAAAGCTGCAGGCTTCTGCCTTGGCAAGCAAAACCAGGGCCAGCATTAGCACTTCATATGGGGAAACATTTTCTCCTGAAGATTATTTATTATTTATAAATAGAGGCAGCTGGAGGGGCTCAGACTCTGACCCCAGAAAAGTCCTTTCCCCCTTTTGGAAAAAAGGAGTAGGATCTCTAAACTGCAGCTCCATTCCTGGTAGATGAGACACTTTTCAGTTTGGTCAGCCTGGCATCAACCGAGACATGCAACTAAGTCCATTTTCTTTTTAAGATCTGCAAAGTAAAGCTTGAATAAGGGCTGGACTATTCAATAGATAATATATAAGGCAGTTATTGTTATCAGTGGCATGACTTGTGGGGTGAGGTGGGCCACGCAGGATGCCACTCTCAAGGGAGTAATATCACTACTGATCAAAATTGCCAGTTCATGTTTATAGCAGGGGTCTCCAAGCTTTCATCTTCTGGGCGCCAGGACCTTTAAGCAATTTTTTTATTCTTTTTTGTTTTGTTTTTCTTTTTAATTCTTTTTTTCCCTTTCTCTGTTGTTCCCCTTTTTGAAAAATAAGTAAAAATATAAATGAAAAAGAAAAGCAATTGTGTAGAGGAGGAAATTTCAGCAGGTGAAACTTTTCATCTCAAGGATCACAAGCTACACCTGCTGAAATTCCCTCCTCTACACAAAGATCCAGAAGACTTGGAAGTTGAAAGTTTGGAGACCAGCCCTGGTTTATAGGAATAATACACATTGATTGGTAATGACATGGTGTTAAGTCACAGAGGAATGTAATTTAAAAAAACAAAACTGGTGAAGTGTAAACTAAAGTAATCCTAGGAAAGTGTGTTTAGGATGTCCAAGAGAACCATCAAGTTTTGTCATTCTCCAAATATAACTTAGCTTTGAAAGGCTTGGATTACAAACTCACTTGGGAGTAAGCTCTATTGGCTACAATGGGGCTTACGTCTGAGTAGACAGGGATTGCTTTCTAAATCTCTCTTTCAAAAGTGCAACTACATATTCAACTGAGTTAAACTTAGAGGAGCTGTTTAAATTTGATGCTTGCGCTGCGACCCTATCTAGGCTTTCCTGGAAGCTGGAAATCCGATCCACATTTACACGGGAGTGTGACCCATTGAAATCAATGGGGCTTACTTCTGAGTTGACACGCGTAGGCTGTGACCCTCTCCAGCCTTTCCTAGAGTTAGTTCCTCCAGCCTTTACCCAGGAGTAAGTCCCATTGAAATCACTGGGGCTTCGTTCTGAGTAGATATGCTTAGGCTGCGACCCCCTCCAGGGCTTCCTGGGAGCTGGGGATGCAGCCGATGCATTTACACGGGAGTAATTCCATTGGGTACAATGGGACTCCTCTGCTGCAGGGAAGCCACAGTTCAGTGCTGCTGACTGTCTCGGCCAGGCAGCCACGTGGGCAGAGACCCCGCTGGGGAATTCCGGCCAAGGCTGGACGCAGGCTGGGTTGCAACGCGCAGGCGCAGGACTCTGGACTCAGGCGTAAAGGCAGGCGACCTGTGGGTGGAGCCGCCATTTACCTGCTCCTGGCAACGCCCCCTCCGCCCTCCTCCAATGAGCTCCCCGCATGCAAATGAGGGAACCCTCCGAACGGGAAACCCCTGCCACGCCCACTTCCAACCTCTCCTTCTGATTGGACGGGACTGCACCAAGGAGGCCAACCACAGGCGAGGGCTTCCCCCATTCATTGTCCTGCAGGGAGGGATTCCCCCATTCTGGACTCACCTGAGCAGGTGTTGGGCAGAGGCTGCTGCACTGCCTGCCCTTTGCAGAGTATTTCTTTAAGGGGGGATGGAGGGATCGGATGGGAGACTCCAAAGCCCTCTGCACATGCTCAGAGGACACTGGAGAATTCAGTTTGGGTGTGAATATGAAAGCCCTACAGTGTTTCCCACCTTCTGGTGGGTCGTGACCAGATTTTGGTGGGTCTCCAAGTGCCTCAAGCACTGAGGCTTGATCAGACACAAACATCAGATACTGTAGCAGCTCATTACTCTGAAGGGAGATAAATGTTTTGATGATCTTTTTCTTATTATTATAAATAAATACAATGTTTCTTACTAGATATCTTTTTTTAAAAAAGTCTTTTAAATCTATATTATTTTTAATAAAATGTCATTTTAAAAAAAGTGAGTCCAGAGTCAGCTATGTCAGGTGTGCCCTTTTAAAATGAATTCCCACTTTGATTGAAATAGAGTAACAGAATTAGTAGACAAAGTATTCCTACTTTGATGAAACAGACTTATCTTTGTGGAAAGGAGTATGTGTTTTCATTGAAGGTTAATGCCCCCAAGTCAACCTGTATTTCACAACATGAGCAAACTGAAAGGGGTAAATCAATAACCCACTTCAAATGATAACAGAAGAGCCAGAGAAACTGTGGGGTCTTTTGCAAGATGATCATATATATGATTGGATTTGTCCGAATTTGTCCTCTTTTTTTAGACTTCTATCCGGGTGTCTTCCAAAAGGGCTTCATTTTGGAATTTTGCAATGGTGTATAGTACCCCATCATGTCATATATTGTTGGATCTGCATTGAAGAGCAGAATCCAATGCAAAAATAAGTTTTGAAATATCTCCTTCCTATCAAACGTTATGGCCAAAGAACTAAAAATAAAAAAAAATATGCATTGAGCACTATGGGAAAATGAAAGTGCCCAATATCGTGGTTTTACTTGTAAGTAGGCAAACATGCCATTGTCTGCCAGAAAGGCCACGCTGAGAGGAATCCAAGGCCTTATCTTCCTTTTTAGGTTCAGGCATCCGGTCACCCTGGCCTTTTTGGCCTTGAGATTCTCCCAGAAGAATCTCTTCTTTGGCTGCAGCATTTAGTCAAAGTGACAGAGTTATGTTGGAGAAAGGAGCTGGATTGTGACACTTTAATCCATTCTTATAACTTTGTTATAACTTACTCTCCTCAGAAAGGATCCTATTATCCATATTAAGTTAAAACTTGATTTAGACTGAGCACCTTTGCAGAATATCCCACTTCACGGAATTTCTTGCAGTGGAGCAACCTCTTCAAAAGTTGTCCCTCCCCCAAGAGTCAGGAATGTGAACCAAAAAGTGGATGCCCTTCTAAAAATAGCCCAATTTGCATAAATTTGCATTTCCGGGAAATAAATCCGGTTGTTCATCTAGGGGTTACCAAAGAATGAGAAATGGAGTCAGGTGACTCAAGTGTACATTAGTCAGCAAAAAATGTGAGTCCCCTGGCCCAAGTTCCCATCCCTTATTAGTACCCAAGTCTTTGACAGGTGACTTGAGTGTATAAGAATCAGCAAAAACATGTATTTTTGTGACAACTCAAGTCACCTGTGACTTGGGCACTGATTCGTCACTACAACCCCGTACAATTTGACTCAATACAATCTGATTCTGACTCAAATCTGCATCTAGGTGTACTTGCTTACTATTTTCAAACAACACCATATAACTCATTGTTGTATGCAGTAAAATCAAATTTTTCATCTACTTTGCAGCTGCATATTATGATCACCAGTAATTTTTTTTAATCTCATGCATTAGATTTGAGTAAATTATGGGTGCAATCCTAAGCATGTCGACTCAGAAGTTGAATGGGGCTTACTCCCAGGAAAGTGAGTATAGGATTGCAGCCTAAATCCAATACGTTATATGTAATAGTTTTTAATTTAGTCATACGTGAGGATCTGCAAAAGGCGAGGTTATTTTTCCTGTCAAAAGGCAAAATCCTTTGCCAGGAAAAATAACCTCACCTTTTGCAGTTCCTAAGTCTTAACCAATATAGGGCAAAATCCAGAGTAACTACGGGGAGTCCTTGCTCCAGTGTAAGAACAACTTACTCTGCATTCCAATATGAATCTCCCATAGGTTTTCACTAGGTGGTGCAGTAACTACGGGTGCACGTAAAGTCTCTTACGTGCTCCCATAGTTAATCTGGATTTGGGGGTTAGTGTTTAACAACATGAAAGCAGTATATAGGAATGTTGTAAGCTTCTATTTTGTCATGTCCTACATTTTGTACGTATGACATCTGATCATCTGGAATAAAAGCACTGTAGGAATGGGAACAAAGGAGCTCTTGTCTTCTTCTAGAATCCTTCCAGCATTCTCCATTCAGAGTCCAGGTACAAGTGATGACCTTTCAGGAGGCGGATTCTGCTCCTGGGACAGGCAGGAACTTCATTGTCCCATGAACCCCACAACTGATCCTTTTCAGCACTTTGGGAAAGAAAGTGAACTCCCAGTTCTGTCTCCCACCGAGAACAGCAGAGTGAGAGGACAGACTAGAAAAACTAAAGTTCACTGGTGGAGGTGGAGTGATGGCTAAGGAGAATTTCCAGAAGAGGCTGCGGGAAGAAGGGACTTGCTCGGTGTGCCTGGATTATTTTACAGATCCAGTGACCCTGGACTGTGGGCACAATTTCTGCCGCACCTGCATCATCAAGTTCTGGGGGGAGTCATCCTTAGAAGCTACCTGTGCCCAATGCAGGGAGGAAGTTCAGACCGCCAATCTGAGGCCAAACAGGCAGTTGGCTCATATGGTTGAGATTGCCATAGAGCTCAGTGAGGTTCGAAGGCAGGAAGTGGGAGGGCAGGAAATCTGTGAGTATCACCAGGAGCCCTTGAAGCTCTACTGCCATGATGACAAAGCCCTCGTCTGTGTGGTGTGTGACAGATCCAAGGAGCACCGATCACACCGTGTGGTGCCTGTGCAGGAGGCTGCCGAGGAGATCAAGGTTGGGGCTCTACATTCCCCAGCGTGTCTTTGTATCCAGTTGGTGGCCCAGGAATGGGGAGCCCCACTGATTTAAGACTGGTTGCCCAGAGGCCAGAGCTAGGTCACGTATATGTCAGTGTTTCAGAAGCAGCCCAGGACTCCCCAAGAGTAACAATCTGTTAGGGACCCTTGAAAGTGAAGCCATCAAAATGGAAGTGATGTAGTGGCCAGAAATGACATCACTGTGATGTCAGAGCTACTTCATGTCTATTCTAAAATAGGTCTCATTGCATTCAAAGAAATTTTCTCCCAGGAAAGTATGGATTGCAGTCCGAAAGTATGGCTTAACTTATTTTGTTAATATCATATTTACTCGAATCTCACATTCACCATTTTCAGCCTAATTTAGTGCAATCCTATGCATGTCTACTCAGAAGTAAACCCCACTGAGTTCAATAATGTTTACTCGCAAGGAAAGTGTGGTTAGGATTGCAGCCTTAGAGCACAATCCTAACCGTGTCTACTCAAAGGTAAGCCCTATTGTGCTCAGTGGGTCTTACTCCCAGGAAAGTGTCTTTAGGATTGCAGCCTTACCCCCAAATCCAGAGTAACTATGGGAGCACGTGAGAGACATTACGTGCACCCGTAATTACTGCACCACCTAGTGAAAACCTTTGGGAAATTCATATTGGAATCCAGAGTAAGTTGTTCCTACACCGGAGCAAGGACTCCCCGAAGTTACTCTAGATTTTGCCCTTAATCTCCAAAATTGGGGTGCGCATTAGATTTGATGGCACAATAGATTTACGGGGTACTAAACATTTACCATGTCTAAATATAGTGCTTAGGGCTGTTTATATCCATTTGAAACACAAGCTGAAATGAGGAACTCATGGTAACACTATGCATATATATAAGCCCAGAAGAAACATATATAAGCCCAGAAGAAAAACCAGTAACAAAGCTGGGAGCGTAAGAGAAAAACAATCAAATGAAGATTTCTCTTTTCTCCCTAGGGTCAGATCAGTCAGTCCAAGGAGAGCCTGAGTAAGGAGAGAGAAAAAATTTTGGTATACAAAGCAGAGAATGAGAAGGAAAGCCAAGACTTACTTGTGAGTATTAATAGTGATAATTGAGAAATGAACACACACCTAGAACGGGATGTAAAATGCAGAAGGTTCAAAAGCCTGGAGGCAACTCCAGTCCTCAGACTGTCCATTACTGAGAATTTGAGATGACCTGATCTCACTTGGGAAATATTCCTGGACTGATCTTCAGATTCATTAACTCTTTCCCTAATGTGATCTTACATCATATTTCCCTGATGAGGATATGATATAACATCCTCTGATATATGATATCATATTCCCCTGGTATGATCAATGCTGATATGATGCAGCGTCCTAGGTGCCCCTCCTGTTCCTCACCAACCTGTTGCAGAAGCAAGTGGAAGTAGAGAAGGAGAAGTCCACAGCTGCCTTCAGAGGACTGCACCAGTTATTGGAGAAACAAGAGAAGTTTCTGCTGGTCCAGATGGAAAGGGTGGAGAAGGAGATTGGCAGGAGAAGGAACAAGCACATGGCCACGCTTTCCAGAGAACTCACCGCCCTTGACAGCCTCCACTGGGAACTGGAGGACAAACAGCAGCAAACACCCAATAACCTCCTGCGGGTAAGTCAGTGGTCTTGTCTGATCTTGTCAATGGCTGAACTGGGCAGGTGCCCCAACGTAGGAAGATTTTAGTGAATTAAAACAATGCTTTTCATTCCAACGATCACAAGCTATACCTGCTGAAATTCCCTCTCTTCCAAGCTTGTTAAAGGTTCAGGAGCCATGGGTTGGACACCACTGTTTTAAATGCTTCCTCTATGGTGCTGTTCTTCAGAGCAAGTGAGGTTATATGGATCCTGCTCATTGTAAGGTTGTTGAAGACTTGTGCAGGAGAATCAATATTGGGGTGACATATTCACCGTGCCGTCTGGTCCGGCTCTTGGAAGGACAAAATTGCCAGGCTGATCTCTACTGAGAATGCACTGCAGGGCAAAATGTGGCAAGGCCTTGATTCTTTTGGTGGGAATCTCTACGAGACAACTAGGTCCAAGGAGAAGATGCTACACTAAATTAAATTATTATTATGTTACATTATAATGTACATATATAGATATAGATATACTATGATCTGTAGTATATAATGTTGTATATATAACGTGTATATTATATACTACATTATAATGAACATCAAGGGGAATATTATATCGGCGGAGTGCTTTGTATAGCTTGGATCAACAGATGCACTTCTGAGTTTCTGCTACTGAGGTATTTATTTATTTAATGCTTTTTAACTCGCCCTTCAAGCTGTATCATCTTTCTAAGTCCGCTACCAATGTTTAAATTGCACTAAAAATAATAATTTGAAAGATCGGTCATAGATACCATTTTAGTGCATGACAGGGAAGTAATCAAAGACATCTGGCGAATGAGATCTGCACTGGCCAAGTGCTTGTAAGGGGACAAGGAACAGATTAGATGGGTATCTTCGGGAAGGATGCTATGCACTGAGTTGGTCCCAAGCTGGTACCCAGGAAACATTCTTGAGCTGCAGATGAGTCACTCAACAGCGCTCATGGAGGAGATCTTCAGTCTCAAATTAGGACGGGTCAGCTCGTAGCCAGATTTCTTTGTCTCATAAAGATTTTCTTTATGCTGTGGAAGATGCTGACTTTTCTTTCTCTTGTTTCCCTTTAGAATCTTGGAAACATCTTGGAAAGGTGAGTGGAACCCACATTTTTATCCCTGTATTATGAGTCAGGGATGTTCCAGATCTAGCTTGGTGGGATTCCCCTACTAACTGGGGAAAGAGGCAGTGTTTAAAGCAAGGCTCCTCTCATTTTTAGCTGGGGGAGATCAACTCAGCTCAGTATGCCATCTGTTGCTGGTGTCTTTTCTGTAGACTGTGGGCTCTTTGGGGATATTCTGACTGGTTGGACTGCCGATGGGGTGGACTGAGGGCCTGGTACAGGGTGACCAGATGACAGGAAAAACCCGGATTTGTCTGGATTTTTAGCCTCCTGTCCCTGTGTCCTACATTTTGGCATCATTGTCCTACATTTTGGCTTCATTTTGAAACTTTGTGATAGTGCACAGTACCCCATCATGCCATATATCGTTGGATTCTTATTGAAGAGCAGAATCCAATGCAGAAATCAGTTTTGAGATATCTCCTTCCTATCAAACGTTATGGTAAAAAAAACCAAAAAACAAAAACAAAAAAAATACATTTTTTGGCAATTTTTTTCAGTGGGTAGGGATTTTGGCTTTGGGGTTCAGGAATTTTGGGTTTGGCGTCTGGTCACCCCGGCCTGGTAGGATGTCCAACAGTCCCAGTGCAACCTCCAAGTAAATCCTGCCCCCCTCAGGACTTCAGCATCTGTGGATTTTGGTACCCACAGTGGGTCTTGAAACCAATATCCTCCAGATACTGAGGGCTCACTATATAACTCTGCTGCCTCTGTGATGATATTTAAGGATCATGGCGTGTGAAGGTCCCACAGTCCCAGGCAGCTGAGATTTCCTTGCCTTCATCTCATTCTTTGGAGCATGTTTAAGGCTACTCACTGTAGACCATTAACTCTTTTATTCTAACCCTGTCTGCGTTTTAATTTCCTTCAACCTCATTCCTTCCTTGTATTGCTCTTGGAAATTCTGGACTTCTGGAAGGTGGCTTGACATTATAACAGGTTCAACCTTGTTATACACGGATTTTTTTATACACGGATTTGACTCAACCTGAATGGCCAAAGCAAATCAGATTTTAAAACTGCTTTTCTACTGTTGTAGAGAGGAGGTCATGCAAACAACCATTCCATTCCTCAATCGAGTTAGGCAAAGCAAAGGATCCTTTGCATTTCTAATTGCAGACTGCCTCTCTGAAACAATAAGAAAAGCAATTCTAAAACAATTGTAAAGGGATGCACTTTTTATTTTATTAAAAAATAACACATTTTGTTTAACACATTTTTGGGGTTATCAGTAGGGAGTCCCAGAATCAAAACCCTGCATAATTATATTCCATTATGGAAGAGCAAAAAAATGTGGAAGTGGGCCGTTAAATCCATTTTTCCACTTATTTTTATCCACCAATTTTATTTATCCATGGAAGGTTCTGAAACAGATTCTTAGTGGAAATTGAGGGACGTCTGTATATCTCTTCTCCAGGTGCGAGAAAGTATATTTTGAGAATCCGGAGGCATTTCCTGCTTCACTGAAGTGGAAGGTCCACGACTGCTGTGACATTAGTCCCTTTCTGGAGGGCCTCATGAAGCATTTCCAAGGTAAAGCTGAACAACTGCAAGGATGTTCCTCTTGGCTTCCGTGGGCGAAGATAAGGATAGGTCCTTGTAGTGTCTGAGAATTCCACAAAGGTCAGATTCAGTTGAGAGAGCCCCCAACCCTTCCACTTCCTTGGTGTAGCGATAGTGTAAAATTAGTGAAATGCTAGTTACACCAGTGCAACGAGCCCATATGATTGGGATTGGGCTGTAATTTACTCAAGAAAGATCTCAGAGGACTCATTGAGGCTTGCTGCGGACCACGGATGGCCCCAATCTGTTCCATTGCTGAACCGCCCTCACCGTCAGGAATTTTTTCCGGATAAAGCAGGCCTCCGTCAGTCTTGAAAGACTATGGTATTGTGCTCTGCACTGCATACGCTGCATGCGAAGCACGAAAGCCTGGGTTAGATTGTTATGGAGGATAGGCTGTTACCCAAGCAGTAAATCCCCCCTCTCCACGCCACTGAATTAGTCCAATGGAAAGGCAGAGCCAATACGATTGGATCCAGCTGGCGTCGCAGAACTGAGCGAAGGACAGGAGCTCACCCTGTCTTGTGGGGCCGACCCGGATCTCGAACCCTGGCCTGCTGGTTAACAGGCACAGTGTCTTAGCCACTTGCACCACCCACAGCCCACAAAAAGGAGGCCTCTGTCAGTCTTGGAAGACTATGGTATCGTGCTCGGCGCTGCATATGCTGCATGCGAAGCACAAAAGCCTGGGTTGGATTGTTATGGAGGATAGGCTGTTCCCCAAGCAGCAAATCCCCCCTCTCCACGCCACTGAATTAGTCCAATGGAAAGGCAGAACCAATACAATTGGATCCAGCTGGCGTTGCAATGCTGGGCTAAGGACAGGAGCTCACCCTGTCTTGTGGGGCCGACCCGGGTCTCGAACCCTGGCCTGCTGGTTAACAAGCACAGTGTCTTAGCCACTTGCGCCACCCACAGCCCTTTTATTTTCCGGATATCCAACTGGAATCTCCTCTCTTGCAGTTTGTACCCATTGGTTCTAGTTCTGCTTTCAGAAGCAGCTGTGAACAAATTGGCCCCTTCCTCCCTATGACAGCCCTTCAGGTATCTGAAGAGGGCAATCATGTCTCCTCTCAGCCTCCTCTTCTCCAGGCTGAACATCCCAAGTTCCTCCAACCATTCCTTATAGGGCTTCCCTTCCATCCCACTGCTCATTCTTGTCGTTCTCTTCTGAACTTGCTCCACTTTGCATCTGTCTTAAAGTGAGGTGTCCAGAACTGAACACAGTACTCAAGATGAGGTCTCACCAATACAGAATAAAAAGGAACAATAACTTCCTGCGACTTGGAAGCTACAGTCCTTTTAATGCAGCCAAAAATGGCATTTGCCTTCTTTGCAGACACATCACACTGCTGACTCATGTTCAGCTTGTGAACCACAGCGACTCCAAGGTCCTGTTGACATGCTGTGTTGACAAGCCAAGTATCTCTCATTTTATACCTGTGTTTTTGGTTTCTATTACCTGAGTGCAGAGCCTTGCATTTCTCCCTGATGGTGTGGGGAGGTCAGCATATTCATGTGCATTGGCCCAACTTTGCCCCACAGGAGTGGGGCAAAGTGACTTACTGCACTTTTGTGACACCCCCAGGTCAGTACAGGACTTGTGCCCTGCAGCCTCATTTCATTAAATTTGATTTTGATGTACAGGGAAGTTTAAGTATTTTCCTTTACATCCTTTAAAAGACCACTGTGTGATAAAAGAAATCTGAATTATAGGAATGTTCTGCCTCCATGTCTTGTGTCTTTCCCAACTTTGTGATTGAATTAAGAAAAATTAGCTGCTACCAAGTTATCAGTTGATTTTTCTCACAGCATCTATTCAAAGTACACTGGGGTGATGCTTCGTTTGTGTTCCCTTTTCTTCCCCAGGCAATCTAGTATCTGGACTTCAGCTTCAAAAAGGTAAATTGTGGGAGCAGATGGAGGACAGGATGCATAACAGGAATGGGGGACTTGTCAAGAATGATCTGCTTGTTTCATTGGATTATTCCGAGGAACCTGGATTGGTGTAACTGACAATCAGAGGATTGTCGAGTTTCATGCCAATATCGACTTTTGGTTTTTCTCTAGTTCTCAATACTGGTTTATTTTTGAAAATGTTCACCCAATCGGTCAGTATTTTGAACAGAACTACTCATAAATGATTCAGTCCTGTTGTAGAGCTGAATCAGCAACAGTGGGCTTCCACACCAGCCCACCTCAGGATATAGCATGACCACACCAGCCTCGTGAGAACGCTGTCCTTGTGCTGCTTTCTCTTCTACAGCATTTGAGTCAGCCAAGGCCTTCTAGTCCTGAGGATCAGGTCTAACTTGACATCTCAGGATATGGCTTACTTACCCCCAAATCCAGAGTAACTACGGGAGCACATAAGAGACTTTACATGCACCTGCAGTTATTGCACCATCTAGTGAAAACCTATGGGAAATTCATATTAGAATCCAGAGTAAGTTGTTCTTACACTGGAGTAAGGAGTCCCCATAGTTACTCTGGATTTTGCCCATAGGCCAATGTAGCTGGACCATTTTTTTCTGGCCTAAAGTCAAGTTTGCAACCTAAGAAATGTTTCAGGGCTACTAGCTTTTCTGGTGCAACCTGATTAAGGTGTCCTGTTTTCCTGAAATGAGTGTCCCATTTTGCTATCAAGGGTTATAGAATTACCGGGATCAGGGATGTCAAAGTTGTTTCTTATAAAGGGCCAAATTTAGCATTCATGGTGCCTACCAAAGATCATTAAACACAAAGGGTGCAATCCTAACCAACTTTCCAGCACCAAGGTAATGGCAATGAAGCTCCGAGGCAATGCAATACAAAATCAGGATGTCAGTCGGTCCTCCAGTGAATTCTGCTTCGCTTTTCTTTCCTCCTTCTCCCCAACAGTGAAGGTGATTCTGGATCCCGACACGGCTCATCCAGAACTCGTCCTATCTGCGGACAACAAAAGTGTGACATGGAAAGATGATTATCAAGATCTGCCGGACAATCCGGAGAGATTTGACGGATGGACTGCTGTGCTGGGACGGGAAGAATTCAGCACCGGCAGATATTTCTGGGAGGTGGACGTGGGAACTGAAGAAGAATGGGCTGTGGGGGTTGCCAGGAAGTCTGTGAAAAGAAAGGGGGTGTTTAAATGTAGTCCTGATGAAGGGATCTGGGATATGGGAAAGTGGGCAGGTGATTACAGATTTTCTGATTCACGGGATTATCCCGAACTGTCCTTGAGCCAGGAGCTCAAGAGGGTCAGAGTGATCCTGAACTGTGCCGGGGGGCGAGTGGCCTTTTTTGACGCTGACACAGGAGAACGACTTTTCATGTACAAAGATGCCGCTTTATGTCGAGATACTCTTTTCCCTTTCTTTTTTGTGTTAGAAGGAGGCCGGCTGTCACTCTGTTCTTGAGCCACCTGACTTTACCCCATCCTAAAACACATTCAGGCTTTTGCTTGGGACTGGCTTTTTTAAATAAAAAAATTAGCATTAAACTTTAATAATTCAAGCTACATTTGTTCAGCACTGATTGGCTCGCACTTGTGTCTGTCGTGAAACAACTTTTGTTCTGTTTTCTAATAATTTCTTGTGGTGACAGGCAAACCTCCAGGGCTAGGAGGCCTCTAGGATGACACTTAGGCCAAATCCATAGGACTAGTAGGACTCTAGGCTGGCCTAACTCCTGCTGAAGAGGCAACAGCACAAGGACAGCATGCTCACTAGGTTGGTGTAGTTGTGCCATAAACTGAGATGGGCCAGTGTAATTGTGCTATATCTTGAGGTTGAGAGGCAGGGGTTGGTCAGAAAGAATTTTTTTGCCATTGCTTCCAATTTTACTCTGGCTTATCATGGACCCCCTATGGGTTTACTCAGGTTTATTCCTAAAGTGGCCTAACTCTGAGGAGCTGTTGAGGGGGCATGTCTGCCCTGGAAACAGGCTCTGGATACAGCCTAACTGCACTGTTCTAGACCATGCTTAACATGCCCTCGACATGTCTCTCATGAACTGCCTAGGATGGCACAGCTAGACCAGCCCAGGTCCATCTCTCTTGGGCCAGCCAAACTTGACTTCTGGCAGCCCAAGCCTTTCTGGTGTATCTGGGCTGGTCCATCTTGGAATTGGGCCAGCCCAGTGATAGATAGGCTAGCCCAAGTACACTTCAGGATTGCAGCCTTAATCTGATGGTGGTGAAGGTTCTTTGCAGGGGACGACCCAGACAAAGTAAACAGGCTCTCCCCACAGATTCTCCTAGATCGTGACAGTGTTGGGGGGATCTGTGAAGCCATGCAGATCATTGGCAGAGCTCCCCAAAACTGGAAATAAGAAAGTTTCAGACCCAACTGAGGCAGAACACATTAGAAAATCTTCCCTTATTTCCAGCCATGAGAAGTTCTGTCAACAATCTGCAGAGCTTCCAAACCCTGGAACATGGCAGGACCCCTGGGAAGGTAGAAAAATGCCCTCCGTTTCCCTGCAGGGTGTGATCCTGGCAATCTTGCTGCTGCTTTTCCCTGTAAAGGGAGCAGCGGATATTTACACCAACTGGGAGGGGTCATAACCATACAGTTGGAGTAAATAAACCATCCAAAGTCAAGACATGTTTTTGAGCACTCTGGAAAAGCATGCAGTGAAGAACATCCATTGGAGGAAAAGATCTGGCCATAATCAAAGCTTGATAAACATCACAGTATCCAAATGGATATGCCAGATTATGACTGCCACAAGTTAGGAAGAGGACTCCCTTCAAAATCATTAGCAAAATGTAAGATAACCAGGAAAAAGGTTTGCGAGTGTCCAGACTGTGGGAAAAAAATTATGTCAGGATCAAGTTTCTCAAGACATCAGATGATCCACACGGAAAAGAGAACCTCACCAAAGTCTTAAGTGTGGAAAAGGTTTCTCTGGAATGTCCCATTTGATAGCCCATCAGAGTAATCATACTGGAGTGAAACTCCAGAAATGTCCTAAATGTGGAAAAACTTGCACTTGGAGATCAAATCTAAAGAGACATCAGATCATCCACACAGGAAAGGAACCACACCAATGTCCTAAGAGCAGAAAAAAATTCTCTTGGAGATCAAGTTTGTTAATCCGTCTGTCCACTCATACTGGGGACAAACCTCACAAATGTCCAAACTATGGAAAAGCCTTTGCTCACAGATCACATTTGTCCATCCACACAGGAAAGAAACCACATAAATGTTCCCAGGGTAGGAAAAGCTTCACTCAGATATCAAATCTGTTGAGAAATCAGATGATCGATAAAGGTAATGAAACCACACCAGTGCCTTGAATGTGGAAAAAATTTATCTCGGAGACCACATTTGTGAAGACATTTGTACACCCATACTGAAGACACACCTCACAAATGTCACAGCTGTTAAAATGTCAGTAGATTTGTTCATAAATCATAAATTTATTATTAATATTTATTATGATTTATTATTTACTAGCAAAAAACATACCCGCGTTGTGGGAGTAAAATTCCCTGTGTACGCCATACCCCACTGCACATCAACCCCTCATGCACATCAACCCCCCATATGCATCAACTCCCCATGCGAAACATCCCTGCATGCGCAAAATCCCCCATGCGCAAAATCCCACAAGCACATCAGTCCCCCAAGCGCAACCCCCCATGCGCATCAACCCCCCATATGCACCATCCCCCATGTGCACCAACACCCAATCAAATCAGTCCCCCATGCACATCAGTCTCCAATGCGCATCAGTCTCCCATGTGCATCAACCCCCCATGCGCAACTTCCCCAATGCGCATCAGCCCCCATGTGCATCATCTGCCCATGCGCAGCATCCGCACATGCACATCACGCCGCCATGAAAAAAAAGAGTATATCTGGTGGGGAGGGGGGAAGGGGGATCTGGGGTGGAGAAAGAGACTGCAGAAACCCTCCCCTAGATGCTGGTAGAGGCAGTGAGGAATGAGCCTCACCTGTTTTGGGCAGCAGTGAGAGGGGAGAGTTACTGTAGCCTATATAAGCAACTTGTATCAATTGCTTTCCTGGAAGTAAGCTTCATTGACTAGGATTTACTTCTGAGTAAACAGGCATAGGATTTGGCTTTTAGATAGGATGTTAACTCAAAGGAATTCAGAAGAGCCACCCAACCCCAAAGACAATTTGAGATGCAATTTGAGATTCAAGATGGTCTGTCAATTTGCCTGCCTCGGTTTCCCCAATATAGTTCTGACATTTTCTTACCTGGTTATTTACGTGGGCTGTGGGTGGCGCAAGTGGCTAAGACACTGTGCCTGTTAATCAGCAAGCCAGGGTTTGAGACCTGGGTTGGCCCCACAAGACAGGGTGAGCTCCTGTCCTTAGCCCAGCTCTGCGATGCCAGCTGGATCCAATCGTATTGGCTCTGCCTTTCCTTTGGACCAATTCAGTGGCATGGAGAGGGGGGATTTGCTGCTTGGGTAACAGCCTATCCTCCATAACAATCTCACCCAGGCTTTCGTGCTTCGCATGTAGCATATGCAGCGCCAAGCACGATACCATAGTCTTTCAAGACTGACAGAGGCCTGCTTGTTGCTAGTATCTCTTCTTCATTGAATCCCAAGGTGCTACAGCAACTGGTTAAAAACCACAATCCTAACTATGTCTACTCAAAAGTAAGCCCCACTGTGTTTAATGGGTTTTACTCCCAGAAAAGTGTCTTTAGGATTGCAGCCGAAGGCTTTCCTGAGAGTAAGAACCATTGAACACAATGGGGCTTACTTTTGAGTAGACACAGTTAGGTTTGTGCTCTTAGATGTTCTGCTATTTCCTTCTACCTCCTTCCTTCTGGATTGTGTGGAATGTGAATTGATTTTCTGTCTCACCAGCAGGTGCCCGAAGGACTTGTTGGAGAGTCCTGTAGCATATCCATGACTTTGGAGACATTAATCAGTTTCTAGAGGGCATCATGAAATGGTTCAGAGGTAAAAATAATGGTTACAAGCACATTATTCTGGTCATTACGTGAGTGAAGATATGGATGTGAAAGGTGGTAGTGTTACCAAATGCCAGGACGTTCACTGCCAGGTGAGGAGACAATAAGAGAGTCCAAATCTATCCTTCTTCCCCATCTTGCTGGTGCAGCAGTGCTAAGAAAGGCTCCCACTATGGGGCTGGGCAGACAGGGCCATTTTAGGGCTCCTGGACCTTTAACAATTGTGTAGGAGAGAGAATTTCAGCAGGTGCAGCTTGTCATCTGGGCAACCTCTCAACTCCATGGAAGAAGAATGGAAGAGAACTATAGGAAATAGTTCTTCTTTGGTAATTCAAAAAACTTGGAGTGATCACCTGAACAAATCTCTCTAGCATAAGGGAACCCCAAGAACTGAATTTGTGATCTCACTTATGTTGTTGGACAATGCTCTGGATTGTTCTGAAACCCCCAAACTTGAGTTATGAGATCACAGCATGGAGTTGTTTTATGAGTTTCATACTGCATTATAGGGCTGTGGGTGGCACAAGTGGTTAACCAGTAGGCCAGGGTTTGAGACCCAGGTCCCCACAAGACAAGGTGAGCTCCTGTCCTTAGCCCAGCTCTGCAATGCAGCTGGAACCAATTGTATCGGCTCTGCCGTTCCATTGGACTATTTCAGTGGCATGGAGAGGGGGGATTTGCTGCTTGGGTAATGGCCTATCCTCCATATTAATCTACCCAGGCCTTTGTGCTTCGCATACAGCGTTGAGCACGATACCATAGTTTTTTGAGACTGAACGATGCCAATAAGCTGCATTATGAAAGGTTTATGAATGAGGTGAAGAACCAACATCTTGGTTCTAAGTGCTGCAGGGATAGCACCACCACATGGCTGTGTGGAGCATCTTTAAGGTCCATCACCCATGGAGATCCCTGCAGCCAGTCTTGTCATTAAGCCCTCAAAACTAAACTGCCTTCACTACTTTTATTTGCTAAGTTTTGGATGAAGGAGAGCAATTAGGATTTTCAGTATTATTGTTTAAATGGTTTTAGGCTGCAATCCTAAGCTCCATTTAGGCTGGCCGAAGCCCAGTTTCAGTCCTGTGCTGACCTTGGCGGTATCACAAAAATGCCATAAGGTACTCAGGTTCAGGATTCATTTCCTGTATATATTTATTTTTGACACAAAAATGTAAATCAAGGCAGTTAACAATAATAGGATGATGTTCAGTCTTGCAGCTGATTCCGCTTCTCTTCTTCCTCATATGCGACTCTGGATCCGGACCCATTCTAAACTCATCCTGCCTGAGGATTGCAATTTTTTAAGAAGAATAGACAAATGTCATGCTCTGCCTCCCAATCCCGAGAGATTTGACAGGTCGCTGTGCACCAACAGGTACTGGGCATCAGAAGGTATGGGGGGCAGTGGCAGTGAGCACCCATTCCTACTGGGCATTGTTGTGCAGCAGGGACCACAGTGCAGTGGTGGTCCCCTAAGAGCCCTCCTGTGCACCATCCTCCCTCCTGTGCACGCACACATGCATGGGGGACACAGGCTGGCTATGGGGGGCTGCAGTGCTAGGAGCAATGGAGCCTCCCAGAGTCTTCCCAGGCAGTAGGTCATGGAGGGAGAGAACTTTGCAGGATCTTGATTCTGGTTCACTCAGGGACTCCATCATCCTCAGCAGCCCCACCCCTGATTCCTTCCAGCCTTTGGGGGAAGGGACACACCTCTATCAGCCTCCAATTTAAACTCCAGCTCTGGGGAGAGGTGATCAAGCCCATTCCTGGAAGAGTTAGAGCCATGGATGAGGAGAGATGCAGGTATAGGCTGCAGAATGAGTCCACCTGCTCCATCTGCCTGGATTTCTTCAGGGACCCAGTGATCCTGAGCTGTGCACACAACTATTGCAAGGCCTGCATCACCAGGTGCTGGGAGGAAGGAGCCAGACTCCAGTGTCCCCAGTGCAGGCAGCGTGTCCAGAAGAATTTGAGACTCAACAGGCACTTGGCCACCCTGACCCAGCTAGTCCAGGAGCTGAGTGTCTTGGGGCAGGGAGAAGTAGAAGAAGCAGGGCCGGGAAGGAAGGTAAGCAGGTAGCAGCAGCTGTTGGAAGGAAGGGGGAACTGAGCAGTGGGGACAACCCCCCCAGCCAGGAGCAGCCCAGCAGCCTCCCCGTCTCCCCCTGCTGAAATTTCAATTCAAATTTGAAATTTCAATTCAAATTTGAAATGCAGATTAGTTTTTTTTAAGACCCTGACACAGTGTCAGGTGTCAGAGTGATGATGTGGCCCTCCTGCCAAAATGTTTGGAGACCCCTGTTCTAATTAATCAATTTTGGCTGCAGTCCTAAGCACACTTTCCTGGAAGTAGGCCTTATTGAAAACAATAGGTTTTACTTCTGAGTAGACGGGACAGGCTTAGGATTACACTGAATATATATAATGAATTCTGTGTAATAGTTTTAAATGTGATAATAAGCAATTTGGTGTTTAATCATACAAGAGCAATATATATGAGTGTTTTGTTTTGTGTTATATATGAGTAGTCTATATGTGTGACATTTACTTTGACATGTCCTACATATTTTGGGGTGTCCTCCTTTTTGGAAGAGCTTCATACTCTTTTGTGGTCCTTAACTTATGGTCTTCTGCAACCTCCTCCCAAACAGGAGTGCAAACCCTCTTTCTCTGGGGATGCTTCCCCACTCCTGGGTTTCTATATACCTTCTTTTTCCAGGACACGTCCTCTTTTTTTAGCCTTATGTCCCAAGAAAAAAATCTTCAGTGTCCTCCTTCGCTTTGTAAGCAGGCAGCATGTTGAATTCTAATATTTATTACTTATATGTAGTTAAAGCAGCAGGCCTCCGTCAGTCTTGAAAGGCTATGGTATCGTGCTCAGCGCTGCATACACAGCATGCGAAGCACAAAAGCCTGGGTGAGATTGTTATGGAGGATAGGCTGTTACCCAAGCAGCAAATCCCCCCTCTCCACGCCACTGAATTAGTCCAATGGAAAGGCAGAGCCAATACGATTGGATTCAGCTGGCATCGCAGAGCTGGGCTAAGGACAGGAGCTCACCCTGTCTTGTGGGGCCAACCCAGGTCTCGAACCCTGGCCTGCTGGTTAACAGGTACAGCGTCTTAACCGCTTGCGCCACCCATAGCCCCTATTTATATGTAGCAGTATTAAATTTAATAGTAATTAATTATAATTACTTCCCACCCCCAACCCTCCATCCCTGCAGTGGGACATGCAAGTTTCCAGTTATGAAACTTCCACCTAGGGAAGGGTCATGAGTGGGAAACACCCACTCTGTCCTCCAAGGGGCTCAGTGCATGCAAATGTGGGAATCTT
Source organism: Cryptoblepharus egeriae (assembly GCA_030015325.1). Taxonomy (NCBI): domain Eukaryota; kingdom Metazoa; phylum Chordata; class Lepidosauria; order Squamata; family Scincidae; genus Cryptoblepharus; species Cryptoblepharus egeriae. Next base: position 10,513,100 of record JAREYC010000002.1, read on the forward strand.
TTCCTGGTGGAGGATCCTCCATGCTCAGAGGACACTGGACAGAGTATTGGACAGGGTGACCATATGTCATAACCAATAAAAGAGGACAAGAAACCCCTAAAATGTAGGTCGCCCAAGAAAAATATAGGACATAAAATAAAAGCAGGATCTGGTCCTGGGAACAGCTGGCTGGGGTGGGGGCCTTTGTTCTACCCCCATTTTTGGGTTTAATCCACTGATGACTGGATAAAGCAAAGGGATTAAGCAGTGAAAGAGTGGAGACCCCCTAATCTCACACACCCCCTGCTCCTATGGCATGTGCTTCTGTTCTAAGACTTTCCTTGGAGATGCTTCTTCCAGCAAATAGATCTGGGTTCCCACCTGGGCTTGAAGCCCATACCTAGCTGCCAGGTACCCGTGTGCCACCTTTTTCCAGGTGGCTGGACCTGGGCTCCCGTTTCAAGGCTGCCCTCTGAAAGGCTTCTTCCAGGTGGGTAGACCTGGGCTCCAGATGTAATGGCAGGGAGTAATGGCAGGGAAGGGCAACAACATTTCATCCATTGCTTGTGGGGACATATTCACTGCATTTATTTTCTGACATTATTATTACCGGTATTCATTTCACTATCAGTCTCAACTATTTCACCAGGTGAAATGAGGGCAGAGCTATGTACACTACCTACTGGAGGGTGCTATAAAAATATGAAAACATTAATTTTCAATTCAACCATTTAATGAAAGAGCAATTAAATAAATAAATTTGAATAATGCAATTAAATAATACTGTCTTTTGGTGGAATGATAATTTTATGAGCCCAGAGTGACAAAAAAAATCTAGCCACAGCCCTGCTGGGATGAAGATGCTCTGTCAATGTACCTGCCTCTGTTTCTCCAATGTTATTCTGACATTTTCACTTCTGGTTATTTACTGAATATCAACCACATTGTTGTACACTAAGTGCACTGATGAGGGCACCATACAGTTAGTATAAAAAGGCATTATGGACAAAATCCAGAGCACTTATGGGTCCATGCAGTTACGTCACCCTCTGGTGTTATGGAAAGCCACCTTAACTGCTCCAGAGCTAAGGGCTTAATTTGACTTTAGGATGTGGGCCTACGAAATGTAAAATTAAAACAATAAACTCATTGTAAAACTCTGCATACTCGTATCACAGAAGATAAAAAGAAACCCAATGAAAAAGCAATCAAATGGGCATTTCTGTTTTATCTGCAGGATCAGATTAATCAGTCCCTGCAGTTTCTGAGGAATGAGAGAGAGAAAATATTGGTATATAAAACAAAGAATGACAAGGAAAGCCAAGACTTGCTGGTAAGCCTTCATATTACAAATGAGGAAATGAACACACATCTAGAACTAGATATAAAATGCAGAAGACTCAAGTCTGCCTGGAGGGAACTCAGATTCTAAGACTGCATTATTGGGAATGTGGGATGACCTGATCTCACTGGGAAATATTCCTGCGTTGATCTTTAGATGCATCTCAGTCCAGACCTAAACATTTCCCTTGATCAATGTTTCAAAAGACCCAGTTGGCCTTTTTGTGGGGTCCTCATGACTTGCCTGTGCACACTGCAAGACTGACCCGCTTTGCTCCTCTTCCATGTTCCTTTTGCAGAAGCAAATGGAAGCAAATAAGGAGAATATGGCAGCTGCCTTCAGAGATCTGCACCAACTCTTGGAGGAACAAGAGAAACTTCATCTGGCCCAGATGGAAGAGGTGGTGAATGAGACTGCAAGGGGAAGGGAGCACGTGGCCAGTCTTTCTGGAGAGCTCGCCTCCCTTGACAGCCTCATCCAGGAGCTGGAGGAGAAGCAGCAGCTATCAGAAAATGAACTCCTGCAGGTAACTCAGTAGCCTTGTCCAGTGATGGGCTAGAAAAAAATTAACAACCGGTTCTATGCCCATCTGGCAGCCACTTTTAAATGGCTATTTTTAAACTTTATATGTCCTGTTTCTCACTAACAACCGGTTCTACAGAGTAGGTGCGAACCTGCTGGACCCCACCACTGGCCTTGTCTGATCTGGCCCTTGGCTGAATTTGACAAGTGTCCTCCATAAAGGAAGATTTCAGGAAGCCTCTTAAAAGCCCAATCCTGGACAGTTAGATTAAACTGGGCCCTAACTGAAGGCAGATCTGTCCAGAGGTGTTATATCAGTCATCCAGGTTCTAGCCTACAAGATCATCAACTGCATCTCCCTCTCCTTTTCTTGCCTTCCTTTCAGCCCTCCACCAGATATGGGATCGCACTCAATAGGGTGGGGTCACTAGCAGTATAGCTGATCCAGGTATTTTCCCCTTTTTTTACAATGAGCCTCCCCTTTTATTACAATGAGCCTCTGTTTTTACGTATAATATGATAGTGTATAAACTTGATTGGATGATTTTTTTGAGTGCCATAATGTGGCAAGTGACTTCTGTTGGCCCAAGTGCTGTTTTGAATTGCTCCCTAATTCCTTTTAATTTATTTGATTTTTGTCTTACTAAAACCATTTCTGCTGGATGATGTTACTCCCAGCAATAGCATCACTTCCATTTTAATGATTATCACTTCTGGTGGGTCCTGACACGTGTCATTGCAAAATGTTTGAGAACCACCAGTGCAAAGATGTTTGAGAACTGCAGATTTTTGGACCCATCTTTCAAGCTGTATCACTTTCCTAAGTCATTGACCAATGTTAAAATCAAATTAAAAGTAATACCAGTAATTTCAAAGATCAGAACAGAAAATATTTTGGGGGTGAAGGGGGAGCAATGAAAGATAGTCTGTGAGATCGTGAGACCCACAGCAGAATCCTGTGCATGTCTACTTGGAAGAAGCCCCACTGGGGTGCAAAAGGGCTTACTCCCAGGTCAGTCTGGGATTGGAGCTGCGCTATTATTGAGTAGTCTTCTGTGTGTGCTCAGAGGGAGGCAAGGTGTGGATTTCATGGATATCTACAGGAAGACAGGTGACATTCATGGAGCTGCCACTGAGGCAGTCCCGTGCCTGGACTTCAGCATCTGACAGGAACATCTGGGCACAAGCCAGATTTCATTGACTAGAGGTTTGCTTGCACTGTAGCAGTGGCTGAGTTCTGCCTTTTTCTTTTGTTTCTCTCAGGATCCTGGAAACATCTTAGAGAGGTGAGTGGAGCCCCCATTTTCCTTCATACATTACAACTCTGTGAATACTCCACAGATCACCCCTGCTAAGCTGAGCCTGTGCTGCTCAACTGGCAAATCAGTGGTGCTCCCTTTGCTCAGCAAGGAGAGAGCAAATATCCCTCTTCAACCCACTATCTAGAACCTGTGTTGGTTTTGTATCTCTCCACCAGGTGCCCAAAGCAGCCGTTTGAGAAGCCTGTGGCATTTCCTGCTTCCCTGAAATGGAGGGTCCATGACTTTGGTGAAATCAGTCCTTTTCTGAAGGACACCATGAATAAATTCCCAGGTAATAATAACAGCTACATGGACATTATTCTGATAATTACATGAGTGAAGATATGGATGTGAAAGATTTCTCGTTCCTTGTAGTGTTACAAAATGTCGGCAACATCATTGCTGGGTAAAGAGCCCAAACCTATCCTTTTCTAATTTTTTAGCTTTGAACTCCTCAGTAAACCAAGGAGTTTCCTAGGCTTCACAGGACATCAGAGTCCACTCAGGATGAATTTTATCCAGGGCTCCGGACACTTCCTTGGAGTGTCAGTCGAAACCTTAGATGGCTTGTTGATGTTGGTTCCCAATATTTGGTAATGTTGGCTTATTGATGTTGATTTGGGAATGTTGGCTTGTTGATGTTGGTTCCCAATGGTCTGGAAATTCATGGTGGCTCCTCTCAGTTCCATGAAGGAAGATCAGAACTGTAAGAAATTGTTCACCTCCGTCCATGAAGACAAGTGTGTCTGTCTCAAAAGAGGTTGGAATTGGGAGGGTTTCTGCCCTTCTTTTCTTTCCTAACTGCATGTGTTCTAAGCACAGGGGTGTGATCTGTTACCTTTTCTTTTGCAGTGGCTATATCTGGACTTTCTTTTCGAGAAGGTAAATTGTGGGACTGGATAAAATCATAGAAGGAATGGGGGATTTGTTAGGAACTGTCTGCTTGTATTCTATTGGATTTTTCCAGTGATTTAATTGGCCTTAGTGGGAAAGGAGAAAGAGGAGAGAAAGCATGAAAGATAGTCATGCCAAGTTTATTTAGTCATCAATATTTGTTATCTTTGAAAATTTTCAATCTGTCACAGTATTTAACTAGCAGAGCATGCCACACACTATATAATCCTAATATTTTAGTAATGCTGATTCAAGATACTGTATATCTAGTCCAAATTGGCCAACTGAGGCACTAGCTGGAGATCTGATCTCCTGTGCCATTAGCTCTTCCCGGAGAAGTTTTATGAATTTCATATTTCATTATGAAAGGTTTATGAATAAGGTGAGGAGCATCTTGGTTCTGAGTGTAGCAGGGATAGCACCAGCATTTGGTGCTATGGGGCATCTTTTAGGTCCAGTCCAGTGGGGAAACCCTGCCAATCCCTGTAGTCAGCTTTGTCATTTAAGCCCTCAAAACAAACCCGCTTTCACCATTTTTATTTGCTGCATGTTGGATGAGGGAGGACACTTAGCATTGCCTGTGCGGTTATTTAAACTGTATTTAAGTAGTTTTAAATATACATTAATCCACTGTAGTGATTTTTTATCTTTTTCATCTCATGGTATACTGACAAGGTCCTAAAATGTTAAGGCACAGCATCAGTTTTGGGGTGATTAACAAGACACATCCAGCTGCGGGTGGAGGGCTCATCCCCCAATTGGTCCTAGTAATGACCTGTCCCCAAACTCTTGTGACACACCTGCAAACCATTTACAGCACGTTAATATGCCAAGGCACACTGGTTGAAATATAATTAATGATATTCCAAATTTTTTAATTTATCAAGCAGCCTATTACAGTTGAGATAAAATAAAAATCTAAGAACTAAAAAATAGAGTAAATAAAATTAAAATTGCAGCATAAAATACAAACATCCACAACTGATCAATCTCCAGAGTTTTCTTAACTCACCACTTCCAGACACTACTTGTCATCTCCAGATTAGAGATAGCATCAGTTTTCAGTTTCTAGACTCAAGTATGTACCATAAATGACTCTTATTTTTGTATCAAATATAATCAAAGCAGTAATATTAAGATGTTGTTAAGTCTCATCTGGATCAGCTTCTCTTTCCTTTCCTTCTCCTCCTCTACAGCAAATGTGACTCTGGATCCATGCACAGCTCATCCTCGTCTCATCATGTCTGAGGATCGCAAAAGTGTTCGATGGGGTTACATACGTCAAGATCTGCCCGACGATCCTGAGAGATTTGACACAATAGCTTGTGTGCTTGGCTGTGAGGGATTCTCAGCAGGCAGGCACTACTGGGAGGTTGCTCTCGGAAAAGGGGGATCTTGGACTGTGGGGGTTGCCAGACAGTCTGTCAGGAGAAAGGGCGACTATTTTGCATGTCCTAAGGAAGGGGTCTGGGGTATGTGGAAGTGGAGCTGGGACAACAAAATATACAGCACACCAGATCACCCTCCTGTACCTCTAAGGCAGGCGTTCAAGAAGATCCGAGTGAGTGTGGACTGTGCTGGGGGGCAAGTGGCCTTTTTTGATGCTGACACCACAGAGCGATTCCATGTATACTCAGATGCTGCTTTGCGTGGAGAGACTCTTCTGCCTTTATTTTGTGTTAGGGCTGGTTGCCACCTGACTGTCTGTCCCTGAACCACTCAGAGATAGCAGAGGGAGTTTCATATTCCTGAAACAAATTTCACGTTTTCTTGGGAGACACAACAAGGAAATGTTTTTATCATTTTGTTTTTAAAATGTTTCCATTAAAACTGTATTCTTGCAGCACTGGCTTCTCTGAAAGTACCCCCCCAAAAAAGCTCAGATTGGTTGAAAGTACTCTACTCAAAAGTTAGCCCTCTTGTGTTCAGTGGGTCTTACTCTCAGGAAGGTATCTCTAAGATTGCAGCCTTCAACTCATTAGTTCCATGGGAATCAGTCTCCCAAATATAAGTATAGGCCGTGTGTGGGTTTTTAAGAGTGGCTCTATTGGCCAAGGTCATTCCTGATAGTTGACCAGCTGCACATGGATCTTCAGAATGGGAGGGAGTTGCTGACATGAGCAGGACCAAAGGGCACATGGCAAGTCCTCTTTTCTAATGGGTGAGGGTTGCTAGTTTCTTATGAGAATGCATCTTTGGTTCCCATTAGTCTGGAAATTCATGGTGAAAGTACCCTGAAAGTAGTTATGTTTCTTGTCCCTGGGCAGATGACCTGTGGTGGGATGGAGGCTCTGGGTAGGTAACCTTGGCCAGCTGAGGGGGCTGACTTCTGAGGACACATTCTAGGATTGGGTTTTGATGCTGCATTGCTTTGCAAGCCTGCTGGGAGAGAGATCCCACAGGCCAGAAAGGGGCTGACCTCTATCTAGACATGCCGCAGATGAGGCATACTTTCCTGGGAATGTCCCATTGAGCACAATGGGTCTTACTTTTGAGTAGACACAGAGGAGCTCTGACATCACAGTGATGTCGCTGCCAACCATGGTATCATTTCCCAGACAGTTTGATAGAGGTCCAGACAGATTGTTATTCTTAAGACTGGCTGAAATGCCTGAGAACCACTGCTCTATCACCCCTTCATGCTGGCAACCCAAAGAGAAGGTGCTGTGGAGATGAGCAGAAGCATCACTGTGTGTGTGTGTGTGTCTCCATCCCACATTTGTATCATATGTGGCTCAGGGTGACCAGATTATTCCTAAACCCGAGGGCCAAAATTCCTACCCGCTTAAAAAAAATTTTTTGTTTTAGGTTTTTTGACCATAACTTTTGATAGGAAGGATATATCTCAAAACTGATTTGTGCATTGGATTCTCCTCTTCAATACGAATCCAAGGACATATGGCATGATGGGGTAGTGCGCTCTATTGCAAAGTTTCAAAATGAAGCCAAAATATAGGAAACTCGGACAGGAGGCTAAAAATCTGGACAAATCCAGCTTTTTCCAGTCATATGGTCACCCTGATGTGGCTGTATTTCTCAAAGGGTGAGACAATCAGACAGCTGAGTGTCTCCAAACCTTCACTGCACGTTGGTTGGGCTGAGAAGTTTTGATATGGATGATGGCCATCGAAATGCAATGGTTAATTCTGAAAGGTCCTAAGCATGTCCTGGAGACTATTGTTGGGTTTATTACAGGACATTCCCAAGAAGCCAAATGTGAACAATTTTGTCCTGACCTCACAGAAAATCCAGATCAGCCTGTTTTTCTCTCTGAAATGCACTGAGTGGATTCAGATCTTGCAAATCCCCCCAAATCTGTCATTTTAATTTGACCAAACATTAATTGGTTTATATGACCACCAGAATGCACCAAGTTGGCTTTTATCTTGCTGTTTGCTCCCATAGTTTGCTGTCTGTCTGTGAACATACATAAAAAGACACTGGGAAGGCCAATCATGGAGACATCAATCTCTTTCACTTGAAAAACAACACAGCCCCACCTGTCTGAGCAACACTCTTATGAGGTAGGCCACTATCAAATGTAAAGTCTGAGGCCCAAGACTATATCTATAGTGTGTTGCTTCATTTTAGCCTTCCAACAACTGCAAAATGAACTGGCTGCGGATGGGTGCCTTATCCAAGGCCGTTCAGACCCAATCTCTTAGCCAGCAGAGCACACCAATTTGCTGCTACAGGGTGGCACAAAACAGCCCTCCAATGGTTTGTGGCAGTGCAAGGAGACAAGATGCCAGTGTGAAGGCCTGAGCTTTTTTGCATGTCCTGGTTTGTGTGTGTGTGTTGGGAGGGCTGCCAGAGCAGATATGCCCGGCAAGGTGTGACCAGAACAGTAGCAGTCAAGGAACGAGGCTAGGAGATTTTGGAGTGGAGGATGGGCAGATCACGCCTTGCAGGGGAGCAGGATATTTGAATTTCAGGGATCTGAGAACATGGCGCGGGTCTGAGTTGGCCCAGAGTGGTTGCTGGGGCTTATCCAAGCACAAGGGGAGAAATGCCCTCTTACCCCATGGTATCTGCCACCCCCTTGCAAGCAGCTGCTCCTCACAGCTCTAAGGATTTAAGTTCCAAGACTGGTTCTTTGGTACTAGTATTAACCATGTGGCAAAACCCGCAAGTGCTGTAATAAGAACCTGGATCAGGTTTCTACCCTCCTTAGAAGTGTCGCTTCCCTTTAAAAATTGGGAACCACTGCAATAAAAGCTATGCTTCCCAAATCTTACTTGCCCATCAAATCTCTGGGCAAATAAAAAGTGCAACAGCCCACAACATCTGGTACAGATGTGCATCCATCTTAGAATGGTAAGACTCAAAACCATCAAAAAGAAAAATCCCCTCCTCAATGCAGGGCATCTTAGAAAAATGTAATACATGACAAAATAAAAACTAAAAACATATTTATTGCTTTCATGTGGTTAATTTAAATACTTGAAACATGCTGTATGCTTACAAGGAATTTGAGGAAAATGAATATTTTTTTCCCTAGGACACGAGGATAAAAAAGAGGACATATAGTCCTTGGTACTGTTGAAGTTGGAGTCAGAGAAAGGCTGAAACCACAAGCATAGTATCCTTTGCACCACGTCTGCAGGGCTTTCCCGGGCTGCTTTATTTTATCATCACCATGTCATGATGGCACCATAAAGAGGTGAGGCAGGCACACCATGACATCTGCCAGCCCCACCACCACAAGCCTAGTGCCCATTGCTTGGACATGGCTCTTGACCTGATGGGCTTTATCATCTCTGAGTCATGATGGCCCCATAAAGAGGTGATCTCCCTTTGCAGGTGAACTGGGTACCCCACAAACAGAGCATTGATCTGGCCTGACCTCCCTGCAGGACCCCTGATTCCCAAGACAACAAAAACTCGAGGGTCCTTGTGCGTGTGTGCTGCAGCCCTGTGAGACAGCCAAAGGGATAGAAAGGATATACACTGAATGGTTACACCAATACTCAGAACTGGAGGTGGCCTTTTTGGGTTAGGAAGAGGCAGTGGATAAGGACAAATACTGAATTTTCAAGCCTTCAAACCTCTGTAGAACTTGAGCTTTACCCAATTCAACAAGGTCAAGATCGGACGTATTTTACGCACTGTACACATTACTGGCTTGGATAGGCTTTATCTGAAGTAGGGAAGAGTCTCAGAACCCGTCCTCAATACCAGGTTTGGAAATTAGACATCAAGAGTACTTTGGGGCAGGTGCAGACTACATATATTCCCTCAGAGGCTGACTGTCACAGTTTTTGTCTATGGAGTAAGAACCTGGAGCAGGGATCAGAAGAAGGTGCTCCTGTTCTAGAATCTGTTCAGAGTTTTCCACAATCAAGCTCACACACGCTCTTCAAGAAAGGATCTTTTACAAGGAGCTCACTGGTCCAGTGCCACGACCACCATCAGCCCCACAAGCAGATTCTTTCCAGCACTTTGGAAAAGAGCAACAGCCAGTTTTAGTGCCCCTAAATTGCTTCCTTCTTTGAGCAGACAGAGGATTAAGCAAAACTGAGTCCACCTGAGTTGTAAAGTGACTGAGTTGTAAAGTCCGAGCAACAACTATGGAGAGATGTAGGAAGAGGCTGCTGGAAGAATCAACTTGCCCCATCTGCCTGGAGTATTTCACCGATCCTGTCACTCTGGACTGCGGGCACAATTTCTGCCGCTCCTGCATCACTAAGTGCTGGGAAGAGTCGTCCAGAGATGCAGCCTGCGCCCTGTGCAGGGAGATGGTCGAGGCAAAGAGGCTCAAGCCCAACAAACAGATGGCCAGCATGGTTGAGATCGCCAAAGAGATGAGCCATCTTCTGAAGCATTCTGTGGTGTCATCCGTGGATGAGGATGTCCAGGATTGTAAGGTAGTCAAAAGTGTCTTATTGACTAAAACATACCTTTTCCCTTTTGTTCTTCCTTTTCAGTTCAGGGCTACTGGTTTGAAATAATACATTTTGAACAACTACACCCTGTATAGACATATATTATTTTTTTTTCAAATGTCCCCACTGCATACTGGGTGTGGGGAAGGTGGCCTTGGGAATATTGGGAAGTCTTGGGAATATTGCTTGTATTACTCATCAAACACTCCAGCATATTTTCCACCATTGGTTAGAACTAAAACAGGGTACTCTGAGAATGCCATCATATAATTCCTGTTGGCTGTTGTTGTTCCTGGTATACAGTCTTTCCAGTGGCACAATCTTTATATCTGAATCATTAGAATTGTGTTAAGCCGCTGATCTTAAGTAATATGGAATAATTATGTAAATCTATGTATGGTAATATCATCATATTTTAATGTATATATAGGCTGCAATCCTAAAGACACTTTGCTGGGAACAAAGAACAAAATGGGGTTTACTTATGCATGTCACCTGCGTGAATGAAATATACATAATTTGTGTGTGCGGAGGGATTAATATTATAATTTTTAGCATGCTACTTGCTTGGACTTGAAAACTACCCAAACATTTATGCCTAATAATGTCTTGTAAATGTAAAGATGGAACTTATCTTTCTATCTAGGAGCTGATGAATCTCTATCTGGAGATCCTAAGAAAGGAGAGAGAAAAAATTTTGCTGTATAAAGCCCAGAGTAAGAAGAAAAGCCAAGTCTTGCTTGTAAGTATTAGTAGTACTAACAATTGATATACTGATAACAATACTTATCAGGAATGGCCAGTAAAATTCATAAGACTCAACAGATGTGAGGCAGTGTCTTATGGAAAAAGGTGGGATGGCCTAATCCATATGAAATAACCGAAAAAGAGGACAAGGACCCCCCAAATGAAGAACATCCCAAAAAAATAGAGGACATGCAAAAATAAAACTTAAAAATAAAACTTAAAAATAAAACTTAAAAATAAAACTTAAAAATAAAACTTAAAACATGTGTATTGCTTTCCTGTGGGTACAAAAACATTATGGGCAGAATCCTAACCAGTTTAGGCTGGCATAACTCACTGTATGTAGGTGCATGCCTATGCAGTGGCCTTACCCCACCCCCAAGAGGGGGCCAAGAGTGGGGCCTTACAGCACTTTTGTGAAACCCCAGGTCAGCACAGGACTTATACTTGGGCTTATGGCAGCCTAATTTAGCATTGGGATTTGGAGGTTAGGATTGAAACTTACCCTACAATCCAGAGTGGCACATAAGAGACATTTACGTCAATGTACTTATGGCGCCATCTAGTGAAAACCTATGGGAAATTCATATTGCAATCCAGAGTAAATTGTTCTTACGTTGGAGCAAGGACTCCCCATAGTTAGTCTGGATTGTGCCCCTATTTTACTTATTAATAAATTTTAAACTATTACATATAATTTATTAATTGCCAGAAGGCAATTAATCCTCACATGGAAATGGAAGGCAATCAAGATTTTTCCAGGACACAAGGCTAAAGAAGAGGGCATGTCCAGGAAAAAGAGTATAGATGGTCACCCTGAGAGCACTTTAACTTCCGGTGACATTGCAAGACTGATCTGCTTTTCTCCTCATCCACGTTCTTGTTATAGAAGCAAATGGAAGCAGGGAGGGCGAAGAACAGAGTTGCCTTCAAAGAACTGCACCAGTTTTTGAAGGACCAAGAGAAGCTTGTGCTGATCAAGGCAGAAGAAGTGGAGAAAGAGATTGGAAGAAGAAATGGACATCTTTCTCAGAAGCTCTCCTCCCTTGAGAGCTTCATCACGGATCTGGAGGAGATGCAGCAGCTGTCAGGAGATGATTACCTGGAGGTACTTGGGAGCTCTTATCTGACCTTGTCAATGGCTGACAAGAGATATCCAGAGAGGAAGTTATCAAGCCACTGAAGCAATGAGGGTGCAATCTTCACCCATTGAAACCATCACAGCTCACTTGTTGCCCATTCTCATTATAAGTATCAGGATCAGAGAATACTTTGGTGGGTGCTGCTCAGATATGAGCTTCATTGAGTGCAATAGGGCTTACTCTCAGGTCAGTGAATATAGGTATGCAGCCCTAATACTTCATCAGTATTGAAAAGTCTTGACTCCAGTGTGTCCTTGGAGGAGGAGATAAGGGGAATTGCTGGGTGTCCTCAGGGAGGTGCTGCACACACTTGCAGGGGAGGGGTTTTACGACATCAGGACTTGTGAAGGAGATGCTCAGCCTCCAGGAGGGACATTTTGCCCTTAGATTTCACAGTCTTTCAGGAAAGTAATGAGTTTTCTTTCTCTTTTTTCTTCCTAGAACTTTGGAAAGGTTCTGCGGAGGTGAGTGGAACCCATATTTTCCTTCACATCCTTCAGGGAATGGCCTAGACCATTGTTGTTTCAATGTTTGTCCCCAACATACCACTTTGCATACACCCTCTGTTGGACGTTCCACTGGAAATAACTGGCAATGATGTCCAGTTACTTCCAGACTGGGAAGCCAGATGTAACACAACAAACACTGGTAAGAGTCTCAGGGCAAAAGGGAAGGCTTCTTCGAGTGCTTAAAGGGGCTGGAGAATAAACAAGAAATAACAAAATATTTCTGGGGATCATGTTATTATCTTAGTCCCTGCTGAGCATCCACTTACCTCTGGTCTCCTTGGCATGGGGACAAAGGAAGATAGCTAGTGAAGGGGTTTGCATTCACAGGTAGAGGGCCCCTTATATGCACTCTTCTCCCCCATGGATTTGGGCCCTCCTTATCCTCGTCCAACCACCATGAATTTGTCTCTGCTCCTCAGAAGCCTCCAGGAAGTGACCAGAAGTGTGTGTCTGTGACTTTCACTCATGTCTGGGAGGCATCCTGAGGTTCTGGTAGGCTGATGGAGTTGGCCACAATTCTTTGTGACTTCCAGAAGTTCTGGTGCAACTTGTGTGTAAGTCATTGCAGCAGTCTGTCCTGCCACACCTCAGAACTCCAGCATCCATGGATTTTGGTATCTATGGTAGGTACTAGTACCAATACTCCAAGGGTACTGAGGGCCTATAGTATAGTATAGATCTGCTGTGATGTTGTCTAAGGATCCTGGAGTCGGACTATTTTCTGCCCTTCCACAGAGCCAGGTAACTGAAGTTCCCAACCACCCCATCCCATTCTACGGAGCACTTTGAACAGGCATTGGGTTCCTGAAGACACTTGCTGTTTGCCCCAGTCCAGGAACCCCTCTGTTGACATTGTATTTCTCCACCAGGTTCCCAAAGGAATCATTAAAGTATGCTCTGGCATTTCCTGTGGACCTGAAGTTGAAGGTCCAAGACTTCTGTGACGACAATCCCTATATGGAGGTGGTCAAGAAATTGTTCCAAGGTAAAGACAATGCCTACAAAGGTATTACTCTGGACATTAAAGCTATGGATGTGAAATGTCCACAGTCACTAGTAGTGTTAGAGGATTCCGTGAAGGTCAGTTCTAGGAGAGACAATATATATGAGGAGACAATACGGAGTACCTAATCTTTCCCATCCTCTCCTGGTGTAGAAGCACCAAAAATGCTACTGTGGCACAGAACTTGGAGGTTTGAAAATTTATTCCATTACTTGGTACTAAGCCTGTGAGTTTCAAGGAAGTGAAATTTCTGGAGCAGGTCTGTTTTTAACACAGGTTGGTGGATTTGGCCTGGGAAGAGGATGAGAGTTCAGCTGTTGTCGAACCACCACTCCACTGCATCTGATCCTGTCCTGTCATCACTATTTCCTGCCCTCCATTTTCTGCTCACCCAATCCCACTGTCTCACAAGAGGTTGCCCACCTCTGGTGCCATAGGAGGTATCAGTCTAGGTCAGGTTAATAAAATGTCCTGGCAGGGAGGGGTGCTTTTTATGTACGGTATGTATATTTATTTATATACAAATCTACGTATATAAAAGAGAAAAGTCACTGACTGACTCACTCACTCACACACTCATCACCACCCTGCCAAAACCGCTGGGCCTAGAAGCATGAAATTTGGGGTGGGTGTTCCTTCTGTGACGGAGGGGTGCACTAAGAACCGGTTTTTGGAAATTCCAACCAGAAGGGGGTGAAAAGGGGCGCAACGCATTTTCCTCCCTATACTTTGCGTTGGAGAATTGATGACTCATCAACATTCCGCCCCAAATGCTGGGCCTGAAGCATGGAATTCTGGGAGGGATCCTTCTGTCACCTGAACACCCACCAAGAACCATGTGGAGAAATTTAACCCTTAAGGGGCTGAAAAGGGGTCAACATGTTTTTGTCCTATACTTAACATGGAAGAGTGACCAACATCCAGCCAATTTGGTGTTCTCTGCCTGGTGCAGTGGGGGGGAAGTTGTTCGGAGGAAGAGGTTGCACTGGCAAAGCTGCGCGTGGGGGAATGTTGCGCGTGGGGGAATGTTGCGCGTGGGGGAATGTTGCGCGTGGGGGAAAATTGTGCAAGGGGGTTGATGCGCAGGGGAAGTTGCGCATGGAGGAAGTTGTGCATGGGGGGGTTGATACGCATGAGGGAAGTTGCGCATGGGGGGTTGATGCACATGGGGAAGTTGCGCATGGGGGGTTGATGCGCATGGTGGAAATTGTGCATGGGGTTGATGCGCATGGGAAGGTTGCTCATGGTGGGTTGATGCAGATGGGGAAATTGCGCATTGTGGGTTGATGCGCATGGGGTAAGTTGCGAATGGGGGTTGATGAGCATGGGTGAAGTTACGCATGGGGGGTTGATGGGCATGGGGGAAGTTGCGAATGGGGAATTGATGCGCATGGGGGAAAGTTGTGCATGGGGGTTGATGCATATGGGAGGATGGCATACAGGAGAATTTTACTTCCGCAACATGGGTACACCTTTCATAATATAAGAGGTCTGTAGCTTCCAAGTCGCGAGAAGTTCTAGTTCCTCTTTATTCTGCATTGGTGAGACCTCACCTTGAGTACTGTGTTCATTTCTGGGCACCTCACTTGAAGGAAGATGCAACCAAACTGGAGCAAGTCCAGAGGAGAGCGACAAGAATGATCAGTGGGATGGAAGGGAAACCCTATGAGGAAAGGTTGGGGGAACTTGGGATGTTCAGCCTGGAGAAGAGGAGGCTGAGGGGAGACATGATTGCCCTCTTCAGATACCTGAAGGGCTGTCATAGGGAGGAAGGGGCCAATTTGTTCATAGCTGCTTCTGAAAGCAGAACTAGAACCAATGGGGACAAACTGCAAGAGAGGAGATTCCGGTTGGATATCTGGAAAAAATTCCTGACAGTTCGGGCGGTTCGGCAGTGGAACAGATTGCCAAGGGAGGTGGTGGACTCTCCCTCACTGGGGATCTTCAAGCAGAGGCTCGACGAGCACCTGTCGGGGATGCTCTAGGGGGATTTCCTGCTGCAGGCAGGGGGTTGGACTAGATGACCTACTAGGTCCCTTCCAACTCTAGGATTCTATGATTCTATAATCATAACAGAGGAGTGACCTTCTGTTCCATTTTCTTTTGCAGACTCTCTGATATCGGGATTTCTAATTAATAAAGGTAAATTGTGCAATTGGATTATGGGAAAGGGGGACTTATCAGGAAATGTCCACTGGGTTTTTCTCAGGAACAATGAATGAATTAATTAGTTTGAAAGTAGGAGGAGTACCATTTTCATGCCAATATTAAGTAATTTTCCTCTAGTTCTAAATATTTATGCATTTTTCAAAATTTACCCCATCACTATTTTTGAACACATAACTAGGTCACAAAAGATATAAACAATTCTTCAGTAGTGCTGAATCGACCAAAGATTTTTCTAGCTCAGATTAGTTCAAATGAGCTGTACACTGGAAATGTGTTTCTTGGTGCAAATGGTACTCACAGTCCTGGAACACCATGTGTCTTCATAATCCCAGAATAGACACAATTCTCCAGCCAGTCACTCCTGTGGCATAAAGCCTGGGCATAAAGTGCCCAGATTTCCATGAATATGTGACTGGCTGGAGTGTTGAATTTCCCCGCTCTGGTGACATGAAGTCCCATGGCAATGCAGAAATGTGAGTGCTGGTCACAAGAGAGTAGGACATGGTTGAACCCAAGAAAGCGGTCGTCCAACCCTGATCTAGCTAAGTCCATTGAAGACTGAAGATGCCTCAGATGCATGTCCCAGACATCATGTTTGTTTCTTCTGAAGCACTGTTGTTCAGACGGAAACTTGTAAACAGGACTGGTCTCCTAGAGGAAAGGACCATCACATGTTACAAACCATGGGCGTGTGTGTGCCTGTGCATGTGTGCATAGATAGATATAGGTGTGGGCAACCTCAAAATGCTAGATGTGGGAGGGCACCTGGATGCAGGTGTCATATGTGCTTCCTGAAGCATCTGGTGGGCCACAGTGTGATATAGGAAGCTGGACTAGATGGGCCTTTGGCCTGATCCAGTGGAGACTTTTCTTATGTTTTGTTCAGTTTCCCAACTTCTTTTTCCTCCTCTTCTCCAACAGAAAGAGTGACTCTGGACCCAGTCACGGCTCATCCCCAACTCATCCTGTCTGAGGATCGGAAAAGCGTGAGATGGAGTCACCAACGTCAAGAGCTACCCAACAATCCAGAGAGATTTGACTGTTTGCCTTTTGTTCTGGGAAGTGAAAGATTCTCATCAGGGACACACTTCTGGGATGTTGCTGTGGGGTGTGAGGAGAAATGGGCTGTGGGGGTTGCCAGAACATCTGTAAGAAGAAAGGGTGAAATGGACCATAATCCAAAGAGAGAGTACTGGTATTTGGGGAAATGGAAAAGGAAGTACAGAGTTTCTGATAACCCAAGCTCCTCTTCTCTGAGCTTCACCCAGCTGAAGAAGATCCGAGTGACTCTGGACTGTGCTGGGGGCCGAGTGGCTTTTTTCAATGCTGACACAGGAGAACTTCTCTATGTGTACGCAGATCCCTCTTTGCGTGGAGAGACCCTTGTCCCTTTCTTTTACATTGAAGCTGGTGGGCACCTGACACTCTGTCCCTGACCACGCAACGACAGCAGAGAGTGTTTTACTCAACCTCACTATGTTCTTGAAACACACATTAAATACATGTTGGCCAAACTGATGAAAATGGAACCAGATTCTCCCTTCCAGTTACTTTGGAACTTACTTTTTCAAGAGGCCCCAACACATTTAAATTCTATGGCTTTATAATCTTAATCTGCAGTTAGGCCAGCCTAAACTCCAGCATAAATCCTGTGTTGACCTGGGGGTGTCACAAAAGTGCCATAAGGCACTTCTGCCCCACTCCTGGGGGTGGTGGTGGTTAGGCCAGTACACAGGCATATGCTGACTATCCCAAATTACTGTCGGAAGATATCCCGGTGGAGTTAGGTCAGCCTAAATGGGTTGGGATTGCGCAGTAAATTCTACAGTGTTCTGATGGGTTTGGCAATCCTGTGCATGTAGACATAGAAATATCACATTGAGATAAGGGGAATTTACTTCAAAGGAAAAAGTGAACAGGTTTCCAGATAGGGGCCTGGTCCTATCCAGGTTTCCAGCACTGATGTAGTTGTGCCAGTGTGTCATGTGCTGCATTCAGGATGGGGCACAGTGTGCAAATGCCAGGAGCAAATGGTGCAAGGGCGCCGGGCTTGGGTGGTTGGCACACCCCCCCCCCCCCGGACAATCATTTGACTGTTGATGTTGGCATGCTGGGGACAGAGACCTTCCTTCATTCTCAAAAGGTCTTGTAAGTTCCTTTTGGAGACTGAAAATAATAAACCAGAAATTATTTGTGTTCCCTGGATGGCCATAGAAGGCCATCTGATGTCCATACAGGCCATGTGTGTGTGGGAAGATTTAGGGAGCAGCATCTCCAGGTATGGGATAACATCCCTGAGAATGTGCTCCAGTCAGTGATGTGGCTTGGAATGCCATTGGGTTGGGCAGCCACATTTGTTCCCTGATCTTGGGACTGCATTGTGGCTGCATCAGTGGTGAGAAGTTGAGTTATGTTGGCACTAATTGAAGGCAAACAGTTCAAAAAAGTCACATCCAGGTTCAAGATCATCCTTGCATGATCATCAACCCTGGTCTCCCCTTCTTCCCTTCCCTTCAGTACTTCACGCTCAGTAGTGTGGGGTGACTGTGTAACTAGCAGGTCAAGGCATGTGTGTGTCTATGATCACAATCTTAACCATGTCTATTCAAAAGTAAACTCCACTGTGTTCAATGAGTCTTACTCCAAGAAAGTGACTACAGGATTGCAGCCCAAGAGTGTGTTTTCACTGCCACTATTTAGTGTATAATTGGCAAAATCCAGAGTAACTACGGGTAGTGGTTGCTCCAGTATAAGAACAAACTGACTCTGGATTCCAGTATGAATTTCCCATAGCCTAGGTTTTCACTAGGTGGTGCAGTAACTATGGATGCACGTAAAGTCTCTAACGTGCTCCCGTCATTACTCTGGATTTCGGAGTATGAAGATTAGGGTGTCAACTCACTTCGTAGATGCCTTGTTCCGCTTTCAAGTCAAAGCACACTGACCCAAAGGCGCTGAAATTTTTCAAGGCACACTTTTTTTTTAAACATACATTAATTTTAATTATTTAATTATTAAATTAATTATTAAATTATTACATCTCAATTTTTGTGAGTATGATTAAGACAATTAAGGCTGCAATCCTACTCAACTTTCCTGGGCATAAGCCCCATAGAATATAATGGGGATAAACCCAATAGAATATAATGGGACTTACTTCTGAGTAGACATGCATAGGATTGGGCTCTCAAGCATTACATGACAATAAAGTATACAGGTCCAACCTTGTTATACACAGATTTGACTCAACATGAATGGCCATTGCAAATCACAATTTTAAAAACTGCTTTTCTACTGTTGTAGAGAGGTAGCCATGCAAGCAATCATTCCATTTTTCAGTCCCAGAATCAAACTTCTGCAGATACTGAGGTATTACCTTATTCAATTAGGCACAATAAAGGAGAAAGAAAACTAGAAGTGGGTTGTTAAACCTTTTTTCCCACTGTTTTCTTTATACACTGATGTGTCATAGAATTAGTTGGAAGGGACCCAGTAGGTCATCTAGTCCAACCCCCTGCCTGTAGCAGGAAACCCTCCTGATGTGTTCTGATGATTGTTTGTCTCCAACACCTTCTTGTCCTTCCTTGAAGGTCTTGTGTCATCAGTACACTTGTGCAGATGATAACACAACTTCTACATAAGCTTTCCTCACCATTTCCAAAGTTACCCAGTTTCACACAAAATTTTATTGTGCGCCGCTGTTCTAAACTCACTTGCTTTTTTCTTAATATGAGACACTGGCACCCCATCCGAAATGACCTTGGCCGGCTTCTCCGCAGAGCGCTTCTTGAATATAGAAATTTCATACTTTCTGCACACACCTCAGATGTTGGGAGGCCTACGGAGCACGTACACCCAGCAAGGTGTGAACAGAGCAGGAGGAGGACAAGGAAGATTTTGGGGCACATCAGGCTTGCAGAGGAACAAAGTATTTGAATTCCATCTTGGCACCTCTAGATCTATGTGAACATGTGCCATCAATATAACTAGTACATTTGAGTTGTCCCATGGTGGTTGCTGGGGCTTATCCCAATACAAGGGAAGAAATGTAACACACAGAGAGACCACTGTGATAGTCTTGCACCATTCATGCCAGAGTACCCAAACCATTCCAACACATCCCAGACCCACTGGCACCCTCCAATGGGGTCGTGGTGCAGTTATCAGTTTCATCCTCAACTTGTGGGATTAGTCCTCCAACATGTATTTACAGTTAGCTAGAGAGATCTGGCTACTGACCCTAGAAAGTGTGTCCACCATTCCTGGCTATCTCAAGGATACAAAACATCACAAACAACTCGGCATGGTTCTTAGCTGAATAAACCAAATCTCTGAGTACATGTTTTTGGCATCGATTCACCAAATTAGCTGGATGGACTAACCAGATGGAGCTGGGTTTCCTTCAGGTTTAAAGGCTACATTGGTATACGCACCAATATGTTAATATCAGCTCCATGGATCTATGCATCTCCAACACCTTGCAGCTCCATGGATTTAAGTTTCAAGATACTGGTTCCTTGTTTTCAGTACCAGCCAAGTGGCCAGGCCAGGTCAAGCCAGGCCATCTTCCCCAACACTCAGGACAGACCTAAGCCCCTAAGAATTCAAATATTCAAATACAGTTCTAGCGAAATGTATCCACATTGCGGGAGTAAAATACCTCTTTGTGCAATATCCCCCATTGTGCAATACCCCCCATGTGCATCAACGTCGTCTGTGCAACACTTCCCCATATGCAACACTTCCCCATGCGCAACACCCCCTCCCCCTGTGTGCATCATCTCTTCCAGTGCATCAGGTACATCAAATTGGCTGTCAACCACTAAGTCTTCCATGTTAAGTATAAGTCAAAAACATGTTGCACCCTTTTCACCCCCTTAAGGGTAAAATTTCTCAACATCAGTTCTTGGTGGATGTTTATGTCACATAAGGAACACCCTCCCCAAATTTCACACTTCTTGGTCCAGGGGTTGGGGCAGATCCTTGATCAGTCAGGGATTCGTCAATGTAAAGTATAGGGAGGAAAATGCCTTGAGTCCCTTTTCACCCCCTTCCGGTTGGAATTTCCTAAAACTGGTTCTTAGTGGGTACCTTCATCATGGAAGGAACACCCTCCCCAAATTTCACACTTCTAGGTCCAGTGGAATTGGCTGGGCGTTGATGAGTCAGTGAGTGAGTCGTCAGTCAGTCAGTGACTTTTCAGTTTTTATATATAGATTCTTTCAAACAACAAGAATAATTTGAGAAGACGTCTTTTGGAGACAATGCAAGACATGGTATTTGAACAAAAACAGTGGTTCCCAACGTTGGTCTTAAACATCTCCTAGGACAGTCATTCGGGTAGGTCAGGACCTGAAGAATGATAGCCATCGGTGCAACCATTAGTGCAGCTCTTCCAGGTTTCATTGCTGTTCCTGCTGTGGCACCACAAGGAAAGGTGACAGAAAAACCCAGAAGTGCTGTAATAATGGCACTACAGAACCCTCGTCATGTTTCAACCCTCCTCGGGGTTGCCAGCATCCTGATAACGAGTGGGAACCACAGCAATGAAAGCTAGGCTTCCCAAATTCTATCAACTAAGCTTCAAATCTCTGGGCATGTAGAAACTAGAACATCTGGCACAGTTGTGCATCTATGGGCGCAGTCCAGAGTAACTATGGGGAGTCCTTGCTCCGGTGTAGGAACAATTTGCTCTGGATTGCAATATGAATTTCCCATCGGTTTTCACTAGGTGCTGCAGTAACTACAGGTGCACGTAATGTCTCTTATGTGCTCCTGGAGTTACTCTGGATTGTAGGGTATCTTAGAATAGACTCCTCTGTTATGCTGTGGAGCCAGGCTCGAGGCTCGGACCAATCAAAAGTCAGAACCTGTGAAAACTTCTAGAAGCTGATGGAATCACCTGGAATTATGGCAAGTCTCTCCAATTCCCTCCCCGCAACTGCAAATAGACCTGCAATGGCCAATTGCAATTATGGTGTCCTTGAATTATGTGCTAGATGCTGAATTATCTCAATTATGTGTTAGATGCTGTTATTTTCCTTGTTGCAAGGAGTTCCTAAGTGCCTCCCTGACCCAACCAGTTATCAGCTTTGTAATAAACCAGCTCTTCTCACTATGCCAAAGAGTAAATTCCCTTGGCTGTTAACCAGGAAAGGGCAGCTGTCTCAAAATTGAGTCAGAGATCAAACCACAATGGAGTGTGGAGAAGGTCCACAACCTCCACCAGCTGGACCACCTGCAACAACGCAGGGCAAGTTGCATTTTGAGGCAGGAATTTAGGTGCACTTGGCTGCCAAAGAATGATTTCGAAACTAGCCCTCATCATTCTGGGTTTAGCAAATATATTACAGCCTAGGCTGGATCTGAGCATCTCAAATCATGCTTGGGAATAAGCAGGAATTTGGGAGATAAAGTGGCCACCATCAGAGCCCTTCTGCAAAGCCTTCTAGAATCCCTCCACCATCAAAACATCAAAATCTGGAGACAGGGAAAGGATGGAGCCAGAAGCCTAGTGCCCATTGCTTGGACATGGCTCCTGGCCTGCTGGGCTTTTCAGTGGCTTTATTTTATCATCACCGAGTCATGATGGCCCCATAAAGAGGTGATCTCCCTGTGCAGATGAACTGAGTACCCCATAAACAGAGCATTGATCTGGCCTGACCTCTCTGCAGGACTCCTGCCTCTCAAGGCAACAAAAACTCGAGGGTCCAAGCGTGTGTGCTGCAGCCCTGTGAGACAGCCAAAGGGGTAGAAAGGATATACACTGAACGGTCACACCAATACTCGGAACTGGAGGTGGTCTTTTTGTGCTAGGAGGAGGTCGTGAGTGGATAAGGAAAAATCTTGAATTTTCAACCCTTCAAACCTCTGTAGAACTTGTACTTTACCCAATTTAACAAGGTTGACATACTTCATGCACTATACACATTACTGGCTTGGATTGGTTTTATTTTAAGAAGGGTAGAGTCTCAGAACCCATCCTCAATACCAGGTTCAGACTTGGAAAACTGACATCAAGAGTACTTTGGGGCATGTGCAGACTGCATATATTCCCTCAAAGGCTGACTGTCAGACTTTGTGGAGTAAGAGCCTAGAGCAGTGATCAGAAGAACATTCTCCTGTTCTAGAATCTGCTCAGAGTTCTCCACAGTCTGAAGCTCACACATGCTCTTCAAGAAAGGACCTTTTACAAGGACCTCACTGGTGTAGAGCCACAACCACAACCAGATACTTTCCAGCACTTTGGAAGAGAGGAACAGCCAGGTTTAGCCCTAAATTGCTTCCTTTGAGCAGACAGAGGACTAAGCAAAACTGAGTCCACCTGAGTTGTAAAGTCACTGAGTTGTAAAGTCTGAGCAACAACTATGGAGAGTTGTAGGAAGAGGCTGCAGCAAGAATCAACTTGCTCCATCTGCCTGGAGTATTTCACCGATCCTGTCACTCTGGACTGCGGGCACAACTTCTGCCGTTCCTGCATCACTAAGTGCTGGGAAGAGTCGTCCAGAGATGCAGCCTGCGCCCAGTGCAGGGAGAAAGTTGATGCAAAGAGGCTCAAGCCCAACAAACAGCTGGCCAGTATGGTCAAGATCACCAAAGAGATGAACTATCTTCTGAAACACTGTGCGCTGTCCGTGGATGAGGCTGCCCAGGAATGTAAGGTAGGTTCCTCATTCCCCACTGCGGACTGGGTGTGGGGAAGGTGGCCTTGGGAATATTGGGAAGTCTTGGGAATATTGCTTGTATTACTAATCAAACACTCCAGCATATTTTCCACCCTTGGTTAGAACTAAAACAGGGTACTCTGAGAATGCCATCATATAATTCCTGTTGGCTATTGTTGTTCCTGGTGTACAGTCTTTCCAGTGGCACAATTTTTATATCTGAATCATTAGAATTGTGTTAAGCCGCTGATCGCATTATGGAATAATTATGTAAATCTATGCATAGTAATCCGTCATGCATGGCAGGAGAGAAAGCTGAACACCTTCCATATGCGCTGTCTCCAACGTATTCTTGGCATCACCTGGCGTGAAAAAGTTTCAATCGACGCAGTATTGGAATTTGCTGGAGTCTCTAGCATGTTCACACTTCTGAAACAGCGACGTCTATGCTGGCTTGGGCATGTCGTGAGAATGGCTGATGGTCGGATTCCAAAAGATCTCCTATACGGAGAATTAATGAAGGGAAAGTGCCCTAGAGGGAGACCCCAGCTGCGATACAAGGACATCTGCAAGAGGGATCTAAAGGCCTTGGGAATGAACATCAACAGCTGGGAAATCTTGACCTCCGATCGTTCAGCGTGGAGGCAAAAGACCCAGCATGGCCTTCTCCAACTGGAAGAGACACTTGTTTGGCAGGCTGAAGCAAAGAGACAGACCCGGAAGCAGCGAAACCTGGAGCCTGGGCAGGGGACGGAAGTTATTTGTCCTCAGTGTGGAAGGGATTCCCACTCTCGAATTGGCCTTTTTAGCCACACTAGATGCTGTTTCAGGACCTCCAATCAGAGCACAATACCATAGTCTTTCGAGACTGAAGGATACCAATGATGATTTGAATGTATATATAGGCTGCAATCCTAAAGACACTTTCCTGTGAGTAAGAACAAACCAAACATTTATGCCTAATCAGTGGTGGGCTCCAGCAGGTTCGCACCTACTCTACAGAACAGTTGTTAACAAGAGATAGGATATATAAAGTTTAAAAATAGCCATTTAAAAGCGGCTGCCAGATGGGCAGAGAACCGGTTGTTAATGTCTTTGAAACCCACCACTGCTAAGAATGGTTTGTAAATGTAAAGATGGGACCTATCTTTCTATCTAGGCGCTGATCAGTGGGTCCCTGGAGATCCTGAAACAGGGGAGAGAAAACATTGTGATGACTAAAACCCAGAGTATGAAGGAAAGCCAAGACTTGCTTGTAAGTATTAGTAGTACTAACAATTTATATTAAGAAATGAATACTTATCAGGAATGACCAGTAAAATTCATAAGACTCAAGAGACATGAGGCAGCGTCAGACAGTGCTTTATGGAAAAAGTGGGATGGCCTAATCCAGGGTGACCATATGAAATAGCTGAAAAAGAGGATAAGGACTCCCCACATTTAGAACATCCAAGAAACACAAGGCTAAACAAGAGGGCATGACCAGAAAAAAGAGTATATATGGTCACCCTTAACCTTCCTGAGATACTGCAAGACTGATGTGCTTTCTCCTCAACCACGTTCTTGTTGTAGAGGCAAATGAAGGAAGGGAGGGTGAAGACCAGAGCTGCCTTCAGACAAATGCACAAGTGTCTGAAGGACCAAGAGAAGCTTCTGCTGAGCCAGGTGGAGGAGGTGGAGAAGGAGATTGCAAGGAGACGGGATGAGCACTTGGCCAGGCTTTCTAGGGAACTCTCCTCCCTTGAGAGTCTCATCCCGGAGCTGGAGGAGAGGAAGCTGCAATCAGCAGGTGATCTCCTGGAGGTAAATGGGAGGCCTTATTTTGATCTTCTCAATGGCTGGATATGGCCGGCAACCTCCATAGAGAAGGATATCAAGGGATTAAAATAGAGTGCAATCCTATCCACACTTTTGACTATGAAGTTGCCTCTGAGTAGGAAGGTATAGGATTGGGCTCTAAATGACCGTATCGATCAGGGATCTTCCTTTGTTTTCAGGAACCATAAATTGCACTCACATCCTTCTGATGTTGATGTTATCCAAATTTCATACGGTATCATCAGTCAAAGAAATTCACCTCCCTTTTTTCTGTATCTGACATGCTTTTTCTCTTGAGAGCTCACAGTACAGGCCATGTCCCTTTTAGCCCCTTCCTTTATAACAAAGGTTTTCATAATATGGCTTGGGGACCACATCTGGCCGCCACTAGATTTTATTTGGCCTTCAGCAATTGAAAATATTTTTGTTGCTAATTTTCCCCCTAATTTACTCATTATATGTAATAATTTCTTAGTCTAAACATGCCATTTTGTCTTTGTAATGGTCACATTTTTCTTTTATTCCAGATCATATGCTGATTACAAAAAAGATACTCGATACTATCTATCTATCTATCTATCTATCTATCTATCTATCTATCTATCTATCTATCTATCTATCTATCTATCTATCTATCTATCAACAGTATTTTTATATTGATTTTATTTTTAGTCCATAAAAGTGTGTAAAATGTTTGATGTCTCCCTTGTACTGAGAAATTTGGAGATAGTGGCAATGCTACAGTGGCATTATTAAGGGGGTGCAGGGGAGGCAGTGGCAACAGGAAGCAAGCTTGAGATGGGCAACAAGCTGGGTATGACAAATAAAATAGGGTAGTATGAACAATAATATCATGTTATACTGCATTTACTTGAATCTAACGTGCCATTCAATCTAATGTGCACCCCTATTTTAAAAGGCTTGAGATTATAGTTACTCTGGATTGTAGGGTAAGGCTACACCTTATACTATAAATTACAAACAACAGACTTGTGTAGAAGAAGTCGAAGGGCACATTCACTGGACCACTTGTTCCAATCTATGGGCAGCGAAATTTGGCAGCCTCAGTGTACTATGAACAGGGTTTGAGTCTCTGAAGTGCAACTGTGGAGGAGGGAGGGTCTCGCAGGCTATGTCGTCTTCTTACGTCAGCTACCAAGGTCAAATCTGAAATAGGTAATTTCAAAAATCAGGAACAGACAATACTTTACTGGGTGTCTACTTAGATGTGAGCTTCATTCATAGGGTTTTAACCCACCCACATCCCCCGGATCAGTGTATATAGGTATGCAGCCCTAACATCTTCACCAGCTGCTCCTGTCTTTGATGTCTGCATGGATTGGAGACAAAGAGGGGAATACCTGGATATGGACATTTTGCACTTAGATTTCATGGTCTCAAAGATTTTCAGGAATGTCCTGAGTTTTCTTTCTCTTGTTTCTCCCTAGAACTTTGGGAATATCCTGGAGCGGTGAGTGGAATCCACATTTTCTTTCACTTAAATGGCTTAGACTAGAGTTTCTCAGTGTTTGTCTCCCACCCTATCACTTTGCATGGATCCCATATTGGGCATGCACAAATAACTGGCAATGATGTCATCACCAGTTACTTTCAGACTGGGAAGCCAGATGTAACACAACAAACACTGGTAAGAGGCTCAGAGATGATGGAAGGGCTTTCTTTGAATGGGAAAAAAGTTGCAGTCACACGATCTACCATTATTTTGTCAGATTGTGTTGCCAAGGGGTAAGAGAGGTCCCACAGGTATCAGGTGACAAGTCATGACTGTTACAAACCACGATGGATACATGTGTGTGAGTGTAAAGATGGATATGAACCACTGTGGACATCTCCCTGTTCCTCAGAAGCCTACAGGATGTAACCAGATCGTTCTTCTGTTTTGTGACTGTGACTTCTGTGGCATATCCTGGATACTTCTGTGATATCCATCAATACCCCATGGATACTGAGAGCCTACAGTAGAGGTCTACTGTGATGATATGTGAGGATCTTGGGGTGTGAAAACAAGGGTAGCCCCACAGATCCCACATGAGTTTCTCATGTACCCTATCCCATTGTATGTAACAGCTCTGTGGCTACTCACCAAAGCTCATCTGTTCCTCTAGCTCAGTGGTTCTCAATCTTCCTAACGCCATGACCCCTTTATAAGTTCCTCATGTTGTGGGGACCCCAACCATAAAATTATTTTCGTTGCTACTTTATAACTGTAATTTCGCTACTGTTATGAATTGTAATGTAAATATCCGATATGCAGGATATATTTTCATTGTTACAAATGAAATGTGTGTTCTATGCACAAACTGAACACAATGGGATTTATTTCAGAGTAGGCATGCATAGGATTGGGCCCTGAGGCTGCAATCCTATCCACATTTACATGGGAGTAAAGGCCATCCTGACTATAATGGGATTTATTTCAGAGTAGGCATGCATAGGATTGGGCCCTGAGGCTGTCAGTCAGCCGCAGTACGTGGCGGAGGTCTGGCAAGCCTGACCTGGCCCCCTGCACCAGGGGTCTTTAGGCGACCCCCAGGAAAGCTCTAGGCAACCTCCAAAAGTGTCCCGACCCCCACTTTGAGAAACGCTGCTTTAGCTGAACCTTTATTTTAGTTTTTAGACTTTATTTTCTTCTAATCTCATTCCTTTGGTTTACTTCAGATGGGCATTCTGGATTGTCTGGATGGTGACTTATGACATTCAGAGGTGTTCCTGGAGGAGAACAAAACTGTGTTTTGCCCCCACTCCCGAACTGCCTCCATTGACACTGTATCTCTCCACCAGGTGCCCAAAGGAACCATTAAAGTATCCAGCGGCATTTCCTATGGCACTAAACTGGAAGGTCCGT
The DNA here is from genome assembly GCA_030015325.1 of Cryptoblepharus egeriae. Taxonomy (NCBI): domain Eukaryota; kingdom Metazoa; phylum Chordata; class Lepidosauria; order Squamata; family Scincidae; genus Cryptoblepharus; species Cryptoblepharus egeriae. The sequence continues at coordinate 10,540,941 of JAREYC010000002.1, forward strand.
GACTTCTGTCATGCCGGCCCCTTTCTGAATGGCATCATGAGGCAGTTTCAAGGTAAAGGCAACGACTGCAAGGATATTACTCTGGACATTCCAGAGGTGGAAATATGGACTTGAAAGGTTTCCTGGCACTAGAAGTGTTAGAGCAGTGATTTTCAACCCGTGTGCCATAGCACATTGGTGTGATGCAAATGGTCTGCACATGTGCTGCAGAAGTTTGGGGGAATAATCATTTAATAATAGGACCAATGGGGGTGTGAATTCTTATCGACATCATGGTATGCCTTATCGATGGTCTATAAATGATGGTGTTTTAGCATCTTCTCAGTGTGCCATGAGTGAAAAAGGCTGAAAATCCACTGTGTTAGAGGATTCTGTGAAGGTCAGTCCCAGTTGAAGAGGCAACACAGAGTGCCCAATCTTTCCACAACTGACGCAGCAGCACTAGAAATGCTACTGCGGCATTGTGGAGGGTGGGGTAGTCTTGGACTTCTCCTCTGGGTAAGAGAACAAATGTTGCTAAGCCTCTTTGATTCAATAGTGTCGACTCAGACCCATATGACATGAAAAGGAGCCAGTACCAAGCTTCAGATTGGTCAAACCGCCGGATTGCTCAGCCCCTACTACTAGCCAGCTCCTACAATCTTTTAAACTTGTACTCATTGAGGACTAGCTCATTGCAGAGACTGAGATTCAACTTGCAACTCAGTATTGGCAAGGGCTAGAAGAATAACACACAGTGCCAGTGGAATTGCTGGAGCAGGTCTTTCACAGGATGGTGGATTAGGCCTGGAAAGAGAATTAGGGTTCAGCTGCTACCAAACCATCCCCACCCTCACTTCACTCTAATCTTCCCCAATATCACCGTTTTCTGAGATCAATCTACTCCATCTCACCTTCTCACCATATGCCATATGTCTGATGTCATATGTCTGATGATGCCATATATCTGAGGCCAGATGCCATATGTCTGATTCCATAAGCTTCCATGTCAGTCCTGAAAGATCCTTGGGGGTGGTGGGCTGTATGCTTAAGAACAGTGATTCCATTCCTGGAGACAAGAGGAAAACTCAAAGTAGGCCAAAGCTTTGTAAGAAGAGTAGTGGCTCTATGCCCTCTTCCAGTGTCCAGGTCCTCATTGTTTTAGGACTTGAAGACCAGATGAAGCTGATCTGCATATATGAATCTAGCATAAAGACCCCTGAATCTGAAAAAGGAAGGGGGACTTGGGAAAGGCAGAAATGGAAATGAGCTTTTGCCTGTTGAATTGCATTGCTTTGGGTACAAAAAGCTGGTTGTGCCCAGCTGAACATTGCGCATGATCTTGTGGAGCTACATGAGCTCTTTGCTATTTTGCTTTGGTACTGTCCCAAAATGATTTCTGCTATACCATCTCTCCGTGTGGTCAACTGGGGAGATCAAGCATGCCAGGCCATGAACCGCATCTTGTCTTTGGCAGTTCAAGGACAACACCTCCATTGGTGGGTTGAAGGTTCTCTTCCAATGTGCATGGGATGTCTCCACTCTAGCCATATGCACCACTATGTTATGGAACTCTGTGCTCAGAACTGATTAAGGCAGGTAATGCTGAGGAAATCCTAATTCCATCATTGTTACAAGTCCATAGGATTGGGCTGTAATTCACTCAAAGATTTTCTGGGTTTCTTCATTTTCCTCTCCAGCCACTTCTAGGTTACGGTGCTTCCAAGATCTTCCTTATTGAACAGGAAGGAATGGATAGAACAACACTGAATAGGAGGTTTATGAGCATCGGGGCCGAGGATAGGCCCAGATTCTTACAGCCCCTTACTCAGAGCATATTTTTGTCACTGTCCAAGTTTAGCAGCTGTTTCAGTATGAATGTGAAAAAATGGGTCTGTCAAAACTGGCGTATATGAATGTGTCCTGGTTGGTCCTCATGAATGGACTGATGGTGACCAACATTTGGCATTGGGGTTCGATGTTCCTGGGCAAAGATCCCAATGGCAACTGGACAGTATCATATTCCTGTCCTGCCCAAGCTGAAAAAAATAAAAATGAACTGTACAATTAGATTTTCCAGGCAGCTTAGCTGGACTTTGCAAAAAGCAGTCTGACTCCTGATAATGCAAATGATAATGGCTTCAACTGGATTTCAACATATCACATATTTATCTCACTCGAACCTTTGGGCTCAATCCTCACTATGCATCATATCAAATGAGTCCCATTCAAGAGTAGCCATAATTAGTCTTTGTCCAGATCCTGCCAACCGAGCAATTTGAAAGCATGTAAATGCAAGTAGGTAAATGGGTACCACTTTGGTGAGAAGATAACAGTGTTCTGTGCACATGTGAGCCACATGTCAGACAATGCTGATTCTTGTATTGGCATCCATCAGTCTCAAAAGACTAGGGTATCGTGCTCAACGCTGCATGCGAAGCACGAAGGCCTGGGTAGATTAATATGGAGGATAGGCTATTTCCCAAGCAGCAAATCCCCCCTCTCCATGCCACTGAAATAGTCCAATGGAACAGCAGAGCCGATACGATTGGTTCCAGCTGCGTCACAGAGCTGGGCTAAGGACAGGAGCTCACCCTGTCTTGTGGGGACCCGGATATCGAACCCTGGCCTTCTGGTTAATAGGCACAGTGTCTTAACCACTATGGCACTAGGGATGAGCATCGCACCCTACACTCAGTCATGACTAGCAGTATAACCTGCGGAGAACCTTTAGCCATAATTAAGACTGATCTATAAATGTTGTAAAGCAATAATAGATAAATAGGTTACAATCCAGAAACAGATCCCTGTGACAGGCCAGCTGGTTTCCTCAGTATCATCTCAAACATGGATTGGATGACTCTGATCCAGAATAGCAGAGCCTACTTTAAATTATAATTTAAGATTATAGCAAATTGTAAGAATTTTAAATTATAGCAAACATATACAGTGGTGCCTCACATAAAGAACTTCATTTGTTCCGGAGGTATGTTCTTTAAGTGAAACGCTCTTTAAGTGAAGCAGATTTTTCCATAGGAAACAATAGAAACTCAGACGACTGGTTCCACAACCCTCAAAATATTCATTTAAAAATATTAACTGGATGTAACAATGATGACAAAACACTGGAATTGAATTCAAAACATTCATTCAATGTGCATGATCCTATGAAGTCTACTTACCCTATAATCCAGAGTAACTACGGGAGCACGTAAGAGACATTTACGTTGGCGTAGTTATGGCACCACCTAGTGAAAACCTATGGGAAATTCATATTGCAAGACAGAATAAATTGTTCTTACGTCAGAGCAAGGACTCCCCGTAGTTACTCTGGATAGTGTCTCTAGGCTGCAATCCTAAAGACACTTTCCTGGGAGTAACACAATGGGGCTTACTTCTGGGTAGACATAGTTAGGAGACTGCAATCAAAGACACTTTCCTGGGAGGCTTACCTGGGCTGCTGCTGCAGGTTCAAGGTGGTTGTTGGGGGCACTTGGGGTCAGTTAGGGGCAGCTGCCTCTGGCACCTCCAGGCACCCCAAGTTGGGGGCAGTTAGAGGCAGCAGTGCTGGCCAGCAGCCCTTTTAAAGAGCCTCCCTGCGGCAGCCCCCATAGCACGCTTACTTGTTAAGTGAAGCGGAAGGCGGAACTTGTTATAGGAAGCAAGATTTCTTGGAAATTTTTGCTCTTTATGTGAAACTCTTGTTAAGCGAGATGCTTGTTAAGTGAGGTACCACTGTAATTGGGATTATTGAAGAACTATTCATAAAAAGAAGAAAAGAAATCAGAACTGGGGGAGTGTTTCTGCCCCCCTTTTCCCCAACTGCATGTGGTCTAAGTACAGTGATGTGACCTTGTATTCCCTTTTTTTGGCAGACAATCTGATATCTGGATTTCCACTTTATAAAGGTAAATTGTAGGACTGGATGAAATCATAATGGGAAGGGAGGACTTTTCAGGGTGTATATCGTCTTGTATTCCATTGGATCTTTTCTTGGGAACAATGAATGATTTAATTGGAAGTGGGAAAGAAGGAGGCGAGTTAGGTTCATGCCAATAGCAAGATTATTTTCTTCTAGTTTCCAAATATACTAAATCTATTGATTTTTATTTATTGTATTTTTATCCTGCCTTTCTCTCTGAAGAGACGCAGGTGACTCCCAATATAAAAAACATAAAATCAACATTAAAAACTGTAACCAAACTATAACATTTTTACTAAAAAGACATAAATTCTGTTTTGCAAAGAACCCAGACAGCAACTTGCCTTTAGTGGTTGTTGCTGCATCTGTTGGCCAGAGGATGCTTTCGATCCATGCGCTCCTCTTAAAACAGCTTGCCAAGTTGGGATGCATAATGGCTCCCTCATTCCCTAACCGAGCTTGGTGTCACAGCTTTGGGGGAAACAGAGCTTTGGGGGAAATGAAGGGGTCAGCTCAGCAAAATTTTTTTGTGTGGGTGGGTGACTTAACGAATCGTATCAAGTCACAAAGGGGTAGCTTGAAAAATGCAATGACTCTGATTTTTCAGTTGAGCCATGGGGAGGGGTCAATGACTCTAAACTGAAGCCCCATTGGATTTTACAATCACTGCTTCTTCTCACTTTCAAATTCGGGAAAAGTCAAGTTTGTTTCCCAGTAAGGATTCATTTACTGATTTATTATTTATATTTATAGCCCACTGTTTCATAATTGTATACCAATGCAATTATCAATAATAGCGAAAAGCGAAAAGTCAAATTCCCCCGTATGTCATCCCCCCACTGCGCATCAATCCCCCACGTACATCAACCCCCATGTGCATCCACCCCCATATGCAACATCCACCATGTTCCTCCACCCCATGCGCATCATCCCCCATGCACATCAACCCCCCATACTCATCAACCCCCCATGCACAAATCCTCATGCACAACAACCCCCCATGCGCAACACTCTCCATGTCCCCCATGCGCATCAGTACCCCCATGCGCAACATCCGCCCCGTGTGCAACATCCGCTCCATGCGCATCAATCCACTATGCACATCTTCCCATGCCTGTGCCCAACTCCCCCCCCCCCTATGCACAGCATCTTCCCCAGTGCAACCTCTTCCTCTGTACAACATCCTCATTCTCTTTCCTCCTTCTCCCCAACAGAAAGAGTGACACTGGACCCAGGCACGGCTCATCCCCAACTCATCCTGTCTGAGGATCGGAAAAGCGTGAAAAAGGGACGCAGACGTCAAACTCTGCCCAAGAATCCAGAGAGATTTGACTGTTTGACTTTTGTGCTGGGGTGTGAAAAATTTTCATCAGGCACACACTTCTGGGAAGTCACTGTGGGAAATGAGGAAGAATGGGCTGTGGGGGTCGCCAGAGTGTCTGTAAGAAGAAAGGGCTTTTTTGACGTTTGTCCGAAGGAAGGGATCTGGGATCTGGGGAAGTGGGAAGGGAACTACAGAGTTTCCAAACCCATAGCCTTCTCATCTCCAGACTACTCTTGCCTGCCCCTCAGTCAGAAGCTCAAGAAGGTCCGAGTGACTCTGGATTGTGCTGGGGGCCGAGTGGCCTTTTTCAATGCTGACACTGGAGAACTACTCTATGCGTACGCAGATGCTTCCTTGAGCAGAGAGACCCTTGTCCCTTTCTTTTACATTGAAGCTGGTGGCCAACTGACCATCTGTCCCTGAGCTTCTCATAGACAGCAGAGAGACTTGTGCCCAACCTGTCCATGTACCTATAATGTTCCTGAAACATTCCACCTTTTGCTTACAAGACACTATAAAAATTAATGTCACATTGCATTAAAGCTGTACTGGTGCAGCACTCATTGGCTTGCCTGTCTGTCTTCTCTGAAAAGACCCCCGCGTCCTGCGTTCTGAATGGGGAAAAGAGCCATTTGTACCCTTCCCCTCGATCACAACTGTCTAGTATAGAAGAGCACAGAAAACACCCTGAATCTGCTGCCAATGAAGGCACTTTGCAGGGAATGATACCAACAAAAGAGACAGGCTCTCACTCCCCAACATTGCCCCAAACTGACAAAGAAAATGGAATTAACTTTTCCTTTCCTGGAGATCCCTTTTCATTTTGGAATTCACACCTTCAAGAGGTGAACACACATTTGCGTTTCTAAATTCTGCACTGTTTGGGTTGATCTGGCAATCCTTGCATGTGGACATGCAAGTCCATATTCTTGCATGTGAACATTGAGTTTGGTGGAGTTTACTTCTGGAAAATGGGAGTAAGATCCCAGTCTATGGGCCCGATATTCAACTTTCCAGCACTTACATAGCTGTGTCAATGGATCTTGTGCTGCATCCAATAAAGGGGGGAGGCAAAGAAGGCCATTGAAGATCTTGTGAGGGGCACAGAGGATATTAATATGGGGGAAAGGCAGAAGGAACCAAACTTCCAGGTCTGGGGCAGTATTCCTAGGAGTATGCTGCAGGTAGTCTATGGCCAGGAATGTTACCGGGATGGGCAATCTCATTTGTTCCATGACTTTGGGACTGCATTGTGGCTGCATCAAGGGTAGAAAGCCTTACAGCACTTTTGCAACACCGTGAGCCCATGCAAGTCACTTGCTCCAGCCTAAGAGCTCCAGTGCAAGTGTAGAACAGAGTAGAACGGGGCAAGAGGAGAATAGTGTTGACATATATTGGTTAGTATTGCACACTGAGTGATCACAATTTAATGATAGACAAGCTCCCTGTGTAAGCGAATTGGATGGGCCACTGTGAGATACAGGAAGCTGGACTAGATAGGTCTCTGTCTTCATCCAGCAGGCTTTGAAGAAGAGCAGTATACAGTGGTACCTCTCATAACAAATGCCCCATATAAATTATGTTCCATATAACAAATCTAAATTTCCAAGGAATCCTGCTTCTACTAACAAATCTGCTTCACATAACCCCACTGGCGCCTAATAGGCATGTGCGCTATGCAGTCCTGACGCTTCATGCGGAGGCTGTTTAAAAGGGCTGCTGGCCAGCGCTGCTGCCCCTAACTGCTGCCAAGTGCCCCCATTGGCCACCTTGAACCTCCAACGGCAGCCAAGGTAAGCCTCCCAGGAAAGTGTCTTTGATTGCAGCCTCCTAACCATGTCTACTCAGAAGTAAGCCCCATTGTGTTACTCCCAGGAAAGTGTCTTTAAGATTGCAGCCTAAGTAGACTTCAATTACAGTGTTTTGTCAATATTTTAATACACAATTAATATTTTTATATGAATATTTTTCGGGTGTGGAACCAATCATCTGAGTTTCCATTATTTCATATGGGAAAATCCACTTCACATGAAGAATGCTTCATATAACAAACATGCTTCCAGAACAAATTAAATTTGTTATGTGAGGCACAACTGTATATGAATTCCAGCTCCCTGATCTGATTTGCCGGCACTTAGCAAGGTGGACATGTGTCAGCATTGTAACTGGTGCAGGTCTGAGTTACTGCATGGTGAGTACTGGGACTTACTCCAGGGCAATAAAATATCTCCTTATTCCATGGAGACCACTATAATAGACTTGCGCTCTTAATGCCAGAGTACCCAAACCGTTTGTACTTCCAACACACCGCAGATATATTGGCACAACACCCTCCAATGGAACAATTCCCGAATTCATTGTCTGAGTCCTGAGTAACCCTCTATTAACTCACGAGGTCTGGCAACTAATCCAAGAAAGTGTGTCGACCATTCTTGGCTATCACAAGGATGCAAAACTCCAAAGAAAACAAGGCACAGTTCTTCATGAAATAAACCATCCTACAACCTCTGGTACAGATGTTAGATGTTATCTGGTACAGATGCTTTCTTAGAATGGTAATGGTCACCCTTCTCTCCCTAAGTCAGGATACACTGAACTTTTATAGTCTGGAACTAGGCTCTGATCACTCAGAAGTCAAAACCAGTGAAACCTTCTCAAGCTGTGATTTTTACCCTTTTGATCTCATGACATTCTGACAAGTTGCTACAATGGTCAAGGCACATCATCCGTTTTTTTGCTATTAAAAGGCACACCATTCTGCAGGTTGTGGGCTCAAATCCTCCAGTTGCCCCGTCCTCCCCAAACTCCCACGATCTGCCACTGTGTCAGTACCCAGTGGTTGTAAATCACGGTTCTAGAGGCTGATGGAATCACCTGGAATTATTGCAACTCTCTCTCCATTCCAGGCTGGCTCTGAGCCATCCAAATCATAATTGTGAATTAACTAGAATTTGTGAGATGGGGTGGCCGCCACACAGGGTGACCAGATGCCAAACCCAAAATTCCTGAACCCCAAGGCCAAAATTCCTACCCACTTAAAAAACTGCCAAAAAAGTATTTTTTGTTTTTGTTTTTCATTTTTTGGCCATAACTTTTGTTAGGAAGGAGATATCTCCAAACTGATTTTTGCATTGGATTCTGCTCTTCAATACAAATCCAACGACATTTGGCATGATGGGGTACTGGGCACTATCACGAAGTTTCAAAACAAAGCCAAAATGTAGGGCAATGAAGCCAAAATGTAGGACACCTGGACAGGAGCCTAAAAATCCAGACAAATCTGGGTTTTCCAGTCATATGGACACCCTGCTCACCACAGCCCTTCTGCAAACCTTCCAGGGAACGGGAACCCCTGCTAACTGGGCAAGAGACACTCTTTCAAGAGGGTGTTCCTCTTTTATTTAGCAGGGGGAGAGTAACTGGCCCTGCACACCCCAGCAATGTCTGCTCTGGTGGCTTCTACTGGTGTTCTTTTTGCATTTTAGATTGTGAGCCCTTTTGGGACAGGGACCCATTAGCTATTCATTAGCTATTAATTTTTTTCATTTTCTTGTAAACTGTTTTGTGAACTTTTCAGTTGAAAAGCGGTATATAAATACTGTAGGTAGGTAGATAGATATACCCCTCATCCCTCCCAGCAGCTGCAGACAGGGAGTGGCTGGAGCCACAAGCCTAGTCCAGTGATGGGCTTCAGGGGGTTCTCACAGGTTCTATAGAACCCTTTGCTAATGTGCGCCTGGTTCTGAGAACCGGTTACTCATGGGACATAGAACCTGTTGTATATTTATTTGAATCCCACCACTGCCTAGTCCCCATTGCTCCTGGTCTGATGGGTTTTTCAGTGGCTTTATTTTATCATCACCATGTCATGATGGCCCCATTAAGAGGTGATCTTTCTGTGTAGGTCAACTGGCACAGATGTATCCTTACAAACAAACTGTTGATCTGTCTTGCTCCTGTGCAAAGTAGAAAGATGACAACCACTACCAGCTCCACAATCTGATCCTTTCCAGCACTGTCAGAAACAGGTGCTCGCAAAGAGCTCCTACTGTGGACAGGCAGTGGACAAAACAAACCCACAGCCATGGAGCGCTGCCGAAAGAGGCTGGAGGACGAACTGAGTTGCTCCATCTGCCTGGAGTATTTCACCGATCCAGTCACTCTGGACTGCGGGCACAATTTTTGTCATGCCTGCATCACAAAGTTCTGGGGTGAGTCGGCCACAGATGCAGCCTGTCCCCAGTGCAGGGAGAAGATCGAGGTGAAAAGGCTAAAACCAAACACACAACTGGGCAATGTGAGCAGGATCACCAAAGAGATGAACCACCTTAATTCTGTGGTACGGTGGACATACTGAATAATTCTGTGGACGTAAGATATGTTGTCACTGGGAACTGACTGGGGGTGGCATGTCTTGGAAGGAGTATTCTTGACTAGAATGTAGATTTTCCTTCTCATTCTTTGTTTTCTTTGCTGGGCTCCTGATTTGTGAGAATACATTTTGCACAAATAAACCCCGTATAGCCTCAATTTTTTTGGTAATGTAAAATAATTGTAATTTAAATGTAAAAACTGTATGTAAAATTAATGTAATGTAAAAAAATATTTTTAGGAGGGTCCAAATCCTTTGAAAGCAAATAATCTCTTATCTTCGTTCTTCACTTCTGATGTTTTCTTCCTTGCTTGCTAGTTACTCAACTTCTTCCATGTCTATGTACTCTATATACATCGCATAGGAGGAAAAAAAGTAAAGCCACTTACCATATGTTTCCAACCAGGATCTGATCAAGAACTCCCTGAAGTTTTTGAGGAAGGAGCGAGAAAACATTGTGCTGTATAAAGCTGAGAACCAGAAAGAAAGTCAAGCCTTGCTTGTAAGTATTAGTAGTACTGGTTCTGGATATTGCATTTATCAGGAACTGACTGTAAATAGATGTGAGGCCTGTAAATAGATGAACACAATGAAGATTTTTTCCCCCGAGGACTCTAAGAGAACATGTCCTGAAAAAGAGGACATATGGTCACCCTGGCTGATGACCACATCCGCTTTTTGCCACCTGGCTTTTTTTTCTTTCAAAAAGTCCAAGTGCCCTTAACCTTCCTTGACATAGACTACAATCCAGAGTAACTACGGGAGCACGTAAGAGACATTATATGTACCCAAAGTTACTGCACCACCTGGTGAAAACCTATAGGAAATTCATATTGCAATCCAGAGCAAATTGTTCTTACACCGGAGCAAGGACTCCCCATAGTTACTCTGGATTGTGCCCTTATTTTTCTTCCTTGTTCCTGTTTCAGAAGCAAATGCAGGCAAAGAGGGAGAAAACCACAGCTGCCTTCAGAGATCTGCGCCAGTTTCTGGAGCACCAAGAGAAGCTCCTGCTGGCCCAGATGGACGAGGTGGAGATGGAGATTGCAAAGAGAAGGGATGAGCACCAGGACAGTCTTTCTGGGGAAGTCTCCTCCCTTGACAGCTTCATTCAGGAAATAGAGGAGAAGCTGCAGCAGTCAAATGAACCCCTGCAGGTAAGTGGGTAGCCTTGACTTAGTTAATGGCTGAATATGACAGGCATCCTCATAAGAACATAAACCTCCAGCAGATCTGGCCAAAGGCCCATCTAGTCCCGCTTCCTGCTCCATAGTGGCCCACCAGATGCCTCAGGATGCACATATGACACCTGCATCAAGGTGCCACCCCCTGCATCTGGCATTTTGAGGTTGTCCACATCTACAGCCATAGAGGAAGAGTCATCATCTTTGTCCAAAGGTCAGAGGTCTTTCAAGTTCAGGAATGAACAGTTGCACTTGCCTGAGTTTCAACTGTTTTTACCCTACAATCCAGAGTAACTACGGGAGCACGTAAGAGACATTAGGTGCACCCGTAGTTACTGCACCACCTAGTGAAAACCTATGGGAAATCCATATTGCAATCCAGAGTAAATTGTTCTTACACCGGAGCAAGGACTCCCCCTAGTTACTCTGGATTGCACCCTTAGTCTGCTTACTGGTGAAAGTAACAACTTTTCTATATCTCCGCTGCTTTTTCTCCTGGGTTTTGGCAATACAAGCCAGGTTCCTTTTAACCCCTTCCTATAGAGCATCTGTGGAGGAGGACTTGCAAACTATAACATCTTAAGTCAGCAGAAATAAATTCAAAGATCAGGAAAATGGAAAAGAAAACAGAAATAAATTCAAAGATCAGGAACAGAGAATACCTGAGTGGGTGTCTACTCAGATATGAGCTTCATTGAGTGCAATAGGGTTTACCCTCAGATACGTGTATACTCTCAGATACGTGTATATGCTTCACCAGCTGTTGAAGAAACCTGACTTCAGTGTGTGCTTGAAAAAGAAATAAGGAGGGGATTTGTGGGGTATCCTCATGGACAGTGCTGAAAACCTGTCACATTTGTGACAACTGTCACATTCTTCCTGTGTTGAGAAGTCCCATAGGTCCCACTGGACTCTATCTCAATTACAGCCAGTAGTATAAGTTCCTTTGGTTGAGGAACATGCAATGGTGGGCTTCAGGGGGTTCTCACAGGTTCTACAGAACCCTTTGCTAATGAGCGCCTGGTTCTGAGAACCGGTTACTAATGGGACATAGAATCTGTTGTTCATTTAGGTTATTGGGACATAGAATCTGTTGTTAATTTATTTGCATCCCACCACTGGGAACATGGTATAGATTAAGATCACATCTGCCTTTGAATCGGTGCCTGTGCCCAGGAAATGTACCGTACTTCAATTTTAGGGGGGTCTGAAAGCAAGGCTTGTGAAGGAGATGCATAGCTTCTGGTAAGAACCTTTTGCACTTACATTTCATGATCTTAAAGAGTTTTCTTTCTCTTTTTTTTCCTTCCTAGAGCCTACAGAATGTCCTGGAGAGGTGAGTGAACCCCACATTTTCCTTCTCTTATTATCATTTTTTAGAGTTTCTCAATGCTTGTGTCCCACCCTACCACTTTGAATGGATTCCCCTATTGTCTATTCCATTGGAAGTAACTTGCATCTCCAGTTAGTTCCGGATTAGGAAGCCAGATGTTAACACAACAAAACACTGGTAAGAGCCTCAAAGCTCTTTTCGAGAGGGCTTTTCGAGTGCAAAAGAATTGCCTGCTGAGTATCCCACCACTGTTTGTCACGTTCCTCTTGTGATGAGAGGTCCCACTGGACTCATTCTCTAGTACAGCCAGTAGTGTGAGTTCCTTTGGTTAATGAACATAGTAACTATAGAAGACCACCTTTGCAACCTGCACATTCCCTGCTAACCGGGAAGAAGCGCCTTTTCTGGGAAGAAGTGGTGACCATACGAGCAGAGAATGAGCAAGATTCTCAGTTCTGGGATGTCTATAGGAGTGGACATATAGACATCCGAAGGAACATATAGACAGCTAAGGGTGCACTTAGCTGAGTGTGTCCTCAATTATGACATATGTTCACCCTGTAAAAAACTTCTCCTATTCCCAGCAACAATATATAGGCACCCCCACTTTCTGACAGTTCCACTGTTTTATTTTCTGACAGTTCCACTCTTTCAACACCTTTCAATTCAGAACAAATTTATTCAGCACATGGTCCGCTCTTTCAAACTCTCTCTGCTCGTCTTCCCTTATGTTGATTTGCATGTGACATAGTGATCAGGTGTCTCAGAGAGCACATATGACACCTGCATCCAGATGTCCCCCCTGCACCTGGCATGAGCACCCACCTATCTTAGGTCTCCCTGGCATGGGTACAAAGGAAGATAGCTGGTGAAGGGGTTTGCAGCCAAATGCAGAGGGCCATTCTTATCGGCAGTCTCCTCATCCATGGATTTGGGCTCTCATTATCCAAACACCGTGGTTGTTTCCATGCATCTCAAAAGCCTCCAGGAAGCAACCACAAGGTTCTTCTGGTTTGTGTCTATGACTTCTGCTCATATCTGGGAAGCATCCTGAGGAAATGGGAGGCCAATGGAATGGGCCGCAGACCCTTTGTACCTTCCAGAGGTTCTGATGCAACTTCTGAGTAAGTCAGAGTGATCATATGACCAGAAGTTTCCAGATTTCTCCTCTTTTTTAGCCTCCTATCCGGGTGTCCTCCAAAAACTCTTCATTGTTCTCCATTTTGGCTTCATTTTGGAACTTGGAAATGGTGTGCAGTACCCCATCATGTTATATGCCATTGGATTCGTATTGAAGAGCAGAATCCAATGCAAAAATCAATTTTAAAATATCTCCTTCCTATCAAACGTTATGGCCAAAAAAACAAAAACTAAAAAATATGCATTGAGCTATGTGGGAAAGTGAAAGTGCCCAATATCGCAGATTTACTCATGAATAGGCAAACGTGCCATTGTCCACCAGAGAGGCCAAGCTGAGAGGCCAAGACCTTGTCCTCCTGGTCACCCTGGAGTAAGTCAATTGCGGCAGTGCACACTGCCACAACTTACAGTAGAACTTCAGCATACATGAATTTTGGTTATTTGTGGTTGGTCCTGAAACCAATATTCATGCATACTGAGAGCCTATGGCATAAGTGTGCTGAGATACTGTCTAATGATCATCCGGTGTGAAGGTAGTGTGAAGGCCACAGACCCAGGTAGCTGTGATTTCCATACACCCGATTCCATTATATGGAGCAACCCTGAGGCTCTTGATCAGTGCTGAAGGGAATTAGTGCTCTTCATCATTTGTGCTGATGGGAATTCTGGATTGTCTGGATGTACAGTTGACATTCGGTGGTGTTCCTGGAGGAGGGCCAACAGTAAATGTCTTCAGGCACCCCAATACCCATGTAAATTGCCCCGTACCAAGCCAGTTGCAGCGAGGAAAGGAAAGTTGAGACTTCTCCTTAACTTGGCTCCGGAATGGCTCCGGAGCAGACGAAGAGGTTTCCATGGACATCAGGAAGCTTGAAGACACTTGCTGTTTTTCCCACTCCTGGAACACCTTTGTTAACATTGTTTCTCTCTACCAGGTGCCCCAAAGAACCATTCAATAAACCTGTGGCATTTCCTGTGGCACTGATGTGGAAAGCCCACGACTTCTTGGACATCAGTTCCTATCTTGAGGGCCTCATGAAACAGTTCCAAGGTAAAAAAAAAAACATGGCTACAAGGTGTCCTATATTTTGGGAAGGGCTTCTGCTCTTTTTTTGTTATGACATATAGTCCCCCTTATTCATACCTTCAATTGGACTTCAACTTCTGAGCCTCAGTCTTTTACTATGGTTCATATTAAATGAGTCTCAGACAAGAGGATTTAGCTTCTGAGTATCCATGATTAACTTTGATCTATAAATGTCATAAAACAATACAGGTTGAACTTCTGCATCCAATACCTATTTTCGGGTATTTATACAAAAGCAAGTGTAGAATCCAATGCAAAAAATCATGGTAACAAGGCGAGCACTTAATAAATATTAATCAATAATTAATCACTTTCTCCAGAGCTTAAAACAACTTAATTTCAGCTCAGAGGCTGAAGCTTTCCCTTGCAAAGCAACTCAGAAAGGTTTATCACCTTCTAAAGCTGAATCCAGTCTCCAAACCATTTCAGTGTTGGAGCCTTTCTGAAATCTTTCTCAGTCAAGATTAATTTCCTGCCTTATTTCCACGGTAAGCAGACTATTTTTAATCCATTCTTAAAAGATGTTTATTTTAATTTAAAGAGCCAGCCTCCTTGGCGTTGAGATAAAAGCGCTGATAATTTGTTTATACCTGTACTCTTAAACCTTGACTGACCACATTTGATCATTATCTATCTGATGGTTATTTGTTGGTTTTTAAATTCCCGGTACAGATATAACTGAGATTGTTGAACTACTAACCATTAAGAGAAGATAAGTGTGAGAACAATCCTAACCAAGTTAGGCAACCACAACTCACCTATCTCCCCACTTCTGCAATGGTGTGGGGAGGTCGGTGCATTTCTGTGCACTGGCCTAACCTTACCAGGAGTGGTGCAGAAATACCTTATAGCAATTTTATTTTCCTTCCCTCCCCCTGGCCAGTGTGGGATTTATGCCAGGACTTGTGCCAGCCTAACCAGGATGAGGATTGCATTGAGCGACTAAAAAGAAATTGGAATTGTGGTGGGATTTTATGCTCACTCTTTTGGGGAGGGCTTCTTTCCCAACTGCATGTGTTCTAAGCACAGAGTTGTGATCTTGTGTTCCATGTTCTTTTGCAGAATCTCTGATATCTGGACTTTCCCTAAAAAAAGGTAAATTGTGGGATTGGATGAAGTCATAAAGAGCATGAGGGGTTTGTAAGGAAGTGTCTGCTTGTATTCCTCTGGATTTTCTCAGGAACTGTGAATTATTTTACTGGAAGTAGTGACAAAGCAGGAGGAGAAGGAACCGGGTTCATGTCAATATTAAATTTTTCCCCTGTAGTTCGTTCGTTCGTTCGTTCATTCGTTCGTTCGTTCGTTCGTTCTTTCTTTCTTTCTTTCTTTCTTTCTTTCTTTCTTTCTTTCTTTCTTTCTTTCTTTCTTTCTTTCTTTCTTTCTTTCTTTCTTTCTTTCTTTCTCTCTCTCTCTCTCTCTCTCTCTCTCTCTCTCTCTCTCTCTCTCTTCTTTCTTTCTTTCCTTTCTTTTCTTTTCATTTCTTTCTTTCTTTCTTCTACCTACCTACCTATCTCCCTAACCTACCTACCGACCTACCAGCAGTACATTTTTAATATTTATACCCTGTCACTCTATTTTTTACCACTAGACCAGCTCAGAAAAATATAACCTTACCCCCAAATCCAGAGTAACTACAGGACCACATAAGAGACTTTACGTGCACCCATAGTTACTGCTTGGCACCACCTAGTGAAAACCTATGGGAAATTCATACTGGTATCCAGAGTAAGTTGTTCTTACACCGGAGCAAGGACTCCCCGTAGTTAGTCTGGATTTTGCCCTTTGTTCAGTAGTGCTAAATCAGCCAAAGTTTTTATTAGCTCAGTTGTACTCAAAGGCATCCCTGCTGCACACCAGGAATGTGTTCCCAGGTGCAAAGTGCACTCACAGTTCCAGAATTCCATGGGTCCTCATGTTCCCAGACTGGGATGACATGATGCTCTGACCAGTTGCAGTGGTACAATGCCCTAATGGGCATCCCTACTGAGCACCCTAGCAGGCTATATGCCCAGATATCAGCAAAGTTGTGGTTGGCTAGAGTATTGAGTTGCCCCCATCTGGGACCACAAAGTCTTGTGGCACTCCAGAAATGTGTGTGCTGATCACAGGAAGGAAGGATTTGATCGAACCCCAGAACCAGTCTTTAGATAGGGTTTAACCAGCCCAGAACCAGCTGGTCCAGTGATGACCAGATCACTTCAGGAGATTTCACAAGGCTGCAGCCATTGTGTTTGTTTCTTCTGAGGCAATGGTGTCTGCGTAGAGGATTGTGCACAAGTCTAGTCTCCCATGCTGGCCATAAGCACTTCTCCGAGAAGTCCCAAGAATCTAATAATGCATTATGAAAGGTTGTGGATGCTTAGAATGCAGGTAAGGAGTATCTCAGCAATGTGTGTAGCAGGAATAGCACCAACACTTGGCTCTGAGGCATATGTGCAGACCCACCTCAATGGGGAGTCCACTGGATTCGGGGGGGACGTGCTTAGCTTTTTCTGTAGGTGTCATGTATATATTTAACAACAGTTTTAAAATATACATGAATCCCATATTTTAAAGCACAAAAAACTGTACCACAAAATAAAAACATTCACAATTGAATAATCACCAGATAATTGAATAATCACACTCACAACCGCACCCCACAACCTCACTCACTGCCTCTCACTTTTTCAGTTACACAGTTAGGAAGAAAGCCAGGTCAGGCTTCCACATTCAGGGTTCATTTCCTGTATTTGTTTTAGAGATGCAGATCCCACTAGCAGAATAAAGCGGCCATTGCAGGAGTAAAATGTCCAGAATATCTGTGTGCTCCGGGAACTGCTGGACTCTGGCACTGGGTGGTGGGCACCAGCAAGGCACTGGGCACTTGGCTCAGAAAGGTATCAGTGGCCACCATTGGGCACCACCCTACAGCTGGCACCACTGGGCACCAGAGGGCAGAGGGCACTAGACATCCCTACTGAGCACCAGGCATCCTTACAGGGCACCACTGGGAATTGGGCAGCACCGCTTAATGGGCAGTGGGCACCACTGGTATTCCTACCAGGCAGCAGCAGGCAGTAGTGGGCATCACTAGACACTAGGCACCACCAAGCACCTGCAGGCAGTGGGCACCACCAGTGGTGCACTACCTACTAGGCATTCCTGCCAGGCACCCCTGCAGGGCATCAGGCACCAAGCACCACCAGACACTCAGCACCACCTGGGCAGCAGGTACCACCAGGCACCAGCACCACCAGACACCAATCAATTCTTAGTGGGTCCTTCCATCACAGAAGGAATATGCTCCTCAAATTTCGTGCTTCAGGTTGAGGGATTGAAGCTGGGTATTAACCAGGCAGTCCTAATGTTAAGTATAGGACAAACACATATTGTCCCTTTTCACCCCATTAAAGGTGAAAATTGGTTCCTAGTGGGTGCTCCTGTCACAGAATAACCTCCCAAAATTTCATAGTTCTAGATCTAGGGGTTGGGTCAGGCCGTTGATCAGTCAGGGATTCTTCAATGTAAAGTAGCACATAACAAAATAAACATAATCCATTTAAATATAAAATAAAATATTAAATAAATGAAAATAAAAACTGCTGTACAAAATAAAAACATCCACAACCGAACGATTCCCCAAGTTTCACTTACCACTGCCAGATACTGCTTCTCACCTCCAGATTTGGGAAGAGGCCAGATTTTGTTTCTAGGCTCAGGATTTAATTCCTGTGTATATTATTTATTTTTGTATAGCACTGTATCAATATATAAATCAAGGCAATTAGCATTATTAGGATGTTGTTCAGTCTCCCAGCTGGATTAGCTTCTCTTTCCTCCATCTCCCAACAGCAAGTGTGACTCTGGATCCAGTCACAGCTCATCCCCAACTCATCCTGTCCGAGGATCACAAAAGTGTGAGATGCGGAGAAGAATTGCAAGATCTTCCCAACAATCCAGAGAGATTTGACTTTTGGCACTTTGTGCTGGGAAGTGAAGGATTCACATCAGGCAGACACTTCTGGGAAGTCACTATAGGAAATGATCAGCAATGGTCTGTAGGGGTTGCCAGAAATTCTGTTAGAAGAAAGGGCAATTTTGACTTTTCTCCTCAAGCAGGAATCTGGCATTTGGGGATGTGGCAAGGGACGTACAATGTTTTCTGTCACCCTTCATCAGTCTACGTTCCTTTGCGTCTTAACAAGAAGCTAAAGAAGATCCGAGTTACTCTGAACTGCGCTGGGGGTCGAGTGGCCTTTTTCGATGCCAACACGGGAACCCCACTGTATGCGTATTCAGATGCCTTTTTGCCCGGAGAGACTCTTTTCCCTTTCTTTTTCATTGACGGTGGTGGGCACCTGACAACTTCCTGAGCAATTTAAAAACAGCAGAGAGCGTTGTGTAGAACATCTCCATGTTCTTGAAAAAGATTCCACGTTGGCTTGGGAAACACATCAAATATTAAAGGTACACTGCAGACATATGGTCTGAATTGGTGCAGCACTTATTGTCTCACCAGTCTGTCTTTGTGACATGGTTTCCCTATCCAGGGTTCAGAGAACTGATTGTGGGGGTCATTCGCTGAGCCTGTATCGGTCCAGAAATGTCCAATTGATTTCAGTGGAATTTATTTCCAGTAAAGTGTGAATAGGATTCCAGACTCAGGGGCCAATCCTATATAGCGTTCCAGCATTTATGCAACTGAGCCAATGGGTCATACGTGGCATCCAGCGGAGGGCACAGTGATGTACCTGAGGGGAGCCACTGGTGGTGGGGATGGCACCCTCATCCATTTGTCCCAGCTGTGCCCATCACCACCACCCCCTGATTTAGTGCCAATTTAGGCACTAAATTGGCTACTGATAATGACGCAATAATCTGAGGGCAGCGTGGTCCTTCACACTTGTAAGGACTTCTAGAGGCTCAAAATGATCATTTCTATCACTTCATAGAAGGTCTTCTGAGGACCATGGAAGCCACATATATGGGTGGGGGGAAGACAAAGGGAATAGCACTTCCAGGTATGGTGCAGCATACTCCAGGCAGTGAAGTGGCTAAGACTGGGGTGGGCAATCTCATTTTTTTCATGACTTTGGGACTGCAATGTGGCTGCATCAATGCTAGACGGCCTTATAGCACTTTTGCAACAGTCTGAGCCCATGCAAGTCGCTTGCTCCGACCTAAGAGCACCAGTGCAATTACAGAACAGAAGCAACAAGAGAGTTGTGCTGGCATACTGTATATTGGTTAGTGCTGCACACTGAGTGATCACCATTAAACGGCCAGACAAGCACTCTGATAAGGAATTGGGTGGACCACTCTGAGATACAGGAAACTGAACTAGATGAGCCTTAGGCTTAATCCAGCAGGGCATTTTTTGTTTTAATGTTCATATGAGCCAAGAGGTCAAGAGGATGCAAGTGACTCTGAACTGTGCTGGGCAGCAAGTGGCCTTTATCAGTGTTGACACAGGAGCACAACTCGTGGTTGTGTTGTGCAACCAAGAGGTACAACCAAGAGGTACAAAGATGCCTCCTTGTATGGAGAGAAACTTTTCCCTTTCTATTTTGTGTGGGCGGTTTGGGCAGATCAGGTCTTGCAGAAGAGCAGAATACATGAATTCCAGCTCCCTGGCCTACTCTACCTGCACCAAGCAATGAGGATATGTGTTAGTGCCATAACTGGTGTAGGTCTGAGTAATCACATGGTGATTGGGCTTACTCCAGGGCGAGAAAAATGTTCCCTTACATTATGGAGACCACTGTGATAGACTTGCACTCTTAATGCCAGAGTACCCAAACCATTTCTACTACCAACACACTGCAGACATACTGGCACAACATCTTCTAGCGGGGCAATTTCCAATTTTGTCCTTTGAGACCTGAGTAACCTTCCATCTCAAGCATTTACTTTTAGCTAAAGTGGTCTGGCCAGTGACCCTAGAAAGTCTACCACACTTTATGTTTTGACATGGTTCCTGCCTGCTGGGATTTTCAGTGGCTTGATTTTCTCATGATTGTCTCCTAGGATGCCAATTAATAGAAGATCAGCAGTTTTCAGTAGAGACTCAACGGGCCAGGGAGGCAGAGATTGTCATTCAACAAAGAATACACAAGGATGTACTTGAAGTATATCATAGACTCTTGCCAGTGTCCAGTGGAAGTGTATCATCCTCCCTAGGTGAAAGAGGGGTGAGGCCAAAGCCAGGACTTGTTGATGATGTACCTTTGCCAACTCTACATGTGGGTATAATTAGGTCTGAGCCTCTTATTAAAGGAAGAGGATTGATGCTTTGGACTCAAGGAGAATCCAACTTGTGCCAGGAGTTGATGAAAACAGGCAAAACTTTGGAGAATAAAGGACTTCCATTGGGCCTAAACTGTAAAAACTGCTGAATTGGATCCATGCACAAAGAACTTAAGAACTTCAGCTCCAAAGAGATCAAGTCAGAAGCAGCGTCATGAAGTCGGTTTATGGTTACGATAAGAACTGGTCCCCTAAATGCACTGAAGACTCAGACCTCTTAATTTTCTTACAGATTGGTGGAAAAGCTTTGGATGATGTTTTATGCAATGTAAATGTATGTTTTTTGAGACTTATATATGTTTGCCCTTTTTACACGTCTTGGCAGAATTGTTTGATTTCCTTTTGGTACAAGGAAGTAGAAGAAATCCTATCCCTATGTATGGATTAATGTTGGGCTGGTTAAAAGCTTGTACCAGCTTGTAACCAGCTTGTAAAAGGGGAATACGTATGTCGCTGAAGGAAGGTGGGAGTTGTGGGAAGGCAGTTACGGCTGCTCTTGATTTTGATGATTGTCCATACCTGTGGACGGTGTGGGTTGAGAGGCCCCTTAAGAGTTCCTATGGGGAACAAGGAGGGAGGAGGAGGAAGAACCTCACCTTTTGATAAAGAGTTGGAGAGGTTTATGAAGTGAAAAGAATGGCTTCAGGACCAATTCGGCCCATATCCTAAAGTCAAATTAAGCCCTTTGCTCCAGAGCAGTTAACGTGACTTTCGATAAAATAACACGAGAGGGTGACATAACTGCGTGGACCCGTAACTGCACTGGATATTGCCGACATTGAGGTAAGGTTTATGTCCAGCTGGAGTAGAATGAAAAAAGGAACTAAAGGAAACTGCGGTGAGGTTTATGTCTAGTTAGCATTTATTATTTTCTGATTGTGCTTGGTTTTTTCTTATGATTTATGCTTACGGACATGTTATCATGGAGGCCTTGAAATAAATATTTTTTTCTACGGAAACATCTAGTCCCTTTTTTTGTGGGATCTCCAGATATCAAAGGACCTATATGGGATAACTGTGAAGTAGTAACTACGCGTAGATAATATTTTGGGGCTCATTTTTACAAGAGGGTGTGTTTATGTCCAGAGGAAACCTCCTTCTCGTCACATGTGACATGTCAGTCATAGTTTATTTGTTTGACTAAAAGTCATCACGATCCTAATGATAATAATAAACCAAGATTAAAACCACAGGACAAGTAAATATAGCTTAAAACCAGCCACTCCTAGAAACCTTAAGCAGCTTGAACAACATTAGAAGGATCTACAGCTATGAAGTCAAATCCACACATTTAAAAATCTGTCTTCAACTAGTCTGGACATGTAATTATGTTGTTCAATGTAATTCTTTAATCCAGTGTCAATTTCAATAAGTTTGGTTTTTTCAGTATATTGCCTTAACATTATAGACTCCACATTTTGGCTTTATACAAGTTTGCAGATAATTTTGTAATTAAACATCGTGGGCTCTTAAATGAAAAGTCAGGTTTGACCTATGAATGAAGCTCTTTCCACACTCCAAGCATTTGTATGGTTTCTCCCGTGTGGGTTCTTTGATGTACAGTCAGGTGTAAGCCATCAATGAAGCTCTTTCCACACTCCAAGCATTTGCATGGTTTCTCCCCTGTGTGGGTTCTTTGATGCAAAGTCAGGTGTATGCTCCGACTGAAACTCTTTCCACACTCCAAGCATTTGTACGGTTTCTCCCCTGTGTGGGTTCTTTGATGTACAGTCAGCCCTGAGCTATCAATGAAGCTCTTTCCACACTCCAAGCATTTATAGGGTTTCTCCCCTGTGTGATTTCTTTGATGTATAGTAAGGTGTGAGTTAGTAATGAAGCTCTTTCCACACTCCAAGCATGTATATGGTTTCTCCCGTGTGGTTTCTTTGATGTACAGTAAGGTGTGAGTTAGTAATGAAGCTCTTTCCACACTCCAAGCATTTATTGGGTTTCTCCCCTGTATGGTTTCTTTGATGTACAGTCAGCTGTGAGTTAGTAATGAAGCTCTTTCCACATTCCAAGCATTTATATGGTTTCTCCCCTGTGTGGTTTCTTTGATGTACAGTAAGGTGTGAGTTAATGAAGCTCTTTCCACACTCCAAGCATTTATATGGTTTCTCCCGTGTGGGTTCTTTGATGTATAGTAAGGTGTGAGTTAGTAATGAAGCTCTTTCCACACTCCAAGCATGTATATGGTTTCTCCCCTGTGTGATTTCTTTGATGTATAGTAAGGTGTGAGTTAGTAATGAAGCTCTTTCCACATTCCAAGCATTTATAGGGTTTCTCCCCTGTGTGGTTTCTTTGATGTACAGTAAGGTGTGAGTTAATGAAGCTCTTTCCACACTCCAAGCATTTGTATGGTTTCTCCCCTGTGTGGGTTCTTTGATGTATAGTCAGGCTTGAGCCATTAATGAAGCTCTTTCCACACTCCAAGCATTTATATGGTTTCTCCCCTGTGTGGGTTCTTTGATGAGCTGTAAGTTTGGTTTTACTGTGGAAGATCTTTGCACACTGAGTACATTTTTTAGTCTTGTTTTCAGTTTCCGGTTTAACTGGGAGGATGTTGAAGTTGCCACAAACCTGAGCATCAGACTTATTTCTACATTTCTTGTTTCTTTCCTGCTTCTCTGATCTGTCCTGATGCGCAGGTTTCTGCGTGTGCTGTGCCTCAATTTCAAGGTTGTCTATGTCCGAAGACACCCCGCTTGGCTCCCTCAAATCCCCCATTGGTTTCTGGAACAGAAAGAGAATCCTGATCTGCAGTGCAGTAAGTTAGTGGAAACTCTACCGTGCAAGTCTAGAGACGTGTAATCAGAAGGAAATAGCAATGCATACCATGACACAGACTCTCTTCCTGAGAAGCAGACACAGGGTTGCAGCCCAGGTCAGAGACAGACTCTCACTCAAGAAAGAGCACAGTTGTGGCTGCTTGGCCTACTACAGACTGAACTAGTCCTGGGGTGGTGGCTGCTTGGCCAGACTGGTGCATGACATTTTTGGGGAGAAGCCACCAGAGGAGGCCTCCCTCTGGACTCTCACAGGACTGTTGGTGTCTTCAATGTCATGATGCCGTGTTATAAATGCTAAAACACCTGTAGTTTTGTAGTAAGGGGTTGATCTTGGAGGAGTTTCGTTCTTTAATGGCTTGAAGATGGCCTTGATCTCCCTCCTCCCCCCAAAAAAAGATGTGAGGCAAAGAAGAAAAAAAAGAGCCATGCCAAAACCTGCATCTACAACCTATCTGGGCATTTCAGAGCCATCTGCACCAAACTCTGGCCATTCCTGCACATGGGAAGGTAGCAGAAATGGTAGCGTGGAGTGGAGGTCAAAGCATCAGCTGACATCTGAAAGCAGAGGAGGTTTTGGTTGAAAGCAATAACTAGAGACTCTGCAAACCTGGGAGGGACAATCATGCACCTGCAGTTTGGCCACTTCTACACATGCTTTTGTCACATCCAGAGCACCATTCCTTTTAAGTCTGAAAGTCCTTACAATGCACTCGTCATATCCCTTTGGCATCTTATCTCCCTCCTCCTGGCTTCTCCCTCTTCCCTTGGTTCTCCCATCCCTGACATCTCCCATCGCTGCAGAAGAAGGACGAGAGGGCATGGTGTGCAGATCAAGGAATATATGCTCTGAACAACCAGAGCTAAATGCAGATTACAGATACTGTGAAACCTGGAATGGCTTCCTTCTTCAACATATCCCCCACAAATGCGTGCTGTTCAGGCACAAGCAAGGGCGCAAGGAACTATTCTGATTGTGCCACCTCCAAGAGGCTATTGTTGGAGAAAGATGGCTGCCAAAATGCTCAGGGATTGGTAGGTTTGGGAAAAAAAGGTTGGGGTGGAGGTGTCAAGGAGGGTGGGGAATAACAGAGGAAATAAAATATGATTTGGAAAGAGAGAGAACAGCAAAAAGTACCCCTTCCCCCCCCCCCCCAAAAAAAAAACAGCAATGTCCTACTCACAACTTCTCTCTCAGGCATGCTGAGGGAGGGCTGGAATTTTAGTTTAGGGTCTGATTTAGGGTCTAATAACCCAGTTCTAATAGGGCTACCCATGCCTTGGTACAGCAGTGCCAGCCCCTGCTGTACCCCACCAGGCCAGGCAGGCTGCCAGACTTCTCCTCAAGCTAAGGAATCATTTGTTTCTTTCCTGTGTTGAGCTCCAGCAGCCACTATGAGTCTACTCTGATCTCGACCAGTTCAATAGGACTTTCAAGAGCAGGAGGGGGATTAGGATCCAGCAGCATCCTCCTTCACCATCCCCTGTACTGCTGAGCCTGAAACATCCTCACCACCTTCTCTCCACCTTCTTCTGCCCCTGGACAGCTTCCTGCCACTCAGTGGGAGAACGTATCACCAATGGCTCCTGATGCTCCTCCCTGCCTGAATCCCTGTCTTGCTGCCTGGCACACCATATCTTATATCATCTTTGTGAGAGCTCCCTCCCTGGCGACTGATCCTTCAGTCCTGTGGAGAACCCGGTTATCTCTGTCCGAAAAGGAGTGATACTGAGAGCGCATTCCTAGCCCTTGGTTAGGCCAGCACAAGACCCGTGCCACTTCTGGGGGGTAGGAGGGTTAGGCCAGTGCACAGAGGTGTGCCATCTCCCCAGGCCACCATGGCACTGGAGAGATTGGTGAGCTATGATGTCCTATTTTGTTTTGTATTTTGGGTAGCAGACCCTGATTTAGAGTTCAACACCCAGTTCTCAGGGGATCTGCCATTCCTTGGTACAGTAGGGCCAAAACAGTCTCTGCCATATCTCACAAGGCAGCTGGAGGTCTACTCAAGGTAAGGTAACAGTTGTTTCGTTCCCACGTCAGCAGCCTCTATGGGTCTACTTAGAACGGGACTACCGATCACTGGCACAGAACTGAGTAGAACCACATAAGACTTTCAAAAGCAGGAAGATAGGATGCTAAGACTTTCACGGTAGGATCCAGCAGCAGCCTGCTTCACCATCCTTGCCGCCACCTGGGCCTGAACCATCCTCACCTCTACTTTCTTGCTCCACCTTCTCTCCAACCTGCTTCTTTCTGTCCAGAACCGCTTCTTCAAGAACATTCTATCCGATACAACTCAACCCTTGGGGCTCTCCCTATTCATGAAGAAAATAAACTTTTTGGGACTATGTGGGGAGATCCTGGACAATGGGTCTGAGGACAGATTCTTCTGAGGACTGAAGATTCTTAGGACCAGACAGAAGCAGGCAGGCAGGAGATATGGTCAGACACTCTCAAAACCTATTCACCACCAATAACACACAGAACTTGGCTCAAATATCTAAATTTACTGGAAGGTCATCTGAGGGGGCCCTACTGACCATGCCGCCACTAAGAGATGTGAGAGGTGTGGCGGCCAGGTGTGGCACCATGAAAGTTCATTGGATGGAGTACAGTCCATTAGATTTGTGGTTCCACTTGCTTCATAGTCCACACCAACGCTTGGTTCACCAACTGGCCCTAGGAGCTTGTCTTCTGGACAATGTCTTTCTTACCTTTGACATGAGACACAATCATGCAACAATAATGCTGAAACAGTTCATGATTTCTAAATGACAAGAGGAAAACATGTTTGAAAACACAACAAATAGCAACAAATGACATTTTTCTTGAATGGTGTTCATTCTTTGTTTGCTTGTAGTACACTGGGTTATCAATATTATGGGGGAATATCAATAGCATGGGGGAATATTGCTCATGGGGCCAAGTTGCGCATGGGGGTTGTTGCGCATGGGGGCTAGTTGTGCATGGGGGCTAGTTGCGCATGGGGGCAAGTTGCATATGGGGGGGGTTGATGCGCATGGGGGGGATGATGCGCATGTGGGGTTGATGCGCATGGGTGGGGTTGATGTGCATGGGGGAAGTTGCGCATGGGGTGTTGATGCGCATGGGGGAAGTTGCGCATGGGGGAAGTTGCGCATGGGGGCTGATGCGCATGGGGGCTGATGCGCATGGTGGGAAGTTGCGCATGTGGGGTTGATGCACATGGGAGGAAGTTGCGCATGGGGGAACTTGCGCATGGGGTTGATGCTCATGGGGAAGTTGCGCGTGGTGGGTTGATGTGCATGGGGGAAGTTGCGCATGGCGGGGTTGATGTGCATGGGAGAAGTTGTGCATGGTGGGAAGTTGCGTCGTCGGGGGATGGCATATGGGGAAATGTTACTCCTGCAACGCAGGTATGCTTTTCACTAGTAAATAAATAAAATAAAAGGTCCCTAAACACAGGTCATATTGCTGGCCAGAAGCAATGTCCTTCCATCAGGTTTGAAGGCCTAGAAGATGGGCAGGACTAAATCCTGTGCTTGTGGTGCAGAGGCATGAGACCCTCATCCATGTGCTCTTATACTGACCTTGGTACAACGACCCAAGACAAGGTGGACACTGAGGGGGTCAGTGCTCTGCTGAGAGCTGAGAGTGTATCCTGCTTTAGATGGTGCCAGGCTACCTGCAACTATTTTTCCAGAGGCGGACACTGGATAATGAGCCGGATAGCTGGAGGGGTTGATTCACTGTCATCCACTGGAGAACTGGAGGTGGGCTCAGTCACTGAATCTCTGCTTTTACCTCCTCTCTGCTGTTGTCCAATGTGCTTCACACTATACCAGACTCGATAGTTATTTATAAATAACCAATGAATGTATCTACCTGATCTCTGGAAAGGGGAGACACTGAGACACTCACCTGGAAATAAGTGATTCTTTGATGCAGGCTGTGTGAGGCTGTTGGTCTCCGCAGGGCAGTTGTTTGGGGCTGGATCTTCCCGGTTCAATGGCTGAGAGGCTTCCCCTGCTATGTTCTCCGCAGTGCTTTCTTCTGAGAGCATCAACCTTCCAGCACCATCTCTGGGTCTTCTGGGTCAGGCACGGGGGCTGGAAAGAGCTCTTTGGCTGCAAAATCCAGAGGTTTTTCTTAGGATTTTGGTTAACAGTAAATAAAACATCAGATTAATGAATTGGAGCTGTAAGACAGAGTATCTACATTGTAACCGCCATGTATCTCCATTGAAGTCTCAAGGTCCCCAGTCCCTCTGATCCAGGAAAGTGGAACAGTTCTCTGTTCTCCACACCTGGGCGTCTTGGGCACTGGTTTTGGTGTGGAGGGGCCCCTTCAGCCTTCTCTCTCCAGGTCTTTCCAGGGTCCTGGTTCAAAAAGTCCTCCCCACCAAATGAAGGCATCCAAGCTCAGACCTCCTGCAGTTGGGGGTGGGAGTCCTGCAGTGTTCCTCTCAGCCCCCTCCCTCTCCCCTCCCCATCTGGGGCTTCCCCCCCCCCCAATCCAAGCATTGGAAGGATGCAGAGCTCAGCCTGCTTGTGCCTTGGGGTTCTGGATCCTTCATGAATTCCACCTGATGCCTGCAGACCAGCCTTGCCCTGCAGTGGGGGCTGCAGGGGGAGCTGGCTGGAAAGGGGTGGATGCCCTTCCCCCCTTCTGCTGGCATCTTCTGGTGGCTGCTGCCTGGGGACAGTCCTGGGCAGCCTGATCCACCCTCCTGGAGGGGTCCCCAAGGTCCCCCCACGAGCTCCTGCTGCTCTCACCCCTTCCTCCTCTCCAAGCAGAGCCACCCCAGAGCCTGGCATCAGCATTCAGCACCACTGCCCCCCACACCTGGGGCTCTTCCCTTCCCTTCCACCCACCCCAGACCTGTTCCCCAGAAGGACTCCTTGGGATGCTCCTGGGCAGAGATGCAGGAAGAGGAAGGAAGAAGGGCAGTCCAGGAAGGGGCTGCCCCCTCCTCCCCCCCTTAACCCTCACAATGCCAGGCAGAGGAGAGAAGGAAGAGTCTTTCCTGCTGCTCCTGCCCTCACCCAGCATGCAATCAGTCTGTGGAACTCCTTGCCACAAGAGTGGTGGTGGCATCTAGCCTCAATGCCTTTCATTTAGAGGGGATCGGATTTTAAGCTAGTAGATTAAATTTGGCCTCCAGTACTCCAAGACTACTTTTGTGCCCACATGCCCCAAAACAGCTGCCCTCTCCCCAACACTATTTCCTAGCCTAGCTGCACAAGACCAGACCTGATGTTTGCCAACTTGGCACCAGGCAAGCCCGTCACCATGCGGCCCCCACATCCACCACAAACCCCTCTTTCTATGTTCCTCTTATGTTGTCGAGCAGAAATGGACTCTGCCATTAATACTACAACACTTGAAGAATAGCCACCCCCCCAACCATAGATGCATTGACAAGTGGACTTTTAGGTTTATCAGACTTGGAACAAAAGTGATGCCAAATCAATATGTTTGAGGAGAACCGGCAGTGATTTTTATATCCTAAGTAACTTCATAATTGTTCTTTTCTTATTTGTTTTCAATGTTTTTATGGTCTGGTTAAATAAAGAAATTTTTAAAAAATTGTGAAAAATGGGGTATGTGAGGGTTATGTTGTGACCCTGCTCTTCTTTGACTTCTTTTCTAAAACTATTATGATCAGTGATTTGATCTTTCATGTTAGGCCCTTCTAACTAAGTGACTCACGGTCACTATTATTATTAACTTCATTTAGATCCCACCTTATTTATAAAAGAGTTAAGGCGATCCACAACAACAAAAAATAACAATCATTTAGAAACATCATCATTAAAAACATCAACATCAATAAAATACATTAAAACAATTAAAATTCCCTTACATAAAATGCGATATTTATAAACAGCTTAAAACCATGTATACAGTAGTAAAAGAATAAAAACTACAATAAAATTAAACCATAAAGACAAAGTTTAGAAGGCATTAAAAAAACAAATATATCTTCTGGATTTGCCTGAATGTTTCTTCTTAAGTCATGGGCAGGGCTGGTTGGGGGTCCACAGTTTTGGGGCCACTATTGAGAAGGCCTTTCTTGCCACTGCCCTGTGCAAGTCCTTAAGGTGCCAGCACTGGAAAGGGTGCCTTTCCTGATGATCTGAAGGGAGGAGCTGGATTATGTGGAAGTTGGCAGTTTCTTAGATCGCCTGGGCCCACAAGGGTTCTTCATTTTCAGTTTATTTTTTATTAATCTTTATTAATATTTGACAAATTGTGTGGTCAAATGGATCCCATAGTCCCTTCCACATATTTTTTTTCTCTTATTATCCTCTTATGTTCCTGTTCTGTTACGTGCACAGTGTAACACAGTGGTTCTCAGGCATTTCAGAATTGCAGCCCCAATAATAAATTATATTTTATATATATACATATTACATTCAGTGTAAGTTTTTATAAGTTTTTACATTCAGTGTAAGTTTTTTATTGACAATATATTACTGTCAATTTAAGTTTTTTTTAATACCAGAGGCTAATGCAGAATGCAAGGGGGGGAAAAAAGTTGTCCCTGAGGCAACTGCTTGTCCCATTTTGTGGGATTCCTTCCAACTTATATAGCCCGAGGATGTGGACAGACTTCTTTGGAGGTTACCATAATAGCCTAACTGACCCCTGCCTTTGCTTGTTAGATCTGCCCAGAGGGGACTGGCCAAGTGGGTGGTTAATTCTTCTCTGACGGAGAGGGCCTTACTGCTGGCTCTGAAGTGGTGGTGGTGCACCCCCTTCAGAAGAAGCCCTCCCTGGATCCAACTGTATTGCATAATTACCGGCCAATCTCCAACCTCCCGTTTCTGAGCAAGGTGACTGAGTGGGTGGTGGCATTACCGCTCCAGAGAGTTCTGGATGAAATGAATTATCTGGATCCTTTTCAATCAGGCTTCAGGACGGGCTTGGGATGGAAACAGTTGCCTTACTTGATGACCTGCACTGAGGACTGGACAGGGGGAGTGCGTTTCTGTTGGTCCTGCTGGACCTCTCAGTGGCTTTCAACACCATCGACCATGGTATCCTTCTGGATCAGTTGGCCGAGTTGGGGACACTGCTCTGTAGAGGTTCCACTCTTTCTTGGCTGATAGGTCCCAGATTGTGGTGCTGCAGGATGCCTTTTCTGTAGCCTGGCCTTTCAGGTGTGGGGTGCCACAGGGTTCCATTCTGCCCCCTATGCTATTTAACATCTTTATGAAACCACTGGGAAGGTCATCTGGGGATTTGGAGTAGGGGGCCACCAGTATGCTGATGACACCCAGCTCTATCTCTCCTTTCCACCTCAGTATAAAGTGGCTGTTGAAACCTTAGAGGGCTACCTAGATGCGGTTGGGATCTGGATGAGGGCATACAAGCTGAGATTGAATCTGCACAAGACAGAGGTTCTCCTGGTCAGGAAATCCAAGATGCATGTACTGGATCATCAACTTACTCTGAACGGGGTTGCACTCTCCCTGAAGGAGCAGGTTCACAGACTCACATCTGCTCCTAGACTTTACAATTTGGCCAGAGATGCCTTTGTCCAACTTAGTTTGGTGCACCAGTTGAAGCCGTACTTGGATCATGAGGATCTTGCCACGGTAGTCCATGGCACAGTGACATCAAGACTAGACTACTGCAAAACGCTCTGTGTGGAACTACCCTTAAAAACAGCTAGGAAACTGCATTTAGTTCAAAATACAGCAGTCTGTATGGTCACTGGTGCTAGATGGTTTAACTCTGTTGGGCCACTTCTCCAGTGACTGGACTGGCTGCCCATTCATTTCCAGGCCCAATTCCAAGTGATGGTCTTGACTTATAAAGCCCTATACCGCATGAGGCCAGACTCCTACAAATCGCCTACTCTCATACAATCTGGCTCGCTCCCTCAGGTCATCAGAGAAAGCCCCTTTACAACTTTTGCCAAGACAACACAGGAGCACAGAGGTAGTCAACAGAGTACATATATTTTGAGAATATAGGGAGCAGGCACAATCAGGGGTCACAGAGCAGTCTAAAGTCAATTCACGATGCAAGGCAGCAAATCACTTTCCACACCAACAGCGCTACCTCTCATCTTCCTACCCCACACTGAGCCTACAATCCAGAGTAACTACGGAAGCACATAAGAGACATTACGTGCACCCATAGTTACGGCACCTGCTAGTGAAAACCTATGGGAAATTCATATTACAATCCAGAGTAAATTGTTCTTACACCAGAGCAAGGACTCCCCATAGTTACTCTGGATTGCACCGTGACTGTACCACTAATATCTCAGCTATCCCGACTGCTGTCCAATCACCAGCACTCTATCATCACTCACAGGTGATCCCAATCAGGCCTATGTCTTACCCAGCACTGGCATACTCAGGTGTGCTGCGTTACCCACTCATTTCCCAGTGCTCAGTTATCTTGTACCCAGCATCTGCCAACTGAAAACCCAGGCTACAAAGTCAAAAGTCTGATAAATATACAGTGGTACCTTTTAAGGCAAATAATTGGTAAGATGAATGCTCTGTAAGACAAACTTAATTTTCTGAGGAATTCTGCCTCGTGAAACAAACAGTGCCTTGTAAAACAAACAGTTTTACAATGAAAATCTGTTGTAAAACAAAGGAATTGATGGATCTACATCAGTGATGGGGTTCAAAGAAATTAACAACCGGTTCTCTGCCCATCTGGCAGCCACTTTTAAGTGGCTATTTTTAAACTTGATATGTCCTATCTCTCGTTAACAACCAATTCTATAAAGGAGGTGCAAACCTGCTGGAGCCCACCACTGATCTACATCATGAGCATCAGCAAGAAGTTATGGAGGAGGGGGTTGGACTACATGACCTACTAGGTCCCTTCCAACTTTAGGATTCTATGATTCTATGAAAAGTCAGGCGTGACCTATAGGCTGGAGCCCACTGGTGCCCATTAGTGCCCATTGGTTGGGCATGGCTCCTGGTCTGGTGGGCTTTATTTTATCATCACAATGTCATGATGGCCCCATAAATAGGTGGTTTCCTGGTGCAGGTGAACTGGCACAGATATAACCTCACAAACAGAACACTGATCCAGGCCAGGCAGGCAGACTGACCAGCACCAGCCCCACAATCAGATCCTTTCCAGTAATTTTGGAAGGAGGAAAAAAAGAACTGCTCCAGGCTGAAGAAAAGGAAAACTGAGTCCACCGCGTGTGAAGTTGAAGCAACTGCTATGGAGGGCTGTCGGAAGAGGCTGGAGGAAGAACTGAGTTGCTCCATCTGCCTGCAGTATTTCAAAGATCCAGTTACTCTGGACTGCGGGCACAATTTCTGCCATGCCTGCATCACTAACAACTGGGGAGAATCACCCACAAATACAAACTGTCCCCAATGCAAAGAAACTGTCCAGGTAAAGAGACTTAAGCCGAACATACAACTGGGCAAGTTGACTGAGATCTCCAAAGACATGAACCACCTTTTGAAGCACTGTTTTGTGTCCGTGGAAGAGGCTGCCCAAGGGTATAAGGTGCGTTCCTCATTCCCAATTTTGTTATTTGGTGTCTGACTAAAATGTACAACACACTTTTTCCTTTTCATTCTTTGTCTTCTTTCCTGGGTTCCTGATTTGTGAGCATATGTTTTGCAAGAAATAAACTTCATAAGGCCTCAAACCCATAAACTCCTCAATTTTCTTTTTATAATGTACTGGAGTGACTTAGGCTCCAATCCTGTTGGACATGTGCTATAGGATGAACTTGAGTCATCAGATTCTTTGCATTCTCTACCCTCCTCTTTAGCAGTGATGTATGCCAGTGCTGATGAGTTGGGGCAGGCCCACATGTTTGTACCCACAGCTGTGGCATGCAGGGCTCTCCTTTGCAGCAAGCGTGGCAGTAGAGGACGCTGGCTGCAGGGGCAGCGAAACTAAAAGTTGCAGGCGCAGTGATAGTCACAATTCCCTGACCCCCATCTTTGCTTTTCAGGATCCCCTTTTTACACTCTGCCTGAGTTAAAATCAGTTTTTTTCTCTGAGCACCCTCTCTTCTTGGCCCTGAGATTACAATTGGTAGCAGTCTGTACCACTAAATGATAGCACAGGAGGAAAAATATAACAAATTCAGGATCATAGGAGGAAAAATGCAGTAAAACCAGCACTTATGTTTCTATCTAGGATCAAATCAGTGGCTCCCTGGAATTCTTAAGGAAGGAGAATGAAAACATTGTGCTTTTTAAAACCGAAAGTGACAAAGAAAGTCAAGACTTGCTTGTAAGTATTAGTAGTACTAACTCTGTGTATTAGGGTGAAATCCAGAGTAACTACAGGGAGTCCTTGCTCCGGTGTAAGAACAATTTACTCTGGATTGCAATATGAATTTCCCATAGGTTTTCACTAGATGGTGCCCTGACTATGGGTGCACGTAATGTCTCTTATGTGCTCACATAGTTACTCTGGATTTGGCTGTTAGTTAGTGTCTTATGGAGGGTGGTGCAAGCGGTTAAGATGCTGTGCCTGTTAACCAGCAGGCCAGTGTTCGAGACCCGGGTTGGCCCCACAAGACAGGGTGAGCTCCTGTCCTTAGCCCAGCTCTGTGACGCCAGCTGAATCCAATCGTATTGGCTCTGCCTTTCCATTGGACTAATCCAGTGGTGTGGAGAGGGGGGATTTGCTGCTTGAGTAACAGCCTATCCTCCATAACAATCTAACCCAGGCTTTTGTGCTTCGCATGCAGCGTATGCAGCGCCGAGCACAATACCATAGTCTTTCAAGACTGACGGAGGCCTGCTTATGGAGAATTTGGAATATCCTCAACCTAAGATGGAAATATTCATGGGTTAATTTTCAGATTCCCCCAAAGGTGGGCCTTTCCCCATGATCAGTGCTGATGCCAGCCAGAGTAACCATATGATAAAATCAAAAAAGAAAAAAGGGCCCCCAAAATGTAGGTCAGCGGAATAAAAGATAAAATACGCATATATGTTGTTTCATGCGGTTAATTGAAACACTATAGTACTCATTAAATTAAAGCCTTTACCTATAATTTATCCTTTCCAGTAATTTTGGAAAGAGGAAAAAAGAACTGCTCCAACTGTCTTTGGAGGTCTCAGTCAATTTGCCCAGTTGTATGTTCGGCTTAAGCCTCTTTACCTGGACAGCCTCTTTGCATTGGGGACAGCACCCATAATTGACAAGAAGGCTACATGCTACCTGATCACAAGGTAAAGGAGGACAATGAAAACTTTGGGCATAATCCAGAGTAACTATGGGGAGTCCTTGCTCTGGTGTAAGAACAATTTTGCAATATGCAATATGAATTTCCCATAGGTTTTCATTAGGTGGTGCAGTAACTATGGGTGCACGTTATGTCTCTTACGTGCTCCCATAGTGACTCTGGATTGTAGGGTAAGTTCCAGAAAAAAAGACTAAAAAAGAGGACATGTTCTGAAAAAGAGGACATATGGTTGACCCTGGCTGATGCAGTTCCTTTCAAAGGACCACAAGACTGACCTCCTTCTGTTTCAGAAGCAAATGCAAGTGGAGAGAAACAAGGCTACAGCTTCCTTTGAAGATCTGTGCCAGTTTCTGGAGGACCAAAAGAAACTTCTTCTGGCCGAGATGGAGGAAGTGGAGAATGAGCTCCAGAGGAGAAGGAATGACCACCAAAACAGTCTTTCTGCGGTGCTCTCCTCCCTTGACAGCCTCATTCGGGAACTGGAGGAGAAGCTGAAGTTGTCTGCATCTGAACTGGTGGTGCAGGTAAATGTTTTGGTTAATGGCTGAATATGGCAGGCGTCCTCCAAAGAGGAAGATCTCGCAGAAGTAAAACTATCAGATCCTTTTTCTCCTGGGGTCTGACAATACAGGCCAGGTTCTTTATAAGCCCTTCCTATAGTGTTGCTATCCAGATTCACTGCATCACTTGTCCTTTTTATGGACAGTGGAAATTGACAGCCTGACTTTGTGCTATGAATATGCTGCTGAGATAGGGCTCGACTCTCTGAAGTGCACCTGTGGAGGAGGCATGGTCTTCCATAGTCCAAAAAAAAGGCTTGTGAAGGAGATGCTCAGCCTCTGCTAGGGACATGTACCACTTAGATTAAATGGTCTCAAAGATTTTCAGAAAGATGCTGAGTTTTCTTTCTCTTTTTTCCTCCATAGAACGTACGGAATGTCCTGGATAGGTGAGTGGATCTCACATTTTCCTTCACTTATTATATTTCAGGGAATGATCCAGACTAGAGTTTGCCAATGTTTGTCTCCCACCCCATCAATTTGCATGGTTCCTCTATTGGACTGGAAGTAACTGGCAATGCTGTCATCTCCAGTTAGTTCCAGATTGGGAAGCCAGATGTAGGGTAGGCAGTTACATATATGTATGGTGTATGGTGGCAGTTACATATATGTGTGGAAATATGTGTGGTGGATCCTGGAACCAGTTCCCCATGGATACTGATTGCCTATGGCACAGGGGAGCTGAGATGTTAGAATAATGGTGTGAAGGCAAGGGGAGCCCCATTGACCCAGGTAACTTTGATTCTCATGCACCATTCCATTCTATGGAGCACCCAACATCCATGTATTATGCCTCCTTCCCCTCCACTTCCAAGCCAGACGGAGCTAGGAAAGCAAAATGGAGGATCTCCTTTAACTTCACTCTTCCTGGATGGCTCCAGAGCAGAGAAAGAGGTTGTGAAGGACATTGGGAAGCTTGAAGACTCTTGTTTTGCCCCACCTGGAACATCTCTTTTGACGTTGTTTCTCTCCACCAGGTGCCCAAAAGAACCATTCAAAACCTCTGTGGCGTTTCCTGTGTCACTGAAATGGAAGGCCCACAACTTCTCGGACATCAGTCCCTTTTTGGAGGGCCTCATGAAGCAGTTCCAAGGTAAAGGCAATGGCTACAAGGATGTTACTTTAGACCAATGATTTTCAGCCTTTTAATCTCACGGCACACTTAACTAGGCACTGAAATTGTCAAGGCACATCATCAGTTGTTCTTACCATTGACAAGGCACACCAGACTGTTCAAATCCTCCAATTTTCCTATTAATGAATGTCAATCCCCAAATTCCCATGGCACACCTGAGAACTATCCATGGCACACCAGTGTACCATGGCACACTGGTTGAAAATCACTGCTTTAGACATTCCAGGGGTGAAACATGGATGTCAAAGATTCCCTGTCTCTACCAGTGTTAGAGGTTGCCAAGAGGGTCAGTTCCAGTTAAGGAGATTGTATTTGGTATGATCGTGACCAACTGAGTGTGTCAAAACTGGCCTATGAGAGTAATTCCCAGCTTCCTGCTTAGTATACATCATGCCAAATGAGTCTTCTTCAAGATGTGTTACCTTCCAAGAAGCCATGATTAACAATGATCTATAAATCCTTTGAGGCTGCAGTGGCTGAGTGGTTAAGACACTGAGCTTGTCTATCTGAAAGTCACCAGGTCTGCAGTTTGAGACCTGCAAGATGGAGTGAGCTCCCA
This sequence comes from Cryptoblepharus egeriae, assembly GCA_030015325.1. Classification (NCBI taxonomy): domain Eukaryota; kingdom Metazoa; phylum Chordata; class Lepidosauria; order Squamata; family Scincidae; genus Cryptoblepharus; species Cryptoblepharus egeriae. The sequence goes on from JAREYC010000002.1 coordinate 10,577,802, forward strand.
TATCTTGCCCAGCTCCTGTCAACCTAGCCGTTCAAAAGCATGTAAACGCAAGTAAATAAATAGGCACCACTTTGGTGGGAAGGCAACTGCGCTCCATGTGCTTTGGCATTTAGTCATGCTGGCCACATGACCATGGAGGCATCTTTGGACTTAGAAATGGGGAAGAGCACCACACCCTACAGTTGATTATGGCTTACAGTGCAAATGGCAGGGGACATCTTTACCCTTATAAATATTTAAAGCAATCATCTTTAGCTTTGAGTAGCCACATTTGGCTACTCAACCAACCATGTGGTGGTTGCTTGTTTTTAAATTATAACATAGGGATTGTTAGAATCTTAGAAGCCAAGAGTTGGAAGGGATCTAGTAGGTCATCTAGTCCAACTCCCTGCCTGCAGCAGGAAATCCTCCTAGAGCATCCCTGACAGGTGCTCATCGAGCCTCTGCTTGAAGATCCCCAGTGAGGAAGAGTCCACCCTTGGTGGTGTTGATGTTGATGAACTATCCACTGAAAGAAGTGAAGGCTGACTGGATGATATCAGGATTTTAGGTGGGTTTCTGTTCCCTAATGTTGTCTGAATTGAATGTGATCTAAACAAGTCGTGTGATTTTTCTCCTGCAGATTCTCTGAGGAATGGACTTCAACTTCAACCAGGTAAATTCTGGATCATATAAAGTCATGAAGGGGATGGGAGGTTTTTCAGGAATTGTCTCATTCATTTTGAAATTTTGAAAATTTACACCCCTGTGCAATGTTTTTAACACTGGAGCAGCTCATGAAAGGTATGACTTTAATTCTTCAGTGGTGCTGAATCAGCCCAGTGTGGTCAACATGTTCATAGACTGAGATGACACAATACTCTGTCTACTGGTACAGACAGTGCTATTTTTCTGGAAAATAGGAACTCACCTGCCAGTACTCACAGGTACTCACCATGAAGTTGTTATTTGCAATCATAGGCAAATATGCCTATGATTCAGTGGGGGCCACTGAACTCACCCACAGAGGTGCTGGTGATCACACTGAGGTGCTGCTACTCCATTCTGGTGCATTCCCCCTCAAAAAGACCCCCAGGTTACAGTGCCCCACCAGGCATTGCATCCAGATAACTGCAAAGAAGTCCTTGGCCAGAGTGTTGAGTTGCCCAAATCTGGGCACATGAAGTCTGGAAATATGAATGTTGGTCATAGGAGGGAAGGACTTGGTCAAACCCCATGTCCAGCCCTTGGCAGGGTACAACCAGCCATGATCTAACTACACCAGTGATGGACAGCCAGATGCCTCAAAAACTCCTCAGGAGAGTCACGAGGCCTCAGCTGTCATGTTTGTTTCTTCTGAGGCTTGTGAACAGGTCATCAGTATCATGGGAAAGTTTGCACTTTTTGTAAGAAAATGCACTTTTTGTTCATAAGCTTTTGTGTTTTCATTCTTTGCAACTCCCCTAGTTCCATCACTGCATTAATCTAATCCCAAATTTAAAAGCACCAGAAATGCAGCACAAAATAAAAATATTCACAATTCTCCTTACTTACCATTGCACCCCACAACCTCACTTACCCCTCACTCACTTCACTGAATCTCACCTCCCAATTAGGAAAAAAACACCAGATTTTATTATCTCACTCAGGTTTCATTTTCTGTATTTGTATTAGAGATTTATGTCCCATTATCTCAAAAATAGCAAAGCAGTAAACTTTATTAGGAAGTATCCCAACTGATTCTGGTTTTCTGTGTTTTTTCAAAATCCCGAACAGCCAGTGTGACTCTGGATTCCAATACTGCTCACGCCCAAATAATTTTGTCGAAGGACTGCAAAAATCTGAAAGTAGGAGCCACTCCTCAGGATCTACCAGATAATCCAGAGAGGTTTGACACGTGGAAGTTCGTGCTTGGAAATGAGAGAATGACGTCAGGACGGCACTTCTGGGAAGTCACTGTGGGAAGTGAGGAAGAATGGTCTGTGGGGGTTGCCAGAAATGATGTGAAGAGAAAGGGCAAATTTGACTTTTGTCCATGCGAAGGAATCTGGCATTTGGGGATGTGGAAAGGTACCTACAATATTTCTAAACACCCAGGCTACACTACTCTACCCCTCACTCACAAGCTTCGGAAGATACGAGTGACTCTAAATTGTGCTGGGGGGCGAGTGGCCTTTTTCGATGCTGACACAGGAATACATCTCTATACATACTCAGATGCCTCTTTGCCTAGAGAGACTCTTCTTCCCTTCTTCTTCGCTGCGGCTGCTGGCACCCTGACGCTCTGTTTCTGAGTCACTCAAAGACAGCAGAGAGAGATGGGCCCAACCTCACCATATTCCTGAAAGAAATGCCACCTTTCTATGGGAGATGCAACAAACATTAAAGATGCAGTGCTTTAAAAGGACATGGGTGCAGCGGTCATTGGCTTGCTTGTCTTATATGAAAAAGCTCCCTGTCTTATGTTCAGAGAACTGTTTGCGATGCTGACTGGGCTGAGGCTCTATCAGACAAAGATCCCTCCTTCTTCTTCCTGGGGCATCGCCAGGGTGGGGAGGGCGGTGTGGGTTGCACCGGGTGATGCGCCTGATGGGGTGATGCATTGGAGGAGTTTGACACTCCTCTAGCAGTCATTGCTGTCTGCGTATAGAGTGCATGCCCGAAGCGTCAAGCATGTGCACTGGGCACAGATAGCACTGCTCCAAGGAGGAGCAGCCTACTACTCCTTAGTGTGAAGAAATTCACTCACTGCCTAGTGAGCATGCATAGAACTCCAGGCACGTGTGCTGGGCTGGGAGAACTCAGACCGCTGCTCAGGAGAGAGTTCATCTACCCATCTCTCACAAGCAGCCTGTTCAAACTTTAAGAGCACTGCTTGGGAGGGAGGGGCAGGTGCGCCTCCCTCTGAAACAGCACTCACAGCTATGCATGCACAAACTTTAGTGCATGTACAGTCTCCTCTGAATCTGGATGCTCTGAGTGACTGGGGGGCTGGCTTCAACAGTGCACAATCCATGTGCTAAAGTATGTGTGCTCTAGGAGGATTTCCTGCTACAGGCAGGGGGTTGGACTAAATGACCTACTAGGTCCCTTCCAACTCTAGGATTCTATGATTCTGTGTATGCACATGCGCAGTGCAGGAGGTGACACACTAGGATTCCACACCAGGTGACATGGAGTTTGGTGATGCCCTTACTCTTTCCCCGCAACCACAGCTTTGTTTTAAGAAAAGGTGGGAGAATTGCACAACATAGAAAAAAAAACCTTGAATCTGCTTCTGATGAAAGTACTTTGCAGGGAACAACTCAGAGAAAGGAGTCAGGGTCTCAGTCCCCAACATCTCCCCAAAAATGGAACGAGATTTTCCCTTCCATTTCCCAGAGTTCCCAGTTCACTTTGGAATTTACTTCTTCAGGAGGTGCCACCACATCTGCAATTCTCAACTCTGCCTTGTTTGAATGGATCTCAAAATCCAATGCATGTAAACATACAAATGTTGGATTGAGTCCAGTGGTTTCATGGGTTTGGGGGTTTCCTTCCAGGTTTCATTCTTTTCCTTCAGGACTTCACGAGATGTGACATCACACTTGATGGTATGATATGTCACTAGCAATTTATCAGGTCCAATGGTGTGTGTGTGTGTTCCTTTTTTGGTGAGACATCTAATCTATAATGAAAATTAAGGTGTTAATGCATCTCAGATAGTTGGCCAATTTGCATTTATGGCACCTACTGAGAGACAGGAGTGACATCATTAAGCAGGAAATGACAACATCATTCTATCCATATATAGATATACATTCCACACATACACACACACATATATATACATATACATATATATATATATACATATATGTGTATGTATATAGTATGCATATACATAGTATACTTGTATATACATATACATGTATATACATAGTATGTATATACATACATATGTGTATATATATACATATATGTGTATGTATACAGTATGTATATACATAGTATGTATATAGTATGTATAAAAGTTCACAAAGCGGTTTATGGAGATCCAAAACAAGTGTCTGATCCGGGCTCCACCATCCACTCTCCTCCTTCCCACCTTGATGCATCTGCTTAAGTCTTCCTTTGGTGGCACAAAAGTGCTTTACAGCACTTTTGCAACACCCTTGAGTCAACACATGGTATGGCTGCCAGCAGGTCCTAAAATCCCCCCCGTACACCATTCCCCCACTGCGCATCAACCCTGCATGTGCATCATTCCCCTATGCGCACTCTTCCCCCATGCAACACCCTCATGCGCATCATCCTCCAGGCGCAATACCCCCGTACAACATCCGTACAACATACACACTATCCCCTGCATGTGCATAATCCCCACATGCAAATCAACCCCATGCGAAACACCCCCATGCAACATCCCCTCATACGCACCATCTCCCCATGCTCACCATGTACACCATTTCCCCATGCTCACCATCTCCCCATGTGCATCACCCCTATGCGCATCATCCTCCCATATGCATCGTCCCCCATGCGCTCCATCTCCCCATATGTACCATGCCCCAACGCACAACATCACTCCTTGTGCACCCTCCGCTCCCTTCCAGTGCATTAGGTGGATGTTGATCAGTCAGTCTTCAATGTTTTAAGTATAGAACAAAAACTCGTTGCACCCCTTTTGACTCTCTTAAGGGTTTTATTTCTCCACATCAGTTCTTGGTGTCACAGAAGGAACATCCTCCCTGAATTTCATGCTCTAGGTCCGGGGAGTTCGGGCAGAACATCCATCAGTCACCAATTCTTCAATGCAAAGTATAGGGAGGAAAACACATTGCGCCCCTTTTCACCCCCTTCCAGTGGGAATATCTGAAAACTGGTTGTTAGTGGGTGTCTCCATTGTGGAATGAACGCCCTCCCCAAATTTCACACTTCTAGGTCCAGCGGTTTTGGCTGGGCGTTGATGAGTGAGTGAGTGAGTCAGTCAGTTAAGGCATCCAAAAGGGAGGGAAAAGCTCCACCGCAGGAAGCACAAAGCAAGAAAAGGGGGGAAACCCTGATGATGAGGAGGATCCTTCTTGTCAGACCTTGCTGCCCTCGTGGTGTCTGAGGCCTGAGGGAGTGGAGAGGAGCGTAAAAGGGGCTCCCTCCTCCCTGCCTCACTGAGGCCTTATAATCCACCCTACTGTGGACTTCCTGGAGTGGACGTGGGTAGAACTATTGGCCTGCTGGGGGAGTGTATTGAAGTAGAGGTTGGGCCCTGCTAGGCCGCACCCCACAGCAGCAATTTTAAATTTAATAGTAAGTAATTTAAAATATAATCCAAAAGACTCTTTCCTGGGAGTAAGACTCATTAAACACAAAGGGGCTTACTTTTGAGTAGACATGGCTAGGATTCTGCTCATAGTGTTTTAACAAACCATATGAGAGAAGTATATGTGTTTTTAGCTTTTATTTTGTCATGGCCTATATTTTCCTGGAGTGTCCTATATTTGGGGGGGTTGTCCTCTTTTGAAGTTATGAGATATGGTCACCCTGTAATAGGAATGAAGTAGGTATCAGCAGGAAAGACCCAGGAGATGATGATGCAAGCAAGAGATTTCTTTATTCAGAGCTCTGGACTCAGCCAGACAGAGTTTTCTATCTTACGAAAAGACTGAGTGCTTTGTCCAAATTGAGTAGACCTTTTATAGCACAACTGTTTCTCTACATAATAAGATGATTCTGTTCATAACAAGAGGATTTATACAATTAAAGATTTTATCTTCAGTGGCTTCCTGAGCTGAGATGGAAAAATGTGTGGCAAGACATGACATTACACATCAGTACAATGAAGCAATCAAGCACATGTATTCTGACATTGGTTGATCTATCTGAGTTTCCTTTCCCACAGGAAGAAGAATTAAAATTTTATTTTAATTTTATAATTTTTGGGCTTCTTTATTATTGCCACAGGATCAGGTGAAGACAAAGAGTTTCCTGTCCTAGCTTTGGCTGGCTTTACAAGCCTTAAGTGGCTAATCACTGATAACCATCAAACCCCTGGGAAAGGAGAAGGGGCATTGTGATGTTATCATCTCCTCTCCGGGGAGCCTGTGAATGTTGATTGGAAGCATCTGTCAGGGAATGTGTGTCTGCAGCCGTTGCCAAGCGTGTCCTTTACTATAGGCAGCCCACAGAATGATTTCAAAGGTATCAATTAATTTCAATAATTCTAATAATAATTCTAATAAATTCTGACAGCTGGTTTTGTCCACCATATTCCCCCCTTTTGGACACCCCATTTATATATGAAGGTAAATGGGTAGTGTCCAATAATGCACAACTGTCTAGTTTTGGGACCTTTTTTAAATTTGCTTTTTTACAGTCAGTAGGGCATTTCTGAGGCTGGGGGTCCTTTTTACCTTATCCAACACACACACAAGACAACATAAACATTTAACATACAAAAACTAAGGGACACGAATTTACAGAGATACAATACAAACAAAACACAATCCTTATTTTAAGTCTTTGCACTGTTAAAAGACTATGCACACAGGAAGAGTATTCAACAGCAGAGTCCACTCCATGGTTGATGTAATATTGTTTTATCTGCAACTGCAAATAGAAGTTATACTTTACTAGTCCTTGCAAATTAACCTTTTGAATGCTTTGCCACACACCTGTGGAAAACAAGAGTCTTTAGGAATTCACAACACTGGACAGCCACAACAGAGTTCTTGTGCTGTTGAGCTTAGAGTCTAACACCAAGACTCATACTTTGATTGAAGTTCCATTGTTTATAACACGGATCAGGATCAGGAATGCTGGTTGCAAAAGGTGCCTGATGTGGGCCAGAGTTAAAGCCAGGTGTACAGAAGTACAGGAACACAAGCACACAGGCCACATTGCATGTCACACACGGCTCACCGCTGCTTCTTGTTGCATGGAAGCATGCACTGGCTACATGCTTGCAGCTGGAAAGGCTTTGCGACACCTTGTTGGCAGTGAAAAACTCACTATTTTGTCGTGCCTTTCAACATTAGATGGTTGGCAGTCAATATCGGAGGCTCAATTGACATTTTGCAGCTTTGGAGCCTAAGTTTGCTAGGAGAAGGCTGTACGACACCCCTGCAAAGTAGGGATGTGGAAGACCCACTTTACGTCATGCCTTCTAGTTGTTGCTTTTTGGCCCATTTTCTTTGTAGGCACAGGCAATCTCATATGTGGACTGTTTGCAAGACTGTTGTATACTGTTTGACTTCCTTTGCTTCCTTTGTAAGGCTTGTTTTGACTTTTTGACATCTAATATCTGCAAGAAAACACAGGACTGACAACATAAAAAACAACATGTAATTCATGGCACTTTTGATCCATCTGATATGATGCAGGCAGCCACGTCTTCTTTTTCCTGTTGTTTTATTGGCACACAGTTGCTTGGTTTTGATAGTTAACATCTTTTAGCACAGTCCTGGAAATAAGATTTTTATGGTACTCTTATTGTAACCTCTGTACTTTGGATCATATTGGCTCTGTAAATAAGAATGCAAGACACACAACACACATACAACATAATACTAGGATACACATATGTGGATATGAATGTAATTTAAGCAAGATAAATCAGTTAACTTTATATTCTGAAAAGCAATGTTTTATTAAAAATCCATGCTTAGTCTGCAAAGAATTAAGGTTTAACTCTTTCCTTTTTGTTGTTGTTGTTCCTTTTTGCTGCTGAAACAAAAGGATTAGGAGATTGCTATGGACATTGTTAAGCAAATTTGCTTGCTACCATCTGCACTGAGGACACATTCCTTTTCTAATCTCCTCGATACATCAAGGTATCTTGCGCAATCAGATCTAGACTGTTCTGTTTTATAAGGCAGGCAATTTTTAACACTTTGTACCTCGGATCAGGCTCTTATTTGACCTGCTGGAATAATGGAAATTTAATGGCTTTTGCACTCTTTCCCTGCGGGGTGTAGAGAGAGAGAGAGAGACAATAACATTTACATTTGAAACACAGATAGCCATACAGATTAATGAGTTGCAGGAAGAGGACATGCAGTGATACTAGTTAAATGCAATTCTCTTTTGGCTTGGACTTGCCTAAAAGGTTGTCTTTGAAATATTATGAAGTTGAACATTCCAATACAACAATTTGCACTCAAGCAAAAAGACTACACCACAAACAGAGAACATATACTTTGAACATAAAGGCTATTTAGTTGAGAATCTGGGGCAGAGCAACAGATACCAAGCAAAGGTGTTTTTAGAACAAAGAACCAATGCAAGAAAAAAAACCTCCAGACAGAATGGTAACCTTAACATGGACTTTTTCTTTTAACTAGTTCTCAAAAAGAAACCTCTAGACCACTTATGGCACAGACCACTGCCCACAGACTATTGCTTTCACACATCTTAAGGGGCAAGTGTACTCTTTGACTCACTGGTCACACTCTACTACTGACAAGACTTTCTTTTCTTCCATGTGCTTCCCAGAACCAAGATTGCTGCTTAAAATCTAACTATGCTTGTGAAACTTTTTTACTTTGTGTGACCTGCTACACAACTTAACAAGGCAACAAGATTGCACAAACCACACACTGATTTATACAGTCTTCAGAACATGCACCTTTTTATACCTAATAAGGAACTCCAGTCCACTGCCTTCTAGTTGCCACACAACTACTGTATTTATAACCCCCTGTTTGTACTCCTCTCTGTCACAAGCTCTTTTTGAGAACTCATTGCCCCCAACCAAACTCTAACTACTCTTGTTTTCCATGCAGAGGCCCTGAGCCTCTCTCTCACCACCACACAATCAAGCAAGGGACACCACCATAGTTGTTTAGCAAACTACAATTCCCAGGATTCTTTGCTCTTTGTGAAGCTTTTTGAGCTCACCTCCTGGTGCCACTTATACTACAACATACAGAAATTTACACAACTGAGAGCAATTTCTTCAGGTATCAGACTTCTTTTTACAGTTACACACAACTGACCCTGCTGTGGTCTTCTATGTGCAGTGTCACTGCACACCTGAGCCATGCTAGTCCCTCCACAAATTTTAAAATCCACTAAACACTAAATTTTTAAAGTCCACTTTGCTGTTGTTCACCAAATCCCTGCTCCCCTCTGGCAGCTCTGCTAGCCATCCCATCACAGCCAGCCCAGGGGAGAGAGAGAGAGATGGGGGGTTCTTCCCCCAATGTAATACCTTTTCTTTTGCGTTCTTTTAGAAAACAATAAATAGATCTAACAATGCAAAGCAAGCACTGACAGGCACTATAGACACAAAATTAATCTACAACTTTTAAAATTCCCTGTAATGGGGCAGGCTTAGTCGCCTCCACCCCCCCCCTTCCTGGAGCCAAACTCCAAGGGCCTTCCTTACTTTTTCTAACTCACAGAGCCACTTGTGTTTGTTTTCTGAGGTCTGTCCTCAGGCCACAGACAAAAGGCACTCACAAGACAGAATAGGGAAAGGGGAGGATCAGGGTCTTTTTTTATTTATGGGGTAAGGAACACAGAGGGTAAACTTTCACTTCTTCCTCCAGCTTGCGTGGCCAGGCTCGTCAGTGGCTCACAACAAGAACGGCGGTGTCAATCACACTTGGTACGTTCACACAATCACACACAACACGCGTCTGGGGTCTGACGCCTTCACTTGTGTCAATCATGCAACCACTTTTCACTCACACAGTTTCTACCTTCTCCCTCCCATCATAAACAGAATCACATTACAATGTTATACTTTAAGTAACCAAGTAACAGTGAAACTAAACAATAGAAAGAGAACCTTCTTGCAGTTTAACAGGTAAAGAAACTTTTGCTTGCAATTATACTTTTTAGCAAAAACAGTTAAACTAAACCACAGTATAGTCTAACAGGCAAATACTTCTTGTTACAATAGTACCTTTTGCTAGGAACAGTTAAACTAAATCACATAAAAGGAAACTTTCTGTTATAGTTTAACAGGCAATATAAAACTTTCTGGTTGCTAATTAAAGTCTGATAAGACTCTTCTATCCAATCTTGGGTGTTGGTTTAGGGGCTACCTCCCTACCAAGTCTGGTCAGGTTCTTCCCCCCGTTCCCAAATTCTTTAGGATAGAGGCTAGCATATCTTACCCAACTATCCAAGCCTACGCTTCAAGATAGAAAGGTCTCACCTATCCAAGCCTATGCTTCAGGATAGGTCTGGTGCCCTTCAAGGAGTAACGGGCCAATGTTCCCCAGTCAGAGAGGGTGACGAGTCCTCCCTTCTGAGCGAACGGCCGGGCTCCGGGAGTTTACCTAGGACTCGGTCCCCTTCCGTTGGTCACCCAACGGGTCCACCCCTCAGCGTCACTGAGTGGGCTCCACTGGCTGGCCTTTCCAAGCCAGTGGATTCAACCAGTGCACTCTTCAGGCAGTATCTCGGGTCGGGCGTTACTATACTTGCCTGGTTCCTGTAGATCTGTTGCTTGTACTCCTGAGACCGAAGGCGATTGACAGGTTCTTATCAGATGGGAACCGGTGTTCTTTTTTCTCCCCAACCAAACTTGGTTGGAGGCGCCTTGGAGAAACCTGAGGACCGGTTTCCATCGATAGCACACTGTTCACCAGCTTGGGGGGCCTCAAGAGCCCTCTCCCCTGGGTACCACTTCAATTCCCTGGAAAAGGTCCAGATCCAATCATCCCGGCACGAGCCCCCATTTGTAATAGGAATGAAGTAGGTATCAGCAGGAAAGACCCAGGAGATGATGATGCAAGCAAGAGATTTCTTTATTCAGAGCTCTGGACTCAGCCAGACAGAGTTTTCTATCTTACGAAAAGACTGAGTGCTTTGTCCAAATTGAGTAGACCTTTTATAGCACAACTGTTTCTCTACATAATAAGATGATTCTGTTCATAACAAGAGGATTTATACAATTAAAGATTTTATCTTCAGTGGCTTCCTGAGCTGAGATGGAAAAATGTGTGGCAAGACATGACATTACACATCAGTACAATGAAGCAATCAAGCACATGTATTCTGACATTGGTTGATCTATCTGAGTTTCCTTTCCCACAGGAAGAAGAATTAAAATTTTATTTTAATTTTATAATTTTTGGGCTTCTTTATTATTGCCACAGGATCAGGTGAAGACAAAGAGTTTCCTGTCCTAGCTTTGGCTGGCTTTACAAGCCTTAAGTGGCTAATCACTGATAACCATCAAACCCCTGGGAAAGGAGAAGGGGCATTGTGATGTTATCATCTCCTCTCCGGGGAGCCTGTGAATGTTGATTGGAAGCATCTGTCAGGGAATGTGTGTCTGCAGCCGTTGCCAAGCGTGTCCTTTACTATAGGCAGCCCACAGAATGATTTCAAAGGTATCAATTAATTTCAATAATTCTAATAATAATTCTAATAAATTCTGACAGCTGGTTTTGTCCACCATAACCCTGCATATAGGGTCTCATATGTTTGCTTCTTCCCCTCCCCCATATGTGATGAATTGTGCTTTTCCCTTGGACAGGGAATACATCATCATACATACAATACACACATCATACATACACCCATCATTTCCCTTTGACAGGGAATACATCATCATACATGCAATACATACATCATACATACATCCATCATTTCCCTTTGACAGGGAATACATCATCATACATACAATACATACATCATACATACACCCATCATTTCCCTTTGACAGGGAATACATCATCATACATACAATACATACATCATACATACACCCATCATTTCCCTTTGACAGGGAATACATCATCATACATACAATACATACATCATACATACACCCATCATTTCCCTTTGACAGGGAATACATCATCATACATACAATACGTACAGCATACATACACCCATCATTTCCCTTTGACAGGGAATACATCATCATACATACAATACATACAGCATACATACATCCATCATTTCCCTTTGACAGGGAATACATCATCATACATACAATACATACAGCATACATACATCCATCATTTCCCTTTGACAGGGAATACATCATCATACATACAATACATACAGCATACATACATCCATCATTTCCCTTTGACAGGGAATACATCATCATACATGCAATACACACATCATACATACACCCATCATTTCCCTTTGACAGGGAATACATCATCATACATGCAATACATACATCATACATACATCCATCATTTCCCTTTGAGAGGGAATACATCATCATACATACAATACATACATCATACATACACCCATCATTTCCCTTTGACAGGGAATACATCATCATACATACAATATATACATCATACATACACCCATCATTTCCCTTTGACAGGGAATACATCATCATACATACAATACATACATCATACATACACCCATCATTTCCCTTTGACAGGGAATACATCATCATACATACAATACATACATCATACATACACCCATCATTTCCCTTTGACAGGGAATACATCATCATACATACAATATATACATCATACATACATCCATCATTACCCTTTGACAGGGAATACATCATCATACATACAATACACACATCATACATACATCCCTTTCACAGGGAATACATCATCATACATACAATACATACATCATAACCAAAAAAGAGGACAAAGTGCCTCCCAAAGTGTAGGACACATAAGAAAAATATAGGACATAAAAAACTCAATATATATTACTTTCACGTAGTTAATTTAAACACTGTGTTGCCTGTTCTTAAATTTAAAACCATTACATAGGCTTTATACTTATTACATATTTATGTATTACAAGAAAGCTTCCTGCTTACAAGGAAAAGGAGGATAATGAACTTTTTTTCCAGGACAAAGGACTAAAATCTAGGACTTGTCCTGGAAAAATAAAATCTTCATTTTCTTCCTTTTCCTTGTGAGCAGGCAGCAACTTGCCTTCTTATAATTCAGAAATAATATGCAATAAATTCTATATACTATATTCTAAATTCTATATTCTATATACTGTAGTAGCTTTATATTTAATAAGCAATATAGAGTTTAAATTAACCACATGAAAGCTATATATATATATATATATATATATATATATATATATATATATATATATATATATATATAGAAAATAGACAAAATATTTTATATATATACTGTATGATCATTTTTAGGTTTTATTCTGTCTTGTGCTACATGTGTATTGTTTTTGGGGACTGAGTCCTCTTTTTTGGTTCTGTCATCTGGTCTCCATGAGCTGCTCACAGACTAATCCTGCCATAGGAGGAAAAAATATTATATATATATATGATCATTTTTAGGTTTTATTTTGCCTTGTGCTACATGTTGATTGTTTTTGGGGACTGAGTCCTCTTTTTTGGTTCTGTCATCTGGTCTCCATGAGCTGCTCACAGGCTAATCCTGCCATAGGAGGAAAAAATATTATATATATATGATAATTTTTAGGTTTTATTTTGTCTTGTGCTACATGTGTATTGTTTTTGGGGACTTCTCTTTTGTTCTGTCATCTGGTCTCCTGAGCTGCTCTCATTCTGATCCTGCCAGAGGAGGAGCTGTCTGTGTTTGGGCCAGGCTTAGGGAGAGAAAGCCAGCCCTGCAGCTGCTGGGAGGGAGAGTGGGCGGAAGAGGAAGTGGCAGTGAGGCTGCCAAGCCAACCTCCAGTTAGGCCAGCCTAAACCCCTGCCTAAGTCCTGTGCTGAGCTGAGGGTGTCATCAAAGTGCTGCCAGACACTTCTGCCCCACTCCTGGGGGGTGAGGCCAGTGCAGAGGCCTACGCCAAGCTCCCCCCTCAAGCACAGGAAGACAGGCCTGGGGAGTTAGGCCTGCCTGAATTTCCTAGGATTGCCCTTTCCTTCTGCAGAGCTGTGCTTGGGAGCCATGGCGGAGGTGAGCTGCAGGAAGAGGCTGCGAGAGGAGGGCACCTGCCCCATCTGCCTGGAGTACTTCAGGGACCCAGTGATGCTGAGCTGTGGGCACAACTTCTGCAGAGGCTGCATCAGCCAGAGCTGGGGGGAGACATCTGAAGAAGCCCCCTGTCCCCAGTGCAGGGAGAAGGTCCAGACAGGCAGCCTGAGGGAGAACAAGCAGCTGGCCACTCTGATCCAGATAGCCAAGGAGCTGAGTGACATTCCCAAGCAGGAGGGCGTCTGTGAGAGTCACCAGGAGCCCCTCAAGCTCTTCTGCCAGGATGACGAAGCCCCCATCTGCGTGGTCTGCGACAGGTCCAAGGAGCACAGATCCCACGTGGTGGTACCCCTGGAAGAGGCTGCCCAGGACATCCAGGTGCTGAATAAAGCTCTGCAGACCCTCATGTGCATGTGGGGCATCCTTGGTTTTGAGTGCATGTGGGGATAGCCTTGGTTAGGTGGGGGGGTGAAAGAGGACAAGGACCTCCCTAACAAGTTGGACACCTAAGAAAAATAGGACGTCACAAAATCCGTGTATCAAAATCAGTGTATAACAAAGTTGATCCTGTATATTACTTATTAATATGCAATTAGATATAACGTACTAAGTACAATTTATTCATTACAAGAAGGCTGTGTCTCTCCTGCACACAAGGAAAGGGAAGACACTGCAATTCTTTCGCAGGATACAAGGCTGAAAAAGAGATCATGTCCTGAAAAAGGAATATCTGGGCTCCCTGGTGGTCCCTGGGATGGGGAAGGAGGCTGCAGAAACCCTCCCCTACATGCTGGTAGAGGCTGAGGGGAATGAACATCATCCATCTTGGGCAGCGGAAGGGGGTGGTGGTGGAGAGAAGGATCAATGCAGCCTGTTTGCGGAGCTCCATGCAAGCAACTTGTAGTCTTGAATAGGATGTGAACACAAAGGGATTTGGAAGAGCCACCCAACCCCAAAGGCAGCGAGATGCAAGTCGGGGATCCAGATTCTCTGCCTCGATTTCTCCGATATATTTCTGACATTTTCTTACCTGGTTATTTACTGAACATGTTTCAAAGCATGTCTTTGTACTGTCAGTTCACTGGTTATATAAGAAGCATTATGAGACACAAACAATAAAATTATAACATTGCATATCCATAGCACAAAAGAAAAAGTAAGAAATCCAATGAAAAAGAAATCAAATGGACATTTATTTTTTATTTCTAGGATCGGATCAATAGCTCCCTGGAGAACCTAAGGAAGATGAAGGAAAATATTTTAGTTTATGAAGTACAGAACGAGAAGGAAAGCGAAGATTTGCTGGTAGGTTTTAGTTGTGCTAACTGGGAAATGAACAGATAACTGGAACTGGATCTAAAACACAGAATCCTCAAGAGCCTGGAGGCATCTCCAGTTCTCAAACTGCATTATTGGGAATGTGGGATGAGCTGATCTCACCTTGGAAATATTCCTGGATTGACCTTCAGATCCATCTCAGTCCTGGCAATAACTGTTCTCCTGATACAGTCGAAAGGCCCAGGTGTTCATCCTCTGGAGAGCCCTTAACCTTCTTCCTGACAATGCTAGACTGACCTTGTTTTCTCCTCTTCCATGTTCCTGCTGCAGAAGCAAGTGGAGGCAGAGAAGGAGAAGACCACAGCTGCCTTCAGAGAACTGCGCCAGTTTCTGGATGAGCAGGAGAAGCTTCAGCTGGCCCGGATGGAAGAGGTGGAGAAGGAGATTGCAAGAAGAAGGGATGAGCACGTGGCCAGTCTTTCTGAGAAGCTCTCTTCCCTTAACAGCCTCATCGAGGAGCTGGAGGAGAAGCAGCAGCAGCAGCAGACATTGAATGAACTCCTTCAGGTAACTTAGGCTGCAATCCAGAGCAAATTCAGCCTGCTCTGACCTAACTGCACTCTCCTAACTATTCTGTATCCAGAGCAGAAAGTTATGCTGAATCCAGAGAGTCAGGAAGCCTGGGCTGCCCTAACTCTCCAGAGCATGCTAAGTAATTGACACAAGGGGAAGACTTGCTCCTGAGGAGACACCCCTCAGATCACACTGAACAAGGAACAGCTGTGGTGCCTACAGTGGTGACATGACTCTGCACATCACCTGGTGCGGAAGTCTGTGCGTCATCCCTGGGATGCGCCCCCCCCCCCCACCTGGACTGCACAGTCACCAAAGTTGGCACCTGCGCAGTTGTTTCTGAAGCCAATTGGCTTCAGAAAGAGTACTGCGCAGGCACCATCTCTGACACCTGCGCAGTACTTTTCTGAAGCCTTTTGGCTTCGGGGGAGACTGTGCAGGCGTCAGAGTTGGTGCCTGTGCAGTACTCTTTCTGAAGCCATTCGGCTGCCGCTCCGCCTCCTGAGAAAGGCGCGGACTTTCTCTGCTCTAAGGAAGTCTCCTCTGAAGCTGTTCGGCATGCTCAGTGTGTTTCTGCGCAGTGCACCTCAGATGGCCATTCAGGCCAGCTCCTCAGACAAGTGGCAGCTTCTGGCTGATTCTCCGCCTTGGAGCAGGCCTGAATGGGGGTGCTGACGCCCGGGGCCTGCCAAAGGACAGTCAAACTCCTCTGGCACATCACCCCATACGGAGCGCATCCCCAATGCAGCCCACACCAGCCGCACCAGTCTGGTGACGCCACTGGGTGCCTCCCTTATAAGGAGTCCCTGATGAGATGCCAGTACATTCTACAGTGAATACAAGGGGCTTCTTGGAGTGGCCTGCTGTATCCTGAGGTTTGTGGGCAGCCGTAGTTTGTTCCACATCCTGAGGTTCAGAGGAAGGGGTTGCAGCTAGGCTGGCCAAGAACTCAGATTTTTGGTCAGCACTGCCATTCTTACTTGGGCCTTATCATGGACCCCTATGGGTCTACTCATAACTATACCTGTTCCTGAGGTGGTATAACTCTGAGGGCTGGAAGAGGGCATTTCTGCCTTGGAAACAGGCTTTGGATACAGAGTAACTGCTCTGCCCTAGGCAATGCTAAACATGCCCTCAACTTGCCTCTCCTGAGCTGCTTAGGCTGCTCCAGTTAGGGCAGAGCAGGTCCACCTCTCTTAGGGCACCCTATCTTGCCTTGCTCTGCCCTAAGCCTCCTTCAGAGTAACTGGGCTGGAGCATCTTGCAGTTGCTCCAACCTAGTGTTAGATAGGGCAACCTAAGGGCTCTTATGTGGACAGATTAGTTGCTCTGGATTGGGCTGCCTGTGGCCTTTCTGACCTTGTCAATAACTGGATTTGTTGGGTGATTTCCATACTGGAAGATTTTAGGAAGCCTGCTAGGAACCCAGTACTATGCAGGTATGGTTGGAAAGAAGTTCCATATTTACCAATGGGGCTTAATCCAGATAGATGTGGATAAGGTTGAGGGTAGAATCCTAACCATCTTTGCAACTCTGGCATCTCTGTGCCAGTATGGCAGGTGCTGCATCCTGTATTTGGGGGACGACGACACACAAAGAGGTTTCATATTGGTGTGCAGCCATTGAGAAAGTCCCGTTCCTTGACTTCATCACCTGATAGGAATATTTGGGCACATAGCTAGACTTCATTGTGTTATGAACATTTCTTTGCATCATAACAGTGGCTGAGTTTTGTTTTTGTTCTTTTTGTTTCTCTCCAGAATCTTGGAAACATCTTACAGAGGTGAGTGAAGCCTCCGTTTTCCTGCATGTATTACAGGCACTGGGCACTGAGCTCCGTACCTGACATTGGGCATTGGGCACTGGGCAGCAGGTATCAGGTATTGGGCATCTGGCCATGGGCACTGGCCATTGAACCCTAGGCACACCTGGCTATGGGCACTGGGAACAGCTCCTTTTTTCCTTCATTTAAAGCACAGTCCTAACCATGTCTGCTCAAAAGTGAGCCCCATTGTGTTTAATGGATCTTACTCCCTTGAAAGTGTGTAGGATTGCAACCTTGGTTGATTAAAAAAATGAACTCCTGCCATCTGCTTACCCATATTTCACTGCAGAAAGCTCCCTCCCATCTCCACCTCGTCCTATCCCCACCTTCCTCAGATCCTGCATCACAGTAAGAATACCCTCCCCAAATTTCAAAGTCTGGGGGTTTGGGCTGAGCATTGTTCAGTCTTCTCCTATGTTATGTATAGGAACAAAAACACGCTGCATCCCTTTTCGGGTTAAATTTCTAGAATTTAGTGGGTGCCTACATCATGGAAGCAAAAAAGCTGCTATAGACATTCTGCTATTTTTTTCCTCCACCATCCTTCCTTCTTTCTTGGCATTCTGGACTGCCTGGATGGTGACTTGACTTTATATATCCCCACCAGGTGCAAGAAGGAGTCATTTGAGAATCCTGTGGCCTTTCCTGTGGCGCTGAAGTGGAAGATCCATGACTACTCTGACATTAATCCTTTCCTGGAGTGCATCAAGGAGCAGTTCCAAGGTAAAATTAACAACTACTTCATTCTGGTCATTACATGGGTGAAGATATGGACATGAAAAGTCCCTGGTTCCTTGTAGTGTTACAGAATGCAAGGAAGGTCACTGGCTGGTGAGGAGATCATAATATAGAGAGTCCAAGCCTCTTCTTCTTCCCCATCCTGAAGGTGCTACATTGCTTAAAAAGGCGACCACTATGACTGCAATCCTAAGGACACTTTCTGAGGATTAAGGCCCATTTAACACAATGGGACTTACCTCTGAGTAGGCATGGATATGATTTCACCCTATATCCTTTAGATGGTCAGTCATCCAGAATTCCACTAAGAGAATATTCCCTGAAGCCTTGCAGTATGTAGAGGGGAGAGGTATACTTGTACTTGATCCTGCAAAATTGCTGGTGGAAATCCGCCTTCATCCCAAATGGTGAATCAGGCCCAAGAAGAAAATTAGGATTCAGCTGCTGCACCCATTTCACCGTCCTCTTCTCTTGTTACAACCCATTTTAGCCCATTTGTCACATTCAGACTAGTTATGAATAGGAATAACTTATACATGGTTAAAGCAATATACTATATTTCAATCATGCCTTTGTACTGTCAGTGCACTGCTTATATATAAAATAAGAATAAGTGTGGACTGACCAAATATAATAATTTTCCTCTTAGTTGTTGGTTTTTTATTTTAATTGTGGGAACAGAATAATTCAGTGTTGAAGAATAGTCTGTTAAGAGAAGCCACATATGACTGTCGCAAAAGAAATCAGAATTGGAGGAGGCTTTCTGCCTTCTAAGATTCTGAGGAAAAATTAAATATTATCAAGTTTTGTTTTGGGGTTTTTTGGCATTCTAAAAAGCAGGCCTCCGTCAGTCTTGAAAGAATATGGTATTGTGCTTGGCGCTGCATACGCTGCATGCGAAGCACGAAAGCCTGGGTTGGATTGTTATGGAGGATAGGCTGTTACCCAAGCAGCAAATCCCCCCTCTCCATGCCACTGAATTAGTCCAATGGAAAGGCAGAGCCAATATGATTGGATCCAGCTGGCATCGCAGAGCTGGGCTAAGGACAGGAGCTCACCCTGTCTTGTGGGGACCCGGGTCTCGAACCCTGGCCTGCTGGTTAACAGGCACAGTGTCTTAACCACTTGCGCCACCCACTGCCCTTTTTTGGCATTCTATGATCCTTATTACTATTTCCTTTTCTTCCCCAGAGTCTCTGGTCTATGGACTTCAGCTTCAGAAAGGTAATTTGTGGTGTTGGATGAAGTTGCAAAGGGGATGAAGTCTTGATAGGAATTGGACTTTTCTCAGGAACAAAATGACTTAATTAGCAAAAATGGGGAAAAAAGAAGGAGGGAACAGTTTAATGCCAATATCAAGTTTATTTTCCTCTCATTCTCAGTTTTTTTTAAATTTTTCACCCCATCACTCAGTGTTAAACTACCAGAGCAGGTCACAAAAGGTGATCCTTTTACTTCAGTACAGTAAGTCCTTGACATAAAATAATGCAATATGTGAACTTTCATATTTACCAAATCCCTGCATTGACATAAGTGGTGTTGGACTTACAAACATTTCAACTTACAATGAAGTTCCGGCATGGAAATTGTTCATAAATTGAGGAGTTACTGTACTTCCGTCAAAGAATCATCTAATTCAGTGATTTTCAACCACAGTGCCATGGCACACTGGTCTGCCACAGATGGTCTGCCAGTATGCTGGGGGAACTTCAGGGCCCTCATTTATTAGTAGGGCAAATCAGGGATTTGAGCCCCCTACCAGCAGCAGGGTAGGTGAAAAAACTGATAATGTGCCTTGACCATTTTAGCGCCTTATAAGTGAGCCATGAGTTTGAAAAAGGTTGAAAATCACTGATAAGGGTCCAAGGAAAGTCAGCCAGATGCCCCAGAAACTTCTCATGAAGGGTCTCAAGGCCGCATCCATTATCTTTGTGTCTTCTGAGGGAGGGACCAGAATATGTCTGGTCTCTGGTGTTGGTCATAGGCTTTTTCCTGAGAAGTTTTATGAATTTCTTATTGCAGTATTCCCATACTGCAATATGAAATTCATAAAACTTCTCAGGAAAAAGCTGTTGGCCTTGAAAAATCTCTACTGTTGGCCTTGTCATTAAGCTCTCCGAACAAACAACAAATTTTTTTGTTGTTGTTTATTGTGTCCAACTCTTTATTACCATGCCAGGCCACACTATCCTCCCTATCCTCTGAATTTATCCAAATTCATGTTCATTGCTTTGGTGACACCATGTAATTGTACGTCCTCTGCCATCCCCTTCTCCTTTTGCCTTCAGTTTTTTCTCACCATCAGGGTCTTCTCTAAAGAGTCCTCCCGTCTCGTGATGTGGCCAAAGTATATTTATTAAGCAGCACATGACATAGAATAGAAATAAAATAAAAACAATCAACTTAAATAGAAAATATATCAATCAAAATAAAAACTGCAACATAAAATAAAGACATCCTCAACTGAATGATTCTCCAAGTTTCAATTACCACATAAACCTCCAGATTAAGGAAGAGGCCAGATTTTGTTTCTAAGTTCAGGATTCATTTTCTGTGTATGTATTTATTTTTGTATTATTTATTTATTTATGTATAACAGGCCAGGTTTTGTTTCTAGGCTCAGGATTCATTTCATGTGGATAGTATTGATATTGTTGTATCAAAAATATAAATGAAGGTAATTAGCAATATTAAGATGTTGTTCAGTCTGCCACCTGGATGAGCGTCTCTTTCCTCCCTCTCCCCAACAGCAAATGTGACTCTGGATCAGGACACAGCTCATCCCCAACTCATCCTGTCTGCGGATCGCAAAAGTGTGGGGAGCGGAGAGCAGTGGCAAAATCTTCCTACCAATCCGGAGAGATTTGACACGTGGCACTTTGTGCTGGGAAGTGAAGGATTCTCATCAGGCAGACATATCTGGGAGGTCTCCGTGGGAAGTGAAGAACGGTGGGCTGTGGGAGTTGCCAGAAAGTCTGTGAGGAGAAAGGGCAAGTTTGACTATAGTCCTAAGGATGGGATCCTGTGTATGGGGAAGTGGGAAGGGAAGTACAAAATCTGCAACCCCCCAGAGTACACCACTCTGTCCCTGAGCCAGGAGCTGAAGAGGATCCGAGTCACTGTGAACTGTGCTGTGGGTCGAGTGGCCTTTTTTGATGCCGACACCACAGCACAACTCTTTGTGTTCTCGGAAGCCTCTTTCTGCGGAGAGACCCTTCTCCCTTTCTTTTTCGTTGCAGCTGGTGGCCGCTTGACGCTCTCTTCCTGAGCCACCAGATAGCAGAGAGAGAGAAAATGGTTGAAATTAGATGACGTTGAAAGAAATCTGTTTAAATTGTCCAGATCACTGTTTCTCAGATGTTGTCTCCACTTCATTTCACTCTGGTCTGAGCCATAAGCCACTCTTGCCTGCCCGGGAAGCGGAGTCAGGATCCGACATAAGTGTCCGATGCTGGCTCTGCTTCCCACTTTACTCCCTCCCACCTTGATGCATCAGCCTAAGTCTTCCCCTGATGGTGCAAAAGTCGGCCGACGCACAGTTAGTCTCACTTCCCGTAGAAGGTCCTGCAAGTACCATCAGGCACCTCCTCAAGTACCACTGGCAGTACTTGTGCCACTGGTTGAATAACACTGGTGCAGATTGTTTGCAGCTGGGATTCCTTGCATTTCAACTAGCCAGACTCAGCATTTAGGAGTTTCCAAGGCTTTTTACACATGTCCTGGAAAGAGAGGACATATGATCACCCTAGGCAGAGACCTAGTGGATTATCTAAAGCCACCTAGATTGTTTATGGCGAGAGTCTCAGTTTATGTGGCCCCATGTTCTGCTATTGCTCCCCAAAATCACCCAAATGGTTTTACTGTGAAGGGACATGCCACAGCACTGTCTCTGTGGTGGCCCATCTCTCTGTGGTGCCATGGGAAGGTTGTCCCCATCTCTCAATCTCCTGCAAATTGGTCATGAACAATGATATTTGTAATGATATGACCATTCGCCAATTAGATCAAAGGCATCCGACAGAGGCTACAAGCTTTGTACCCTACAAAGTTTCAGAGAAGGACCTTCATTAAAAGCTTCTCACCCAGTTGACATTTATGTGCTAAAAATCCCCAGTGTCAGCGCCACAAAGAGAAGGTGCAGATGTGCCCTATTTGGGCTCAATGGGCCTGGGGCATAGCTAGGGGGGTCAGTATGAGTGTTACCTCTACAGAGTCAGCAGCTTGCCCCTCCTAGGATTTTTCAATAGATATGTCCTCATTTTTTCAGTCTCCTGTCATCCAAACTGATGTCCTCAATTTTGGTTTTTGTTCCCTAAGAGTTCACCCCTTGCTGCAGGCAGTCTGGTCAGGTCAAGGCCAAGGGCCAGTCAGCAATCCCTTTCCTGCTATTTGCACCACAAGGGAGAAAAGTAGCAGGAACAAACTGAACAAAGCTCTTCTCTGGCTTTCCGAGGAAGTTCAGTTTGTTCCCACAGTAGGGCCCTAGAACCTGCTACTCATCTCTGGTCTTCTGGCATGAGTTGGGGTGAGTAAATTAGAGACTATTTCTTCTATTCTGGATCATGCAAATTACTACCAAGCCAGTGCTGTTGAGGGTGGAGTGGGAAAGAAATGTTTCTCTTTGGAGAAATATGCTTTAAATATGTTTTAAAATTTAATGTTTGCTTAGAAGAGCAGGAGACTTATCTGTTGAAGAACCACATGGGGCTTTTTCTTGGCTTTTAGAGTTCATTGAATGCAGGACTTCTGGGTGGTGGTGGAGAGGGATCTTTTCATATAGGGGACCACATGGAATGTGGAGTGGTGGTGGAGCTCGATCCTTACATATAGGGGACCACATGGAAGATGGGGGTGGTGGAGAAGAGGGATCCTTATACAAGGATCACATGGAATATGGGGATGGAGAGGGGGGATCATTACATATTGGGGACCACACAGGATATGGGGTGGGGATGGAGAGGGATCTTTACATATAGGGGACTCTTATAGAATATGGGGTGAGGGTGGAGAGGGATCCTTACATATAGGGGACCACATGGAATATGGGGTGGTGGTGAAAATGGATCCTTGCGTATATGGGACCACATGGAATATGGGGTGGTGGCGAAGATGGATCCTTACATATAGGGGTCCACATGGGATATGGGATGGGGGTGGAGAGGGATCTTTACATATAGGGGAACCACATGGGATTTGGGGAAGGTGGTGGAGAGGGATCCTTATGTTGATTGTGGGGAACATTTTTAGACTGTGAACCCTTTGGGGACAGGGACCCATTAGACATTAGGTAGGGACATTAGGGACCCATTAAACATAGTTTCTCTGTAAACCACTTTGGGATCGTTGTGTTGAAAAGTCGTGTATAAATAGTGTTGATTGAGTGATTGGTTGATGGATTGATTACATATATGGGACCACATGGTATATGGAGGGTGGTGGTGGAGAGGAATCCTTACATAAGCATGCATGGGAGACATAAGGGATATGGGGCGGGGTGGGTGGAGAAGAAGCCTTACACATAAGGGATCACATGGGATATGGGTTGTGGTAGAGACAAATCCTTGGTGGACCACATGGGATATGTGGGGGTGGTGGAGATGGATCCTTACATATAGTGGACCACATGGAATAGAAGGTGGAGAGGGATCCTTGCATATAGGGGATCACATGGGATATGTGGGGGGGGTGGTGGAGATGGATCCTTACATATAGTGGACCACATGGGATAGAAGGTGGAGAGAGATCCTTGCATATAGGGGATCACATGGGATATGTGGGGGTGGTGGTGGAGATGGATCCTTACATATAGGGGACCACCTGGGATATGGGTTGGTGGTAGGGATGAATCCATTTGGTGTACATTCCATCCATATAAATACATATGGTGCACAACATGGGATATGGGGTGGTGGTGGAGATGGATCCTTACATATAGTGGACCACATGGGATATGGTGGTGGAGACAGATACTTGCATATATGGGACCACATGGGATATGGGGGTGGTAGAGAGGGATCCTGACATATATGGAACCACATAGGATGTGGGGCCTTTTCTTTGCTTTTGTACTTTTGTAGGGATGCAAGCCTATGTATTGTGTTGGTATGCAAAATGAAAAGCTAAGCTGCATTTTATTTCTTTGTAAAGACAGACCAGTATAGATACTTGGCAAAATTGCCCCCTGAAACAATTGTGTGTGTCCCCCGCCCAACTTCTACAATCCTGGCTA
The DNA here is from genome assembly GCA_030015325.1 of Cryptoblepharus egeriae. Taxonomy (NCBI): domain Eukaryota; kingdom Metazoa; phylum Chordata; class Lepidosauria; order Squamata; family Scincidae; genus Cryptoblepharus; species Cryptoblepharus egeriae. The sequence continues at coordinate 10,602,287 of JAREYC010000002.1, forward strand.
CAGCCTTATAATGGGCTGGAAGGTCTTTCCATGCTCAGAGTTCCAGTGTTCCCAGTTTGCCTGTTCTGGACCATCACATCCATAACTGGGAGTTTGGAGGTGAGCCTTCCTGAGGGGATGGAAGTGGAAGTAAAGGTGCCTTTGGTTTCTCACTTCCTTTGGGGCAGCCTCTGCTGAACATGGTCCTTGTCCTGTTTACTCAGAGGGTCAATATCTGACTCACTTCATGCAGGGTGACCATGACCTCTTTTTCCAGCACATGTCCTCTTTTTTAGTCTTCTGTCCTGGAATAAATACCTTCATTGCTTTTCCTTATGAGCAGGTAGCATGCAGCCTTCTCTTAATTAATAAATTACATGTAATAAATCAAATGGAATAGTTTTAAATTTAAAAGTTTTAAACTATAGTGTTTATATTAACTAAATGAAAGCCATATACCTGACTGGCTTTTATTTTGTCCCTAGCAAAATCTACCCACGTTGCGGGAGTAAAATATCCCTATGTGCCATACCCCCATGCACATCAAACTCCCATGCTCATCATCCCCCCATTCTCCCATTCCACAACACACACACCCCATTGTGCACCACCTCCCATGCACACCATCCCTCCCAGTGCACCCTCCCTCTCAGTGCATCAGGCACTGGGTACCAAATTGGCTGGATCAATCAGTCTTCAGTAAGTATAGGACAAAAACATGTTGCACCCCTTTTCACCTCCTTAAGGGTTAAATTTCTCAACATCAGTTCTTGGTGGGTGTTGATGTCACAGAAAGAACACCCCCCCCCCAAAAAAATAAAAACTTCCAGGTCAAGGGTTTGAGGTGGAATGTTGTCCAGTCAGTAATTCTTCAATGTGAAGTACAGGGAAAAAATTGTGTTGTGCCCCTTTTCACCCCCTTCCCATTGGAATTTCTGAAAACTGGTTCTAAGTGGGTGCCTCCATCATGGAAGAAAAACCCTCCCCAATTTTCATGCTTCTGGGTCTGGCGGTTTTGGCTGGGCGTGGATCAGTCAGTCAGTGACTTTTCAATTTTATATATATATAGATGTCCCATATTTTCTTCAGTGTCCTACATTTGGGGGGCCTTCTCCTCTTTTTTGCAATTATGATATCTGGTCACCCTGCATTTTATGGGTCTCACCTAGGACCTTGATGGCTTGAATATGCTTCAAAGGCTTTATCTGAGAAAGGACAGAGTCCCAGCACCCATTCACAATAATAGAGGTCAGCCTTCACAATAATGGGTGTCAGCATTGAGTTCTTCTGGGCATGTGCAGAGAGCACATTTTCCATCCAAGTGTCCCAATTCAGTGTTCCAGTTCAGAGGCACAGGATAGAAACAGGAGGGCTGAGAGGAGGCTCATCCTCAGGGGTCCCAGCACTGTCCCCTCATGTTCTAGCTACTCTCACAGATATTCATCAGAAAACAGGGTGACCATATATCCTAACCAAAAAAGAGAAGCTCCCAAATGTAGGACATGCAAAAATAAAGCATAATTATTAATTGCAAGAAGGCTACATGCTGCCTGCTTGCAAGGAAAAGGACAGTGAAATCCCCCCCCCCCTCCCTGGACGAAAGGCTAGAAAAGAGGACATTCGAGAGAGAGGCAGAGACGCCATCACCATCACCACCTGCTCTGCAAACTGATCCCTTCCAGCAGTTGGGAGAAGGACCAAACCTGATCCACCTCCAGTTGCTGGAAGAGGAGAAAGTGTAACCTGCCTGCTAGAGCTGGAGCAATGGCTGCAGAGAGCTGGAGGAAGAGGCTGCAGGAGGAGGCCAACTGCCCCATCTGCCTGGAGTACTTTGGGGATCCAGTGATGCTGGATTTTGGGCACAACTTCTGCAGAGTCTGCATCACCACAGTTTGCAGAAGCTCCCAGTCCCCAGTGCAGGGAGAAGGTCCAGTCCAGCAATCTGAGGCTGAACAGGTAGCTGGCCAGCATGATGGGCCTGGTCAAGGAGCTGGGGGAGACCCCCAGACTGGAAGCCACAGGGCGGACAGCCTATGAGAGACACCAGGAGCCCTGAAATTCTTCTGTCAGGACGACCAAGTCCCCATCTATGTGGTCTGCGACAGGTCCAAGGAGCACAGAACCCACCTGGTGGTTCCCCTGGAGGAGGCTGCCCAGGAGGTCAAAGTGCTTCCGTTTCCCATTTGTTGTTTCTCCGAGTCATTTGGGGACAATTCTAGTCAGGTCTGAGGGATGTGAGTTCTGGAGTGGGGTAAGAGTCAATAGAGACCCCCTTCTCTATTCCAGCCCATGCTCAAATCCTCCAAGAAGTTCTCCAAGGAAATGGCTGCGTTCAAGAAGGCACTGCCCTGAGCAATATTCCGTGTGATGGAGCTCCAAAAGTTGGGTATGGGCAAGGTGGTGGAGGCAGTGGAGAATGTGCCTCCCCCATCTTGGGCAGCAGCAGGAGGGGGCTTAAGGGGGGTTTCCAGGGCCCTATGCAAACTAGTAGATTTGGATAAGATGTTAAAGAAGAGCCACCCAGCCCCAAAGGCAGTGAGATGCAACTTGGGTATCTACATTCTCTGTCAATTTTCCTGCCTTGGTTTCTCCAATATAGTTCCAACATTTTCTTAACTGCTTATTTACTGAATTTCAACAGTGGTCTCTCAGTACAATGCTGAAGGCACCTTAAACTTAATGCAAAGAGCATTATGAAACAAAAATTTTTATGTTAAAATAACTGTTAAATCACTGCCAGGGTGACCATATAAAATGAAGAACAGAGAGCCTCTACCTTTAACCATTGCATAAAAGAGAGAATTCAGACAGGTGCTGTTTTTAAAACCCTTCTTTGATGAGCCAAACCTACCTCAATTCCCTCTTCTTTGCAATGGTTAAAGGTACAGACTCTCTGTCCTCCATTCTGTAGGGTCACCCTGATCACTGCACACTTATAGCACAAAAGAAAACAAATAGCAAACCTAGGAAATAAGGAGAAAAAAAGCCATTAAACTGGAATTTCTGTTTTCTTTCCAGGGTAAGATCAGTCGCTCCCTGGAAATCCTAAGGAAGGAGAAAGAATATATTTTGATACATAAAGTCGAGAATGGGAATGAAAGCAAAGACTTGCTGGTAGGTATTAGGCATTAACTGGGAAATGAACAAATCTGAAACAGGTTTTAAAATGCAGCAGACTCAAGAGCCAGGGGGCATCTCCAGTCCTCCATCTGCATTATTGGGAATGTGGGATGACTTGATTTCACCTGGGAAACATTCATGGATTGATCTTCAGATTCATCTCAGTCCAGTCCTTAATCTCCTCTGATCAATGTTGGTACAGTCCATTTCAAAAAGCCCAGATGCTCTTTTGCAGGGTCTTCATAACCTGCCTGTGGATGCCAACAGGTAAGACTGATGGACTTTTCTCCTCTTCCATGTTCATGTTGCAGAAGCAAATGGAGGCGGAGAGAGAGAAGACCACAGCAGTGTTCAGGAATCTGCGCCTGTTTCTGTAGGACCAAGAGAAGCTTCTGCTAGCCCAGATGGACGAGGTGGAGATGGAGATTGCAAAGAGAAGAGATGAACACCAGGACAGTCTTTCTGGGGAGCTGGAGGAGAAGCTGCAGCAGTCAGCAAATGAACTCCTGCAGGTAACTCGGTAGCTTTGTCTGACTTTATCAATGGCTGAATTTGGCAGTTATATACCATACTGGAAGATTTCAGGCAGCTTGCTAGGATTTCAATCCTATGCAGGTCTTGCCTGCAGGTCTATTTGGAAGTAAGGGCGCAATCCAGAGTAACTATGGGGAGTCCTTGCTCCGGTGTAAGAACAATTTGCTCTGGATTGCAATATGAATTTCCCATAGGTTTTCATTTGGTGATGCAGTAACTACGGGTGCACATAATGTCTCTTATGTGCTCCCGTAGTTACTCTGGATTGCAGGACATGTTACTCTGGATATATGCAGGACATATAATCAATCTGGCTTATTCCCAGGTAGATGAGAGTAAAATTGCAACCTGGGGGCACAATCCCAGTTTCAACAGGTATTGCCTTATTACACAAGGCTAAAACCCATGACAGGTCCTGCAAAAACAGGACAAGTGGCCACCCTGGAGAAAGCCCCATTATAGTAAATCAATAGGTTTTACTTTTTGTTCCCTATTCCTCTTCGGAAGATAGGTCTATGCTGACCAAATGCTGACCAGAAGTTCATAGCAACACCATCTTTAAAGTTTGCCTGAAAGAGGACTTCTGCAGATATAGTTTGTCTCAGCTCAAGTGGCTGTCTGGTTTTTGAAACTGGTTTGAGGCAGTTATCTGAACTTTCCATCATCCGTGGTTGGAGACTCTGTGTAACACACTAGAAATTGGGTCAGGACCCACCAAATGGGTCCTGAAACACAGTTTGAGAAATGCTGTCATAATTTGCAATGATGGCATCACCCTGTAGGGATGTGCCCTAGATCACACACTGTAAGGTAGTATATTTCAAGACATTGTTCCTGAGGATAAGTTTGGAGTAGGACAATTGTGAGTTTGGAGTAGGTTCATAGCTGTGGTTAAGATTCAAATAAATTAACAACAGGTTCTATGTCCTAATAACTTAAATGAACAACAGGTTCTATGTCCCATTAGTAAGGGGTTCTCAGAATCAGGTGCTCATTAGCAAAGGGTTCTATAGAACCTGTGAGAACCCTGTGAAGCCCACCACTGGTTCACAGACATCCTGTGAACGCAAAGAGACATTGGGTGCAATCCAGAGTAACTACGGGAGCACGTAAGAGACATTACGTGTACACGTAGTTACTGCACAATATAGTGAAAACCTATGGGAACTTCATATTGCAATCCAGAGCAAATTGTTCTTACACCGGAGCAAGGACTCCCCGTAGTTACTCTGGATTGCGCCCATTGTCTATATTTGAAGCACCAGATGAGTCTGTCCTCAGTGGTCTGTGCAGATGTGTCAAATACATCTCCAGCATGGAACCAGATTTTAGGGGGCCTCTGAGCACAGGCCTTCAGGTACTTCTCTTTTACTCACTACTAGTTGTAGCTCCCCCATCAACTAGGCAACAGCTGGAAGAAGGTTGTCTTTTCTACTGCTGCTTCCTAGGTGGGTATTGAACAGGATGACCATATGTAGTGATTTTCCTGGACATGTGCTGGATTTCATCTGTGTGTCCTAGGAAAAAAGTCAATGTCCTACTTTTCCTTGTGAGTGGAGAGCATGTAGCGTTCTTGGAATTAATAAATTATCAGTACATTTTAAATGATTGCATATATTATGGTGTGTAGATTAACCCCATGAAAGCAATATATACCGTATAAGAGTACTTTAGCTTTTATTTTGTCAGGTCCTACATTTTTTCTTGGCTGTCCTACATTTTTGGGTGTCCTTATCCTCTTTTTCAGATATGACATATGGTCATCCTGGTATTTGGGGGGAGAGGGCTTTAGGGATTGAGTGGGTCAGCCTTTTAGGAAATCTGGCCCTTGATTTGTACCTGGCTATTCTGCTTTATCTGAGGAAATTGGAAGATATTGCAGTGATCCCACCATTTCTGAACAAGAAGTTTTCTAGGATTGGGTATGTGAATCACTCTCCCTATGTGTGCTTAATTTCTCCTGGATTACTTTCATATTTCAACTCTGCTAATAATAAGGTGGCTTGTCTTTTATTATATTCTCCAGTTATCAGATGAATGGATCTGTCCCTATTCATATTGATGAAATCTACTTTTTCTCCCTAGTTAAGCACAGCCTCCTGGAGAAAATACATGTTACGTGCGCAAAACGGCAACCCCCATTGTGGGAAAACACAGATGGTGGATGGAATGAGAGAGGAAACTCTGTGCTGCAACGAAGGAGAGCGGTGTAATGATAAACTCAAGTACACTTGAGCAGGGGTAGCATTACAACACATGCCCCTGAGGGCCTAATCCTGGACAGCTGGAGATGGGTACTCATTCCCCAGCTTGCTTCTCCCTACTTCCACACCAGACTTCCAAACCCAACTGCCTCCAACTGTCATTGCTCCAACTGTCTTGTTCTCCCTGCCCCACCCTAACAGCCTCCTCTAACTGCCGTTTCCCAACTGCCACTCTCCATTCCAATGCTTTCCTGTCTGCTCTCACAATGCCTTGGCCCTTGCTGGGCTGGCCCAAAATGTGTATTTTTCTTGTCTCCTCAGCCCCTTCAGGTCTTCTTCGCCAAAGATATTTTGCGATGTAAAAACAAAAGGCAAATTATAAAGAAAGTGCATTGAAACCAATAATAAAAAGCATACTCATAAAATCTGTAATTTTTACTGGTTTTACTGCAGGAAAAGAAAGTTGCCTTACAAGGAGTTCAGTGAAGAAGCTTAATCTGGGATAAGTCTCAGCAGCTCAACCACTGGTGCAAGTTCAGGTTGCTCCATGAATGCAGATCAGGCTGATGAAGGAGCTCAGGATTCAGTATGCACCGTCATCAATCCTGCCCCCTTCCCAGGCCTGTCTCATCCCCTTTCAATCTGCAATAACAGCAGCAGGCTACAATTTCAGATTATCATGTCAGTCAAGTGATGGACAGTCCCAAGGTGGCATCAGGTAACATTCCAGGTTGTGTCTCTTCTGACTATATTGGGGGGCTCTGCTGGCTGTACTGGTGGTGAGGTTTCCTCTCAAAATCCATCAATTTATATACCACTCTTCAACACAAAATTCACAAAGCGGTTTGCAGAGAAAACCCTAATGGCTCCCTGATCCTAAAGGGCTCACAACCTAAAAAGATGGAGATGCACATGGTCTCTGTGGGCTTTGGAATTCCCTGAAGATATGACCAGAGCACAGTTCTGGTTGCCTCGGGGGGCAGGGAGAGAGGATTTTGGCATTTACAGCATGTAAATGTAAGTAGATAAATAGGTACTACTTTGGTGGGAAGGTAACAGTGTTCGGTGAGCTTTGGTGTTCAGCTTTGGCAACCTGAACATGTGTTCTGTGAAGTCATGACTGTGGAGGCATCTTTGGACAACACTTACTTTTTGGCCTTGTAGCAGGAATGAGCACTGCACCCTACAGTCAATCATGACTAGTAGGGCAACCTGTGGGGTATTACCTTCACTTTGCCCAAAGGAAGGTTCCAGAGACATCCTGCAGAGTCAGACCCTTCCCGTTCCTCAATGGTTACCACAACATCCCCCCAGCAAGGAGAGCTGCCAGGCAGGACAACAGCTAACAATAAGCAAACAAGCTGGCAACTACCCAAGTTCCAAGATGGCATTTCTCTGGCCCAGTGGAAATTTCAGGACCAGCTGTGTTTAGCTCTTATTGATCTCAGGCTTTTCCCACTTTGCACCTGGTTCAACCTAACACGCCTGGAAGCTGGAACGGGAATCTCAAGGAAGGCAGGTTGGCCACCCCATCGCTATCTTTGAAACTGGCTCTAGCTAGCCTTGATGTGCTGTATTGTATTCCCAGCAGCTGGGAGAATGGATGACTCATCTCTAGGGCTCATCATCATCACCACCCCCCATATGCATATCACATACATAGCCCCGCACAGCATCCCCCCATTCACACCACTCTCGAATTGGCCTTTTTAGCCATACTAACTACTATTTTAGGAACTTTATTCAGATTATCCACGATACCATCGTCTCTGGAGACTGAAGGATGCCAATGATGATCAATGATATAACACTTATCTGTGTTTACTCAGAAGTAAGGCTCATTGATTCCAATAGGGCTTACTCACAGGTACATCCCCTGCCATAGGGCTTACTCACAGGTAAGTCCCCTGTGTGAATGCCTGCTGGGCTGAGGCTGCTGGATGCCTACCAACGATTTGCACATTGAAGCAAGGCAGGCCAGGTCTGCATGGCACAGTCCAGTCGTCCTCCTGGACTGCCTGGAGGGAAGTTGGGTTCGAGTCTCAGACTGGGTTGCATGACCCTCGATTATCCCTGTTGGTAGAGGCCCCCCCTTGTGGCTCAACTCGAGGCCTCCCCTGTAAAAAGAGCTGCGTAGGGTGTGTCAGAAAGTTCCATCCACAGAAAACAGCCAGTAGTGGGAAAGTAAACACTTGGGTCCTTATGGTTTTTCAATGTATATACAGTGGTACCTCTCCTAACAAGCGTCTCACATAACAAGTGTTTCACATAACAAGTATAAATATCCAAGAAATCTTGCTTCACATAACAAGTTCCGCTTCATTTAACAAGCAAGTGTGCTATGCAGCCCTGACGTTCTGCGCAGAGGCTCTTTAAAAGGGCTGCCAGCCAGTGCAGTTGCCTGGGGGTGCCAGAGGCAGCTACCCCTAACTGCCCCCAAGTACCCCCACCGGCCACCTAGAACCTCCAGCAGCAGCCCAGGCAAGCCTCCCAGGAAAGTGTCTTTGATTGCTGCCTCCTAACCATGTCTACCCAGAAGTAAGCCCCACTGTGTTAAATGGGTCTTACTCCCAGGAAAGTATCTTTAGTACTGTAGCCTAAGTAGACTTCACGAGATCATGCACACTGAATGCATGTTTTCAACTCAATTCCTGTGTTTTGTCATTATTTTTCTATCCAGTTCATATTTTTCTATGAATATTTTTGGGGTTGTGGAACCAACTGTCTGAGTTTCCATTAAAATCTGCTTGGCCACTGTATATAATTTTTGAGGGTCACATGAAATGTACATGATTTTGTATATAGATTTGTAAATAAGAGATGTAACAATTGTAACAATACAGTATCTCTCTCTCCAAAATATCTATCTCCTCCGACAGCCAGCCCGTGACCGGCCAGAGGTGAACTAGGCGCGTCAGGGTAGCCCCTCCAGGCCGCCCTGGGCAGTCCCTTCGAGGCTACCCTGGTTCAGACCAACGCAAGCCCCTCTGCCAGCCAGAGGCAGGGCAGCCCCTGCCAGCCAGCCAGCCGGAGCCACCCTGGACAGCCCCTCGCCAGCCCCTTGTAAACCTTCGCAGCCAGCCCAGGGCTTCACCGCAGTCCAAGGCCACTCAGCCCCTCACTGGCCCACACAAGCCCGATGCTGGCCAGGAGCCGACCTGGACGGACAGATACACGCTGCGGACCCTGCAGGGCTCCCGCTGGCCCCGAGCCAGGCTCGAACCAACTTCCCTGAGACATACAGGAGGAGATCCGCACTGCGCGCGCCACGCAGACCCCGGTGGCGGAGAAGACTCAGGCGCAGCCCTTCTCCAGCCCCCACCTGCACTCCACGCTCAGTCACTGGCTCCTGCAGACGGGCTTCCAGGAGACAGCCACAGGCCCCGATCCTGGGAGTAGGAGCCATTCACTGCAATGGGAGTAGGAGCCGTTGACTGCTTCTGAGGAATCAGGCGCAGGATTGGGCTTCCAGGCTGCACTGCTGTCTACCCTTTCCTGGGAGTAAGTCCCATTGAGTATAATGGGAGTGGCTTCTGAGGAGATAGGCACAGGTTTGGGCTCTCAGGCTGCACTCATGCCATTGACTATAATGGGACTGGCTTCTGAGGAGACAGGCACAGGTTTGATCTCTCAGGCTGCACTCCTATCTTCACTTTCCTGGGAGTAAGTGCCATTAATTGTAATGGGAGTGGCTTCTGAGGTGACAGGCACAGGTCTGGGCTCTCAAACATGCACTTCTATATACACTTTCCTGGGAGTTCGTGCCATTGACTAAAATGGGAGTGGCTTCTCTGAGGAGATAGGCACGGGATTATGTTCCAAAACTGCAATCCTATCTACAATTTCTGGGCAGTAGGTGCCATTGACTGTAATGGGACTGGCTTCTGAGGAGACAGGCACAGGATCAGGCTCCAAGCCTGCAATCCTATCTTCACTTTCCTGGGAGTAAGTGCCATTGACTGTAATGGGAATGGCTTTTGAGGAGACAAACACAGGATTGGGCTCCATGGGTGCGATCCTATATACACTTTCCTGGAAGTCAATGCCATTGACTCTAAGTAGGTAAAATGTGGGCTAGACCAGGCAATGGTTAGATGGAGCTTCAACTGGCTCGATGGCTGCACTCAAAGGGTTTTAGTAAATTGTTCCGCGTCAAACTGGAGTTCAGTTTTGACTGGGGTGCCCCAGGGCTCTTTCTTGGGCCCGGTTCTTTTTAATATCTTGATCAATGACTTGGAGGAAGGGATACTGGGGAGCCTCATCAAATTTGTGGATGACACCAAGCTCGGAGGAGTAGCCAACACAACAGAAGACAGGAGAAACCTCCAGGAGGATCTGGATAAACTGGAATCCTGGGCTGTAACAAATAGAATGAACTTCAATGGGGAGAAGTGCAGGTTCTGCACTTAGGCAATAAAAACCAAAAATACAGGTATAAAATGGGGGATACTTGGCTTGGCAGCACAACATGTGAGCGGGATCTTGGAGTCGCCGTGGATCACAAGCTGAACATGAGTCAGCAGTGTGATGTGTCTGCAAAGAAGGCAAATGCCCTTTGAGGCTGCATTAAGAGGACTGGAGCTTCCAAGTCAGAGAAGTTCTAGTTCCTCTTTATTCTGCATTGGTGAGACCTCACCTGGAGTCCTGTGTTCAGTTCTGGGCACCTCACTTGAAGAGAGATGCAAAGTGGAGAGAGTTCAGAAGATAACGACAAGAATAAGAAGTGGGATGGAAGGGAAGCCCTCCAAGGAAAGGTTGGGGGAATTTGAGATGTTCAGCCTAGAGAAGAGGAGGCTGAGAGGAGACATGATTGCACTCTTCAGGTACCTGAAGGGCTGACATGTGGAGGAAGGGGCTCATTTTTTTAGCTGCCTCGGAAAGCAGAACTAGAACCAATGGGTACAAACTGCAAGAAAAGAGATTCCGGCTGAAGTTTAGGAAAAAATTCCTGAAGGTGAAGATGGGGGCGGTTCGGCAATGGAACAGATTGCCAAGGAAGGTGGTGGACTCTCCCTCATGGGGATCTTCAGAGGGTCAATGAGCTCCTGTCAGAGAAGCTCTAGATGGATTTCCCACTACAGGCAAAGGACTGGACTAGATGACCGACTGGGTCCCTTCCAACTCTAGAATTCTATGATTCTATTATCAGAGGAGAAAGGAGCAGAACTAAGATGACCCAAATGGTCTACACTAAAGCAGGACACGTAGGAAGAACCTTGATGAGCTTACCTTAGGGGAAGGGAAATCTGGGATTCAGGTTCAGAGTCACCCTATGTCATGACCAATAAAAGAGGACAGGGTTCACAAAATGTAGGACACTCAAGAAAAATGTGGGACATGACAATAGAAAAGCTAAAAACTCTCATATATATTGCTTTCATGTTAATTTAAACTCTTTATTGCTTTTGGCATCCATCAGTCTTGAAAGACTATGGTATTGTGCTCGACGCTGACACTGCATGCGAAGCATGAAGGCCTGGGTAGATTGTTATGGAGGATAGGCTGTTACCCAAGCAGCAAATATTATTAAATTTAAAACTATTATATATAATTTAGGAATTGCAAGAAGGCTACCTGCTGCCTGCTGACAAGGAAATGGAAAAGGACATAGATTTGTTCCCATCACACAAAGCTAAAATCCGGGACATGACCTGAAGAAACAGGGCATTTTGTCACCTTGGGCTCACAGAATAGTGAAACTCAGCCAGGGGATGCTTTACTTTCACCTTTGAATAGGCTGGGACCTGATAGCCTCTCAGAAACATCCCCTCAAGAGCCTCCTTCTCCCTCTCCAGTCAGAATGATTGAGAGATGATTGCCCCTTTTTGGCATCCCTAGTAGCTTGCTGCCCCGCATTCCTTCATGAGTGGGGCCCTTGCATCACCACCATCCCTTCTCAAAATGGTTGCCTGCTGGCTGTAGATGACAGGAGAGCAGGCAAGCAGAGAACCAGAGGTCCTTGCAAGGTGCAATGGTGCTGCAGAGTCCACTGGGGCAATGCTCCTTCCCATCTATTTAGGCCTCACGCTCTCTGGAAGAGAGGCTGGGGAAGCATCAGTTGGTTTTTGGGAGGCGGCAGATTCGATCCCCTTAATAGCCTGGCAATCCTTTTCCCTCAGAGATAGTAGCAGTGGGGAGAAAAGGGGAAGAAGGAGGAGAGAGAGAAACAGAAGAACTGAAGAGAGAACACCTGGGGAAGGAGGGAGCTCTGCAGCATGCGACCTTCCCTCAACGAGGCAGGAGCCGGCCCAAGCTGGCACAGGGGCCAAGATCACAACCATTCACTTCTAAAGGTATCACAACTAGCAACGTCATCCTAGATGCATCTACTACTGGTTCCCCTGTGCCAGCATGGGCCGGCTCCTGCCTCGCTGAGGGAAGATCGCATCCTACAGTCTGAGTACAGCAGAGCAAAACAGTGCACCTCTGCCCTCATCAGCAGCTAAGCTCCAACTGCCACCAACTGCCAAACAGCATTCTAACTGTCATTCTCCAACTGTCAGTTCAAATCCTGAAAGTACTATTCAGCCTAGCTCACCTATTACCAACCGTTTCCGACACATCCTTCCTCCTCCACCTCAGCTGTCATAGGCATAGGGTGCAATCCAGAGTAACTATGGGGGAGTCCTTTTTTTCTTCCAGCCCCCAACACAGTATCAGAAAGATGATTGGCAAAATCCAGTAACTACGAGGAGTCCTTGCTCTGGTGTAAGAACAACTTACTCTGGATTCCAATATGAATTTCCCATAGGTTTTCACTAGGTGGTGCAGTAACTACGGGTGCATGTTAAGTCTCTTATGTGCTCCTGTAGTTACTCTGGACTTGGTGGGATGAGGCCCTCCTGCCAAAAGATTTAGAAACTCCTGACTATAGTGAGCCCCCTTAATCATGGGCTCAGCCTCTGAGCATTTTGGCAAGCATGTGTTCTAGGGTTGGCAGTGCACCACTGTAATTACGTATACAGACCCTATACAGGCCCTCTTCTGCCTTCTTCCTCTCATTCTAGCTCATTGAGGAGACCTGGAAAGTGTATACATTCCACAAAACAAGGCAATGTTCATAACTTGGTTTCAGCCTGGAGCTCTGTGTGGTCCTGAGGACTTTGCCTGACGCATAATGGGTTACTCAATGTTTCAACATTTTTCTTGTCCTACACTTTGTCACCTGTCGGGGATGCTCTAGGACAACGTTTCTCAAAGTGGGGGTTGGGATCCCTTTGGGGGTCGCCTAGAGCTTTCCTGGGGGTAAAGACCTAAAGACCTCTGGTGCAGGGGGCCAGGTCAGGCTTGCCAGACCTCCAGCTGTAGCTGTGTGTGCACCTGGGCTGACTGACAGCCTCAGGGCCCAATCCTATGCATGCCTATTCTAAAAAAATCCCATTATAGTCAGGGGGGCCTTTACTCCCATGTAAATATGGATAGGATTGCAGCCTCAGGGCCCAATCCTATGCATGCCTACGCTGAAATAAATCCCATTGTGTTCAATGTGTGCATAGAACACACATATCATTTGTAACAATGAAAATACATCCTGCAAATCTGATATTTACATTACCATTCATAACAGTAGCAAAATTACAGTTATAAAGTAGCAACGAAAATAATTTTATGATTGGGAGTCCCCGCAACATGAGGAACTTATAAAGGGGTCACAGCGTTAGGAAGATTGAGAACCACTGCTCTAGGAGGATTTCCTGCTGCAGGCAGGGGGTTGGACTAGATGACCTACTTGGTCCCTTCCAATTCTGATTCTATGATCCTTTATCGTTATGACTTATGGTCACCCTGCTCCAGGTCCAGCTGCTGTTCTCACACCCATTCATCCAGAATTGGACCTTGCAGGATGAGCCTCGGGGACAGGAAAAGGATTCCATCAGTCTCACCAGCCCCACCAAACATGCCTTCCAGAATTTTGGGGAAGGGGACATGCCTCCAATTTCAACCCCAGGGTGGTGGGCAGAGGAGATTGTGCAACTGAGCCCAGGTCTCACCCAGGACCTTAACGGTTTGGATATTCTTCAAGGCTTAACTGCAGAAAGCCAGATTCCCAGCACCCATTCATAGCAGGGTTCATCCTTGGGAGTCAGCATCCAGGGTACTTCTGAGTATATGCAGAGTGTGCATTTCTCTTTCAAGCGCTCAGTTACACCATTCAGAGTCAGGGGATGAAAACAGGGAGGGACTCCATGCCTCCCACCAATCCCACCCCCAGATACCTTTGGGGAAAGGGACACGCCCCGATCAGCCTCCAATTTAAACTCCAGCAGTTGGCAGGAGGCCAGAGGATGTTGTGAAATTGAACTCATCACGTGGAGCAGTTGATGCCATGGCTGGGGAAAGATGCAAGAGGTGGATGTGGGAGGAATCCAACTGCTCCATCTGCCTGGATCTCTTCAGGGACCCAGTGATGCTGGACTGTGGGCACAACTTCTGCAAGGCCTGCATCACCAGGTACTGGAAGGAAACCCGCCCAAGGACAGCCTGTCCCCAGTGCAGGGAGACGATCCGGTTCAAGAGGCTGAGACCAAATTGGCAACTGGCCAGCATGGTGGAGGTGACCAGGGAGCTGAGTGACCCCAAGCTGGGGGAAGAAGCAGTGCTGAGAAGGAAGGTGAGTAGTGGCTGCACTTTAGAGGAAGGGAAAAAACTCGCCAGCCCATTACTAGCTTCCACGTGGGGGGACTAAGTAGTGAGAGTCCTTTACCCCTAGCCAGGAACAGCCCAGGAGCCTCCTTTCTCCCCTGGATCACATCTCCCCCCACCCCATGATGCCCTCTCCCAAATCCTTTCCATCCATGGTGACCACATATCCTCCTTGCCCCAGTCATGCTCTTTTTTCCTTTTGCTTCTGTCCAGAGGAAAAAATCCTCCTCGTCCTCCTTTCCCTTCTTAACAGGCAGCATCACTACATCCAAATGGACACTCATTTACCTGGCGGGGGGCGTGGCCTCCTCTCCCTCCTCCAATGGGCTCTGCGCATGCAAATGAGGGAACCCTCCGAGCGGGGAAGCCCAGGACCTCTGGCTGAGCCATGCAGCCGCTGCCACGCCTCCCAGCTTCTCCTTCTGATTGGACGAAGCTGCATCGCCAAGGCCAATCAGAGACGAGGGATTCCCCCATTCATTCTCCTGCAGGGATTCCCCAACTCTTGGCTCTCAGAATCAGCAGGTGTTGGGCGGAGGCTGATTTGCAAACCCTCCTTTAAGCGGGGAAGCAGAGGGGAGACAGGCAGGGAGACAATGAGTCCTCTTTTTCCAGAATATGCCTTAGATTTTACCCTTGTGTCCTGGAAAAAAATTTCAATGTCCTCCTTTTCCTGGTGATTGCACAGCACGTCGCCTTCTTGTAATTAACCATGTTATAATTTTAAATTTAATAAATAATATAGTGCTTAAATAAATGAAACTGTTATCTTAAGTGTTTTTAGAGTTAATTTTGTCATGTCCTACATTTTTCTGTGGTGTCCTACATTTTGGGGGTCCTGTCCTCTTTTGCAGTTATGATATATAGTCACCCTGTGCAAAGGCTAGCAAGGCCCTCTGCTCAAGAGCCCACAGAGGTTGCCTTGAGTTCCTCCACTGGAAAATAGGGAGTGGGGGATTTAACATGAAAATGAGTTCTCCTCTTAGGAGTCATATCCTAACCTAAGTTGACAAAACTATGCACACCACTTTGAGCTCCTTTGGAAGGGTACTATAAAATATGAATTTTAATTCAATAATTAAATTAAATTAAACAGTAATTAAATAAAAATTCAATAATAATGCAGTTAAATAATATTGCAGTGTGGGGATGTAAGCTTAAGAATATGGCAGCTGCCTTCAGAGATCTGCACCAGGCATTATGAAACAAAATTAAAACAGTAAACCCATTGTTAAAATACTGCATATTTACAGCAAAAAAAAAAAAAATAAGAAATGCAGAAAAAAATGGGCATGTCAAATAGGCATTTCTTTTTTCCACTCCAGGAAGAGATCAGTTGGTCCCTAAAGATTGTGAGGGAAAAGAAGAAAAATATTTTGTTGTTTAAAGGAGAGAACGAGAAGGAAAGTGAAGACTTGCTGGTAAGCATTTGTATTAATATGAGGAAATGATGGTACATCTGGAAGTAAATTGCAGAAGACTTAAGAGCCTGAAGTTATCCCAAGTTCTCAAACTGCATTGTTGGGAATGTGAGAACCTGATCTCACCTGGGAAATATTCCTGGACTGATCTTCAGATTCATCTCAGTCCAGGCTTCAACTTTTCCCCTGATTGATGCAGGGTAGGGGAAGGTCCATTTCAAAAAATACCAGCTGCCCCTTTTGTGAGGTCCTGCCTGTGGACACTGTAAGACTGACCTAGTTTTCTCCTCTTTCATGTTCCTGTTGCAGAAGCAAATTGAAGCAGAGAAGGAGAATATGGCAGCTGCCTTCAGAAATCTGCACCGGTTCTTGGAGGAACAAGAGAAGTTTCTGCTGGCCCAGATGGAAGAAGCAGAGAAGGAGATTGTAAGGAGAAGAGATGAGCACTTGGCCAATCTTTCTGGGGAGCTCTCCTCCCTTGACAGCATCATCCAGGAGCTGGAAGAGAAACAGAAGCAGTCAGCAGAAGAACTTCTGGAGGTAACTTGGTAGCCTTACCTGACCTTGTCCATGTCTGAATTTGGCAGGTGTTCTCCATACAAGATTTCAGGAAGCCTCCTCTAAGAGCCTGATCCTATCTATGCAGGTCCATGGTTCATATTTTCATCCAGTAGGGGGGCAGAGTGGCAGAGGGCAAGGGATGTAAATGCCCCTGCTCCAGGTGAGCTGGTACAGTGCTACCTGCAATCTGCTTCCCCCCACAGCACTCAATCAGCTGCTGATATTGACATGCTAATCTCAGGGTTTCCCCAGTGGCATTCTGAGGTTCGGGAAGCTACACACAGACTCCCTGCCACTTCTATGTATAAGGATGACTTTTTAAGGCCATCTGTAGACCAGAGCATCATTTCCAAGTTTTGCACCCACTGTATACAAGGCGTTCTGGGGTTAGGAGGCTGTGCATGTTGGAGTAGGCAGTATCCAGGAATGTCCCTGGGGAGGGCAGTCACATTTGTTTCCTTGGGACAGCATTATGCCTTCTAAAAACATTTCTGCTTGATGATGTTGCTCCCAGCCATGGCATCCCTTCCATTTTAATGATTATCACTTCTGGTGGGTTCTGACAGATTGTCATTGTAAAAGGTGAGACCTGGTGCAAAATTGTTTCAGATCTACATATTTATGGTATCTTAAACCACCTTCCACGCTTAAATCACCTTCCTAAGTCACTGACAAATGTTACAGTCATGAAAAAGTAATGATTTCAAAGATCAAAACAAAGTATTTTGGTGGAGAAGGGGGAGCAATGCCAAGAATGTTGAGTCATGAAACCCACAGCACAATCCTGTGCATGTTAGAAGTCACACCGGGACTTACTCCCCAGTAAGTGTATCTAGGATTTGAGCTTCACCATCTGCTCTATTCTTTCTTCTGTGTGTGCTCAAAGGTAGACAAGGTGTGAGCTTCACAGTTATCCACAAGGAGACTGATATATTCATGGAGCTGCCATTGAGACAGTCCTGTGCCTGGATTTAGCAGCTTATAGGAATATTTGGCCAGATTTCATTGACTGATGAAGATTACTTGCTCGGTAGCAATGGCTGAGTTCTTTTTTGTTTCTCTCTCTAGGATCTTGGAAACCTCTTGAAGAGGTGAGTAGAGCCCTCATTTTCATTCATGTGTTGCAACACTGTGAACTGTCCACTCCAGGTCAATCCTTCGAAGCTGAGCTTGTACTGCTCAACTGGCAAAGAGGCTCCTTTTTATAGTGGGATCCCCTGATACTGAGCAGGGAGAGAACAAATGTCCCTCTTCAACCCATCATGCTGCGTTTTCCAGCGTCTGTGCTGGTATCTCTTCTTCATTGTTCTTTTAGATGGTGAGCACTTTGCGGACAGGGAACCATTAACTGATGTTTTGTGCTATGTAACCAAGAAAAGCTGCACACGGTGGTATAACGGGCCTCCAGTCAAGAATAAACATCAATCTGTCCTGTGAATGTGATATGTTCATCCTTCTCCTCCCTTCCTATTTCTGGAAATTCTGGACTATCTGGAACATGTGGTATGTTGATTTTGTATCTCTTCACCAGGTGCCGAAAGAAGTCTTTTGCAAAACCTGTGGAATTTCCTGCTTCCCTGAAGTGGAAGATCCATGACTTCCGTGACATCAATCCCTTTCTGAAGGGCATCATGAAACACTTCAAAGGTAAAAATAATGGTTACAAGGAAATTATTCTGGTCATTATGTGAGTGAAGATATGGATATGAAAGGTTCTTAGTAGTGCTTCAAAATGCCAGGAAGTTCACTGCCAGGTGGGTTGACAATAGAGAGAGTCCAAATCTCTATTGAGTAGTGCTAAAAACACTCCCTCTATATCGGTAGACCGTGGGTGGGCAATCTGGGCTAATTTAAGGCTCATGGACCTTTAACAATTGTGTAGGAGAGAGAATTTCAGCAGGTGCAGCTTGTCATCTAGGCAGCTAATATTGTCCAGATAATTTTGTCCAGCTCCTCATTCCCATCAAAGCTGACATGGATCAAAAGATGTGGACCAGCAATTTCCCCAGGGACGTCAGCTGGACTTGTCAGTGTGGAGTCCAAGGCCTGTTGAATGTGAATGATGCTTATTGTGTAGTGTCCCTGGCGCAGTGGTTCAAAGTGGTTCAAATTGGAGTTTGTCTTCTCAATTTGTAGCCTTCAACTCCTCAGTAAATCTAGGACTTTCCCAGGCTCCTCAGGACATCGGAGGCCATTCAAGATGAATCTGATCCAGGCTCTGGCCACTTCTTCGGCGTGTCGGCCAAAATCTTAGATGAGTCACTGGCTCAGGTTGATCTTGGAATTTGGAAATTCATGGTGGCTTCTTTCAACCCCATGGTGGAAGGAAAAAGGAGAACTATTGGAAATAGGTGAACTCTGGAGTGACACCTGAGCAAATCACCCTGCCCTAAGAGAACCATAAGAATTATATTTGCAGTCTCACCTGACATACATGATGGGATACTCCTATGACTGATCTGTGCGGAATGGGCTCTCTTCAACTTCCAGCAGGCACGTGGATACGTTTCTTCAGGCACTCTTACAGTCTTCCTGGCTTTTCCTGAAGACCACTTTCTTGGATGAGTCACTGGCACCGGCTGATCTTGGTTGCCAATATTTGTTGTCTCTTCTGCATCCACTGAATTGAGAGAAAAGTGTGACTGTCTCAAAAGAAATCAGAATTGGGGGAGGATTTTTGCCCCCTTTTGTGTTTTCCAACTGCTTGTTTTCTCAGTGCAGTGTTGTGATCTCTGTTCCCTTTTCTTCTGCAGACTCTCTGAGATCTGGACTTCCCCTTCATGAAGGTAAATTGTGGGACTGGATAAAGTCACTGAGGGGATAGGAGATAGTGTTGGGAATTGTCTGCTTGTAGTGGGAAAGGGGGAAAAAGCATGAATGATTCATGCCAATATAAAATTTATTCTCCTCTAATTCTCAATATTTGTTCATTTTTGAAGCTTTACACCTGTCACTCATTATTTAACTACCAGAGCAGGTCACAAACTCTATAATCCTACTTCTTCAGTGGTGCTGAACCAGCCCAAGGTTCATCTAGTCCAACTATGGCCAGTTGTATTTGACCAGCTGAGGCACTGGTGTTAGGATGGAGATGTGGTCTCCTGTGATGGCCATAAGTTCTTCTCACACCCCATTGGCCCTCCCCAAACTCCTGCAGCACCTGGTATGCCATGGGATAATGGTTGAAAATAACTGATGATAATCCCAATTCTTTATAAAAAACACGCACATGATATGCATGCAACTATCAAGAAGCACGATAGTTAAGATCAAAATAAAAATAATAAAACATAAATAGAAAATAAAATATAAAAATAAATAAAAATTGCAGCACAAAAGAAACATCCACAACTGAACCATCCCCAGAGTTTCCTTAACTCACTACTGCCAGACACTGCTTGTCACTTCAGATTAGGGAAAATTTTTATTTAAATTTATTTCTATCAAGGAAATGATTCATGCTCAGGATTAATTTACTTGAAGATTTTATTTTTGTATCAAAAACATAAATCAAGGCAAAGAATAATTTTTGGCTGTCGTTCAGTCTCCCAGCTGGATCAACCTTTCTTGTATTTCCATCTCCCTCACAGAGTGTGTGGTACTGGATCCAGACACGGCTCATCCTCATCTCATCCTGTCTGAGGATTTCAAAAGTTTGCAATGGGGAACATGGCATCAAGCTCTGCCTGACAGTCCTGAGAGATTTGACTATTGGTCATCTGTGCTGGGCTGTGATGGCTTCATATCAGGCAGATACTTCTGGGAAGTTACTGTGAGAGGGAAAGGATGGGCAATAGGAATTGCCAGAGAGTCTGTGAAGAGGAAGGGCTGGTTTCCTTTCAGTCCTCGGGAAGGAATTTGGGCTCTGGAGTATTGGGGATGGAGGTACCATATATGCAATTCTCCAACCCGTATTGTTCTGCCCTTGAGGAAGGAGCTGAAGAGGATCCGAGTGACGCTGAACTGTGATGGGGGCCAAGTGGCCTTTTTTGATGCCGACACCACAGCTCAACTCTATGAGTTCTCAGATGCTTCTTTCTGCGGAGAGACCGTTCTTCCTTTTTTTTATCTTACGGAACCTGGTCACCTGTGTCTGTGAGCCACAGGGTTTGAGCTCCAAACCAGAGAGGTTTGTGCTCAACCTCACCCCTTTCCGGAAACACATTCTTTCTTTTGGGCAGGAGACACAAGGAGCAATGTTTCTGAAATGTTTGCGTTAAAGCTATATTGGTACAGCACTGATTGGCTCACTCTTCTGTGAAACTTATTTCCCGTCCTGTGTTCAGAGAACTGCTTATGGGGCAGATGGGCTGATCCCTGTATCAGTCAGAGAGCCCTTCTTACAACCACAGCCATCATAAAGAGGGTAAATAGTCTCACAGAACAAGTTCTGTGTTTTATCCCACCGACAGAGCCAACTTTGAACCAAACAGAGGGGTAACAACCACTTAATGATCCAGCTGATCATATAGCATAACTGCAAAAGAGCACATGGCACCCCCAAAATATAGGCCATCCAATGTAGATCTGACAATATATAAGCTTTTCACTCGTATTTATTGCTTTCATGTGATTAAATTAAAGCACATAATTTATTTTTTTAAACTATTACTTATAGGGTTCAATCCTAACCAATTTGGGCTGCCAGAACTCACCTGTCTCCCCATTCCCATGGTTGTGGGCAGGCTGGTGCATGCCTAACCCCCCTCCCAGGACTGGCACAGAAGTAGCTAATGGCACTTATGTGACACATCCAAGCCACTACGGGACTTATGCAGACCTCATCAGGGGCCATAATTTATTAAATGGAGAGCACAACTCTAACCATGTCTATTCAAAAGGAAAGTGACTATTCCCAGGAAAGTGTCTTTAGGTTTGCAGCCATAATTTATTAATCAGTTAGAAGAATATGTGCTTCCTGCTAAAAGAGGAACACTTTTTCCAGAATACAATGAATATTTTTTTGAGAATACAATGCTAACAAAAGAACATGTCTGGGGGAAATCCATCTTGAAAGTACTGTAGTCTGTTTGTTGGCCTCTCCGTGGACTGATGCAGACACTGACCATCGAATGCCTACTTCACACCATAATCTGCCTAGTGGGTTTAAGGTATAGATTTAGGATCCTTCTTTTCCCTGTTTGCTCTATCTTAATAGTGTTTCCAAATGGTTTAGGTTGTAGATGTAGATTTAGGAAGTCAATTTTATTGGTGGATCCTTCTCTTGCCTGTATGCTAGGTCTCAAATACTTAATAGTGTATTACTGAAGTGCCTGTTTGCCTTTTGTATCAATGTTGTTCTTTCAATAAACTTTATCTATTTAATGTGGTATGATTTATTGAGTGGAATTGGACGGAAAATCATTGGGAGTACCTGGACTTGTGAAACTCAGCTACCTACTCTCAAATGCGTTAAAGTTTGTGCTCTTGTAAATCCCAGTGGCCCTGGGCTTGAGTAACCTTTGTAAATGTTCTGCCTGGTTTGGTTGAAAACCAAATTGAAGGCTTGGCAAGTGATTAACTGCTGCTTATATAATAGGAGAATATGGCCCAGATCCTTTGGTTTGAGCTACTTTTCTCCCATAGAAGGGGTGCCTCCTCATTTTATCCTCCCACCAACTGCAAAATGGGCAGCAGATCTCAGCCGGTAGAAGGCCAGCAGATGCTGGACAATGAACAAGATCAGAGGACAGAACCAAGACTCATGAACCAGGTTAAAAATTTAACCACCACCTTAATTTGGGCCACAGAATAGGCAACTTGCAATATGAACCAGGCAGGCCAAATTTTTTTTTATGTCAGTGTGATATGCTTTTTTATACTTAAGTGTCTTTTCCTCTCTATGTGTTCACCCTCTGGGGCTCAACAGGGAATGGGAAACCTGGAGCTTCCCTGACAAGGTTCAGGTGAAGGCAGCTGACAGGCTTGTTGTCACAGCCCAAGAATGGATGTCTCTTGAACTGGGTCCTTTCTTGGCCTTGTCAGGCTTCAAGCTGTTAGACTCTTCCTTTGCCTGGTCTCTTCCTTGGACTCCCAAGCTGGGGCCAGTTGGGGAAAGTAGGTTCTGAGCCAAGTTGAAACTCCTGATTTTGGATGCATTCAGGACAACCAGTGAAATCAGGATGACCAGGTCTCCTCTTTTTCCAGTGCATGCCCTCTTTTTTTAGCAGTGTGTCCTGAAAAGAATCTTCACTGTCTTCCTTTTTCTTATAAGAAGCTTTATAAGTTTCTTTATAGCCTGTGGGTCCCTCCCCACCCCACTGCTCCTCCCCCACAAGTCCTCCCTTCAGGGCTCCTTCCTCTGGTTCTGCTGCTTGGAGTGGATCAAGGCACTGGGGTTGGGTGGATGTGCCCAGGTCCCATCCCAAGCCTGGCAGAGAAGGGAAAGAACTGGAGAAACGTAATTCCAGGCTAAGCTGGGGTCTCCCCTGGGTGCAATGAGGGGCCTGCAGGTTCTGGAGGAACTCCTGCCACTGGGCCTCCCTCTGCCCAGCTCCTCAGGTGGCTCCAGGTTCAGGCTGGTCTCTGCCTGGGGCTTCTCCTACCCCTCTTGGTACAGATTCTGGAGGTCCACTTGGCCCCTTCATGGCTCCAATCCTGCAAAATGGAGGCCTTAGAATGACTTTCACTGACAGGGAGGTATTTGCACAGTGACTGCAATGGGCATTCAAAAATAGGCTACCCCTGAAACTCTGATGTTGCACACAAGCATCATGGCTTTGTGATGAATGCTTCCTCCAGAAATTTCCTCAATCTCTTCAGGCCAGATACCTTCACCACATCCCGTCACAAGGAGTTCCACAGATGTTGGGTAGCGTCTCCTCCCCAACTTTGCAATGCATTGAAGCAGCTCTTTGACTAGATCCCATTCAGCCCTGATCTGGGTCTTGCTGAGACTCCTGCAAGGTCCCAAATGGGCAGCACCAGCAGGAATCTGTACTGTGAGCCCAGAGGTGGACCCTCTGCTCTCTGGGAGTCACAGAGTAGCCTTCCTGTCTCCAGCCAGCCACTTCCAAGGACCAGGTGGCTTCTCCAGGTGGAAGAATTTCGGTTAGGAAGGAGCCACGATTTCAATTATTTCACATAGCAGGGAGGAAATCCTTGAGTTTTTGGGTGATGGTACAAATTTTAGTCCTTTGAGAAAGTCTCACAAGATTAGAGAGAAATGTTATGAAATTTTCTTGGCAGTTTAGCTATTTATGTTATGAATCATTCAAAGACTATGGGTGGTGCAAGCAGTTAAGACACTGCCTGTTAACCAGCAGGCCAGGGTTCGAGACCCGGGTCAGCCCCAGAAGACAGAGTGAGCTCCTGTCCTTAGCTCAGCCAAGGATTCCAATTTATACATATCATCCCAGGCAAAATGGGTCTATTGGACCCGTCCTGGGATGATATGTATAAATTGGAATTTACAGAAAAACTGTAAATTCAAAAACTTCTATGCTTTTGGATTTTTAACTGTTTCATTAGCAGGAAAAACTCAGAAAGTCTTGTCAAGTAAAAATAATAAATTCCAGTAAAAAACACAACACAGACTTCCAACCGGGTCTAATGGACCCGTGCGGTATAATGTGGTAAAAAAAAAAATCACGGGATCCTAAGGGTTTTAAGGGGGGGAAACGGGAGACAGGCAGGGAGACCATGAGTCCTCTTTTTCTAGGACAGGCACTGGATTTTAGCCTTGTGTCCTGGAAAAAAATTCATATTTCTCCTTTTCCTTGTGTGTGGCAGTATGTAGCCTTCTTGTAATTAATTATAATTTTCAATTTCATATATATGCAGTAAATTGAAAAGTTACTGACTGAATGACTGAGTCACTCACTGATTCACCGACTGACTCATCAACGCCCAGCCAAAACCACTGGGCCCAGAAGCATGAAATATGGGGAGGGTGTTCCTTCCGTGACAGTGGCTCCCACTAAGAACCAGTTTTAGGAAATTCCAACTGGAAGGGGGTGAAAAGGGGCACAACGATTTCTTCTCTATACTAAAGTTGAGAATCTCCCAGACATAGAAGCATGAAACCAACCACCAACCCCCAGACATAGAAGCATGAAATTTGGGGCGGGTGTTCCTTCTGTGACATCAACACCCACAAAGAACCGATGTTGAGAAATTCAACCCTTAAGGGGGGTAAATGGGGTGCAAAGTGTTTCAGTCCCTTACTTAACATTGAAGACTGACTGATCAACATCCAGTCAATTTGATGCCCAGTGCCTGATGCAATGGGAGGGAAGGTGCGCATGGGGGGTTGATTCCATGGGAGGTTAATGTTACTGGGTGGTGGATGCTCTTGAGGGATAATATGCATGGGAGGATGTTGCACATGGGATGTTGATGCACATGGGGGGATGTTGCACATTGGAGGAAGTCGCGCATGGGGGGGTTTATGAGCATGGAAGGACATTGCGCATGGGGAGATGTTGCATATGGGATGTGGATGCGCATGGGGGTCAATGTGCATGGGGGCTTGATGCACATGGGGGTTATTTTACTCCTTCAATGTGGGTACATTTTGCTAGTAAATAAATTGTAATAAGATGACAATATACAGCCTTGTTGCACACCTTTCTCAATTTTAAATCATTCATACTTGGTTCTGCCTGATGTTTCTTGGCCCACATATAAGTTTCTCAGGAGACCAATAAGATTATCTGGCATTCCCATCTCTTGGAGAATTTGCCACAAAATCTGAAAGAGTTTTACAGGAGGAGCCTGATGGGCCATCCTGCAGAACAATGGTGTGGCAGATGGTTATTGCCTAAGGTCAGTGGTGGCTCCAGCAGGTTCCCACCTACTCTATAGAACCAGTTGTTGATGGGAGATGGGACATATAAAGTTTAAAAATAGCCATTTAAAGTGGCTGCCAGATGGGCAGAGAACCTGTTGTCAATTTCTTTGAATCCCATCACTGCCTGAGGTTCAGAGCCTGTGTCTACAAAGGAGTTGCTGAACATGATCCAAATTTGCAATTTAGTAGGAATTGTTCATGCCATCTTCCCTTGTATCAGATTTCAAGCCCCCAAGTCTAGATGATTCAACCGAGATGGGCCATCAAGGGCCAACACCCCCTTGCTATTGACAAGAGAGAGAGAAAGAGGAGAGAGAGAGAGCAAGAACAGGAGCACTGAACTGAATGTTCACATGTTCAACAGTGGCAAACTGGATGAACATATGACACTGTATCTGGCTTTTCTTAAAAGGTGGTTATAAACGTAAAAAACAATTTGTGCTCATCGACACAAATATTAAACACAAATATGAATAAAATATTTGTCACAGCTGCAATCCTAAAGACACTTTCCTGGGAGTAAGTCTCATGTAACGCAATGGGGCTTACTTTTGAGTAAACATGGTTAGGATTTTGCTCACAAGAACTTCCACTGGCCCAATGTCTGATTTTTTCAATATAGACCACTCTGTCCTTGAATGGCTGGGTGGACTGGACACTAACGTCTGAACTACCATTTAATTACCATACATAAGTCCGTGTATTTACCATGTGCCTAAATAAATATTGTAAAAACAGAACAAAAGTGACAAATAATGGCATGCCAAAAGCTAAATGTTGGATATTTAAAATGTAAATTTACATTTAAAATAAAATGTTGAGCATGATAAAATAAAAACTAAAAATGTTCATATATATTGCTTTCATGTAGTTAATTTAAACGCTATAATGCTTATTATTAAATTTAAAACAATTACATTATGATTTATTAATAACAAGGAGGCTATATGTTGCCTATTTACACAGGGAAAAGAAGGACAATCAAGATTTTTTTAAGGACCTATGGAAAAAGAGGACGTATATTGGAAAAAGAGGACATTTAAATGCAATCCTATTCATATCTACGCAAAAGTAAGTTCCATTGAGTTCAATGGGTCTTACTCCCAGGAAGTGCTCATAGGATTCCCCCCCCCCAATCTGGCATTTGGAAGTTTTCCACATCTGCACTTATCTGTGCACACCTATGCACCCCTCATTGCTTGTAATCTGTGATGGCCTGTAGGAATTTGTCCAATCCCTTCTTAAAGATATTGAGACTAGATGCCAACACCACATCCTGTGGCAGGGAGTTCCACAGATCAACTACATGCTGGGTGAAGAAATATTTTCTTTGGTCTGTCCTAATTCTCCCAACATTCAATTTTAGTGGATGTTTTATGGGAAAGGGAAGAGCCATCCAGCCATCTCTATCCATTCTGCCCATCCTGTGCATAATTTTGTATGTCTCAGTCTTGGCTCCCCTCAAGCTCCTCTTCTCTAGACTGAAGAGCCCCAAATGCTGTAGCCTTTCCTCTTATCATTTCAGGATAAGATAGGCTGATCATATCTCCTCTTTTTCCAGGACATGTCCTCTTTTTAGCTTTGTGTCCTGGACAAAAATCTCCATTACCCTCCTTTTCCTTATGAGCAGGCAACATATAGCCTTCATGTAATTAATAAAATATGGCTGCAATCCTAAAGACACTTTCCTGGCAGTAAGATCCATTAAACACAATGGGGCTTACTTCTGAGTAGACATGTTTAGGATTGCACAGTATGGATTCAATCATAAAGACACTTTCCTGGCAGTAAGACCCATTGAACACAATTGAGCTTACTTCTGAGTAGACATGTTTAGGATTGCACTGTATGGCTGCAATCCTAAAGACACTTTCCTGGAAGTAAGACCCATTGAACACAATGGGGCTTCCTTTTGAGTAGACATGCTTAGGATTGTGCTAACTATACGTAATATATGAAATGGTTTTAAATTTAATGATTTTTGGTTTTAATAGTTTGATGAAATTGTTTTAAATTTAATAATTAATAATATACAGTGCAATCCTATCCATGCCTATTCAAAAGTCAGCTCTATTGTGTTCAGTGGGTTTTACTCCCAGGAAAGTGTGATTAGGATTGCAACCTTAGTGTTTAAGTTAATATATATGAGTGTTTTTAGCTTTTATTATATGATGTCCAACATTTTGGGACACATTTTTCTGTGGTGATGGTCCTCCTGGGATAGGAAGGGCTTCCTGTGGTCCATTCAACAGCTTTCAGAGTCCTTTCAGGCCTGAAAGGATTAAATCTCTTATCAGATGAAGAGGTTTCTCCCAGTGAGACGCTGATCACCCCTGATTTCTTAAAAGGGGGAGATTTCAAATCAGGAGCCCTCTTTCTCAGCTCCTCACATCTCACCAGTGGTGATCTGGAGTGGATGCTGGCAAAGCAACATCCCTGGGCTGACACAAGGCAGGGTACC